>OX246754.1:144240976-144840976 GCA_945910035.1 Brachypalpus laphriformis
ATTTCGTGCTTTTCTTTTCTCCCTCACCAGTTCAATGATTTCTCTGGGATACTTTTCGTTGGGGTTGATCTTATAGCTTGTAGAAGGAGGAGATGAGTTGGTGTATGCACTCTACGAATTCATCACTAGCTGCCTTGAAAAGTTCGGCCTGTAAGCCATCAGGTCCAGCAGCCTTGTTGAATTTTAGCTTGGATATTACTATCCTCACTTCGTTTTGGTCAGGTGGATCGAAGTTTTGACTATCATCGTCTATGTTGAATGGTCCATCCTACCTGACAGCGGGTTGTTGGACTTCGTCGCCGTTATACAGTCTCCAGAAGTAGTTTTTTCATATTCTCAGCACCGACTGTGATTCAACTACGAGGTTTCCATTTTCATCTCTGCAGATTTCTGTACGGGTTTTGCTTCTCTGACACGTTCTTTTACCTTTTGGTAAAACTTCCGTACATTGTTCCTGGAGTATAAACTCTCGATATTCTCGAACGCGCGCTTCTCATGCTCTTTCTTCTTCTCTTGGAGAAGCCAATGTTCTTACCGTCTCTTTCGCTCGCAGAGCTCACGAGCAGCTCTTGTCTTCCTTTGCAGCGCCGCTTTGTATGCCTCTTGTTTTGCTGCATGCACTCGCCGGCATTCTTCGTCACACCAGGGGTTTCGCGGTGGTGGGCGAGCGGGACTCAGCCCATCGGTCGCGGCGTTTCTGATGGCATGTTGGCAGTGTTGCCACTGGTCTTCGGCACTTGATGCTGGCGGCATAGGGGTGATTGAGAGATTTCGGGATACGGGTTCGGCTAAGACTCTGGCGGTCTCTTGCGATTGTAGCTTTTCGACGTTAAATTTTCTCACAGTGATTCTTCTTTGTTGCTCAGATTGGGATATCCGCATTCGCACTTGGCTGCAACAAGGTAATGATGTCTATGTTGGCCGCTTGGAAGGTCCGGACATCCAGAATACTGGAGGCATGCCTTCCGTTGATCGAAAAATATTTTTATTTTTATTTTTTTTTTTTTTCGAGGATAGGTGAATAATCTTCCATAGACACTATGAGAATAGCAAGCGCGTGCTCATAGTAGTGTCAGATTCTTACTGACTAAAAAAAACACCACCCTTCGATATAAATTTGTTAGATATCGCAACTAAGTATAAACTTATCAAGCAATTTTTCTATCAGGAAATAAAAACGTTTGGCAGGTTACTTTCCACTGAAAGATCCTGCATACCATATTCCGCAATCTAGACGCGGTTAATCATTATCTCGCCAAGTCGAAAGGTTTCGTCCTTTGCTCTCATCCAAAATTTGTAGAACTGTATTGTTGACATGTCCGATTAGTCGGTTTCTATGCTTTTTCGCGAAGCTTCTAGTTTCATCTTCGATTGTCCGAATTCCGAGATCCCTGTGGATATCGTCGTTTCTACTATACCACGGTGCTCGGACAATTTCTCTTAGCACTTTATTTTGAAAAGCTTGTAAAATATTTGCATTTGTTTTCTTGGTACAACCCCAAAGTTGTATACCACAAGTCCACACCGGCTTTAGCACTTGCTTCTATAAAAGCAGTTTGATCTCAGTACTGAGCTGGGAATGTTTTCCGAGTAACCAGTACATTTCTCTATATTTGATTTCGAGTTCTTTTCGTTTCATTTTCACGTGCGAATTCCATTTCAGCCTTGCGTCGAGCGTCATTCCCAGGCATTTGGCCTCGTTTGCAAAGGGTATTCGGGCCGAGTTTAGAAAAATTGGCAAGTCATTAGTTTTCTTGTAAGTGAAATTCACGTGAACAGATTTACATTCGTTGAGGGCGATCCGCCAGTCCCTCGTCCATTCATTTACATTATGCAGTGCGTTTTGCAGTCGTTTCTTCGATTGTTTTACTTACTGCTAAGATAGCGGTGTCATCGGCAAACGTAGCAAGGATAGTGCCATCTTCGTTCGGTATATCACGAGTATAAAACAAATAGAGAAGCGGCCCAAGAACGCTTCCTTGCGGTACGCCGGCCGAAATTTCCTTGAGATCGGAGTATTCGACTCCATGTCTAACACGAAAGGGTCTATTCCCGAGATATGATTCTAGAATATCGAATAAGCATACAGGGAGAACTTGTCGAAGTTTGAATTTCAAGCCATCATGCCGCACCTTATCAATGGCTTGCGAGACGGCAAGAAATACGCTTGAGCAAATCTTTTTTTCTTCAAGTGCTTTCTCAATTACGTCAGTAATTCTATGCACCTGGTCAATCGTCGAATGCTTACATCTGAACCCAAACTGGTGGTCAGGGATAAGATTATTTTCTTCTATAACCGGTTGGAGACGCCTTAATAATATCCTCTCGAAAATTTTCGATATGATTGGAAGAAGCGAAATTGGTCTATACGATTTTACCTCATTTGGCGGTTTTCCTGGTTTTAAAACCATTATGACTTCCACGCCTTTCCATTGGCTCGGCACGTGTTTTAATCGGAGTGCAGCATTTACAATATGGAGAAGCTTAATCAATGCTTTTCTAGGTAAAACTTTGAGAATTTCTCCGGTAATCAAATCATAACCAGGAGATTTCTTAGGTTTTAGATTCTCGATCTCATGTGTGAGTTCCCTTAGCGTTGCACTTGTGAGCGTCAAATCGTGAGATGGCAAATTCAGCCTATTGCGGTTGTCGTAAACCACTTGACCATCGTACGGTTTAAAGGTTTCTTCCAGGTGGGCCGCAAAGACGTCCGCTTTTTCTTTATCTTCCCTCGCCCATTCATATTGATTTAATTTGTTTGGCGGCGCGGGGACCTTGGGCCTTTTGGTGCCTTTTACAGCTTTCCAAAGTGAATAATTGGAATCTTTTTTCGCTGTTAAACTTTCAAAGTAAGAGCCTATTGCACGATTCTTAAAATCCTTAATAGTCTTCTTCAACAAATTGCACAGACGATTCAAGTGTGCTCTATGCTGCGGACTACGACTCTGTTGCCATTTTTTACGAGCTTTTCTTTTTTCCTTAACCAATTCTTTTATTTCCGGAGGATATCGTAAACCGTATCTGTACGGCGTTTTCCTTGGATTGGGCGTATTTTTCCAAGAGGCGAGCTGTACGATCTCAACGAAGCGATCAACTTTAACCTCAAGTTCATAGGGTGTGGTAACTGGAACTCTCAGTTCAACATTATCTTCAATTTCGTTCCTAAAGCCTTCCCAGTTAGTTGTTCGACCAGTTAATCTCGCTGGCTCTAGGTTATAGACTAGTTTTTCGCTGATTGTTAAAATAACCGAGGAATGATCAGACGACAGATCAAAGCTCTCTTTTACTTTTATGTGGTTGGTAGATATTCCTTTCACAACGAAAAAATCGATCAGGTCAGGTATTTTCGAAGTATCAGTTGGCCAGTAAGTCGGTTTACCCGTCGAATGGAAATCACAACTGTACTCCATACCATTTTTTCGAGTTGAATCTTGAGCCCCAGAACATATGTTTCGCATTAAAGTCGCCGCCGATGACAAGATTAGGTTTTAGCGATTCAAACAAGTTAGTAAAATCAGATTTTTCAAGCGCGGAACGCGGTGGAAATTAGATAGATGAGATTTTAAGAGTACGCTGACTATTTTTAACTCGAATCGTGCACAGTTGCAAAATTTCAAGCTCTATCTTTAGGTCTTCGGATTGTTCGATGCAGTCTTTAATAAACAAGGATGATCCGCCTCCCGCTTTTCCCGAAAGGTGACAAGCGTGGTAATCATTATAGTCTTTTATTTTTAAATGCGATTCCTTTTTTACGTGGGTTTCAGAAATCAAGCAAATATCAATATCTTTTTCACGCATGAATATTTCCAATGCGTCGAGTTTTTGCAAAAGTCCGTTTGCATTCCAAGTACATATTTTTAACATTCGTTTGTTATTCATATTCTAGTTGAAGTACGCGTTTTCTGAGAATTATTTTCAAGCTTAACGAGCCTATCGAGAATAATTTTATTTATTTTGCTTTGCTCTTCAAATTTCTCGAGAATAACCGTCAAAACATGAGAGACAGGGTCCGTCGAAATTCCAACGTTTTTTGGTTTTTTTTCGGATGCCGCGGCCTGAGCGAAAGTCTGCACTCCTGCTGTCCGAGGGGCATTACCTGGCGGCTTTTTCGATGTTAGCTTTTCAGTGCCGTTTCTTTTAAGAACTAAGGTCGAGGACTTTTCTGTTGTCACTCTTTCCCTCACCTTTTTATCTCTGAACCCGGTAGTTTTAATTTAGCTAGTTTCTCCTGTGCATTCTTACGCTTTGGCTTAGTTTGCAGCTTAGATTTTGCATTTAGGGTCTTAAGGAGCACATCTCTCCGTTTTTGCCACTCCTTAGCAACTTCACAGCCTCTATAATTTGCCGGGTGCTTTCCCTTACAATTAGCACATGTTGCAGAGGTTTGTTTATTTACTCCACAGACTTGGGAGAGGTCATGTCCGGCGCATTTCACATACCGCGGTTCTTTTTTGCAGTACATTTGCGTATGGTTAAATCCTTGGCAACGTTTGCACTGCGGAATCATCCTTAAACTTCTACGCATGGGCTCGGTTTTGACCACGATATTTAGTATAGCTCTAATTCGATAGATATCGTCGATATTATCCGACTTATGGAAGGTAAGCATAAAAAGCGGAAGTCCACGCTTACCAAGACGTCTTTATTTATTTCCGTTTGTTGCTTCTCCTTTTTGATGATATTAACGGCATCAAGAATTTTAAGGCCTTTGGCTTGAAGGTCAGTCATAACCTCTTCTTTGGTGCATGAGGGGTGGAGTCCCCTTACAACGACACGATGTGGCCTTTCTGACTTGATTTCGAAAGTATACCACTGAATCTTTTCGGTATTTAGCTTTTGGGACACAGCTCGATAGTCATTGTAGTCGTCGACGTTGATTTTCCACGCATTATCCCTCAAAGATGTAACCTTATACTTGGATGTTATTATTCCTTTAAGGAGGCTTTGCAACTTTTTGTATTCCATGATCCCGACGATATTTATTGGTGCGGGTGGACGAAATTGCGTTCGAAGTTGCTTTCTTGCGGTACTTTGTGATTTTCTTCTTTCACGGGCTCGACTTCGGGCGACGAACCGGCTCTCCGTTTCTTACTAGGTCTTTTTTTTTGGGACCCGATACGTTTCGCGTGCTAGCTCTTCTTCGTCTGTGTGATATTCTAGACTAGCTAAGCGTGTTGGAGTACATTCGCGTTCTCTCTCGAAATGCATGTTCTTTAGGACCCTATTTTCTTCGTTTAATAAGTCTCTCTCTTTCTTAAGATCTTGATAGAGTAGATCCATTTCGTTAAGCTTGATTCGGAGTATTTTATTTTCTTCCTCAAGACTTTTATATTTCGCTGAGTCCTGAATTTTGCGCGCTGGCGCTTCCGGTGGACTTCTTTTCCCGGAGTTATTCGATCTTGGTGGAGGAGATCGACATTCCCCTGCACTTTTTAAGAAGGGAATTATTAGTTGCAATAACTGGCTCTCCCCAGAATCCATAGAGCCGACCTCCGAAGAGGGTGGATTTTCCAGTGAACCTGGGCTGCCACCTGGGGTAATCAATAGTTTTGTTTTGTTCATTGTCCTCCTTTCCTATTTCGGGGTTAAAATCGCCCAATACGATTTTACCGTCGTATTTAAGTTTAGGAATTCGTCCGCTGCCACCTGGAACAGGAACAACTACTCTAGTGAGAAAGCATTCTCCCCCCCGACTGTCACCGCATGGAGGTTGAGAGTAGGAGTTGGTAGGCCTCAGCTGAGTTAAAATGCTTGTGTTTTCATATGATCACATGCACTACCGTTTGATCAACCGCTATCCTAGCAGTAGGTAAAACAACCGAAGAAACGACTGCGAAACGCACTGAATAAAGTAAATAAATGGACGAGGGACTGACGGATCGCACTCAACGAATCTAAATCTGTTCACGTGAATTTCAATTATAGGAAAACTAATGACTTGCCAATTTTTCTAAGCTCGGCCCGAGTACCATTTGCAAATGAGGCCAAATACCTGGGAATGACACTCGACACAAGGCTGAAGTGGAATTCGCACGTGAAAATTAAACGTAAAGAACTCGAAATCAAATATAGAGAAATGAACCTGTTACTCGGAAAACATTCCCTGCTCAGTACTGAGAACAAATTGATTTTATAGAAGCAAGTGGTAAAGCCGGTGGAGACCTATGGTATACAACTTTGGCGTTGTACCAAGAAAACAAATGCTAATATTTTACAAACTTTTCAAAATAAAGTGCTAAGAGAAAGTGTTCAAGCACCGTGGTATAGTAGAAACGTCGCTATCCACAGGGATCTCGGAATTCCGACAATCGAAGCTGAAAACAGATGCTTCGCGAGAAAGCACAGAAACCGACTAATCGGATATGTCAAAAATGCAGTCCTATTAATTTTGGATGAGATCAATTTATTGTGTTTAGATTGCGGAACATGCAGGATCTTTCAGTGAAAAGTAACCTGGCAAACGATTTTATTCTGTGATATAAAAATTGCTCGGTAAGTTCAACTGCAACTGTCCAACCGCTCAGACATATTTTTTTCTTTCCTCCCGCTTCGCGATTTAATTTTTTTCACTTTTCGCCGAATCATTTTATTCTGGCCAATTTCCCCGCTTACATTAACCAAAACTGTAAGAAGCGTGGAGGAGACTGTTCGAGTCGAGGAAGGAAAGCCTCTTGCCATCCACCTCAGTCTCGGACAGACTCAAGCCCCCGCCAACCGTTTCGGATGGAGCCGCAAGGCTCACGGCCGAGCCGATTGCGGGGTGTTCCAAGAGAGGTAGGCACGACGACACGACATCGCCGCCAACACGAAGAATAAGCAAAAAAGCCAAGATGGCATCACGAAAAGAAAGAGCTAATCTTCAGGTGGCGATCGTCGATTTCAATAACCCTGACCGTAAGCTATCCGGAGACCAATGGAGGCTGGTGGAACTGCGTATACTCGACGGAGTAAACGACGCCATAGTCAAGAATCAGGGAACTATCCCTTTCTTTGAGCAGCTCACCACCTTCAAGGGCTTCAAGGTCATGTCGTGTGACAACGAGACAACACTCAATTGGCTGAAGAATTTTGTAACCAGCACGCAGGCTCCTTGGGCGAATGCCGACCTGCGACTGTGGAAAAAACAGATCTGCTGGAATTCACTAGGCCTAAAGGCCGCATTCTCATTCCGGGCCCACACATTCCTAGAGAACGGCTGGAAAGAAACCTCCAACACCTCAACCCCGAGCTATATAGCGAAAATTGGGAGGTGTTAGAAGTGGGTACCCATACAGAAGCCGGAACTGAGATTGTGGTGTTGCTTAACCACAAGTCCATGCCCATCCTAAGGAGATACAACTATAAGGTTCGCATTGGAATTACCCGATGCAAGGTCAGACCTTTAGTTGGGATGGACGAAAAGAAAAGAAGGAAGGCGGGTGATAAGGTAAATCAATGATGAAGATTGCTCAAATAAACCTTCACCATAGCATAGCAGCTAGCGCCAACCTCATCTATCTCATGGGAGATAGAAATATAGACATTGCTCTAATTCAAGAGCCATGGATCTCCCGTGGCAAAATAAGTGGGCTAAGGCATAAAGACCTTACTACATACAGCATCAAACCGCTACACGCGGAATGTAAGAACAGAACGTGCATCGTAGCTAGGAAACAAATTAACCTTTTTCTTTTATCTAGCTACAGCAATGAGGACCAAACAGTGGTAAGGCTTGAGTGGAGGGGGCTTTCCCCACTGATTCTATCAGCCGTCTACATGCCTTTTGATGCCAAGGAGGGACCGCCATCCACACTGACCCGCTCTCTTGTGCAAAAGGCGGAACAGGAAAGATGGGACTTGCTGCTGTGGTGTGATGCCAACTCTCATCACTCTCAATGGGGTAGCAGCAACACAAACTTACGCGGTGAGTCTTTATTTGAGTTTATAATTGAAAATAACCTTATTGTAGCGAATAGGGGTAACGAACCTACTTTTGTAGTAAAGAACAGGCAAGAAGTTATAGATGTAACTTTAGCCAGTAATTCGAGCACCCTAACTATTGACAAGTGGAACGTGATAGGGAAGAGTCCTACTCCGACCACAAATTGATCGAATTCCTCGTGGGTAACAACTATGACTCTCCCAAACCTTACAGGAACCCCAGGAAAACCAACTGGGATCTATTTAACAACGAGGTGAGGAAAGGTGTAAGATCCCTGCAGGATAGCAACTGGCTCGGACCTGCCGATATTGACCGCAAGGCGGAGGATATTACATCCATTTTTAATGAAGCCTATGTCAAAGCATGTCCAGAAACCAAACGAAAAGATAAAAAATCACCACCTTGGTGGTCATCTGAACTAGCTAGAATTAGGAGAGTAACTAGACACCTTCTAAATAAGGCCAAAAGAACTATGCTAAAAGCGGACTGGGAACAATATAAGTCCAGTCAGAGAAATTTCAAAAACGAGACACAGAAGGCCAAACGCCACTCTTGGCAGCACTTCTGTAATGAAATCAAGGGTACGACAGAATCTGCGAGACTGAGAAAAATTCTATCCAGGGAATCAGAAACTCTTGGATCTCTCAAGGAATCCGACGGAAGGTGGACTGAATCCTGTGCAGAATCGCTTAGCTCCCTGCTAAAAGCGCACTTTCCGGGTTGTACGACCCATCCAGATAATAACATCGTAACTAACAGTAGTTTTGTAACGGAAACTCCGACGGATTTTATCACAGAGGAAAGAATTGAGTGGGCAATCGGATCATTCTCTCCCTTTAAATCCCCAGGACCCGACGGGATTATCCCGATCATGCTACAGAAAACAATAACCACAATCATCCCGGTACTTAAAGAACTGTACCTCAACAGCCTCATGTGGGGGTATATACCTAGATCTTCATACCCAAGGCCGGTAAAGCAAGCCACAGACCTTTGAAAGACTAGCTGACATATACATCCGTAGTAAACTACGCCCAGGTGACATATCCCCAGCGCAGCACGCTTATACGAAAGGAAAAAGCGTAGAGACAGCGCTGCACTGTGTAGTCGGCTCAATAGAAAAATCACTGAAAAATAAAGAATATACACTAGCCGCTTTCCTGGACATTGAAGGAGCCTTTAACAATGTCAAAACGGAAGCGGTCAATAGAACTCTAACGAACCTTAATATTCACAATTCTGTGATAAAATGGATCGTCAATATGCTAAAGAAAAGACATATCAAAGTTGAACTCGGAGGTACTAAGCTCGAAGTCTATGCCTTAAGAGGCACCCCTCATGGAGGGGTTATATCCCCACTACTGTGGGTTATTGTCCTGAACGAAGTCCTTCTTAAACTTAGAAACAGCGGCGTCAAGGCCACTGCATATGCGGACGATGTTGTGCTGCTAGCAACAGGTAAATTTCTCCCGACCCTGAGCGAACAAATCGAAGGGGCGCTGGAAATCATTGACTCCTGGACGGAGAGATGTGGGCTAGCGGTTAATCCCCAGAAGACAGAGTTAGTACTATTCACTAACAAAAGAATAATTCCACAATTCGTAACTCCTTCCGTAAGGGGTACTCCCCTGAGTATCTCCGATAGTGCGAGATACCTTGGCCTGGTGCTCGATAGGAAACTGAACTGGAGACTAAACATCAACGAAAGAGTCAAAAAAGCCACGATAGCTTTTTACTCGTGCAATAGAATATTTGGGAAGACTTGGGGACCGAGCCCCAAAATCATCCTATGGATGTATACAGCTATAGTAAGGCCAATACTAACGTATGGCAGCCTTGTATGGTGGCAGGCAGCCAGCAAAATAAATAACCTAGCTGCTATCACAAAAGTACAAAGACTAGCGTGCATCGCCACAACCAGTGCGATGAGAACGACACCTACAGCAGGACTCGAGGCCATTCTCATCTACTTCCGCTAGACATCTTTATACAAGTATCGGCAGCCCATAGTGCCGTAAGATTAAGCCAAACAGATAGCTGGAGACCAAATGCAATGGGTCACACCACGATCCTGCAGAGATATCTAGGCAGTGTATCTAATACAGACTACTTAACGCCTTACCTAGACTTCTTAAGACCATTTTCTAGCACATATTCGAGCAGGGAAGACTGGAAAAATGACAGAACGCCTAACGAGCGATCCTTAGCTGTTTACACCGATGGATCCAAAATGGAAATAGGTGTAGGCGCAGGCATCTTCTCTGAAACGCTTGGCCTCTCCATGTCAGCTCGGCTTCCGAACTACAGCAGCGTTTTCCAGGCGGAGGTTCTAACAGTTACAATAGCAGCTCGTGAGACTGCGATGAGGGCAATACCACGAGAGGATATTACCTTTTTCATCGACAGCCAGGCAGCGATAAAAGCAATATCTGCTATAGAAATAAAATCGAAGCTTGTGAAGTGTTGTAGAGAAAAGCTCAAGGTTCTTGGAACACAGCACGAGGTAAAGCTCTGCTGGGTCCCTGGTCATGAAGGCATACCAGGGAATGAGAAAGCCGATGAACTGGCTAGAGGTGGCTCAGCACTAAGCTCGGACCAATCCGACCCCTCGGTGTACATCCCGCCTTGCGCCCTTAAGCTCGTAGCAGGAAACAAAGCCATAACGGAGGCTAACAATAGGTGGACCTGTTTAGATACTTGTGTCACCACGAGGAAGCTATGGCCCGCTTTTGACAGAGTAAGAACCAATAGACTCATACAGAGGCACAGAAAATCCCTCTCTACTCTAATTGGAGTCATTACGGGACATAACACCATGCGGTACCACATGAAAAAACTACGTGTGACTAGCGAAGACCTTTGTAGAGGCTGCGGCGACGAGGAGGCTCAGGAGGACACCGCCCACTTTCTCTGTCATTGCCCAGGCCTCTATCATTTGAGAAATAAGATCCTTGGGCAACACTTCTTTGAGGATCTAGAAGAGTTGTCCAACAGACCAATAAATGACATCGCAAACTTCATCAAATCAAATATCAACCAATTTGATTTTGTATTTCTCTTTGAAACATATTTAACAGAGGATAGTTTTAGTTACTTCGAAGGAAAAGCCTACAGGCTATTGCTTTAAATGGATACCCGCTGTCAGAACTGGAGTGAGAGGAAGAGCAAGTGGCGGCTGTTTCTATGGTTTTAAAAAAGAAATCAAGGGTATTGTGTGCCAATTTGAGACTAGAGATGGGGTATATGTACTTCGTGAATCTGCAGATTGCGGGGAAAAAATTCTACATACTTCCAACTTATATCAACTGCAATTTTTGGGATAGAGACTACGAGAAGATGCATGAGCTGATAATTTGCAACCATAACCCAAACATCCTCATTGTTGGCGACCTGAATTCAAGAATAGGAATGGAAGAAGGAGCGGAAAATAGCAAAGTGGGGAAAAAACGAAACTCTAAGGATCTTATTTGCAATGGGAATGGAAGGAAATTGCTCGAATTGTGCAATTCATACGGACTCCGAGTTCAAAATGGAACCAGTAAAAGTGACAACAACGGCAACTTCACGTTCGTCGGAAAGCAAGGCACATCAGTCATTGACTACAGTTTAATAGGCGGCGAATGAGATTCGTATATAACAGACTTGGAAGTGGGCCAAGTACCTTATTCTGATCACCTTCCTCTCATTGTAACATTTGGCTTTAAAGATATGCATTCGAAAGGAACACGAGCACTAATGCCGCTACCCAAGATGGTATGGAGCGCTTCTAAGGCCTCTGTGTACAGAATGCAGCTGGATAGGCATTTACAATCGCGACCGGCGTTAGACTTTAATGGTATGGAAGAAATTATAAAGAACTCTTATCCAGGCTACATGATTAGCAGGAGTAACAAGACGCTTTCAATCCAACCTTGGTTTGACAATGACTGTAGAAGAGCGAGGCATCAGTCCTTTCTATGGCTTAAGTTATTCCGACAGTTCAGTGGGGATTTTTTTAAAGACAAATATATAAATAGTAATAGCATGTATAAGGTTATATGCAGAACAAAAAAGAAGCTGTATTATGAAGCAGAAGCGCGAAGACTGGCCCAGTGCCGCAACGCAGTCCAGTTTTGGGCCCCAGCACGGCAAATCAATGGAAGAAAAGGAGTTATCAGCAGAAACTTGAGCCCGAACATGCTTCTTACATACTTTAGAAACCTACTGAATCCTAATATAATAAGGGTATCATTTCAGTATGCCGCTCCTGGTTTGGATAACGATATACTTGATACACCTATCACCCGAGAAGAAGTAATTAAAGGACTCAATAACCTGAAGGACGGCAAGGCCCCAGGTTCTGATAAGGTACCAGTTGAATTCTATAAGTATGGGACCAATTTATTTATAGATAAGCTCGTTATGTTATTTAATAATGTGTTGGAGCAAGATATGATCCCGCAACAATTCAAAGAAGCTCTAATATACCCTTTGTACAAAAAAGGCTGCCCAGCTGACCCGGCAAACTATCGAGGCATCTCCTTTTTGAATGGCTCTTATAAAGCATTTACTGCAGTCCTTCAAAGACGGCTGACGGCATGGATTGGCACCAACAACCTTCTAAAGGAGTACTAGGCCGGATTCAGGCCTGGGTATTCTACCATCGACCATATATTCGTCATGAGAAGTATAGCAGAATCGTACATCTTGCAGGGCAAAAAACTCTATACGTTTTTCGTAGACTTCAAGGCAGCTTTTGACACCGTGGATAGAAATGCTTTGTTCTACAAGCTTTATAACATTGGAATGTCGCGAAAATTTGGAAGAGTTTTGGAAAAGCTTTACGCAGATACTCGGGTAGCGGTATGGGATGGAGAAGCGAATTCCGAGTGGTTCCAAGCAAAATCAGGAGTCAGACAAGGATGTGCGCTCAGCCCTTGCCTATTTGCGCTATTTATTGACGATCTTACCGATTGCTTGCCAGGAGGAGTACACTTTTCTGGATCATGCATAAAGGCCCTGATGTTTGCTGACGACATAGTTCTGCTTGCAAATTCACCAGAATCTCTCCAGCTTATGATTAATCTTTTATATGAATACTGTTGCTTATGGAGCCTTGTAGTTAACTTGGATAAATCGAAAACTATGATTTTCAAGAAGGGTGGAGGCAGAATGCGGTTGAACGAAAAATGGAAATTTAATGGTGCAGAAGTGGAGGTGGTGACTGAATACAAATACCTGGGGGTGTTACTGACAAAAAACCTTAGTATGGATAACCATCTTAAGGTAAAGTTAACTCAGGCGAAAAGTGCCATAAATACAGCATGGAGTAGATGTCTTGGTAATAAATTCGTAGCTCAGAGCAGTAAGTATAAAATATTTGAGGCCGTCTCCGAATCTATTTTATTTTATGCGGCCCAAGCTTGGGGATGCAAGTATTTCGATACCGTTGAAAAGCTACTAAGGTACTATATTAAGCGTGCATTTCGTCTTCCACCTAACACGCCTAATTACATCCTTATGCTGGAAACAGGACTGTCACTCTTCATAAAGACACTGAAATTGCAGATAGATTATGTAATCAAAGTTATGAACATGCCCAACTCCCGCCTGCCGAAAATAGCGGCTCTAAGAGCAATACATACCAAGCGGAGCTGGTATGCAGAATGGTTGGATCTAGCAGATAGCTGTGGTATGGAAATAAATCTAGATGTCGATAACTCTACGAACTGGAAGCCGATACTCTATGATCTCATCGCGAAAGTTGTTGCTAAATTTGTGGTTATGTATACAGGAGAAGCTACGAGTTCGGTCCATCGATCCATCTACAGCCAACTGAACCATCACCTAAATGAGAGAAATTATTTTAAAGATGCTTATGAAGTAGAGAAGATATCGATGATGCTAAAGCTAAGAGCAGAACTCTTGAAATTGAACTACATCCCACATAGGGAGGATTTACCATTACTCTGCAGTATTTGCAATCTAGCCGAAAGAGAAGACGTGCTCCATTTTCTCCGAGAGATTAGAAGAAACAACCTTGGAAGTGATTTTCTGGCGGAAGAAGAAGTAATAGACTTACTTAATGAATTAAACGTTGAGAAACTATTCCAATATTGTAAATTAGCACTTGCTTATCGAGAAAGAATATTGAATGAACATTTTTAAAGATCAACGTCTAGAGACATAAAAAAAAAATCTTATTTAATAATTTGTAAATTTTAATTGTCAATCAGGCAGACGGCAATGCCATGCATTTATTGATTGTATCTTAAATACAAGATTGTAATTTTTATAAGCGACATAAATAAAATCAAATCTAAATCTAAATCTATAAATTTATACCGACAATCCAAAACTGGATAAGTCGAAAGCATGGAGACTGCAACTACCATCTAAGGCAGTTCCTGTCTGGCCACGGTGGCTACCGCAAATATCTACACCAATTTGGACACGACAACTCACCATCCTGCCCGGAATGTCCAGGTGAAGATGAAGATACGGAGCACGCAGTGTTTTACTGCACACGTTTCACGGCATGGAGAATTACTCTGCGAAGTCCGTCATTACTCCCGACCATATGTTACGGTCGGAAGAGAATTGGATGGCAATATGTTCCTTCATAACAACTCTACAAAAAGAGCTGCGGAGAATAGAAAAGCTAAGAAGAGCAGCTGAAGGAGCGGAAGAAGCTGACACAAGAAGCATAGCATAAATTGCTAACCAGCCCCGCGAAGTAATACCTAACGGGAGTCCCGCGGGGAGAGTGGTTGAAGTGTGTAGGGTGTGCGTTTAGTACGTAGGCTTATTCCTGCCATCGATTACTCAGGTTTGCGAATCGTGCATGCTAGTAGCACTCGGGCTATTAGTATCTATGAAGATTACACATCCCTGGCGCAATCCAAAAAAAACCCTAAAACCACATATGCGCTTGTTCCGCACGTATGGCTCCTGGATAGATGTTATGTGGGGTTTTGTACGCACCACGGAAAGTCAGCTACTTAAGAGAGCGGTAGCAGCCTTTGAGTGATGGAGGTTTATCTGCGAAAATATCAAAGATATAGTCGGAGTTTTATTAGCACAAGGGCGCGCACCAGGTGCGCATATGCTTCCGGCGAGGCGAGCGCCCCTACCCGTTGCTTTGCCTGCGTCAGTCATTTTCTGTCCGCTAGTGCTGGGACCTTTACGGGTAACAGCACCAGTAGCCACCAGATTTTGTGCGCAGATAACGCCAGCGGTAAGAGTGTGCCCGGCAGAAGAGCGCGCATCAGATACGCACACGCTTCCACCAAGAAGAGCAGGCGAAACTTGCTCCGTCAGATTGGACCTGTTCGAGCCGACGGAAAAGGAGCCAGCGTTAGGTCTGATTGATCGGCTCCAGTTGGAGTACTTTCTGCCGACCTAGGCTTCTTTCCTGTCGCTACTGAAGGATAACTGCTTTCGGCGCTTGCGCCTTCAGCTGACCCTGCAGCCTCTTTGCACCGCGCCATCGCCGCCTTCCTTCATCTCCTTTTCAGTTGACTCTTAGCCAGGAGCCCATCGGAGTGCGCCGCTTCAGGAGATCGTTCAGCCTTATTGGTTTCCCGAGTCAAACCGTCACCGACACAACTTCGACCAGCTACCATTCTATTGAGACAGAGATAAGACGTTCCAGCCGAAGCCTTTCCGCCACTTTCTTTGCCATTCCAGCTAAGTCTACCAAACGAGTCAGAGACAGAGTTGCAGGAGTCTTCTGAAACAAGCGTCGCTACTACTTCTAATTCAACGCCAGAGGCGGGGGGTAAAAGTATGGTGATGCCTCTATAATTGGGGCACTTGAAAGGGGTCTCCTTTCTTGTGGATCGGGCAAACGATGCTGAGATTCCATTCATCAGGCATACACTCGTCTGACCAAATCTTAGAGATGAGTTGATTTTTTTTTTTTTTTTTTTCCTAGAGCAGGTGAAAAATCTCCTAAAGACACCATAAGGCCCGACCGCACGTGCTTATGCTAGTGTGAGATTTTTACTCAATAAAAAACACCTCTCTTCAAAATTAATACTACAACTAAGCCAACGCTTATCCAGCAGTTTTATTTTCGCTTACGAAACTCGTGATTTTTGGAAAAGAGGATCGTATGTAATTAAAAACAAATGTAGAACTTTAGACAGGCTAAATCCCAATGAATGTTCCTGCGTTTTTCAAGACCGGCATATACTATGACGTGAGGTCGAAAGGTCTTATCCTTTGTAGACGACGAATTGAATTGTTCGCGCCAAGTAGTTGAGTGATGGTACGCTTACAATGGCCGTGAACACGATCTTTGTGTTTACGAGCAAATTTTGTTATCTCTTCGACGACGCTGGGAATTCCCAGATCTCGATGAATATCTTCGTTACGTACATACCACGGTGCGTTGACGAGCGAATAATTGGATTCTCTTTCACCGGAGAGATTTTCAAGATAGGTGGCTATCTTTTTGCTTTTTAATTCGCGAATCTCTAAGGCGATTGCATAGTCGGCTAAGGACCGTTTTATGCTGCGGTGCACGAGCGATTTGCCATTTATTTCGTGCTTTTCTTTTCTCCCTCACCAGTTCAATGATTTCTCTGGGATACTTTTCGTTGGGGTTGATCTTATAGCTTGTAGAAGGAGGAGATGAGTTGGTGTATGCACTCTACGAATTCATCACTAGCTGCCTTGAAAAGTTCGGCCTGTAAGCCATCAGGTCCAGCAGCCTTGTTGAATTTTAGCTTGGATATTACTATCCTCACTTCGTTTTGGTCAGGTGGATCGAAGTTTTGACTATCATCGTCTATGTTGAATGGTCCATCCTACCTGACAGCGGGTTGTTGGACTTCGTCGCCGTTATACAGTCTCCAGAAGTAGTTTTTTCATATTCTCAGCACCGACTGTGATTCAACTACGAGGTTTCCATTTTCATCTCTGCAGATTTCTGTACGGGTTTTGCTTCTCTGACACGTTCTTTTACCTTTTGGTAAAACTTCCGTACATTGTTCCTGGAGTATAAACTCTCGATATTCTCGAACGCGCGCTTCTCATGCTCTTTCTTCTTCTCTTGGAGAAGCCAATGTTCTTACCGTCTCTTTCGCTCGCAGAGCTCACGAGCAGCTCTTGTCTTCCTTTGCAGCGCCGCTTTGTATGCCTCTTGTTTTGCTGCATGCACTCGCCGGCATTCTTCGTCACACCAGGGGTTTCGCGGTGGTGGGCGAGCGGGACTCAGCCCATCGGTCGCGGCGTTTCTGATGGCATGTTGGCAGTGTTGCCACTGGTCTTCGGCACTTGATGCTGGCGGCATAGGGGTGATTGAGAGATTTCGGGATACGGGTTCGGCTAAGACTCTGGCGGTCTCTTGCGATTGTAGCTTTTCGACGTTAAATTTTCTCACAGTGATTCTTCTTTGTTGCTCAGATTGGGATATCCGCATTCGCACTTGGCTGCAACAAGGTAATGATGTCTATGTTGGCTGCTTGGAAGGTCCGGACATCCAGAATACTGGAGGCATGCCTTCCGTTGATCGAAAAATATTTTTATTTTTATTTTTTTTTTTTCGAGGATAGGTGAATAATCTTCCATAGACACTATGAGAATAGCAAGCGCGTGCTCATAGTAGTGTCAGATTCTTACTGACTAAAAAAACACCACCCTTCGATATAAATTTGTTAGATATCGCAACTAAGTATAAACTTATCAAGCAATTTTTCTATCAGGAAATAAAAACGTTTGGCAGGTTACTTTCCACTGAAAGATCCTGCATACCATATTCCGCAATCTAGACGCGGTTAATCATTATCTCGCCAAGTCGAAAGGTTTCGTCCTTTGCTCTCATCCAAAATTTGTAGAACTGTATTGTTGACATGTCCGATTAGTCGGTTTCTATGCTTTTTCGCGAAGCTTCTAGTTTCATCTTCGATTGTCCGAATTCCGAGATCCCTGTGGATATCGTCGTTTCTACTATACCACGGTGCTCGGACAATTTCTCTTAGCACTTTATTTTGAAAAGCTTGTAAAATATTTGCATTTGTTTTCTTGGTACAACCCCAAAGTTGTATACCACAAGTCCACACCGGCTTTAGCACTTGCTTCTATAAAAGCAGTTTGATCTCAGTACTGAGCTGGGAATGTTTTCCGAGTAACCAGTACATTTCTCTATATTTGATTTCGAGTTCTTTTCGTTTCATTTTCACGTGCGAATTCCATTTCAGCCTTGCGTCGAGCGTCATTCCCAGGCATTTGGCCTCGTTTGCAAAGGGTATTCGGGCCGAGTTTAGAAAAATTGGCAAGTCATTAGTTTTCTTGTAAGTGAAATTCACGTGAACAGATTTACATTCGTTGAGGGCGATCCGCCAGTCCCTCGTCCATTCATTTACATTATGCAGTGCGTTTTGCAGTCGTTTCTTCGATTGTTTTACTTACTGCTAAGATAGCGGTGTCATCGGCAAACGTAGCAAGGATAGTGCCATCTTCGTTCGGTATATCACGAGTATATAACAAATAGAGAAGCGGCCCAAGAACGCTTCCTTGCGGTACGATGGCCGAAATTTCCTTGAGATCGGAGTATTCGACTCCATGTCTAACACGAAAGGGTCTATTCCCGAGATATGATTCTAGAATATCGAATAAGCATACAGGGAGAACTTGTCGAAGTTTGAATTTCAAGCCATCATGCCGCACCTTATCAATGGCTTGCGAGACGTCAAGAAATACGCTTGAGCAAATCTTTTTTTCTTCAAGTGCTTTCTCGATTACGTCAGTAATTCTATGCACCTGGTCAATCGTCGAATGCTTACATCTGAACCCAAACTGGTGGTCAGGGATAAGATTATTTTCTTCTATAACCGGTTGGAGACGCCTTAATAATATCCTCTCGAAAATTTTCGATATGATTGGAAGAAGCGAAATTGGTCTATACGATTTTACCTCATTTGGCGGTTTTCCTGGTTTTAAAACCATTATGACTTCCACGCCTTTCCATTGGCTCGGCACGTGTTTTAATCGGAGTGCAGCATTTACAATATGGAGAAGCTTAATCAATGCTTTTCTAGGTAAAACTTTGAGAATTTCTCCGGTAATCAAATCATAACCAGGAGATTTCTTAGGTTTTAGATTCTCGATCTCATGTGTGAGTTCCCTTAGCGTTGCACTTGTGAGCGTCAAATCGTGAGATGGCAAATTCAGCCTATTGCGGTTGTCGTAAACCACTTGACCATCGTACGGTTTAAAGGTTTCTTCCAGGTGGGCCGCAAAGACGTCCGCTTTTTCTTTATCTTCCCTCGCCCATTCATATTGATTTAATTTGTTTGGCGGCGCGGGGACCTTGGGCCTTTTGGTGCCTTTTACAGCTTTCCAAAGTGAATAATTGGAATCTTTTTTCGCTGTTAAACTTTCAAAGTAAGAGCCTATTGCACGATTCTTAAAATCCTTAATAGTCTTCTTCAACAAATTGCACAGACGATTCAAGTGTGCTCTATGCTGCGGACTACGACTCTGTTGCCATTTTTTACGAGCTTTTCTTTTTTCCTTAACCAATTCTTTTATTTCCGGAGGATATCGTAAACCGTATCTGTACGGCGTTTTCCTTGGATTGGGCGTATTTTTCCAAGAGGCGAGCTGTACGATCTCAACGAAGCGATCAACTTTAACCTCAAGTTCATAGGGTGTGGTAACTGGAACTCTCAGTTCAACATTATCTTCAATTTCGTTCCTAAAGCCTTCCCAGTTAGTTGTTCGACCAGTTAATCTCGCTGGCTCTAGGTTATAGACTAGTTTTTCGCTGATTGTTAAAATAACCGAGGAATGATCAGACGACAGATCAAAGCTCTCTTTTACTTTTATGTGGTTGGTAGATATTCCTTTCACAACGAAAAAATCGATCAGGTCAGGTATTTTCGAAGTATCAGTTGGCCAGTAAGTCGGTTTACCCGTCGAATGGAAATCACAACTGTACTCCATACCATTTTTTCGAGTTGAATCTTGAGCCCCAGAACATATGTTTCGCATTAAAGTCGCCGCCGATGATAAGATTAGGTTTTAGCGATTCAAACAAGTTAGTAAAATCAGATTTTTCAAGCGCGGAACGCGGTGGAAATTAGATAGATGAGATTTTAAGAGTACGCTGACTATTTTTAACTCGAATCGTGCACAGTTGCAAAATTTCAAGCTCTATCTTTAGGTCTTCGGATTGTTCGATGCAGTCTTTAATAAACAAGGATGATCCGCCTCCCGCTTTTCCCGAAGGGTGACAAGCGTGGTAATCATTATAGTCTTTTATTTTTAAATGCGATTCCTTTTTTACGTGGGTTTCAGAAATCAAGCAAATATCAATATCTTTTTCACGCATGAATATTTCCAATGCGTCGAGTTTTTGCAAAAGTCCGTTTGCATTCCAAGTACATATTTTTAACATTCGTTTGTTATTCATATTCTAGTTGAAGTACGCGTTTTCTGAGAATTATTTTCAAGCTTAACGAGCCTATCGAGAATAATTTTATTTATTTTGCTTTGCTCTTCAAATTTCTCGAGAATAACCGTCAAAACATGAGAGACAGGGTCCGTCGAAATTCCAACGTTTTTTGGTTTTTTTTCGGATGCCGCGGCCTGAGCGAAAGTCTGCACTCCTGCTGTCCGAGGGGCATTACCTGGCGGCTTTTTCGATGTTAGCTTTTCAGTGCCGTTTCTTTTAAGAACTAAGGTCGAGGACTTTTCTGTTGTCACTCTTTCCCTCACCTTTTTATCTCTGAACCCGGTAGTTTTAATTTAGCTAGTTTCTCCTGTGCATTCTTACGCTTTGGCTTAGTTTGCAGCTTAGATTTTGCATTTAGGGTCTTAAGGAGCACATCTCTCCGTTTTTGCCACTCCTTAGCAACTTCACAGCCTCTATAATTTGCCGGGTGCTTTCCCTTACAATTAGCACATGTTGCAGAGGTTTGTTTATTTACTCCACAGACTTGGGAGAGGTCATGTCCGGCGCATTTCACATACCGCGGTTCTTTTTTGCAGTACATTTGCGTATGGTTAAATCCTTGGCAACGTTTGCACTGCGGAATCATCCTTAAACTTCTACGCATGGGCTCGGTTTTGACCACGATATTTAGTATAGCTCTAATTCGATAGATATCGTCGATATTATCCGACTTATGGAAGGTAAGCATAAAAAGCGGAAGTCCACGCTTACCAAGACGTCTTTATTTATTTCCGTTTGTTGCTTCTCCTTTTTGATGATATTAACGGCATCAAGAATTTTAAGGCCTTTGGCTTGAAGGTCAGTCATAACCTCTTCTTTGGTGCATGAGGGGTGGAGTCCCCTTACAACGACACGATGTGGCCTTTCTGACTTGATTTCGAAAGTATACCACTGAATCTTTTCGGTATTTAGCTTTTGGGACACAGCTCGATAGTCATTGTAGTCGTCGACGTTGATTTTCCACGCATTATCCCTCAAAGATGTAACCTTATACTTGGATGTTATTATTCCTTTAAGGAGGCTTTGCAACTTTTTGTATTCCATGATCCCGACGATATTTATTGGTGCGGGTGGACGAAATTGCGTTCGAAGTTGCTTTCTTGCGGTACTTTGTGATTTTCTTCTTTCACGGGCTCGACTTCGGGCGACGAACCGGCTCTCCGTTTCTTACTAGGTCTTTTTTTTTGGGACCCGATACGTTTCGCGTGCTAGCTCTTCTTCGTCTGTGTGATATTCTAGACTAGCTAAGCGTGTTGGAGTACATTCGCGTTCTCTCTCGAAATGCGTGTTCTTTAGGACCCTATTTTCTTCGTTTAATAAGTCTCTCTCTTTCTTAAGATCTTGATAGAGTAGATCCATTTCGTTAAGCTTGATTCGGAGTATTTTATTTTCTTCCTCAAGACTTTTATATTTCGCTGAGTCCTGAATTTTGCGCGCTGGCGCTTCCGGTGGACTTCTTTTCCCGGAGTTATTCGATCTTGGTGGAGGAGATCGACATTCCCCTGCACTTTTTAAGAAGGGAATTATTAGTTGCAATAACTGGCTCTCCCCAGAATCCATAGAGCCGACCTCCGAAGAGGGTGGATTTTCCAGTGAACCTGGGCTGCCACCTGGGGTAATCAATAGTTTTGTTTTGTTCATTGTCCTCCTTTCCTATTTCGGGGTTAAAATCGCCCAATACGATTTTACCGTCGTATTTAAGTTTAGGAATTCGTCCGCTGCCACCTGGAACAGGAACAACTACTCTAGTGAGAAAGCATTCTCCCCCCCGACTGTCACCGCATGGAGGTTGAGAGTAGGAGTTGGTAGGCCTCAGCTGAGTTAAAATGCTTGTGTTTTCATATGATCACATGCACTACCGTTTGATCAACCGCTATCCTAGCAGTAGGTAAAACAACCGAAGAAACGACTGCGAAACGCACTGAATAAAGTAAATAAATGGACGAGGGACTGACGGATCGCACTCAACGAATCTAAATCTGTTCACGTGAATTTCAATTATAGGAAAACTAATGACTTGCCAATTTTTCTAAGCTCGGCCCGAGTACCATTTGCAAATGAGGCCAAATACCTGGGAATGACACTCGACACAAGGCTGAAGTGGAATTCGCACGTGAAAATTAAACGTAAAGAACTCGAAATCAAATATAGAGAAATGAACCTGTTACTCGGAAAACATTCCCTGCTCAGTACTGAGAACAAATTGATTTTATAGAAGCAAGTGGTAAAGCCGGTGGAGACCTATGGTATACAACTTTGGCGTTGTACCAAGAAAACAAATGCTAATATTTTACAAACTTTTCAAAATAAAGTGCTAAGAGAAAGTGTTCAAGCACCGTGGTATAGTAGAAACGTCGCTATCCACAGGGATCTCGGAATTCCGACAATCGAAGCTGAAAACAGATGCTTCGCGAGAAAGCACAGAAACCGACTAATCGGATATGTCAAAAATGCAGTCCTATTAATTTTGGATGAGATCAATTTATTGTGTTTAGATTGCGGGACATGCAGCATCTTTCAGTGAAAAGTAACCTGGCAAACGATTTTATTCTGTGATATAAAAATTGCTCGGTAAGTTCAACTGCAACTGTCCAACCGCTCAGACATATTTTTTTCTTTCCTCCCGCTTCGCGATTTAATTTTTTTCACTTTTCGCCGAATCATTTTATTCTGGCCAATTTCCCCGCTTACATTAACCAAAACTGTAAGAAGCGTGGAGGAGACTGTTCGAGTCGAGGAAGGAAAGCCTCTTGCCATCCACCTCAGTCTCGGACAGACTCAAGCCCCCGCCAACCGTTTCGGATGGAGCCGCAAGGCTCACGGCCGAGCCGATTGCGGGGTGTTCCAAGAGAGGTAGGCACGATGACACGACATCGCCGCCAACACGAAGAATAAGCAAAAAAGCCAAGATGGCATCACGAAAAGAAAGAGCTAATCTTCAGGTGGCGATCGTCGATTTCAATAACCCTGACCGTAACCTATCCGGAGACCAATGGAGGCTGGTGGAACTGCGTATACTCGACGGAGTAAACGACGCCATAGTCAAGAATCAGGGAACTATCCCTTTCTTTGAGCAGCTCACCACCTTCAAGGGCTTCAAGGTCATGTCGTGTGACAACGAGACAACACTCAATTGGCTGAAGAATTTTGTAACCAGCACGCAGGCTCCTTGGGCGAATGCCGACCTGCGACTGTGGAAAAAACAGATCTGCTGGAATTCACTAGGCCTAAAGGCCGCATTCTCATTCCGGGCCCACACATTCCTAGAGAACGGCTGGAAAGAAACCTCCAACACCTCAACCCCGAGCTATATAGCGAAAATTGGGAGGTGTTAGAAGTGGGTACCCATACAGAAGCCGGAACTGAGATTGTGGTGTTGCTTAACCACAAGTCCATGCCCATCCTAAGGAGATACAACTATAAGGTTCGCATTGGAATTACCCGATGCAAGGTCAGACCTTTAGTTGGGATGGATGAAGAGAAAAGAAGGAAGGCGGGTGATAAGGTAAATCAATGATGAAGATTGCTCAAATAAACCTTCACCATAGCATAGCAGCTAGCGCCAACCTCATCTATCTCATGGGAGATAGAAATATAGACATTGCTCTAATTCAAGAGCCATGGATCTCCCGTGGCAAAATAAGTGGGCTAAGGCATAAAGACCTTACTACATACAGCATCGAACCGCTACACGCGGAATGTAAGAACAGAACGTGCATCGTAGCTAGGAAACAAATTAACCTTCTTCTTTTATCTAGCTACAGCAATGAGGACCAAACAGTGGTAAGGCTTGAGTGGAGGGGGCTTTCCCCACTGATTCTATCAGCCGTCTACATGCCTTTTGATGCCAAGGAGGGACCGCCATCCACACTGACCCGCTCTCTTGTGCAAAAGGCGGAACAGGAAAGATGGGACTTGCTGCTGTGGTGTGATGCCAACTCTCATCACTCTCAATGGGGTAGCAGCAACACAAACTTACGCGGTGAGTCTTTATTTGAGTTTATAATTGAAAATAACCTTATTGTAGCGAATAGGGGTAACGAACCTACTTTTGTAGTAAAGAACAGGCAAGAAGTTATAGATGTAACTTTAGCCAGTAATTCGAGCACCCTAACTATTGACAAGTGGAACGTGATAGGGAAGAGTCCTACTCCGACCACAAATTGATCGAATTCCTCGTGGGTAACAACTATGACTCTCCCAAACCTTACAGGAACCCCAGGAAAACCAACTGGGATCTATTTAACAACGAGGTGAGGAAAGGTGTAAGATCCCTGCAGGATAGCAACTGGCTCGGACCTGCCGACATTGACCGCAAGGCAGAGGATATTACATCCATTTTTAATGAAGCCTATGTCAAAGCATGTCCAGAAACCAAACGAAAAGATAAAAAATCACCACCTTGGTGGTCATCTGAACTAGCTAGAATTAGGAGAGTAACTAGACACCTTCTAAATAAGGCCAAAAGAACTATGCTAAAAGCGGACTGGGAACAATATAAGTCCAGTCAGAGAAATTTCAAAAACGAGACACAGAAGGCCAAACGCCACTCTTGGCAGCACTTCTGTAATGAAATCAAGGGTACGACAGAATCTGCGAGACTGAGAAAAATTCTATCCAGGGAATCAGAAACTCTTGGATCTCTCAAGGAATCCGACGGAAGGTGGACTGAATCCTGTGCAGAATCGCTTAGCTCCCTGCTAAAAGCGCACTTTCCGGGTTGTACGACCCATCCAGATAATAACATCGTAACTAACAGTAGTTTTGTAACGGAAACTCCGACGGATTTTATCACAGAGGAAAGAATTGAGTGGGCAATCGGATCATTCTCTCCCTTTAAATCCCCAGGACCCGACGGGATTATCCCGATCATGCTACAGAAAACAATAACCACAATCATCCCGGTACTTAAAGAACTGTACCTCAACAGCCTCATGTGGGGGTATATACCTAGATCTTCATACCCAAGGCCGGTAAAGCAAGCCACAGACCTTTGAAAGACTAGCTGACATATACATCCGTAGTAAACTACGCCCAGGTGACATATCCCCAGCGCAGCACGCTTATACGAAAGGAAAAAGCGTAGAGACAGCGCTGCACTGTGTAGTCGGCTCAATAGAAAAATCACTGAAAAATAAAGAATATACACTAGCCGCTTTCCTGGACATTGAAGGAGCCTTTAACAATGTCAAAACGGAAGCGGTCAATAGAACTCTAACGAACCTTAATATTCACAATTCTGTGATAAAATGGATCGTCAATATGCTAAAGGAAAGACATATCAAAGTTGAACTCGGAGGTACTAAGCTCGAAGTCTATGCCTCAAGAGGCACCCCTCATGGAGGGGTTATATCCCCACTACTGTGGGTTATTGTCCTGAACGAAGTCCTTCTTAAACTTAGAAACAGCGGCGTCAAGGCCACTGCATATGCGGACGATGTTGTGCTGCTAGCAACAGGTAAATTTCTCCCGACCCTGAGCGAACAAATCGAAGGGGCGCTGGAAATCATTGACTCCTGGACGGAGAGATGTGGGCTAGCGGTTAATCCCCAGAAGACAGAGTTAGTACTATTCACTAACAAAAGAATAATTCCACAATTCGTAACTCCTTCCGTAAGGGGTACTCCCCTGAGTATCTCCGATAGTGCGAGATACCTTGGCCTGGTGCTCGATAGGAAACTGAACTGGAGACTAAACATCAACGAAAGAGTCAAAAAAGCCACGATAGCTTTTTACTCGTGCAATAGAATATTTGGGAAGACTTGGGGACCGAGCCCCAAAATCATCCTATGGATGTATACAGCTATAGTAAGGCCAATACTAACGTATGGCAGCCTTGTATGGTGGCAGGCAGCCAGCAAAATAAATAACCTAGCTGCTATCACAAAAGTACAAAGACTAGCGTGCATCGCCACAACCAGTGCGATGAGAACGACACCTACAGCAGGACTCGAGGCCATTCTCATCTACTTCCGCTAGACATCTTTATACAAGTATCGGCAGCCCATAGTGCCGTAAGATTAAGCCAAACAGATAGCTGGAGACCAAATGCAATGGGTCACACCACGATCCTGCAGAGATATCTAGGCAGTGTATCTAATACAGACTACTTAACGCCTTACCTAGACTTCTTAAGACCATTTTCTAGCACATATTCGAGCAGGGAAGACTGGAAAAATGACAGAACGCCTAACGAGCGATCCTTAGCTGTTTACACCGATGGATCCAAAATGGAAATAGGTGTAGGCGCAGGCATCTTCTCTGAAACGCTTGGCCTCTCCATGTCAGCTCGGCTTCCGAACTACAGCAGCGTTTTCCAGGCGGAGGTCCTAACAGTTACAATAGCAGCTCGTGAGACTGCGATGAGGGCAATACCACGAGAGGATATTACCTTTTTCATCGACAGCCAGGCAGCGATAAAAGCAATATCTGCTATAGAAATAAAATCGAAGCTTGTGAAGTGTTGTAGAGAAAAGCTCAAGGTTCTTGGAACACAGCACGAGGTAAAGCTCTGCTGGGTCCCTGGTCATGAAGGCATACCAGGGAATGAAAAAGCCGATGAACTGGCTAGAGGTGGCTCAGCACTAAGCTCGGACCAATCCGACCCCTCGGTGTACATCCCGCCTTGCGCCCTTAAGCTCGTAGCAGGAAACAAAGCCATAACGGAGGCTAACAATAGGTGGACCTGTTTAGATACTTGTGTCACCACGAGGAAGCTATGGCCCGCTTTTGACAGAGTAAGAACCAATAGACTCATACAGAGGCACAGAAAATCCCTCTCTACTCTAATTGGAGTCATTACGGGACATAACACCATGCGGTACCACATGAAAAAACTACGTGTGACTAGCGAAGACCTTTGTAGAGGCTGCGGCGACGAGGAGGCTCAGGAGGACACCGCCCACTTTCTCTGTCATTGCCCAGGCCTCTATCATTTGAGAAATAAGATCCTTGGGCAACACTTCTTTGAGGATCTAGAAGAGTTGTCCAACAGACCAATAAATGACATCGCAAACTTCATCAAATCAAATATCAACCAATTTGATTTTGTATTTCTCTTTGAAACATATTTAACAGAGGATAGTTTTAGTTACTTCGAAGGAAAAGCCTACAGGCTATTGCTTTAAATGGATACCCGCTGTCAGAACTGGAGTGAGAGGAAGAGCAAGTGGCGGCTGTTTCTATGGTTTTAAAAAAGAAATCAAGGGTATTGTGTGCCAATTTGAGACTAGAGATGGGGTATATGTACTTCGTGAATCTGCAGATTGCGGGGAAAAAATTCTACATACTTCCAACTTATATCAACTGCAATTTTTGGGATAGAGACTACGAGAAGATGCATGAGCTGATAATTTGCAACCATAACCCAAACATCCTCATTGTTGGCGACCTGAATTCAAGAATAGGAATGGAAGAAGGAGCGGAAAATAGCAAAGTGGGGAAAAAACGAAACTCTAAGGATCTTATTTGCAATGGGAATGGAAGGAAATTGCTCGAATTGTGCAATTCATACGGACTCCGAGTTCAAAATGGAACCAGTAAAAGTGACAACAACGGCAACTTCACGTTCGTCGGAAAGCAAGGCACATCAGTCATTGACTACAGTTTAATAGGCGGCGAATGAGATTCGTATATAACAGACTTGGAAGTGGGCCAAGTACCTTATTCTGATCACCTTCCTCTCATTGTAACATTTGGCTTTAAAGATATGCATTCGAAAGGAACACGAGCACTAATGCCGCTACCCAAGATGGTATGGAGCGCTTCTAAGGCCTCTGTGTACAGAATGCAGCTGGATAGGCATTTACAATCGCGACCGGCGTTAGACTTTAATGGTATGGAAGAAATTATAAAGAACTCTTATCCAGGCTACATGATTAGCAGGAGTAACAAGACGCTTTCAATCAATCAATCACAGACCAATAAATGACATCGCAAACTTCATCAAATCCTCTGGATGGTTTGTATCTAGGACACAGTGAGTACTTAGTTCTTTCTTTAGGATACTTAAAAGACGGTATTTTTCCACGAGGTAGGGATTTCCTTTTTCTATCTCCTTTCCTCCCTTGGGTATCACAATGGGTCTATACTGACCTGAGTGTGGTGTGGAGGTTCTCTATCCCCCTACACCTGCCCACTTACCTAACCTAAGAAGCGTGTTTCAAAAAGTTTCACCTAAACAAAGCAAAATAAAAAAAAAAAATAAAATTTTTCTCCCAAATTTTGAGCCAATTGCCGTCAATTTACCTACATTTAATTTACTGCGATGGGTGTAAGGAAATCTCGCTATCACATGCCTTGCTCGCGATCAGTGCCACATGATTCCACAAACAAAATCCTGACAGACAATCAACTTTCTTATAAGAAGGTTCTAAGTAAATTGGAAAAGTTCGACGACTTTACCAAAAGCATCGAGGATCTAAGTAACACCGTGGAGTGTTCACGCGGCGCATGCCCAAATTCGCTTCTCTTGACAAGTAAATTGCCGCTTTAACCCAGTTTGCCTCTAAAAACTCCCGTGATGATCATACCAAACGCCGTTTTGATGAACTCAAATGCGATCTTAAGTCAACCATTGCTACTCTTCTTAAAGCCTTATTTTTTTTTAAAAATCAATGAGGATCTGAACTCTCACCGCTTGGACCTCGACGTTCCCTCTCGTAATTCCTACGAAATATCTGTACCTTCACCCTGCCAACCTTATCCGCTACTTGAAGATTTAGTGTGCAAAATGCACAATATCTGCAGTGAGCTTATAGCAACTCGGCTCACAGTTCGCGAAATAGTCGATGACATTAGGGCGGCGTCCAGCAAAATTGTTGATCAAACCCAACCGAACCCTCACATCTACGACACATTAATACTTACTGAACTACTTGAACCTAATGACAACACTCCTCCACTTGCTCCTCCACCTCTACCATCTACTAGGATGGCATCCCGTGCTGCCCAGACTCACGAAATTGTTCCTGCTCCACCAATCAATCACCCTGCCTCCACCGCACCAATACTTTTAAACCATTTTGGAACTACATGGAGCCTTTCCGAGTGGAACAAGAGGCTTGAAAAGTTAAACGCGATCAACGCAGATTACAAAACTTTTATCCTCAAAGGCGCTCCTCGACTGGCAGATGCTGCTGATGCAAATAAAAAAGAAGAGGAGAAGAAGTATACCCGTTTAGTACCCAAACGCATGAATGTAATGATCGCAATAGAAAAATATCATGATGATATATTTCAAAGCCATTTTAAATTGACAAAATGGAGATTTAAGGTCATTTTGCATTTCATAAATGTACAATAAATAACTGCAATAAAATTTGTCAACAGTTCATAGAAAATGAACTTATACATTTGTGGCAAAAGAAAGCAACAGGGCGACATAAGCTGCAGCTGAAGTTGGCATTATACTTAACGCTATGGAAGTTAGCGAACTGCCCGACATTTCGAGAAATATCGAATCTCTTTAAAATAATGTCAGATAGCCTAGCAGCACTCAAAGATCTCACGTCCTTTGACTTTGAGTCTAAGCTGGTTTGGAACTGTCTCCAGACTATTTTGCAGCTCGCTGCACACAATAAAATCACTTTAATGTGGGTCCCCGAACATAGAGGCATTCCTGTTAATGAAGTGGACCTGAACCCTTCCGCGGAACGCGAGCAAATACTCTCACATTGGAATGCACAATCTGGCCTAGGGCATTCCAAGAAATTTATTGCGAGTAATTTCCCAAAAAATTGAATTTTTCATTCTATCAATGAGCAAACAGAATCCTAAGATCCTAACTAACTTCCTAACTGGACACTGCTCTCTCAATTACCATCTCCAGAAAATGGGCCTTGTTCAATCGGACATATGCCGTCTCTGTCGTAAAGATATCGAAACAGCCCATCGCATACTCTGTGATTGCCCAGACATAGCCAGATTAAGGGTAAAGCACTTTAACAAAGGCTTCACGTCACCTTCTGATGTCACCTCTTCCACAAAAGATCTCCCTAGGTAGAAGTGCTTCGAGGGTCATTATCTGTCCCTCCTCCTTCCCTCCCCCTTAAAAAAAAGAAATAAAATAAAAATCATAAACAATAAGGACAAGCTCATTGTTACTAAAATATGTTCCTTGGAGCAGGGGAAGACGCTTACGAAAGTAATCGATTTACATTCTTTCAGGTGGAGTTCTAAGAGGTTTTGACGGCACCAGATAAAGAACATGTTTAGGTCAACCTGTAGGGCATGCAATTTGTATGAAGATCCTCTTGTCGAATTCCTTTGAATGAATTCCAGCTGCTCCATCAAACGTTGAGGAAAAATGACAAATGTTTAAAACAGCGGTTATTGCCTCTGCGGGAGATGTTTGTGCAGTGAAGCGGCTTGGTGTGGCGTCTGGTGGTGAGAAAAGTACTGCTTGGTTTAAAACGCCTGGAGTTCAAGAAGCCATCAGAAAGAATAAGAGAGCTTTTAAGGTGTAGGTGCACTTGGGGAACTCCGGTTCTCGAAATCAGTACACTTAGGTGCGAAGAGCTTGCAAATAAGCTGTGAAAACAGCGAAAGAACAGTCTTGGAAGGAATTCAGCGAAACATTGGAACGTTACCACAGATCTGCAAATAAGATGTTCTGGCAGACCACCCGCCAACTCAGAGGAAGAAAGTTGAATATCGTTGAAGTAGTCAAATCCAAGGATGGTACCCATCTTTCCAATGACGAGGACATCTTACGCAGGTAGAGCGAGCACTTTTTAGAATTGCTCAGTTCCGAACAGGCCACCGAAGATGACAGGCCTGTAACGAAGTGTTACATATTTCCCTACCACCACTGTACCTCCAATAGCACCGACGAATGGTTTACTTTGTCGACGCCTACATTTAAGCGAAGTGTTTACTTCGTATTCCTCCGACCGACAAAGTGTTTACTACAACATCTGGCGATGATCACGTCGTCAGAGCATGACCATCTCTCACAATCTCTCCAACCAAGTTGTGTGTAACAATAAATTGAATTCATTGTTAGAATTTATACCTGCTTGTTGCAGGAATTTATATAAGAGGGAGATTGAGAGACGTGGCCAGGAGAGTCTGTTCAGTCGTGGTTGGGTACCAAACTTGTGTACTGCGAGTATTCTCTCATAGGAGCTTCGGTTCCGAATTTTGAAAGCCATCACCGCGGTGATTGGGTAACTAATTTCAAGCCCGCTACTGACCATAGCTGACTTGACGTCCCGATTAGGTTTCTCCCCGTCTGGAAAAACACTTGTGGCCAACTTTAGATTTATTTGGAGAAGTAAGCTCGACCCTCCGGGAAAAGGGGTGCACCGCGACCGTCCGTACCCTCTGCAGTATCTAAAACAAATGGACGAGACTATAAAACGAACGATGGACAGTACGATACCTCGGTATCAACACACTGAAAACGTGGACATATACCGCAATGCAACGATTGACGCACTGCACGTACATAAAAGTAGACTGCTGTCGAGATTAAAAACATTGTACAGACAGTTTACTGAAAGACAGAACTCGGAGAAGGTTAGGACGCTGAAGTCGTTGATTAAAAACCTCTCGCAATTAATTAAAGAAAATTACAGACTTTCTGTAAATGTGCACTGGGACAGGAAAATTCGGGCTGTAAAATCCAACAACCCGAGTATGTTCCAAAAAAAAAAAACAAGATCTTTCGGAGGAATAATCAAAACGATCTTCCGCGTCTTAAAATCCCCGAACTACGAACAATGTACAAATACTAGTGACAGCAGGTATAGATCCAGATAACGCAGCTGAGGATGACAATTTCTTTGTGATCGAAGATCCTCAGGTAAAGGTAGAGGCTATAGGAGCGACTTTCCAGGACGTGTATAAGGTGAATGATAGTGTTTGCCCGAACCACGACCTGGAAAATCGGGTCCGTGTGCACAACTTCTTCCTTCGAAATGACATGGAGCCCTGGCGATCTGAGAACACTGGTTTCACCGTGTTCAATGAAAGATATATGGCAAACAATGCCGTCGCCGATGAAAGGGTATATCCCCCGTTCATTTCGAAGGCAGAGCTCCAAGCGATCTTCGAATCACTGAGGAAAAAGAAATCCGTGGAATTCGATGGTATACCCAATGTTGTACTTACACATCTTCCTCCAGATGCGGTAAACATTTACACAGTCCTGTTTAATAATGCAATGAATAATGCCCATTATCCAGGGCATTGGAAAACAGCGGTGGTGCAGCCCATCCCCAAAAGGGATAAAGATACTTCCAATCCAGGGAATCTCCGGTCGATAAGTCTACTTCCGAACATCAGCAAGGTATTCGAAAAAGCGATCCATAGAGCCCTGACTAAGTGGGTTGAAGACATGTACATAATTCCGGATAATCAATTCGGTTTCAAGGCGGGGCATGATACTATACATGCCGCGTCTAAACTGGTATCGGATATCCAATGGAACAAAAGTAAGAAGCAATGCACGGGTGTCTGCCTGGTTGACTTGGAGAAGGCCTTCGATACCGTATGCTTAGAAGGACTCTTCTACAAGTTGAGCAGGCTGGGCATAAGTAAACCACTGCTGTACATACTTTATGACATGCTCACCGGTAAGAAGTTCATTGTGAAGAATGGCAATGTGACGTCTGCAGGAACTTTTGAAGTAACAAATGGTCTGCAACAGGTTAATTCGCCGATCCTTTTCAATATTTACACGAGCGATCTCATAGGTTCACTTCACCATTGGTCGCGTACAGATCAGGGCCTAAGATTGAGGTAATTGCAATACTCTTGCAGCGTGACTTCGATAAGATCAAGAGATACTGCGACGACTGGAAGTTGAAAGTTAACTTTCAGAAGTCGGAGACCATCCTGTTCAGAACGCCGTTCTCTGGGGCCTCTAGAGACACCAGAAATAATTGGCGAAAGTTCTCTATCGTGGAACAGCACGGACAGCCACTTGCGAGTCGAAGCGTAGTCAGATACCTTGGGGTATGGCTAGATCAATATCTATATTTTAACAAACATATCGATGCTGCTCTGGCCAGAGCCAAAGTTGCTTTCGCCCTTACAAAGAGACTGTTTTATAGCAGCCAACTCGATGCAAGGGTGAAGGTAATCTGCTACATGGCCCTCATTCGGCCTATGCTCGTATATGGATGTCCCGTGTGGTTCAATGTGGGGCCAAGCTTGTTGGAAAAGATGCGGGTGTTTGAGAGGGCTTGCCTTCGTTTGTATAGAACACCAGAGTCTGAGTACATAAAATTCTATCGAAATGAGGTCCTGTACAACAGGGCGAATCTGATCAGAGTGGATAATTTCTTGATCAAGATGATTCGAAGGCACATTGCAAGAGCAATGACTTCGATGAATAGCCTGATCTTTGGGGCTTATTACCCCAACAATCTCTACCACGAGAGTGTGCGCCTTAACGGCTTTATCCCTCCCGAAGCGTTCTTATATCTCGATCAACGAGGTCTGATCCAGGATAAGTTAGCGGTGCCGCTAATCTTCCACGTCGCCAGAACAGCTGTGGATAGGCGACTCAACTACGACCGAGACGTCGCACAGAGTAGTGCAGAGCGTCTCCGGTACAGTATGGCGGTTTCTAACCGCGACATTGAAGATGTTAGTAGGCAGCATGACAAATGTTGGTGGCTTAGAGAAGAAGAGGGAACACCATCGTCGTTTCCCCCTAATCCGGGTTAGCCTGTAACGCAGGCAGAGCGGGTCGAGACACTCTCGCCCGCCCTTAAAGTGGGCCGAGGCATTCATGCCCGCCCTTAAGGTGGGACGCGACATTCACGCCCGCCCTTAAAGTGGGACGCGACACTCTCGCCCGCCCTTAAAGTGGGACGAGACCGTCTTACCCGCCCTTAAAATGGGACGAGACACTATCGCCCGCCCTAAAGTGGGACGAAACCTTCACGCCCGCCCTTAAAGTGGGCGGGGACAACCGACGAATCAACTCCAGAACGAGTCCACCAAACGGAAGCCGACCTTCAGAGGACCTAGCGATCCAGGAGCCATTCAGCAAGCCGATCAACCCGCCCGTAAATTATATTTTATATGTACATATGTATATTGTAATTATTGTATAAAATCAGTCTCGGTCAATAAAGACAACTCTTTCCCGAAGTTTTAGGGTGTTTCTTTGGGTAAACCCCGGACTCGGCGAGCTTACCTCAGCCTTCGACCAAAAACACCGTCACAGGCCTATGGTCGAAAGTAGGACGGAAAGTATTCCTACTGTAGAGGAAGTAACTTTGGCGATTTATTCGCTAAAAGTTGGCAAATCTACTGGTGTGAATGAAATCCAACCAGAAATACTCAAAGCTTTATGTAAAGAGGGAGTGCAATGGCTCTCGTGATTAAAGTTAACCTGTCTACACTTGTTTCGTGGATTCGGAAAAAGCATATGATAGGGTTCCTCGAAACAAACTCTGGAGTTTTGTGCAGGAGTATGGGATTGCTGGTTCTCTGTTAATGGTGATTCAATCATTATATACAAACTGTAGAAGCTGTGTTCGGATAAACGGTGTTAAATCTATACCTTTCACTGTGGGAGTTGGACTCCGCCAAGGGTGCGCTCTCACCCGTCACCTCTCGTCTTCATTGTATATGTGGCAACACCCTACAGTAGGCAATTTTGGTACCACGCCACATTTATAGAGAGTCCACTGCACTGTCAGATCCGATGGAGTCGAAATCGAGTGTTCATGGTGGTCGGAACAATTATAAACGGCTCGTAAATTAGTTTTAATTAAACGGAGTTGTTTTTCTTTAAGTGTAGCGCAAACCACTACTTTATTGGTGACCCCGACTAGATCATAAAAGCGTCACATTACTGGTCAGGTCCCAAACGTTCCGTTAAAACGTCATATTATCGGCACCCCCAACGGTTTAGTTAAAGCATCACACTATTGCTGATCCTGACCATTTCGTTAAAGCATCACACTATTGACGACCCAATTTGTGATTCCAAACCCGATTTGTGAACTCAAACGCGATTTTCAGTTTCAATTCATATTTTTGTTTTCCCATTTCACCACCACCGCGCATTTTTTTTCTTTATTCCCCTCACGCCATCATGCCTGATCCGCCGGACCAATCACAGCAAGCGCAGAACATCCGACCCACATTGCCGAGTGGTCTCATGTCATCAAATAAGGTTAGGGCGCCGCCTTTCTGCGCTGAAAGGTTAGCACTCTGGTTCGCCCAGTTAGAGGCTCAGTTTACCCTCCATGGAATCCTATCCGAGACACAAAAATTCTTCCGGACAGTTCAACTGATCGACACGCGGTATGCAGCAGAGGTGGAAGACATCATCGTCCAACCACCGGTTCTCAACCCATACCAGGCGCTTAAGACAGCAATCATCATACGTTTTTCTAAGTCGAAGGAAGCTAAATTGATTCAGCTCTTGGACGGAGAAAAACTAGGAGACCGCACGCCATCTCAACACCTAGCGGCAGTAAACGATTCTCGCTCTCCTTCCTGCCGCCTCTTTGTCACCGATGCCCAAACCAAGGACAAATTCCTGGTTGACACTGGATCGGATGTGTCAGTCTACCCTTCTGGGAAGATGCGCGACTCACGGATAGCCCTCAATTACAAGTTGATCGCTGCGAATGGCTCGCCGATACACACCTTCGGCGCAGTCAATATTACGCTCAATCTGGGCTTGCGCAGAGCTCTCACCTGGCGATTCATTGTGGCCGACATCTCTACTCCCATCATTGAAGCCGACCTGCTGAGTCATTTTGGCTTACTTGTCGACCTCCAGAAGCAGCGTATTATCGATGGAACAACAGGATGTTCAGCAAAAGGAAAAGTATCTCTCGCCCAAGCATGTTTCATCCGAGTTCCACCAGCAGTCACTGACGAGCCGTATGCGACGCTTTTAAATCAGTTTCGAAGCATCACTCAACCAAGGCAGGCAGCACAGTCGCATCAGTACTCAACGCTGCACCACATCAAAACCAAAGCAGGACCGCCAGTTTCCAGCAAGGCTAGGAGACTCGCACCGGACCGTCTCAAAATCGCCAAGGCTGAGATCGAGAAGATAGTTGCTCTTTGCATCGCTCGCCGATCCAGCAGTCCATGGTCGTCCCCTCTTCATCTCGCACCCAAAAAAATCAGGTGAGTGGCGTCCCTGTGGGGATTGCAGACGCTTAAATGATCTCACTATTCCAGATTCCTACCCAGTGCGTTATCTAGACGACTTTGCTGCTGATCTGCACAAGAAAAACATTTTCTCAACCATCGACCATCGGAGCACCTCAGACGTCAGGTTTTCAACTCGCTACACTCATTGGCACATCCTGGACAACGCGCTTCCCGGAAACTAGTGGCAGAACGTTATGTTTGGCCTTCGATGAACAGGGATTGTGCGAAGTGGTCAAAAAACTGCATTCCCTGCCAAGCCAACTAGGTAACCCGCCATACAGTCTTGCCCATCGCCAACTTTGAACTTCCATCACAACGCTTTAAGCATATTCACATCGACCTGCTAATGCCCAAACTATCTCAAGGGCATAATCAGTGCTTGAGCATCATCGACAGATTCACCAGGTTCCCTGAAGCCGTCCCACTGGAGAATGGAACAGCAGAAGCTGTTGCCCGAGCGCTGATCTCATCATGGATTTCACACTTACCAGTTCCTGTTCGAATAACGCTTCAAAAACCTCATGCAAATCCTCGGCTGCAAGCACTTACGAACTACGTCATACCATCCGCAGTCGAATGGACTTGTGGAACGCTTCCATAGACAGCTGAAGTCAGCCTTGCTGTGCCACGGAGATTCATGGTACCACGCCTTACCAGCCGTCCTCCTCGGTCTACGCGCAGCTTGGAAAGAAAACCTTGGGCCAACACCAGCAGAGCTCGTGTATGGTGAGCCAATCCGTTTGCCAGGTGAGTTCCTTCATCCATCTTCAAGAACCACCTTAGCGCCAGAATTAGTGCGCGTGCTTCGTGATCATTTCAGAGAACTCGCACCACAACAGATGTCCCGTCATGGCCAGCGATCAACCTTCGTTTTTAAAGATCTCGCTGAGGCCACACATGTCTTCGTGAGGTACGACCACATCCGCCAGTCGTTCGCAACACCCTACGATGGACCTTTCCGGATCGCTGAAAAACGCGAGAAGTACTTCATCGTCTGCTTCAAGGGCAACAACATACCGATTTCAGTCGATCGCTTGAAGCCGGCATATATTCTCCAAGATGACACCGACACCAACCTGCCCAACTCGCCCTCGACCAGCAATGCCGCTCGTCCAACAAGACACGTCCGATTTGCGCCTTAGCATCATCAGATATGTGGCAACACCCTACAGTAGGCAATTTTGGTACCACGCCACATTTATAGAGAGTCCACTGCACTGTCAGATTCGATGGAGTCGAAATCGAGTGTTCATGGTGGTCGGAAGAATTATAAACCGCTCGTAAAATAAAATTAGTTTTAATTAAACGGAGTTGTTTTTCTTTAAATGTAGCGCAAACCACTACATATACATGGACTGGATGTTGCAGTGCAGCCGTGGCGGAACATTTTTGAAAGTGGGATATTTAAGGATTAGTCATTTGCTCTTTGCGGATGATTTGATCATCCTTGCGTCCTCTCAAACCGAACATCAGCGCGCACTTGAAAGATTTGTAGCCATTTGTGATGATTCTGAAATGAAGATCAACGTGAACAAATCGAAAGTTATGGCCGTTTCCAAAACACCCATTCAGTGCACTCTGCATGTTAGTGGAGTCCCATTGAAGCAGGTGAATAAGTTTAAGTAGCAACCTAAGCTATCGGTTTTTAACTCGGTGTATGCTTCATCTCTCACCTATGGTCACGAAATTTGGGTAGTGACCGGAAGAATAAGATCGCGGATAGAAGCTGTCCGAAATGAAGTTCATTCGTGGTGTTGCTGTAATAACTCGTAGGAATCGAGTGCGCAACACCAGAGTACGCGAGGCGTTCAACGTTGATCATCTACTTCTCCGAACGGAACGATTTATGCATCAATGGTTTCGTCACGTATTGCGTATACCCCCAGACCGGCTTCTAAAATGTGTCATGATTGCCGTGCCATCAGGTAGGTGACTCTCCGGTAGGCCTAGAAATAGATGGTTGAATCAATTCCGACATCTCTCCTGGAGCCGTCTAGGGATTCTTGCTGATGAGTCGAAGTCAATGGCGGAGGGTCGAGAAGGATGGAGGGTCCACCTGAGCATCCTACCCCCGCGACCCTAATGAAGGATTAGTGGGCCATTGAAAATATATGAATATATCTATCCTCTCGTCGTCTGCGTAGATCTGTAGGTTAGATGCCGTAATGAATGATGAGGTCGACGTCGTTTATAGTCAGTATGAAGATCAGGGCTTCTTACTGGCTACCCAGTGTAACTCTTGAGGTCCCATTATTAGGATTTGAAATGGATGATCTGAAGATAGGACTTAACTCATGAACTAAGCATCAGTGGGAAACCAAGCGCCTTAAGTTTGAGGAGTACGATTTGGTGAGAAGTGTTATCAAACGCCGTGCTGAATTCAGTAGCCACGGCGTCTTCTTCTTTAACATTTTCCAAAACGTCTAATGTGTTGGAAACACTGTGCCCTTTAGGAACCAATATTGCATGGGAAAAAGAAAAGGCAGTAAGGAACATTGCGTCATAAACGATCACTACCCGCATAAACATTCTTTAAGAAGATGGCAACACTGCTAGCATAATCATATTGTCATAATCTTTCACTGTGCTGTTGTCATCTACTGTCACTCAAAATGAAAATTTGCTTAAGATCGGAAGCGGGGCGTTTTAGTTTTTTTTGAAAGTTAACTGAGTTTTCGCGCTTTACCTAACCCTTTAAACATTGGCATTCCTTGCGAGGAACGTGATTCCTCATTAATTTTTGCAAAATTGTTAGCTTTCATTTGCGAGAATAATGGCTCTGGTCAAAGAAAAAACACTCGCAAAATTTATACTAAATTTTTTGCGAATACGCAGAAAATCGCGAAGCAAAGGCAGACTATAGGATATTTCGTAGCCAGGAAGAGGTTACTGGACGAAATACAGTGCTACTCACGACGAAATTGCTGAAATTTAGGAAAGCACGGACAATAAAGCAGATTTGGAAATGTTGCTGGATGGGGATCAATTTGCAACAATAGAAGCTGCGTACTGCGAAGCCCTAGGTGAACTCACCGATTCTGTTGAGAAGCTGTCGGCGACGATTCATGAAGCCATGGCACACTCAACGCCAAATCGAACAAAAGCTGATCATGAATCCACACTCAAGTCCCATTTGCCACCAATTGATTTGCCCAAAATTAATGGTTCTTTTCAGGAGTAGTTGTCGTTCAAGGACATATTAACCATCTACGTAATCAACGATACATCGCTCTCGAACGTGCAATGCTTACATTATCTGAAAACCAGTCTGCGGGGTGAAGTGAGGTTCTGGTGAGGAATATCTCTGTTTTGGAAGCCAACTTTCTAATAGCACGGGATATTCCGCAGCAACTCTACGACAATAAGTGGTGGCTTGTCAAATCATACCTCCGTGACATCATAAAACTACCAACAAAGAGCTCTGAATCACCAGTGTTACTACGTAAAATTCTAGATGGAACCACTAAAGTCGTTCGTGCTCTCAAGCAATTGAGGCGTCCAACATTTAAGTCGGGTGATTGGCTTGTTTTTCTCCCAAAATACGACGAGTTGAAAACGTTCGCAGAAAACCGCATTCAAGGTCTGGTTTGTGCTAAAAATCTAAGCCAAAGGAACGGAGTCATCAACCAATACGTAGCCACCAAACAACGTAAATCACTGTCCGAGCTACTCTGGTAAACATATCCTGATGTTCTGTTCGAAAGCAATATCCAGCTCAGAGGTTATAGCGTGTTACAAAAGCGCAAGTGTGTAGGAACTGCCTGAAAGTTGACCATTCTCACACGGAGTGTCCATCATCGTTTACGTGTTTGAAATATTGACAGAAGCATCACACCATGTTATATGAGGGTGATAAAATACAACCAGAGACAGTCAATCACACGCGCACAGAAAGTTCGCTTGTGTATCGTCAAGACCACAACTATGTGCCACTGGTGCACCAGAAGACGTTATATGAGGAGTTCATGGACGAGTATCTGGGTCTCGGACATATGGAACCAGTTCAGGAAGATTTTTTTTTTCGAGGGTAGGTGAAAAATCTTCCATAGACACTATGAGAATAGCAAGCGCATGCTCATAATTGTGTCAGACTCTTACTGACTAAAAGAACGCCACCCTTCAATAATTGTTGGATATCGCAACTAAGTAATTTAAGATTATTTATTTGACCTTAATACAAGCAACAACTTAAATCTAAACCTTAAAACTAACAAAAGGAATTTAACGTTAAACTTAAAAACTAAGAAAAGTAGAAGGGAACTTAACGCAACATTTTTTTTTTTTTTTATTAAATTTTGTTTTTTTTTTTAATAAACTAGGGAAGGATGGGAAAAGAAGCGATGAGGAATAGATAATTCTGGTGTGGTGTATGCTGAGGTCATAAAGAGTTGTGGAGGGACTTTCTAAGGGAGGATAGACTGGAGTGAAAGTCAAGGGTGTTCTGTGCTTCAAGGGTGTTGGCCAGGCGAAACATTCTGGAGATAGGTTCTAAGTGGCCGTAGTTGGTGCGGTGGTAAAGAAGACGAAAGAGCGGTACAGACCTAAGGTTACGAGGGTTAGTGCGAAGCGAAATCATTTCCAGTAGTGCGGGGGAATCTATCGTACTGGTTGATAATTGATGCACGAAGAGTATGTCAGCGACTTTGCGACGTTTTGCAAGGGTTTGCAGGCTAGTTAATTTTAGCCGATTTTCGTAGGGGGGTAAGATATAATTGTCGGCCCATAAGAGGCCGCGTAATGCAAAGCGGATAAACCTTCGCTGCACAGCTTCGATTCTAAGGGAGTAAGTGTCGTGATAAGGTGACCAAACTTGGCTGCCGTATTCAAGGAGGGGTCTGACAAAGGTGATGTAAAGGGTTTTAGTAACGTAATTGTTCGAAAATTCTTTAGACCAGCGTTTTATGAAACCGAGAGAAGAATTGGCCTTGTATATAATTTGATCAATGTGGGAACAGAAGTTTAGCCCCCTGTCACAAATAATACCCAGATTGCGTATAGAGGAGACTAAGGGAACGGACACATTATTAAAGTAATTAGTTCTCAGGGGTGGGGAGGTGTTTCCGGGAGAATGTAATGGATTCACATTTGCCGACGTTAAGTTCTAAGAAGTCTTTGTTGCACCATGTGTGGAATGAATTTAGATCGTTTTGAAGTAAAAGTGAATCGGTGGGGGCAGATACGACCTTGATGATTTTCATGTCATCCGCGTATATAGGCAGATTTGAGTCTTTTATGATGTGACCAACATCGTTAATGGTTAAGAAAAAGATCAGCGGACCAAGATGACTGCCTTGAGGAACCCCTGAAGTGGCGTCAATGGGTTCAGAGAGTGAAAATCGGAAGAGAACCCTGTACTGCCGTTTCTCTAGGTACGATCTCAGCCATGAAATTAAAGAGGGTGGGAAACCGAAGGCTTTAAGTTTAAGGTAAATAGTTAGGTGACAAATTTTATCAAACTCCTTGCTGAAGTCAGTGGTAATAACATCCACTTTATTACCTTCCTCTAATGCTTGTAGTGTTTTGGAAACAAATTCGGTGGATCTGCTCTTTAAGAAACCGTGCTGTTGTGGGGAAAAAATGGATTTGCAGGGGAAATACAGTGAGTCGTATACAATGCTTTCGAAGAGCTTGGGGATAGAGGAGAGCTTGGCTATGGGACGATAGTTGGATATGTCATTTTTACTGCCTTTTTTATGAATAGGGAAAATGAAGGAGTCCTTCCATAATTTTGGGAAAACGGCTTGAGAGAGTGAAAGTCGAAATAGAGTTGTTGCGGGCAGATCATCGGGACCGGGAGAAAAATCATCGTTGAGCCTAATAATTTTTTTCTCGCACCATATCAGACCTAATATCAACTGAGACTATGGAGGTTTGTGGGCAGTTACTCAGGTAGGAGAAATAGTCAAGGTCCGGTTCGTGTACATGGTCACTGTACGAGTGGCTGAAAAAAGTCGCGAATGGGTTGGCGATTTTTTTAGGATCAACAGAAGACGTATTAAATAATTTTGGAGTGGAAGGGAAGCCATTGGACTTGCTTTTGACGTTAATAAATTGGTAAAAGTGCCTAGAATCTGTGATTAGACTTAATTGCATTCTATCGACGTATTCGCGATAGAGGGATTCGCAGAAAATGGAAAAACGGGAGTAAGCTTGCTGGTAGTATGAAAAATCTGAGGCAGATCTGGATTTCAAGTAAGCTTTTCATAATTTTTTTCTAACATTTCGAAGAGTATGCAATTCATTATTATAAGTTGTTGGTTATGCCGCAAGTCTGAAAAAGGCCGGAGTCAAAAAGACGATCAGTAAGGAGTGTTTCCTTTTCAGAGGAGGAGTTAGTAGGAACAAATGATTATTCGTCCTCCGATGGAGTCCATTGGAAGAAGGGAGGTTGAAGTCGCCAACAATTTTAAAATCGTCATCAGGATCAGCGATATCTAACAGAGTGTCAACTGTATCAACGGCCAGCTGGTATGCTTGGGCGGGTTGAGAAGGGCGAATATAACAGCAAGCAATATATACGCTCCGTTTGGATACAGATAATTTAGCACATACGAATTCAAAAGAAGTGAAATTTGAGAATTTGACGAGGGTTGCATCAAGACGAGTATGTATGGCTAAAAGAACACCGCGGCCGAAGGAGAGGTCTTCGTTATCCTGGCCGTCAGCGCGAAAGACTACGAAATCAGAAGTGAATTCACAGTTAAGAAAATTGGGACAAAGGTTGGTTTCAGTTAGGGCAAAAATGTCGTAGGGAAGTGATTGCGAATTCAGGTGCACCATCGAGGATTTGGTGCGAAGTCCTCAGACATTCTGGTAACGACGGAGTGAGAAGGATTGACTGGAATGGAGTTAGGGACGAAAATATTTATTATGGTTGCTGCGTGTTTTTTGAAGATACGAGAGACGTTTGGAACCAATATGAGAACCATAGGTTGAAAAGTCTTTAGCCACAGTGGAATAGGAGATATTAAAACTCTCATTAAAATGAGCGTATATATTTTTTAAGGCCATGGGGCGGTTGGGAGGCCTTCTTTTTGGATCAAGACCATGACATTATTCTTTGTCTTTCCGTCGATGCAGACGGAGTCAGGCTCGTCATGTAAATAGGCTAGATAAAGGCGAACATTTGCAAAATGACGGTTATCACGCAATCTTGACATAATATAGCGGCCATCGTGGTCATTGATTGTTGATGTAGGATCTATTTATTTATGCGTGAGTTTGATCGTGGGAGGAAGTAGTGGATCGAAAGTAGGGGGAGATGCAATTAGTGGCAAGTTGACCTTGTTGAAAACGTTAGGAGAAGCCGTGGACGTGGTATGGGCAGAGGTGTAATTGGGGGTGGATGACGAAGAGGCTGCAGAAGGATTGTGAATGTGGGAGTAGGTGAAATTCGGGTAATTGACGGTGGGACGCGTGTTCTTAGAAGAAGAGCCATAGCTTCGTGGAGGACAAGAATCAGGTAACAGATTGAAAGACACACGTTTCCTAGAGAATTTAGGAAGAGAAGCGGTATGTTGGAGGGAACTTAAGCTAAAATCTTTGAGATAAGAAGAGGTATATCGAATCTGTGGAGAGAAAATGGAGAAAACTACCGCTTTAAAACTCCAGTTAGGGTCTGAGTTGGTTACAGGTGTGGGTTGATTAATAGAACTAGGGCTAGGTCTAATGCTAGAATTATTATTAGGCTCAGATCTAGGTTTTTTGTGAGAGATAGCTAAAGTCTGTTTTTTGTCCTCTTTGGAAATTCATTTGGCCATAGACATATCGCCCAGCCGGAAACCATCACCAGCGGAGGACCAAAAATGCCATTGGTATTTGGACGGAATGTTGAGTTTAAAGCAGCTAGTATTTCTGGAACTGGATGGAGATATCGTCAGACAATCATCTATGGTGGTAGCAAATTTCCGGCGAAAAAATGTCCGCACCCGGGAAGCATCAGCCAGTCGGGGAGCGCCTTTGAGGATAAAAGTTTTGTAATCTGCGTTGATGGCGTTTAACTTTTCAAGCCTCTTGTTCCACTCGGAAAGGTTCCATGTAGTTCCAAAATGGTTTAAAAGTATTGGTGCGGTGGAGGCAGGGTGATTGGTTGGTGGAGCAGGAACAATTTCGTGAGTCTGGGCGGCACGGGATGCCATCCTAGTAGACGGTAGAGGTGGAGCAGCAAGTGAAGGAGTGTTGTCATTAGACTCAAGTAGTTCAGTAAGTATTAATGTGTCGTAGATGTGAGGGTTCGGTTTGATTTGATCAACGATTTTGCTGGACGCCGCCCTAATGTCATCGACTATTTCGCGAACTGTGAGCCGAGTTGCTGTAAGCTCACTGCAGATATTGTGCAATTTGCACACTAAATCTTCAAGTATCGGATAAGGTTGGCAGGGTGAAGGTACAGATATTTTGTAGGAATTACGAGAGGGAACGTCGAGGTCCAAGCGGTACGGGTTCAGATCCTCATTGATTTTTTTCAAAAAAATAAGGTTTTAAGAAGAGTAGCAATGGTTGACTTAAGATCGCATTTGAGTTCATCAAAACGGCGTTTGGTATGACCAACACGGGAGTTTTTAGAGGCAAACTGGGTTAAAGCGGCAAGTTGCTTGTCAAGGGAAGCGAATTTGGGCATGCGCCGTTCGCGTGAACACTCCACGGTGTTACTTAGATCCTCGATGCTTTTGGTAAAGTCGTCGGACTTTTCCAATTGACTTAGAACCTTCTTATAAGAAAGTGTATTGTCTGTCAGGATTTTGTTTGTGGAATCATGTGGCACTGATCGCGAGCAAGACATGTGATAGCGAGATTTTCTTACACTCATCGCAGTAAAAAAGAAAATGACCCAAATAATCTTTTATGTATACACTAGATCTTTTGCTAAGGCCAATGCAAAGATGATGGAAAGATTTCCCGCAAAGGCCACGACATGCCACCCGGTCAGCATTATCATTATCGATATCACAATGGGCATAGTCGCAGCATTTTTCCATAGTCAGTAGGTTATAGACGTGGCGAAAAATGAATGGAATGACACTTATTAGCAAAGTCAGATGAGTGTGGGGCGAATGTTGGCAATTGGGTCAACGCACTACAACACACACAGTAGGTCACTTGGTCGAATTGGCAGAACAACAGATATAAGGCAAAAGGAAATTGTAAATTTGCAGAAAATTGGCCTGCACTTGAGGAAATACACTGAATTTTTAGAGAAAAATGTTAGTTTTATTTTTTTTTATTTTGCTTTGTTTAGGTGAAACTTTTTGAAACACACTTTTTACAGTTTTGGTTAATGTAAGGGGGGAAATTGGCCAGAATAGAACGATTCGGCGAAAAGTGAAAAAATTAAATCGCGAAGCGGGAGGAAAGGAAAAAACACGTCTGAGCGGTTGGACAGTTAAAGTTGAACTTACCGAGCAATTTTTCTATCACGGAATAAAAACGTTTGCCAGGTTACTTTTCACTGAAAGATCCTGCATGTTCTAAACACAATAAATTGATCTCATCCAAAATTTGTAGGACTGTATTGTTGACATATCCGATTAGTCGGTTTCTGTGCTTTCTCGCGAAGCATCTGTTTTCAGCTTCGATTGTCGGAATTCCGAGATCCCTGTGGATAGCGACGTTTCTACTATACCACGGTGCTTGAACACTTTCTCTTAGCACTTTATTTTGAAAAGTTTGTAAAATATTAGCATTTGTTTTCTTGGTACAACGCCAAAGTTGTATACCATAGGTCTCCACCGGCTTTACCACTTGCTTCTATAAAAGCAATTTGTTCTCAGTACTGAGCAGGGAATGTTTTCCGAGTAACAGGTTCATTTCTCTATATTTGATTTCGAGTTCTTTACGTTTAATTTTCACGTGCGAATTCCACTTCAGCCTTGTGTCGAGTGTCATTCCCAGGTATTTGGCCTCATTTGCAAATGGTATTCGGGCTGAGCTTAGAAAAATTGGCAAGTCATTAGTTTTCCTATAATTGAAATTCACTTGAACAGATTTAGATTCGTTGAGTGCGATACGTCAGTCACTCGTCCATTCATTTACTTTATTCAGTGCGTTTCGCAGTCGTTTCTTCGGTTGTTTTACCTACTGCTAGGATAGCGGTTGATCAAACGGTAGTTCATGTGATCATATGAAAACACAAGCATTTTCACTCAGCTGAGGCCTACCAACTCCTACTCTCAACCTCCATGCGGTGACAGCCGGGTGCCTAGTACCTTAATCCAAGAAATGGGTAACCAACCCCGTTTGGCGGATTCTTTGTGGCAGCAGATGAGAGGGGGAGAGGGGCGGAGGGGGGGGGGGGGAACAGTGCTTTCCCACTGGAGCACTTATTCCTGTTACAGGCAGTAGCGGACGAATTCACTAGACGGAGTCAACGGTGCCGTCTATAGTTCCAGGTAGGTTGAACTTAGTGAATACCTTGCGCAATCTGCTTCGACGTATTCGGATCACAGGTCGGTAAGGAATTCCCAATGTTGGACAGGACATTCGAATAGAGATAGTGGCGGAGGAGGCCTTAATGGGCCAACGGCAGCGCTCATACTCCCGTAGTGGACTACTGGCACCGGTGTACCCGGCCCCTCGTCCTAGGGGAATAATTAAGGAACTGACCCTCAAGGTTGGGGGTTGTGCCGTCGGGGTAACTTCCCTACCACGTAAAAAACCTATGGCTCCGAAACAACCAAAAGCCTCGGATAAAGATGACTCAACTAATGACGACCCCAGCAAACGAAATAAGGACAACGACCTTCGAATCTGTACGTGGAATGTTCTGTCCCTTTGCAGACCACGTGCGGCCGAACAACTAGCAGAGGCCCTAGACTGCTATAAATTAAAAAAAATTATAAAAAATTATATTAAATTAAATTAAATTATATTACCGCCATCCAGGAAGTGCGATGGGATGGGCCGGGCAAAACGAGGATGAAAAACTGTGACATCTACTACGGTGATTGCTACAGAGGCAACAGGCAACGCTTATTCAGATGCGAATTTGTCATACGCGGCAGACTTAGGCAAGAAGTCTTAAGCTTCCGACACGTAAGCGAGCGTATTATGGCGAGCAATGTCCTAAATACGACGTTAAAATCGTATTGGGCGATTTTAACGCCAAAATAGGAAAGGAGGACGTCTTTGGTAGGGCAGTCGGTAAGCATAGCCTACACGACACCACGTCTGATAACGGACTAAGGCTAATTGATTTCGCTGTGGAGCGAAATGTCACCATAGCAAGCATATGGTTTCCTCATCTCGATATTCATAAGCAGACATGGCGGTCCAATGATCATGTAACGATCAACCAAATTGATCATATTGCGATCGACGCAAGGCATGCCTCCAGTATTCTGGATGTCGGGACCTTCCGAGCGGCCAATATAAACTCGGATCATTACCTTGTTGTAGCCAAGGTACGATTGCGGATATCCCAATCTGAGGAACAAAGAAGTATTACTGTGAGAAAATTTAACGTCGAAAAGCTACAATCGCAAGAAACAGCGAGACTCTTCGCTGAACCCGTATCCCGAAATTTCTCAATCACCCCTATGCCACCAGCATCAAGTGCCGAAGACCAGTGGCAACGCTACCAATATGCCATCAGAACCGCAGCGACTGATGTGCTGGATCTCGCTCGCCCACCACCGCGAAACCCCTGGTTTGACGAAGAATGCCGGCGAGTTCATGCAGCAAAACAAGAGGCATATAAAGCGGCGCTGCAAAGGAAGACAAGAGCTGCTCGTGAGCTCTACGAGCGAAGAGACGGTAAGAACATTGGCTTCTCCAAGAGAAGAAGAAAGAGCATGAGAAGCGCGCGTTTGAGAATATCGAGAGTTTATACTCCAGGAACAATGTACGGAAGTTTAACCAAGAGGTAAAAGAACGTATCAGAGAAGCTATACCTGTATTGAATCCTGTAGAGATGAAAATGGAAACCTCGTAGTTGAATCACAGTCGGTGCTGAGAATATGGAAAAACTACTTCGGCAGACTGTATAACAGTGACGAAGACCAACATCTCGCTGTCAGACAGAATGAACCATTCAACATAGATGATGCTAGTCAAAATTTCCGTCTACCTGACCAAAACGAAGTGAGGATAGTAATATCCAAGCTAAAATCCAACAAAGCTGCTGGACCTGACGGCTTACCGGCCGACCTTTTCGAGGCAGCTGTGGATGAATTCGTAGAGTGCATACACCAACTCATCTCTAAGATTTGGTCAGACGAGTGTATGCCTGATGAATCGAACATCAGCATTGTTTGCCCGATCCACAAGAAAGGAGACCCCCTCAACTGCGCCAATTATAGAGACATCAGTCTCCTCAATATCGCATACAAGATCTTTTCTTCGATAATGTGTGAACGCCTGAGACCTTTTATCAACAGGCTGATTGGACCCTATCAGTGCGGTTTTCCGCCAGGAAAGTCCACCATCGATCAAATCTTCACACTTTGGCAGATCCTGGAGAAAACCCAAGAATTTCAAATCGATACTCACCACCTCTTTGTCGATTTCAAGGCCGCCTATGACAGCATCTATAGAGAAGAGCTTTATAGAGCCATGTCTAGTTTTGACATCCCTGCCGAACTTGTCCGTCTGTGCAGACTGGCGATGGAGAACGCTCGCTGCTCCATCAAGGTCGGTAATGAGCTCACCGATACAAAGGTGACAAGGTGACGCGCTGTCATGTGACTTCTTTAATATTATACTTGAACGGATTGTGCGGAACTCACAAGCCAACGCCGGAGGCACAATCTATTACAAGTCTGTACAACTGCTTGCATACGCCGACGATATAGACATTATCGGAAGAACTTAGAGGGCTGTCACCGGTGCGTTTGCAAGCATTGAGGCGGAAGCGGCCAAAATCATTTTAGCGATAAACGAGGGCAAAACCAAGTATATGCTGTCAACAAGAAGGGAAAGCCAACAGCGACGAATTGACAAAACGTCACAGTGGGCAGCTATAACTTCGAGGTAGTAAGGGACTTTGTCTAGTTTGGCGCTACTATAAATGCTACAAACAAGATCAGCGCAGAAATCATTCGAAGAATAACTCTTGCCAATCGCTGTTTTTTTGGGCTTATAAGGCAACTCAACAGTAAAGCCCTATCTCGAAGTACTAAGGAGACTCTATATAAGACCTTGATCATCCCAGTCCTGCTTTACGGCGCTGAAACATGGACTTTATTAAAAGAGGATGAAGATGTCCTTGGTCGCTTCGAGAGAAAAAAATGTTCGTAAGATTTTCGGTCCCATTTGCGTTGACGGGTTTTGGAGGAGAAGATTCAATCACGAACTATACGAGCTGTACAGCGACATCGACCTAGTCAAAAACGGCGTTATCGACGTCTGAGATGGCTAGGACATGTAGAGTGAATGGACACCAACGCTCCGGCCCGCAGAGTCTTCGAATCTAACCCCGAGGGACGACGCAGTAGAGGGAATCATCGCCGTAGGTGGCGTGCACAAGTTCAAGGGGACCTCGACCAACTTGCAGTGTGCAACTGGAGGCAATTAGCTAAAGACCTTAATGGAGAGGCTTGTTGGTTGAGGCCCAGGTTCACCCCGAACTGTAGCGCCACGTAAGTAAGTAAGTAAGTTTAGCGGTGTCGTCGGCAAATGTAGAAAGGATAGTGCCATCTTCTTGCAGTATATCACGAGTATATAACAAATGGAGTAGCGGCCCAAAAACGCTTCCTTACGGTACGCCGGCCGAAATTTCTTTGAGCTCGGATAATTCGATTTCATGTCTAACATGAAAGAGTCTATTTCCGAGGTATGATTCTAGAATATCGTATAAAAATACAGGGAGAACTTGTAGTTTGCATTTCAAGGCATCATGCCACACCTTATCAAAGGTTTGCGAGACGTCAAGAGATACGCTTGAGCAAATCTTTTTTCTTCAAGTGCTTTCTCGATTACGTCAGTAATTCTATGCACCTGGTCAGTCGTCGAATGCTTACTTCTGAACCCAAACTGGTGGTCAGGGATAAGATTATTTTCTTCTGTAAGCGGTTGAAGACGCCTTAGTAATATCCTCCCGAAAATGTTGGATATGACTGGAGGAAAGAAGAATAAAATTGGTCTATACGATTTTACCTGATCTGGCTGCTTGCCTGGTTTTGACACCATTATGACTTCCGAAATTTTCCATTGGCTCGGCACGTGTTTTAATCTGAGCACAGCATTTACAATACGGAGAAACTTATTCAAGAATTTCTCCGGTAATCAAATCATAACCAGGATTTCTTAGGTTTTATATACTCGAACTCATGTTTGAGTTCCCTCAGCATTGCACTTGTGAGTGTTAAATCGTCAGATGGTAAAACCAACTTATTGATGTTGTCGTAAACCACTTGACCATCGTACGATTTAAAGGTTTCTTCCAGGCGGGCCGCAAACACATCCGCTTTTGCTTTATCTTGCCTTGCCCATTTATTTTGATTTAATTTAATTGGCGGCGCGGGGACTTTGGGTCTTTTGGTGCCCTCTACAGCTTTCCAAAGTAAATAATTGGAATCTTTTTTCGCTGTTAAACTTTCAAGGTAAGAGCCCATTGAACGGTTCTTAAAATCCTTAATAGTCTTCTTCAATGAATTGCACAGACGATTCAAATGTGCTTTATGCTGCGGAGCACGAATCTGTTGCCATTTTTTACGTACTTTTCTTTTTTCCTTGACCAATTCCTTCATTTTCGGAGTATATCGTAAACCGATCAGTTCGGGGTTTTCCTTAGATTGGGCGTATTATTCCAAGAGGCGAAATGTACGATCTCAACGAAGCGATCAACTTCAACCTCAAGTTCATAGGGTGTCGTAAGTGGAACGTTCAGTTCAACATTATCTTCAATTTCGTTCCTAAAGCCTTCCCAGTTAGTTGTTTTACCTGTTAATCTCGCTGGCTCTAGGTTATAGACTAGTTTTTCGCTCAATGTCAAAATAACTGGGGAATGATCGGACGACAGATCAAAACTCTCTTTTACTTCTATGTGGTTGGTACATATTCTTTTTACAACGAAAAAATCTATCAGGTCAGGGACTTTCGAAGTATCAATTGGCCAGTAAGTCGGTTTACCCGTCGAATGGAAATCACAACAGTACTCCATACCATTTTTTCGAGTTGAATCTTGAGCCCCAGAACATATGTTTTGCATTAAAATCTCCGCCAATAATGAAATTAGGCTTCAGCGATTCAAACAAGTTAGTAAAATCAGATTTTTCAAGCGCGGAACGCGGTGGACAGTAGATAGATAAGATTTTAAGAGAACGCTGACTATTTTTAACTCGAATCGTGCACAATTAGAAAGTTTCAAGCTCTATCTTTATACCTTCGGATTTTTTGATGCAGTCTTTGATAAACAAGGAAGAACCGCCTCTAGCTTTTCCCGAAAGGTGACAAGCATGGTAATCATTATAGTCATTTATTTTTAAATGCGATTCGTTCTTTACGTTGGTTTCAGAAATCAAGCAAATATCAGTATCTTGTTCACGCATGAATATTTCTAATTCGTCAAGTTTTTTGCAAAAGTCCGTTTGTATTCTAAGTACGTATATTTAACATTCGTTTTTCATTCATATTCTAGTTGAAGTACGCGTTTTCGTGAATTATTTTCAAGCTTGACCAGCCTAACGAAAATAATTTTATTTATTTTGCTTTGTTCTTCAAATTTAGCAAAAATAACTGAGAAAACATGAGAGACAGGGTCCGTCGATATTTTAAAGGTTTTTGGTATGTCGGATGCCGCGGACTGAGCGTAAGTCTGCACTCCAGCTGTCCGGGGGTCATTACCCGTTGGTTTTTCCAATGGTAACTTTTCAGTACCGTTTCTTTTAAGAACATAGGTTGAGGACTTTCCTGTTGCCTATTTTCTCCTGCGAGATCTTACGCTTTGGCTTAGTTTCCAGTTTTGATTTTTTTAGGGGCTTAAGGAGCGCATCTCTCCATTTTTGCAACCCTTTAGATACTTCACAGCCTCTTTAATTGGCTGGATGCTTTCCCTTACAATTAGCACAGGTAGCAGAGGTTTGTTTGTTTACTCCACAAACTTGGGAGAGGTGATTTCCAGCGCATTTCACACATCGCAGTTCTTTTTTTTCAGTACATTTGCGTTTGATTAAATCCTTGACAACGTTGCACTGCGGAATCACTCTTAAATTTCTACGCATGGGCTCGATTTTGACTACGATATTTAGTATAGCTCTAATTTGGTAGATGTCGTCGATATTATCAGACTTATCGAAGGTAAGTATAAAAAGCGGAAGTCCGCGCCTTACCAAGACCTCTTTATCAGGAAGATGTCGAACCTCAACGTATTTGCTATATTTCTCATCAGTGTATAAAGAAATAGATTCAACGATCATACCGAGAACCGTCTTTAACGCATCGAGAAAAGGCGAATCGGGCATTTCATTAAATGATTGTCTTCATGTTGGACCAAAGTTACAAAATAATTGGGCAACTATTATTCTGAAGTGGCGAACTCATCGAATTGGATTCATGGCTCACATCGTAAACAGACAGACAGATTTTAGTCGAACGAGATGATGCTGACATTCAGCGCATCATATGAAATGACAAATGGCAATCCTAATATCTACAGATTGCTCACCATCACCTATGGCTTGAACTGTTCTCCCTATTTGACAATATAATACGTTTTTTCACACCTTGGCCAAAGATGAAGCAGCGAATTTTCCCCAGGTTGTGAAGGTTCTAAGGGAGTCATTCTATATGGACGATTACCTTCATGGAACAGATAGAGTTAAGGCGGCCGTAGAACTGCAAGGACATCCTCAACAGATGCCGCAATGTGAAGGCTTCTTGCTTCGTAAGTGGAATTCAAATTCAACCGCATTTTGGACAAGGTTTCGGGAAGATTAAAGTGCCTAGATCGATTTTTTCATCAACAAAGAGCTACCTACTACACGTGTTTCCTGGTGCCTCTATACCTGCCTATGCCGCTGTTTCTTATCTACGAGTGAAAACATCAGATGGATAAAGGTATTAATTCTCATGGCCAAGACTAAGGTGGCACCAATAAAGAAAATGACTGTACCTTTTTTGGAACTGAATGTGCGCACTCCTAGCTGCAAAAATTAGAGCAACCCTATTAAAGGTGCTACAATTTCCATCCATACAAACCTATTACTGGTCGGATTCCAAAACAACGCTGAGCTGGATTCGATCGAACCCTGGAAATCACAAGCAATATGTGGCTAACCGAATCACAAAAATTCAAGAGCTGACATCTATCGATTTTTGGAGATATGTGTCAACAAAATGCAATGCAGCTGATGTTGACTCGCGTGTATTTTCTTCTCAACTTTCTGACGTCGACATATGGTGGCATGGTTGCACCAAAAGCAAACCGAATGGCCATCGCAAAACTTAAGTTTGGGTGAAGCTGTCGAAGTCACCGCATTACTGACTGCCGGTCAAGGGCATGGAAATGGGTTTGCTCAAACATCAATAAACTGATTGCGGTCACTTCATAGTGCCAGCGGCTTATTGCGGCAATTTCAAAGAAGTCACATGACATGCTGCTGAAAGAAGCGCCGCTTTACGATTTTGGATAAGGTATGTTCAAAACTTTTATTTTGCCAACGAAGTTGCTTTTCTCCCTCAAGCAAACTTATCAGCTTAAAGCGCAAGTTTTTAAAATTAAGCCCGATTGTTTAGTCCAATTACTTCTCCAAGGCCAAAAAACGTTTGCACTGACGCAGCTCAAAACCTCCTGTGGGCAACCAGCAACTCTCCAATTCCCTCTCCAAGGCCAGCCACCCACTGTGATGACGCAGCTAAATCCTTTCTGTGAGCATACCAGGAACCAGTAACCAGATACAATAACTTATATTTGGATCAAGCCAACGACCCAAAATGCTTATGGTGCATCGCTGAAGCCACCGACTTCAAATGCTGATGGTGCAAGTTAACATGATCAGCTGTCTAGCTGTGGAATGCTAAAGTGCAAGCAATGCAATCCAGTCACACGCGCATCCGTTGCGGAGATCAACTTTCAATTTTCGTGCAAGTTAGGCTATGGGTCTGCGTGGGAAATGCAACTGAACAATTTTATATTAAAGAATTGAAATATGTAAATTATGTATGTCAGCATTTTTAGGTTTAGAGATAATATTGTAAAATAGAATTAAGCATTCAAATTGTGACCGGCAAATAGAGCAGTTGGCTCTCAAAAATAAATTAAATATTTTATAACTTAACTGGTAGTTTCATTTGAACCGGTTGTTGGAGGTTCCCAATTGCATTTTTTTACTTGAAACTGAAAGGACATAGTTAACTGGCGCCCGAGCAGGGACCTCCAACTATCCTCACAGTGAAATCCGCGAAAGTGAAATAAGAACAAAATAAGATAAAAGAAAGTACAGTTCCGCGAAAGTGAATTAAGAATAAAATGAGAAAAAAGGGGAAAAACACTATACCTTAATAGTTGTTTACAATTGTAACAATTGAGTGAAACAAGTTAAAAGTGAAAAAAAAACTTCACCTTCTGAGCAGTTATTGCAACAGTCGTGACCATTAAAGTGAGAACTGAAAATCCCGAAATTACTGAGCGCCATCCAGAGGACCTCCTGAGCATTCCGGCTAGCCAGCTACCGAACAACTACCAAGGGACAACGATGTGGGATTGGCGAACTTGTCTTATTGTTGCGGTAAATTTTACCACAACAACGACCATTCTACGCATCTTCCTTCGTTCCCTCTTTTCTTCCCTTCTTCCCGCCTCTACAAGCTGCCAACCTTACAACAGGCACACCAAACACAAACAACACAAACTGAAACGCAGTACAAACAATCAGCGAGTGAACAGATGGGACAGAGAGTCTGTTCCAGAGCGACAACGCAGCATCAACGTCACCAGACAAGTCAACGAGCGGGGACGAGGTGTCCCAGAATCTACAAACTACGACAAACACATCATTCGACGCAAGGGGACGAGGTGTCCCGATACCTACAAACAGCAACAAACATATCAAACATAAGTACATCACGAGGGGGACAAGGCGTCCCAGAAACAGCGGAACTACACACGCAAACTTATTCAACATCACGAACACAACCCAACACACGAAGACATCGACATCAAACACCAGCAAACACAAACAAGACAAGCGGCAGCCCACGAACAACGGATGGTTCGGATGGAACCCATCAATGGCCGAGAGCCCACCCTAACCGTCGACTTCTTGTATGGAGTGGCACGTTAAAGGCTCGCTTTGTAGTGTAGTTTCTTTTTTTTCATTTGTTTTTTTAAAAATTCGCTTTGGTGTAGAAAAGTTTTTTTATTATGATTCGGTAGATTTCCGTTCCGTTATTTTCTTTCCCGGTGAAAGCGGGACTCGCGACCGGTAATAGATCCGCTGTTACAAGTTCGGGACCGAGCGTAACGGGCCACTCCCTCAACGGTGATAACATCCCTTTTACATTTTTTTGTGGATCTTTTTTTCTCCCCTAGTGGGTTTTTTTTTCGATCCTTTAATTTAACTTGTTTTTTTTTTGTGTAACCTTCGTAAATTCTTTTTTTTAAATAAATCGCCGCGCCCTAGAGGGGCGTTTATAAAGTGGAAAACCATTGTTTCTTCTTTTTGTGTTGTGTGCCTTTTTTTTTTCTTTTTGCGATACTTTTCAGCGTCGCTGTACGTCGCTGAGCAGCCGGTAGCGAACAGCACTAAACGTGCTGTGCTGTTGCACTTCTTTTCGCCGGGTATTTTTGACATTTGTCATTTCGCTTTCCGATCGCAAAATCGATCGGTCGGCTTTTTTTTTCCTTTCGTTGTTTTTTTTGTTTTGTATTATTTATTAATCAGTAGCAAGTTGGCTACGTTTTTTTTTTTGTTAATTAACCCGCGAATAAGTGTAACATTATGTAAGAATACTTAGATTTAAGATATGAAAAGTCATAATGCAGTAAATAATTTCGAAGAATTATATGTATATAGAAAAAAGAAAGGTAAAGCTATTAAAATAATAACTCGCATTTTTTTTTTTTAATAATTTTGTGACAATCAAGCATAAGAACATATAAAAGAAACACACATTTCACATTATTCTTGAGCTTACCAAATCATGCCTAATCATGTCTCTCATGAAAAAAGGGGCCGGTTCACTTTTAAATTATTTAATCATAATTTCGGTGGTGTTGACCTTCGTACCTTAGTAGGTTGTTTGCAATTTTCAACGCTTACGACTAAAACGGATAAATACGAACCTTCCGACCCGGAGTAACTACCCCGAAATTTAATGGAGAGCTCTCAGCGGGCATCTAGGGATTAACGTCTTGATTGTCACAAAGAAGAAATTCAAAGAAATTAACTTACAAATAATGAAACAAACTGAGCCTATAAATAAAGGCACAAGCATTAAAAGAATTGGTTCTTGTAAAAGGGAAATTATTAATGAAATAAAAAATTAACAGACAAATTTGACATACATACAGACAAAACTGTAATTAAGGGCTGCTACAAAAAAACCACTAAGGTACAAGCCACAACGCTAAAATAAATATTTCTTTTTACCGGAAATAATTAAGACTTTTGTCGTTGCACACCCTCGAACTTTTGCTAATAACCCAACCGAGTCATGCATACCTCACCCTTGCGTCAGCTTAGGGAAATGGATGAACTAATAAAGAGGGATATTCGAACACTCGAGCACCAATTGAACAAACTCACGGAGGGCAGCTCGAGAGTCGATGATTTCTATGCCACCGTCAATCACCAATTCTCTCTGATCCTCAATAAGATTACAGCCGAAACGTACTCCACCGAGACGGTGGATGCCCTAGTAGAAACATATCGGAATCGTGCATTAAATATTTTCGTGGGGGACTGAATGGGGATCTTTCAAGGTTACTCGTAATTCAGAAGCCTAAAACCCTGCCAGAGGCATATTCGGCTTGCATCGAAGTGCAGAACCTGAATTTCAGGAGCAATTCGGTGCACATCCAGTCGCCGAATACAATATCATCCCCAGTCTACTATAATTTTAAAAATGACGGAGGGCCTCCTCCTTCTGGAAATCCAACTAGGCCATTCAATATCAGAAATAATTTCGGTCAGAGGCCACGCTCCTCCTGGAACTCGGGATTCCAACGGCACCATCCTCCACCAAGACCGACAGGCCCGAAGCCTGCAATTAAAATGGAAGTAGATAATTCCATTCAATCAAAAAACGTTAATTGTATGAATCGACCCAATAACGCATTCAAACGAGAAGTTAATTCCGACAACTTCCCACAGAAACAACAACGACCATCGACCAGGATCCTGACGCGTCAGAGATCGCAGACACCTCTGCCGAGGGGCCTAGTGACGAAAATGTTATGGTAGGCGCCTCGTTTCCAGCGTACCATACATAGAATATGTCGCGCGGGGCGGGAAAATCCTGAATTTTCTCGTAGATACCGGTGCAAATAAAAATTTCATTAAATCAAATTTAGCACCAAATGCAAATCCCGTTCAAAAACCAATCTCTTCCTTTTATCAGCGAGGCTATGATCCGAAAACAAGGATCACAACCCTCCCACTTCACCGCATTTCTACTGATCCGCCTGTAGGGTTCGCCTCGGACACATATCCAATCCCTGACATTAACAGTACCCTCGGCACAGGTAAAGGCCAACCAATCAAAAAAAGTTCCTATTACTCTTGATAATGTAGCACGTAAGGCGTTTGAAGATCTGAAAGAGCTGCTTCCTTCCGCGGAGGTATTGGCATTCCCAGACTTTGAGAAACCTTTTAATCTGACTACGTACGCCTCTGATTATGCCATCGGGGCTGTCTTATCCCAAGGCGAGCATGGCAAAGATAAACCGATCGCATACATCTCCCGTCCCTTGCACCGGGCGGAAGAAAATTATGCAACGAATGAAAAAGAGTTGCGTGCCATAGTGTGGGCCCTCGATAACCTAAGGAACTAACTCTATGGAGCTAAACAAATACGCATATACACTGACCACCAGCCTTTGACCTTCACTCATAGTAATAGAAATTACAACGCGAAGCTCGAACGCTGGAAAGCAAGAATTGAAGAATATAACTACGAGTTGATTTACACACCTGGTAAATCAAACTTTGTGGCTGATGCTCTCGCGGCTCAGAACAGAGGTCAATCACTTGTCAGGCTCCCACGATGTTACGGGCGAAGCAAATAGCGAAGGCACCCGAACCTTAAGAACGAGTTGCTGTACCGACGTAGATACAGAAACTGCAGGCGAGGAACAAAGCACAAGGACAGACGACATACAGACTGGCACCGCCGACGAAGGTCTCTGTGAAAAATCTATTGACGACAACGAATTCTGTGCAATGCATAGTGCCGAAGAAGATAGTTCACCCCCCACGCGGAGGCTCCGTTAAATGTTTTGTGGAATTAATTGATTTTCAAAATTGGCATCGATACTATTCCTCACGAGAAACCGAATCCTGGCTAGCACCGCCATTACATTTCCACAAGGAAATTAGACCCAACCAAACTTAGAGAAATCTTGAGGGAAAAACTAAACCCAAGTGTAGTCAATGGGGTAAAAATTCCAGAGGACTATCTTGGTATGTTCCAGGGTGCATATTTAGAGAGTTTCGAAAAATATAAAATAGGTTTGACTCAGAGAGTGGTCGAGAATGTCGCTAATGAAGAACGCATACTCTTGATCATCGAAAGAGAACACAGGAGGCCCCATCGGGCTGCTAAGGAGAACAAAGAGCAAATCCTTGAGGAATTTTATTTCCCGCAAATGATGTCTTGCATCAAAAAGCTCGTTGCCTCATGTGAAATTTGCAATGCCAGCAAATATGATAACTTCCTTAAACTTACTTAGATCCTTTAACCCCTCGGGGGGCATAGGGCGTCAACCATGCCTGCGCGCCATCTTGTTCGGAGTTCTGCAACGCGTTTCAGCTGCCTCCAACTCATTCCTAAAGAGCTCGATTCCTCCTCAACTGTTCTGCGCCACGTTAGCCTAGGGCGTCCCGCTATTCTGCCTGCCTGGGTGAGCGGATTCCACTGCATGGCGTATTTCGAAATGGAGTTGTCTTCGCGCCGTAGGGTGTGTCCAATCCATTGCCACTTTCTTCTTCGTATAGTAATGCTTATAGGTTCTTGGCAGTTCTCAGATAAAGTCGTTCGTTAGAGATGATTCTTAAGCATTTGTTTATAAAGACTTGCAACTTGCGTGTGTTAATGGTGTACATCTTCCAAGTACTGCACCCATAAAGCAGCACTGATTCTACGTTGGAGCGGAACAGTCGCAGCTTGGTTCTTAAGCTGATAACATTACTTCTCCAGATTTTAGATAGCATTCCGAACGCAGCTTTAGCCTTCCCGATTCTGCTGCACACATCCAGTTCGGTGCCACCGCGATTGGCCGAGACCACACTTCCTAAATAAAGAAAGTTATCAACTTTCTCGACTTCCAGTCCGGCAATGTAAAGTTGAGCGCGGTTGTTAGAAGAAGTGCTCAGGGCTTTTGTTTTGGCTGTGTTTATTTTTAGCACCACTTTGTTTGCCTCAGCTTCTAGATTTTGGGCCATCAGATGAAGATCCATTATCCGAAATATGATAGGCATCCGATAACTCCTGAATTACAGGCAACACCTATTCCTAGATATCCGTGCGAAATTCTCCATATGAACATAATGGAGATCCAAATCGAAAAGTTCCTAACTGTTGTCGATAAGTTCTCAAAATTCTCAAAATTCTTCCACATCCAAGATAAATCAGCCATTTATATAAGATCAAAATTAATAAAAATCCTACATTACTTTACAGTCCCCCTAATTTTAGTCACAGACAACGAAAGGGGTTTCCTTTGTCCAATTGTATTAAACCTGATAAGGAATCTAGGCACAAAACTCTTCCTAACCCCATCCCACAGAAGTGATGTGAATGGTCAATTAGAAAGGGTCCACCCTACGGTGTTACAGATTTATCAATGTCTTTGGGCAGAAAATCCAGATTTCAAGGTCAAGGAGCGTGGTGTATGCTTCTGCAAAGGGTATAAAAAGCAAAAATAAGCCGTTATACAGAAAGGAAATTTTAGCAAAAGATAACCGGGTGACTATAACGACAGCAAGTGGTAAAATGATTCGCAAAGCCCATTTGAAAAACATACAACTGCCAAATACAAACAATATAAAAATAAGAAAATAAAAAATGAGAGAAAGTGAGAAAATGTAAAACAGAATATAAGAAATAAGATAAGAGTGATTAAAAACGATATGTATAAGTATTAAGCCTTTCAAAACCTCATTGTAATCCGTAGAATTCAACATATAATTGTATAAGCTTCTTTTTCAATAAACTATAATCGCATTACAGATTAGTTACTTTAATGACTCCCATGCAGACTCTTCATATTTTCGCCTATAAATCTCCAATTGTAACGGTTCGCGAAGGAAACGCCTGGGTGACAAACGGGGTGCCGTGAACTAAGGCCAAATGAACTAACGCCATAATGGTGCTAATTCATTTTCAAATGCGAATTAACGCCATAATCCATTTATGGCCTTATTTCACTTTCAAATGAGAACTTAAGTCATATGGTGTTAGTTCGTTTTAGGTAATGGCCTAAGTTCTCATTTGAATGTGAATTAAAGTCATATGAAGTTATTTCTCACCTATAAAGGTGGGGATGAACTTCACTTTCTTATGGGAACTTGGTACACACTCGAAAACATGAAGAGGGAAGTAACTTACAATAAAAAATAATGTATGTTTCTTAATACATATGTATATCGACATAGATGCATACATAGGTATATACATTTCACGGCGCATAAACAGGGAGGTAGACATGGGGGGGCATGCTGCCCCCCTGCTTGGGGTCACTGTTTGATTTGAGGTGGGTGCGAGGATGGGTGTATGTAAAGTTCTTTTATATCCATGTTTCTCACCCAACCTTGCACCCACCTCAAATCCAACAGCGACCCCAGGCAGGGGGGCAGCATGCCCCCCCATGCCTACCTCCCTGTTTATGCGCCGCTAAATGTATATACCTATGTATGCATCTAGTAAGTAGTAAGAAGTAACCTACAATAAAAAATAATGTATGTTTCTTAATACATATGTATATCGACATAGATGCATACATAGGTATATACATTTCACGGCGCATAAACAGGGAGGTAGGCATGGGGGGCATGCTGCCCCCCTGCTTGGGGTCACTGTTTGATTTGAGGTGGGTGCGAGGATGGGTGTATGTAAAGTTCCTTTATATCCATGTTTCTCACCCAACCTTGCACCCACCTCAAATCCAACAGCGACCCCAGGCAGGGGGGTTGCAGGGGGCCCGCATGGCCCCCCATACCTACCTCACTGTTTATACGCCGTAAAATGTATATACCTACATACCCATCTATGTCGATATACATATGTATTAAGAAACATACATTATTAGTTATTGTAGGTTACTTCAAACCAAAACATTTGGCGCAACAGCTCTTTAAAGCGCCAGGGCCAAGCTTCTCGCAAACACTCATGTTGTGCGCGTTATATTTTTCACACGAATGGAAGGGACCTACAGTTTAGTGCCGACTCCGAACGGCGATTTGAGAAGCTTTTTCGCTCTCGGATGTTTGTCAGACGCTCGCGAGAGGTAGGACCGTGAAAAAAACTTCTTGGTGTTTTCTGGGATTCGAACTTGGAACCTCATGCGTAGTTATCCGACACACTTACCACTTACGCCACGGCGCCCACATTGTAGGTTACTTCCCTCTTCATATTTTCGAGTGTGTACCAAGTTCACATTGCACTGTTTATGCATTGTGGACTTATGTATGCGTCATCTTCGACAAAAAAAAATCTTCATATATATCCCTGCGCTCATATTATATTCATTAAAATACAAAAGATTTAATAGCCCAGGTGGCAGTCCAGGTGCATTGGAAAATCCACCCTCTTCGGAGGTAGCCTCTATGGATTCTGGGGAGAGCCAATTATTGCAATTGATAAATCCCTTTATAAAAAGTTCAAGGGTACCTCGGTCTCCACCATCAAGACCGAATGTCTCCGGGAAAAAAGTCCGCCGGAAGTGCAAGCGCACAAGAAACAGGACTTAGAGAAATGTAAAATCTTTGAGAAGGAAAATAACGAACTTCGCAATAAGCTTAATGAAATGGATCGACTCTACCAAGAGCTCAAAAAAGAGGTAGACATGCTGAGAGAGGAAAACAAGCTTCTAAAGAACTCGCTTTTACAAAAAGAACGCGAAGATTCCCCTCCCCGCGCAGCTAATCCCAATTATCACACGGACGAAGAAGAGCTTGCACGCGAAACGAATTGCGTCTTAAAGAAAAGGCCTAGCAAATAACGCAGAGCCGGCTCTTCGCCCGAAATCGAGCCGCGAAAAGAAGACAAGCAAAATGAGTCGCCTGCAATAAACGTCGTTGGCATAACCGACTACAGTAGGCTACATTGCCTTCTTAAAGGTACGACGACATCGAAATTCAAGGTAACGTCACCCAGGAACAATGCGTGGAAAATCAACTTTGATAACTCCGATGGCTACCGAGCAATATCACAAAAATTAAACACGGAAAAGATCCAGTGGTATACTTATGAAAATAAGTCAGAAAGACCACTGCGTGTTATAGCAAGGGGGCTCCACCCCTCGTGCACAGAAGACGACGTAATGAACGACCTCAAAGCTAAAGGTTTAAAAATTCTTAATGCCGTCAATATTCTCAAAAAGGTGAAGCTACAAACGGAACAAGGCCAGGAAATCATGGTCAAGTATGGACTTCCGCTCTTTATGCTTACCTTTGACAGGCGCGAAAATGTAGACGATATTTGTAACGTTAAAACTATTCTGAATATCGTAGTCAAGATTGAGCCTATGCGTACGAGTACGAGATCGATACCTTAGTGTAAACGCTGTCAAGGCTTTAATCACACACAGTCGTATTGTCAAAAAGAGCCGAGATGCGTAAAATCTCTCGGAAAAGTGTGACCTAAATAAGCAGGCCCCGGCTACCTGCATTAACTGCAAAGGAAAGCACCCAGCGAACTATCGAGGTTGCGAAGTGGCAAAAGAGCATCAAAAAAGGCGAGACACATTTAAAAATATTCAACGCCAGAACGCAGAACCGGTTAAAAATAGTCGTGAAATTGCTAAGCCAAGGGTAACGACCATCAATAAACACGTCGAAGTTAAGACGAGAGTCGAGCAAAGTAAAGTTCCTTCGGCAAAATCAAAGGAAAAGCCACAATCTCCAGAGACGCTAACATATGTTTAAGCTGCGTCGCTAGAAAACAAGCAAAGCGGTGTTACGGTAGACCCAGTCTCCCAAGTCTTCTCTACAATCCTTGCGAAACTTGAGGAGCAAACGAAGGTAAACAAAGTCATATTTGATAAATTGAGCAAGCTCGAGTTAAAACCTCGCCAAAAAAGAACTCCCATATGAATATGAACGAGTTACTAAAAATTTTAACATGGAACGCAAACGGCCTTCTACAAAAAAACGCCGAATTAGAAGTATTCTTACGGAATGACAACATTGACATTTGCTTGATCTCTGAAACTCATTTGACAAAGGAATCCGGAGTAAAAATAAGAGGGTATCGTGCTTATCACGCATACCACCCTTCCGGAAGAGCTAGAGGCGGATACTCCTTATTCATTAAAGACTGCATTGAGCACTCCATAAATACGACGATTGAAATCGATACAATGCAAACAAGTTCAGTTCGAGTTAAGAATAGGAACTCGTATTTCAACATCGCGTCCATTTATTGTCCTCCGCGATGCACGTTTAGAAGTAACGACTTTGTACGTCTCCTTGACTCACTTGGACCGAATTTCATTATAGGTGGCGATTTCAACGCTAAACACACCCTTTGGGGTTCCAGATCCAATTCACGGAAAGGCAGACTTCTGTACGAAGCCGGTATGCAATTCGGGGTTGATTTCTTTTCGACGGGGAAACCGACGTATTGGCCCTCTGATACAGCAAAAACACCGGACCTAATAGACTTCTTCGTACCAAAAAGGAGTATCTTCAAATTTTGCGAAAGTAGAGGAAAGCTTTGACCTCTCCTCAGATCACTCGCCGATAATCTTGACAATAAGTTACCGACTAACGACAGTAGAAGGTGTGCCTAGATTAACTGACAAAAAAACTAACTGGCGCGACTTTAGAACTGATTGCGACGAAAATATTGTCTTAAATGTATCGCCCAAAACACCCTTCGAAATAGAAGATGAACTCGGCAAATTTATTGAAAGAATACAGAATGCCGCGTGGAAAAACACACCTTTAAGGAGGAAAGAAGTCCCATGGAAATAAAAGAACTTATTCGAGAAAAGAGGAGAGCACGCAAAATATGGCAACAAACTCGCGCTCCCCAGCATAAAACCCACTCGAATTTCCTATGCAATAAGCTTAAAAAAGCGATCCAAGACCTAAAAAACCGAGAGACTTCAGCTTATCTTGAAGGTTAAACCGCCGAAAAAACTACTAATTACTCGCTCTGGCAATCTGTCAAAAGAATTAAAAAACCCCAAATACATTCGCCACCGATAAGAAAAAACAACGACGAATGGGCAAAAGGTGACAAAGAAAAAGCGGATCTATTTGCCGAGCACTTAGAAGAGACTTTTAATCCATTTGATGGAGAAACATTGGTAGACGATTTTACCGGTACGACTACGACATCTGGCAACCTTAGAATAAAAAGTGTGTCACTTATAGAACTTTGCCAGGCAATAAAAAACCTGAAAATTAATAAAGCTCCTGGCTATGACTTAATAACCGGACAAATCCTCAAGGAATTACCAAAAAAAGGCACTACTAAAATTGCTTTATTTAATAAATGCTTCCATTAGATTATTATACGTTCCAAATCAATGGAAAGTCGCAGAAGTCATAATGGTTCCGAAACCGGGGAAATCTCCAAATGACAAAAAATCGTACAGACCGATATCGCTACTACCAATAATATCGAAGGTATTTGAAAAACTCCTTCTGAAACGGATTCTTCCGATCATTGAAGAGAGACGCCTAATACCTGACCACCAATTCGGGTTCAGAATCAAGCATTCCACAATTGACCAGGTTTATAGAATAACCGACGAAATTGAAAAAGCCCTTGAGGAGAAAAAGATTTGTTCTAGCGCTTTTCTTGACGTATCTCAAGCCTTCGACAGGGTTTGGCACGATGGATTGAATTATAAGCTAAGACGAATCCTTCCGGAGCAACTTCATAAGATCTTAGAATCATACCTTAAAAACAGACTTTTTCGTGTCAAGCACGGAACTGAATATTCTGATTTTAAAGAAATCGCCGCCGGAGTTCCGCAAGGAAGTGTCCTTGGGCCTATCTTATTCTTGCTGTACACTCGAGACATACCACAAACTGAAGGCACTATTGTAGCTACGTTCGCGGACGATACGGCTATTCTGGCAACGGAAAGTTCAATCGAGTCAGCAACCATAAAACTCCAACGAGCCTTGGATAAAATCTGTGAGTGGACAAAAACTTGGCGGATTGTTCTTAACGAGACCAAATCGACGCATGTTAACTTCACTTATAAGAAAATAATCAACCTTCCCGTTTTCATTAACTCGGTACAAATATCGCATGCAAACGAAGCTAAATATCTGGGAATGACACTAGACGCGAAAGTTAAATGGAAACCTCACGTTAAAAAGAAACGTGACGAAGTCGAAATCGACTTAGAGAAATGTATTGGCTAATTGGAAGATATTCCAAACTAAGCTTATATAACAAACTGCTTCTGTATAAGCAAGTGCTTAAACCCGTGTGGACGTACGGTATACAACTCTGGGGTTGTACCAAACCAAGCAATAGGAATCTCATACAATCATTGCAAAATAAAATTATAAGAATAATCGTGAACGCTCCCTGGTATATCAGAAACAATGATATCCACAGAGACTAAGGGATAGCTACCGTGGAGGACGAAATAAAAAACTTCGCTCGCAAGCTTCGTATTCGTCTTCATGGCCATTGCAACTGTGCCATACTCCAAACTTTGGATGTGACAAATCTTACGCGCCGACTTCAAAGAACGAAACCGTTCGAATTAGCGCTATAAGACAAAAAGCCGCATGTCATGACGGTTTCAGCAGGTGCTTTTATTGAAAATCTACCTGCCTCACGCGAATATAAATCTGAAGCTTAAACTACTTGATAAGGTCTAACTTAGTCGTAGTAAACAAAACGAAGGGAAGGGTGTTTTTAGTCAGTAGAAATCTGACACTACTATGAGTACACGGTCTCATAATGTCTCATGAAGATTTTCACCTACCCACGAAAAAAAAAAAAAAAAATTAAAATACGACGCCTAATGGAAATCCACAGTTTTTTGAATAGATATTAACTCTCCGAAAATTTGGGACTTATGTCCCATTTTCGTCAAACAAATGTTGGACTTAATGTCTCGATGCAGTGGGACATAAGTTCCAAAAGAAAAATTTGGGGCTTATGTCCCTGCGCCATATAAGTCATAAGAATAGTTTTGAGCTTATGGCCCACTTCTTATTTAAGATTGTGGAACTATGGCCGTAAATGTTGTGGACCCTTGGCTCAGGTGGGTCAAAAGTCAATTGTGGGCTAAACGTGAGCCGATTGTGGTGTGACATTGGACTGATAAAGTTTTATCAAAACTGTTGCATTGCACTGGTTGTGCTTCAGAGCTCAAAAACATTTTATGGCATTAGTTCATATTTGAATGTGAATTAACACCATATGGCGTTAGTTCACATTAAGTGATGGCTTTAGTTCTCATTTGAAAGTGATTTAAAGCCATAAGTGGATTATGGCGTTAATTCGTATTTGAAAGTGAATTAACGCCATTATGGCGTTAGTTCACGGCACCGACAAACGGCTACTTTAATCTAGTCCACGTAATCGACTTGACGAAATGTAACGAACTTGCTCAGAACACCGAACAGCTGATAGCGAAGTATGTAAAGGACGAAGAGATGCAACTCGTTCTGGATTACCATATGAAACCGATCAACGACCGCCTCGGCGAACTGAGAGACGCGAGGACGAGAAGAGCTAGGTCACTCAATTGGATAGGTTCTGCCTGGAAATGGCTGGCAGGTTCTCCCGACGCAACCGACTGGGACAACCTCTTAGAGACACAGACAGACATTGTACACAACAATAATCAACAGCATAGAATCAACGAAAAACTGATTGACACAACACGTGAGATTACAGAAAGAATTAACAAAATAATTGACCGCTTCAACAACGCTGTACAGGAAGGGGGGACGGACAAACTTAAACACGACCTGCTGAATAAGGTACTCATATTAAAGGAAGGGGTGAATGAGATAATAAGAGCCTGTCAAATGGCTAAAAATGGCATAGTCAACAGCAACCTCTTGGACTCTGAAGAGATCAATGCGGTAGTAAATGAGCTAGAAACCTTGCTCTATCAGAATATTGTGAAAGCTGTGGAATACGGTCGACCTTCAGTGTACAGCAACGGAACACTGATGCTTTATATCTTATCGATCCCCAAAATTAAACCGGAAGTATATCATCTGGTGACAGCCCGTGCCGCCATCAGAAACGGCAAGCAGATCGACTTAGACTATCTTAAACTTCTAATTAACCATGACGAAACGTACGGACTAGACGGGAAATGTCTTAACATAGGTAACACATCCGTGTACGAAGAGAGCGTTCTAAAACGACTACCAGAAAACTCTTGCCTACCCAAAATCCTTAAGGGCGATAATGCACTTTGCGGCTACAGAACAACCAACGAAGAAGTGGTGGAATTGATTTGCGAAAATACTATTTTTGTTACAAATTTTAATGGGTCAGTCATAAATAAAAATTCGTCTATTCCCCTAGAAGGTACCTATCTGATCCAGCTGGATAATGACACGGTTCACATAAAGGATAGAACATATTACAGCAAGGTGGGCATCGGTCCGCAAGCACTTCCTCCCGTCCTGGCTAACGTAACCAGCAACCGAGTTAAACCTAACCTGGAATATGTGCATGACCTCAGCGCGAAAAATATCGAACGCATTAACAATTTAAGAAAGAATTTTAACTCCTCAATTCTTACAGAAATTCTTATCATCATAACGGTACTAGCTGTCATTTGTCTGCTGTGGAAGAAGATTTACAGTAAAACCAACATCCCAGAGTTGCCTATCCCTTCGACGAAGACATGTCCCACGTCCTACACCACCACCTTCTCAGAGGGCCAATGATACCAGCCGAAACCCAAGCCCTTCCACATGTTCAGCGAGTGATCTGCGGGACGCAGATATTTGAAGGGGCGGCAGTTAACATGATAGGCTGTCTACCTGTGGAATGCAAAAGTGCAAGCAATGCAATCCAGTCGCACGCGCATCCGTTGGGGGGATCAACTTTCAATCTTTGTGCAAGTTAGGCAATGGGTCTGCGTGGGAAATGCAACTGAGCAATTTTATATTTAACCCTTTAGCCACTAAGACCGTCTGTAGAAGGTCATCACTTCAATCCAATTCTATCCAAACTCAACATTTTTACCGCTCTGACCGCTAGAGATGTTTTCCGTCCGCTAAAATTACCTATCTAACGGTGCCAGTTTGAACCCTCTCTTTTGATTGGTTTAACCGTTACAGTCATTTCTGTCAAGATTTTTGTGAAAACGGGCGCGAAAATTGTTTGTGATTTTGGTGCAAATTAAAATTAAAATAAAAATACTTTCCAACAGCTCAATCGACTCGGGAATTTTTTTGGTAAGTTGTTTGAAATTGTATTCTGATAATTTGTTGCTAGTTTTATTTGTGAAAACAAAGTTTCTGTCCAATAAAGTTTTTTGTGGAAACCGTCTGTAGGCGGTCTTAGTGGCTTAACTTATTTTTTATTTAAGAAAATGTCACGACGAAGCGGAAGAAATGAGGACTGGAATAAGCAGAAAAATGTCAATCTTTCTTCAATGACTGATGAGGAGATTGCAGATTTTATGTATTCAATTGAAACTGATGATGAAGACTTTGATGACAGAATCGAAGATCCAGATTATCATTGTGATGAGCTCGAACCCGAATATAATGAAATGATAACCGATTGTTTACAACTAATGGATTCCTCAATGCTTATGAATGCAGTTAACTTTTCAACAACAATTTCCAACACAGAAAGTAAAGAAAGAAAGTTGTTTTATTTAATATTTCTAAAATCAGTCATAGACTGAAAGTATTATTTAGATAACTGGCGCCCAACCTTATAAGAACCCTGATAACCCGCCCAATTAAGGACCCCACAAATCAACAAACAAGAAGGCTCAACAATTCAAGACCTCAACAATCAACAAACGAGAAGACTCAACCCAATAGCAATAAGAATGAAATTTTTGTGAGTAAACAAAAAAAAAAAGAAGCGAAAATTAGTTTATTATTTGAAATATTGTGAAAAATCAAAATAGAAAGTGTTAATAGTAAATAATAGTGTAAAGGTATTCCAAAATGAGCATTACTCAATAACAAATTATAGAACTTGTCCGTGCTACCGTCGAGCTATCGCAGAAAAAGTTTACGGAACAAATAAATAATCTGACATCAGCAATCGGTCAATTACAACCCCCTAGTGTTGAAACTTACGTGCCTGTATCTATTCGACCCGGTGTTCTAAATCGTAGTGGTGGCCTCGATTTAATAAAATCGTTACCCGAGTTTAAAGGCGACTCCGCCTCATATCCTTCCTGGCGTACAGCCGCAAATTTTGCCATAGGCTATTATCATGAAGGATCCGAAAATTATAACATTGCCATGGGAATTCTAAGAAACAAAATAACAGAATCTGCAAACGCAACTTTATCCGCTTTTAATACGGTGCTTAATTTTAATGCGATTATTGCTCGATTAGATCAAGTGTATTCGGACAAAAGGCCATTACATGTTATTGAAAATGAACTTAGTATTTTGCGTCAGGGCAACCTATCTATTAGTGGATATTACGATGCAGTCGACAAAAATTTGACCCTTATAATAAATAAAAATATTATGACACATAGCGGTAACAATGAGATTATCGTTGCTCTCAACGAGCGTGCCAGGGAGAATGCTCTACGTATTTTCATTTCCGGTCTACGGAAGCCCTTATGCGATATATTATTTTCTTCACGTCCAGTAGATCTACCGACAGCTCTTGCGACGGCACAAGAGTTGGAAACAAACCATAAGCGATACGAACTCGCACGTACTTTTGCAGCAGGCAGCTTAACAAAAATAAATGGATCGCAGTTTCGAACAGATTCTGATCCACGTATTCGAAATCACCCACAGTATAGTCGTGTTCAACAAAACCAACAAAATAAACAAGTTCCAATGGAAGTGGATAATCGTACTTCTTATCTTAGGAAGCAAACTCTTGCTCAGAATAGTTTTTCAAAACAGTATCCTAGTAGAAACTTTAGATATGCAGACCAACAAAATACCACGATGGCTAAACGCCCACGTGAAATAACAAACTCTACTCGATCACCTGTCCAAAAATTACAAAAAATTAACTCAATGCCATTAGAAAGTTCTGAAATAGGAAGCGTATTATGCTGGGATAATTCTTACGAAGGTCGGTCGGATAATCAAATTAATGATGAGATCAATTTTTTAGGGTAAAGTCACTCTTGCCGTTTATTACTAAAACTGCAATAAATGGACAAGAGATGCGAATTTTAATCGACACAGGAACTTCAAAGAATTATATTAAAAAGCATGACTTTCTAAAAGCAGTATGTTCAGTAGAAACCCCATTTCATGCTAAGTCTGTAAACGGAACTAATCTCATCACAGAAAAATGCAAAATCAATATCTTAAACAACACTTCAACTTTCTTCTTACTCCCTTCGTTAAATACTTTCGACGGTATCATAGGGTACGATTTCCTTAAGCAAATAGATGCAAAAATCGATATCAAAAATAAAATTTTGTTTTATAAGCATGGCAAAGAAAAACTGCGCCATCTCATTTGTCAACAGGTTAACTTGATTATTACAGACCAAAAATCAGTTCCTGATTACCTCCAAACACAATTTAAACAGTTAATCCAAGAAAATGCGAGTGCATTTGCAGAGCCAGATAGGGCATTACCTTATAATACGCAGATTAAAGCCACCATACGCACAACAACTGATGAACCTATCTATATTAGGAGTTACCCTTATCCTATTTCGGGGACAGAGTTCATAAATACTGAAATAAAGTCATTGTTGCTTGACGGAATCATTCGAACATCATGTTCACCATATAATTCCCCAATTCATGTAGTTAATAAAAAAGGTTTAGACGAAAATGGTAAACCAAAATTACGAATGGTCATCGACTTTAGGAAAACAAATGAGAACACCGTAGCCGACCGGTACCCTATACCCGAAACATCGGTCATACTAGCAAATTTGGGTAAATCCAAATACTTTACTACCCTGGATTTAAAATCTGAGTTTCATCAAATCATTTTAGCCAAAAATGACCGGCAAAAGACTGCTTTCAACGTTAATAATGGCAAATATGAATTTTGTCGCTTGCCATTTGGCCTTAAAAATGCTCCCAGCATTTTTCAAAGAGCCATTGACGATATTTTACGAGAAGATATCGGTAAAATCTGTCATGTTTATATCGATGATATAATCATATACTCCCCAGACGAGGAGACACATTTAACACATATAGACAGAATATTGAAAAAACTGGAACAAGCTGGAATGCGTGTTTCCACGGAAAAATCTAAATTTTTTAAAACCGAAGTAGAGTTTTTAGGCTTCTTAGTCTCACAAAAAGGTATCACAACCTGCCCCGGCAAAGTTCAGGACATTTTAAATTATAAAACACCAGAGTCACTTCGAGCATTACGTTCATTCTTGGGATTATCAGGATATTATCGCAGGTTTATAAAAGACTATGCGAGAATAGCTAAACCCTTGAACTAATCATTCGAAAAATATAAAAATAAAACTTGACACAGAGGCGTTACAGGCATTTGAAAAACTTAAGAAAATTTTAGCTTCAGAAGACGTTTTGCTACAATATCCGGATTATGAAAAGCTATTTGAATTAACAACTGATGCTTCTTCATCTGCCTTAGGAGCAGTCCTCTCTCAGGATAGCAAACCCATTACCATGATTTCACGAACGCTTTCAAAAATAGAAGAAAATTACGCCACCAATGAGCGCGAACTTTTGGCAATAGTATGGGCATTACAGAATCTTAGACATTACCTATACGGTACCAAAGACATACACATATACACAGATCACCAACCCCTACCAATCGCAATTTCAGACAAAAATCCAGATTCAAAGATCAAAAGATCTTCTTCTTATATCCTTTAACCCCTCGGGGGGCATAGGGCGTCAACCACGCCTGCGCGCCATCGTGTTCGGAGTTCTGCAACGCGTTTCAGCTGCCTCCAACTCATTCCTAAAGAGCTCGATTCCTCCTCAACTGTTCTGCGCCACGTTTGCCTAGGGCGTCCCGCTATTCTGCCTGCCTGGGTGAGCGGATTCCACTGCATAGCGTATTTCGCAATGAAGTTGTCTTCGCACCGTAGGGTGTGTCCAATCCATTGCCACTTTCTTCTTCGTATAGTAATGCTTATAGGTTCTTGGCCCGTTCTCAGATAAAGTTGTTCGTTGGAGATGCGGTTCGGCCAAAAAATCCTCAAGATGATTCTTAAGCATTTGTTTACGAAGACTTGCAGCTTGCGTGTGTTAATGGTGTCCACCTTCCAGGTACTGCACCCATAAAGCAGCACTGATTCTACGTTGGAGCGGAACAGTCGTAGCTTGGTTCTTAAGCTAGTAACATTGCTTCTCCAGATTTTGGACAGCATTCCGAACGCAGCTTTAGCCTTCCCGATTCTGCTGCACTCATCCAGTTCGGTGCCACCGCGATTAGCCGAGACGACACTTCCTAAATATAGAAAGTTATCAACTTTCTCGACTTGCTTTCCGGCAATGTTAAGTTGAGCGCGGGTATTGGAAGTACTCAGGGCTTTTGTTTTGGCTGTGTTTATTTTTAGCCCCACTTTGTTTGCCTCAGCTTCTAGATTTTGGGCCATCAAATGAAGATCCATTATCCGATGTGAAAGTAGACAAAGATCAAAAGATGGCGTGCATTTATTGAGGAATTCTCGCCTAAATTCCATTATAAACCAGGTACAGAAAATAAGGTTGCAGATGCACTTTCCAGACAATTTATTCATACCTTATCTAAATCAAACACGAAAACAGAAACAGTACATAGCGAAAATTCATTAACCAGAACAATTCAAACAATAAAGTTCCCTGTCAACCAATTTAGAAACCAACTGGTAATATCCAGATGTAGCAATAATCATAAGAGTACAAAAATCTTGTTTCAGAAATGTATCCGACACGCAATAAACTTTAGTACTATTGCCATATTAATGCAATATCTGCAAGAATGTGTAAACCCTAACGTGGTGAATGCAGTTCACTGCGATCTCCCAACTCTAGCTCAAATTCAAAATACCCTTATATTAAATTTCCCAACCGTCAAATTTGTTCACACAGAAAAACTGGTTATTGACCTTCTAAACAAAGATGACCAATTAGAGACAGTTACTACGGAACATAATCGGGCACATCGTTCCCTTCAGGAAAACTTTCAGCAAATACTCAATGACTATTATTTCCCTGATATTAAGAAGATGCTAAAGACTATTATTATGAATTGTAAAATATGCTTGGAAAACAAATACCAAAGGAAACCTCCTAAACCAGAGATAGGCACAACACCGTTATCTAGCTCTCCGGGAGAAATTCTACATGTCGATATATTTATTACAGATAAACAGCATTTCTTAACATGCATTGATAAGTTCTCCAAATTCGTAATAGTAATCCCTATAGCCTCACGTTCTTCCATTGACACAAAATAAGCATTGCTTCAAATCCTAGGAAAATTCAAAAGTACAAAAATAATAGTTTCCGGTAATGAAAAAGCGTTTAGACCAAGTATTATTACAACGCTTCTCAGAGATCACTTTTCCATTGAGCAATTTTTTATTCCGACACTTCATAGCGAGAGTAATGGCCAAATTGAGCGATTCCATTCAACGCTGTTGGACATTGCACGTTGTATTAAAGCGCAACAACAAATAAGTGACACAGTAGACCTTGTGCTTTTAGCAACACATAAATATAATAATACTATCCACTCTATTGCAGGAATAATGTTCGAAAATTTTACCAAAGGGTAAAAAGAACATGCCAGGGTTTCAAAGCCAGAACAGAAGCCTGCAGGGACGAAAATGGCAACATAGTAGTAGAATCGCAGTCGGTGCTGAGGATATGGAAGGAACACTTCTGCAGACTGTTAAACGGCGATGATGATCAATATTCCGCTGTAAGGCAGAATGAGCCATTCAACAGTGACGATGGCAGTCAAAATTCCCGTCAACCCGATCATAATGAAGTGAGGATAGCGATATCTAAACTCAAATTCAACAAAGCTGCTGGAGCCGACGGCCTTGCCGCTGAACTTTTCAAGGCAGGAGGAGATGAGTTGGTAAGGAGCATGCACCAGCTCATCTGTAAAATCTGGTCGGACGAAAGTATGCCCGATGAATGGAACCTCAGCATCGTTTGCCCGATCCTGAAGAAAGGAGACCCTCTGAACTGCGCCAACTACAGAGGTATAAGTCTCCTAAATATCGCATATAAGATCCTGTCTGCCGTACTATGTGAACGCCTAAAACCGATCGTCAACAACCTGATAGGTCCTTATCAGTGCGGTTTCAGGCCTGGAAAGTCCACCATTGACCAAATATTCACACTACGGCAGATCTTGGAAAAAACCCATGAATATAAAACCGATACGCACCACCTTTTCATCGATTTCAAAGTTGCCTATGATAGCGTGTATAGAGACGAGTTATACAGAGCCATATCTAGTCTTGGCATCCCTGCCAAGCTCGTCCGTTTGTGCAGAATGACGATGGAGAACTCTCGCTGCTCCATCAAAGTCGGTAAGAACATCACCGAACCGTTCGATGTCAGGAAAGGTCTTAGACAAGGCGACGCGCTATCATGCGATCTCTTTAACATAATACTTGAGAGAATTGTACGAAACTCACAAGCCAACCCCGGAGGTACAATCTTCTTCAAGTCTGTACAACTACTCGCTTATGCCGATGACATTGACATAATCGGAAGAACTCAGCGGGCCGTCAATGGGGCATTTACGAGTATTGAGAATGAGGCAGCAAAGATGGGTCTAGCGGTCAATGAAAGCAAAACAAAATATATGCTGTCTACAAAAAAGGACACCCAACATCGGCGTCTTGGACAGAACGCCACAATAGACAGATACAATTTTGAGGTAGTAAAGGATTTTGTCTACCTAGGCTCTATGGTCAGCTCCGCAAATGACATGAGTGGAGAGATCACACGGAGAATTACTCTCTATGGGCTAAAACGGCAATTGAGTAGCAAAGCCCTATCTCGAAGTACTAAGGTAACTCTTTATAAGACATTAATCATCCCAGTCCTGCTGTATGGCGCAGAGGCATGGGCTTTGAAAAAACCGGATGAGGATGCCCTTGGTTATTTCGAGAGAAAAGTTCTTCGAGCGATCTTTGGTCCCGTCTGCATAGACGGTGAGTGGAGGAGAAGGTACAATGCCGAACTATACGGCCTGTACAAGGACATCGACTTAGCCAGAAGAGTTCACATACAGCGACTAAGATGGCTGGGTCATTTAGAGCGGATGGAGCCCAACCTTCCCGCTAAGAAAGTCTTCGAATCCAACCCGGACGGACGGCGCAGTAGAGGACGACCTCGCGGTAGGTGGCGCAAACAAGTGGAGGGGGACCTCAACCAAATTGGCGTGCGCAACTGGAGGCAGCTGGCTCGTAACCGTGCTGGCTGGAGAGGTTTGTTGGTTGAGGCCCAGGTCCACCCCGGACTGTAGCGCCATCTAAGTAAGTAAGTAAGTATCCACTCTATTACGAACGCAAAACCAACTGATATCATGCATGATTATCAAGCAGACAAGCTAGAGCTCATAAGGAAAAAGCTTACCATTGCTCAAGAAAAAACGCTTGGCCGAATTAACCAAAATACATTCAATAAAATCTATCACCCTGGTGAAATAGTTTTCGTCCGTAGAAATAGGCGCTTAGGAAACAAATTTGAAAAAAATTTTATAGAAAAAGTAATACAAAGAGATTTAGGCACCACAGTTTTAATAGACGGCAAGAAGATTCATAAGAGTAATCTCCGTTAATATTATATTTTCAGTTTGGCATTCATCATCCTTCGGGTATCTATAGCCGAAATTCACAATTACTCGAATGCAGACTTCATAGCAGTAACGAAGGGAAAAACAGCCACCTTCAACGAATTTTCATATCTTGTTCATGTCACAAACCTTTCTGAATATAGGACCATTGCTTACGAAAGCGAAAACGTTCACATCACGGCCCTGCAGAAGGGAAACGACATCCTAAACCAACAGTCTGAAGAGATATTGCACATAATTAGTACACTTGTAGTACCAAGGAGATTCGCAAGATCTATCGACTTTATTGGGAGCGCACTAAAATTTATAGCCGGAACGCCTGACCACAACGATTTTGAACTCATTTTAACAAAACGAAACACATTAATTGAAAACAGTAATAGACAAAGAAAAATAAATTCCCAAATACAAGAGAAAATTAATGAATTAGCGAATCAGATCAACGCCATTATTTCACAACACAGCGATATTAGTAAGTCATCAGAATCAAAATTATTACTTTTGGAATATCTATCTGTAAGAAATAATCTTGTTATTAACCATTTAAATAATATAACCCTATCAATTGTATTAGGAAGAAATAACATAATAAACCCATTAATCTTAGACAACATAGAAATAAGTCACTTAATTGATTCTCAGTATCTACCGATTTGTATAAGTAACTTACTTTCTGCTGCTAAAATTCAAATACTTCAAAAAGCAGATGTCATTAATTATGTACTTAAAATTCCTAAAATCGAAAACTTTTGTGATTTTATCGAAATTTACCCTGTAGTTCATAATAAAACTATTCTTAAGTTAGATATAAGTCAGGCTGCAAAGTGCAAGGATTACATGCAACCCTTAAAAGAATGCGTTTATACGTCAGAAGCCAAAATTTGCCAACCTACAACCTCGGAATGCATCAAGCACTTACTAAACAATAATTCAGCTCAATGTACCTCTCAGAACGCATATCACCTGCCTCTTGTACAACAGATTGAGGACGGAGTAATAATCCTCAACGATGTACCGAAAACAACAGTTACCGACCAGGTTCAGTTAGAAGTGCATGGAACATATCTACTGACATTTTCGGATTCAATAAAAGTTAACAACACCATATACAGAATTAAGAAAAGATATGCTTTCGTCGTACCGCATCCCCCGAAGGCTCTTTCTATAACGCACCTTGAGCATGAAGAGAAAATATAGCTTCCATATTTACATCATATTCATATCGACAACACAAACCATATCGAAGCGCTCAGAGAAGAAATATCGACTCAAAAAATTTTCTGGTGGATCACTATTACCCCAGTAGCAGTAATTATTTGCACACTAATCTTTATGCTCCTTAGACGCAAAAGGCAAAATACAATCACCTCAAACCAAATTGACTTCATAATTACGCAAGTCAAAGGTCGAAACGAGGGCGTTTCGAACTTAAAAAGGGGAGGAGTTAACACACGCGCCGACAACCCAGCATAACCGGACACCAGACACCAGCCTTCTTAAAACCAGCACTGCATTTCCGCCACACGCTGCACTCCCGTACATTTACCCCAATCACATTCACCCATTCACCTCAATCCATTCTCACACTATCAGCACCTTTCAATTCATTCACCCCATGCACCGACAATACTTACTAATCATATTACAATCCAATCTGACACTATCAGCGCCTTTCAATTCATTCACCCCAATGCACCGAACTTACTTACTAGGCATATTATAAAAAATTGTTAAGTTAGAATTAAGCTTAGAATAAAGTGATCAGTCATAGACTGGAAGTAAAGAAAGAAAGTTGTTTTATTTAATATTTCTAAAATCAGTCATAGACTGAAAGTATTATTTAAATAACTTCCACAAATAATCCGTGCGTACAAGGCACGCATGGGCGGTGTCGATGTGATGGACTCTTATATGGACCGCAATGGACTCCAAAACAAAACCCAGGATATGGCAACCAGGATTTTTTACCATCTTCTCGACATGGCTATAACAAATGCATTCGTTTTATATCGGAGACTCAACGCTGAAAAAAATCGAACCAATAAAATAATGAAAAGATAAAAGATATGACGATGTATAAGTTTCGCTTGAGCATTGCGAACGAACTCTGTGCTGGTGTTGAAAAACGATCCGATGGCCATCCACCATCCGACGTACAACCAACCACTAGCAATGGTGCTGGTAGAAAAGCAGTTCATCCAGTGGCCAGTGTGAGATTCGACGAAAAAAGCCATTTTCCTGAATGGGGATTGAAAAAATCGTGTAAATTGTGTAAAAAATCCGATACACACATGTTTTGTACCAAATGTAACATCCATCTGTGTTTTTCCAAAGCAAAAACTGTTTCACAAAGTTTCACGTAGACAAATGATTCATTCTCTATTAGTTTCTACCTGTTTAGGTCATTGTATTGATCATTTAATTTGAATAAAAAACTGTTTTTTGTACTTGAATTATACAACACATTTTATATTTTTTTTCACCTAACCCACTAACCCAGTCTACAGACGGTCTTTCACTTTTTTCACCTGGCGCTATCAGGTATAATTTTTTTTGCAAACGGACTTCACATTCTTGTTTTTCAGTCTAAAATCATTCTAGAACCAAAATTCTCTTAACAAAATAGCTGGTATTTCAATTTCAGGGGTTATAGGGTTAAGAATTGAAATATGTAAAATATGTACATATGTCAGCATTTTTAGGTTTAGAGATAATATTGTAAAATTGAATTAACATTCAAATTTTGAGCGGTAAATAGAGCTGTTGGCTCTCGAAAATAAATTAAATATTTTATAACTTAACTGGTAGTTTCATTTGAACCGGTTGTTGGAGGTTCCCAATTGTATTTTTTTACTTTAACCTGAAAGGACATATGTAGTTAACTTCCACGAATAAAGTTTGCTTATTTTTTGTTTATTCTGCCTTCTATCAATAAATGATTTTCATTCAGCTATTTAGATTAAGCATTTTTTTTTTTTATGTTAAGCAATTTCTGTATATAAGTGAATCAGGCTGTGATTAGAAGTGTAGTATTAATTTAGTCTCAAGTTTGGTTTCTTGTTATATTATGTTACTTTACAGCATTCTAAACTAGTGAACAAGTTCAAGTGCTTGTTTCACACAATCAAAGATATACCAAGTTTATGTGCTGGTATTCCAATCAGAAAACAATTCATTTGGTGAGCATTTTGGTGACCCCGACGTGATTCATTTGAATCACGATTGTTCTGCTCTTTTCATCAATGTTATCTGGATAAAGACAACCCAACGCCCGGAGGCAATCACGACATCAATCGAAGAGCTTGTAGGGGCATAGTTAGCAAGTGTCCAAGGAATTCAACGAATCATCCCAAACTTCAGGAAGGACTCCGCAGACAGGTAGAAATCAAGGACCTATTTTAAAGAACGACTGCAATGTCTACAAGAGCACTAGATTTAATTTGAATAAGCAGATTTAGAAATAAAACCGAAAGAGCTACCATCAATTAAGGAATTTCTAACGTTTTTGGAGGACCAGTTTCAATCGGACACAAGAAGAAGGATACCTCATCTCGAGCGTGTGCATCATCAACATCAAATCATAACAATGCATAAGGCATGTTGCAAGGCTTGTGGCACCGGAATATACCCGTTATTCGCCTGCAAACAGTTTTTACAACTAAAGCTAGTAGAACGTATACAAGTAGCGCAAAAACATAAGCTTTCCTAAATTGCTTAAAGACTGGTCACGGGACGAACAATTGTCCTTCAAGAAGCTGTTAAAAGTGCAATCAAAAATCTTGAGAGCAACTTCAAGTGTTCGGCTTTTAAATCATCATAATAACCCGGAAAGGGACAACAATTTAAGTCCTGAAGGGAATACAAAATCATCAATAACCTAAGCAACATGCAGAGGGCCAGGAAAGCAGCAGTACCTACCTCTCAGTACAGCTGTCATCAAGCTGGTTGCGACCCATGGACAAAAGGTGGAATATAGAAGCATTCTAAATTCCGACTCTCAAGTGAACTTGATTACAGCTCTCCTGGATAAGGGACTGGGCCTTCATACGAGAAATACACCAATGAATATGCAAGGCATTGGCGATGGAAAAAGAGAGTCCCATCAACGCGTTAATGTCAAACTACAGTCAAGAACAAGCGAATTCAGTATCCATATAGAAGCCATTGTTCTACCACACATCACCACAGCCACAGCCTTCTTAACATTTTAACATTTCGTCACGGTCAATACCAAAAAATATCACACGTGCAGCCTAATTTCCATCGTCTAGAAAGGATTGATGTTCTTATCGCTGCAGAATTCTATCATCAATTGCATTCTATTGAACAAATACGACTAGCAGACGAATTACCCACTCTACAAAACACAGTTTTGGGATGAATACTGGCTGGAAAGATAGCTCAAAGCAGTCACAACAACATGTGGAATCTCTACTTATGGTGACAACGACCTCCATAAAATGATTTAACGATTATGGATTCTCGAAGAAGTCGAGCCAGCACAAAACATTTTATCAAGCGATGAAGCGAAGCTCATTTCGCACAAAACACACAAAAACAGTGATGGGCGGTTTGTTGTCAGATTACCGTTCCATTAGAGCACAAATTCTCTAGACAAATCCAGGGAAATAGCTGTCAACAGATTTCTAGCCTTGAGCGAAGATTAGATAAAAACAAGTGTACGGTCGTAGGTTTTTACTGACCGTCAACTATCAACCTCTACTTTATGGTAGCAAGACTGATGTTGAATTTCTTCCTATGGACGAAACTGAGCGACGACGAGTTTAAGCTCAGCGAACACGACGACGAGCGAAAATTAAAACGGCAAGGTTTCGACCACTGATGGCTTTGTACAAAAAAGAAAAGAAAGCTTTATTTCATATTTTCTTTTATACATTTCAAATTGTCGGTTTTATTCTAAGAGAGTGAAACATAAAAATCCAGACTAGCGCAAATGGTTCTATAAACTAATCTCTTATATAAAAAATGATGGCGATTGGTCGAAACTAGGCGCCAGATTGAACTTGCTATAAAATAAGTAATTTAGGAAGCTATTCTGTCCCAACAACAAGTAAGTGGAGGATCAATACATTCAATTTATGGAGGAACACGAAGACTTAGGTCACATGACACTAATCGACATCAATGACATGACAACATCGAACTATGCCATTACTCACCACTGTGTGTTCAAAACCGATATCAGTACTACTAAACTTCGAGTCGTGTTTGAAGCTTCGTCCAAAATAACGTCAGGACTATCTTTAAACGACATCATGTACACAGGACCGACAGAGTGATTTTCTTTATTGCTTCGGTTTCGCTTACCACGATCCTTTGCACTGACATGCAAAAAAATATGTATCAGCAAATCGTCATGCATCCTGAGGATAGAAGATACCACACCATTGTATGGAGAGCAGACGTAAACAAGCATTTACGCTACATCAACTCAATACGGTGATATACGGCGGCACCATATCTAGCCACGAAGTGCTAGACAACGATTCTTATGTGGATGACTGTCTGACTGGAGACAATTGCTTATCAACTGCCTTAGAAATGCAAGACAAACTCACGCGCATATTACAAGGTGCAGGATTCAAACTACAAAACTGGTGAGCTAATCATCCCCGGCTACTATAAGGCATTGCTAAAGAGCATCAAGAAATTGATCTCGATTTCAACAACGAAAGTGACACATAAATAACGGCATTGGGTTTAACATGACAGCCAATGAATGATAAATTTTGTGTTGAAACAAATTTGAACTCGACAAGCAGAATAACAAAACGGATTGTCACTTCAGATCTTCCAAATTATTCGATCCATTGGGCGTGATAGCTCCAGTAGTCGCCACCGCAAAAATATTCGTTCAAGAGCTACGGCTGTTACAACTGTCATGGGATGAAGCACTACCTGCCGCACAACACACAAGGTGGATGACATTCCGAAGAAACCTGAATTTTCAATTTCCGCGCACACGTACAGATCCACACCTTTGCTGATGCGTCTAAAAGAGCATATGGTGCAGTGGTATACTTGCGAGCAATAACGAAGGATGGAATAATCGCACATAAGACTTTTATGTTCCAAATCACGCGTGGCACCACTAAAGAAACAAACAGTGTCACGATAAGAACTATGGGCTGTAGTCTTAGGCGCTCAATTAACCTAAAGAATTGAAAACGACTAAAAACTCAACGACACACCCGCAGTTCTATGAACAGACTGCGAAATCGTACTATCGTGGATAAACTCTCCATAGTCATCATTCCAAACATTTGTGGCCAATCGAGTTGCCACTATACAGGGACTTACACTTCCTGAGCAATGGCGGCATGTGTCGTCAAAACACAATCCAGCGGATGTACAATATTATCAAGGGGCATGCAACCAGCCAAATTGCCATGATGTTTACTATGGTTTTGTTGTCCTCTTTTTCTATCTGGCCATCAAGATATGTGACCAGCAAAACCTGTGAACGAGCTTTCGATTCCGAAAGATACAGAAACAAAACGAAAGGTTCCAACTGTAGAAATAGCGAGTGATGCTTGTACTCAGGAAATGACCTGTAAAATCAACTATCGCAATTCATTCACCACGCTTCAAAGAGTAACTTAATTACGTTTTCGCAATAATGCCAGAAGCGCCAAGAGTCGACTATTGATTCTTAGGAAACTAGAGGATTCATTCGTTGTAATAGCTCGAGTAATACAAGCATTCGATGTTAAAGAGGAAATCATTGACCTGTAGACCTACAAAGAACTGAAGCGAATTAGTCATTTCACCAGCCTCGCTCCATTCTAGGACAATAAAGGAGTTATTCGAGTTGGAGGTCGAGTCGGGAACACTTCCGTTAGATGCCCAGCATCCAATGCTGATATCGTATAACAATCCATTAATGAAACTATTGATGCAGGAATTCCACCAGAAGCATAAGCACTACGGCGGCCAGACCTTGCTAGCCCATATAAGACAAATATTTTGACCAATTACGGGCAAAATAATGACTCGATGAATAGTACAACATTGTGTGAAATGCACTTAAGCCAGGTCACAGTTTCTTCAACAACTAATGGAGAATCTACCGTCACTTAGAATTATACCAGCAAGATACTTCATAAATTCAGGGGTCGATTACTGTGGACCTTTCTGGATCCATTACAAAATTCGCAGCAAAAGACCTCAAAGTACTTATGCGGCAATTTTTTGTTGCTTCGCCACGAAAGCAGTGCATTTAGAACTGGTAAGCGACTTAACTGCTGAAGCCCTTCTTGGAGCATTAAGGTGATTAATCGGCCGTAGAATACACTGCCAGCACTTGTACTGCGTTAACGCAACAAATTTTGTGGGGGAAAATAATCAACTGTCCGAGTTGGAAAACACAATTTACTTAGAACAAACGTATGACCATTATAAAGGAATGAAGTAATAAGGCGATACAATTTCAATTTATTCATCCCAGGGCTCCCCATTTTGGAGGCCTCTGGGAAGCAGCAGTGAAATCTGCAAAACATTCTTGTTAAAGAGGAATGCATCGACTGGTTCTCTGACGTATGAAGAATTGGAGACGGTATTAGTTGGAATCGAAGCCATCTTAAACTAAAGACCACTAACATCACTTTCAAGCGATCCTAATGATCGAACGCCGTTAACACCAAGACACTTCGTCATCGGTGAACTCCTAATCGCACAAAGCAATACAAGCGGTATCCCGACAAAACATATAAGCACGAATTTTGGAAGCGGTGGTCGCAGGAATATCTAAATGAACTCCAATATCGCCATAAATAGAAGGTATGGTCCGATAACATCAAGTTGCGAGACATGGTCATCATAAAGGAAGGCTATCTTCCTGCACTTCAATGGCTGATTGGCAGAATCATCAAGACGTATAAGGGTAATGATGATGCAATACGAGTAGTAGATATTAAGACAGCATCCGGCATCTAGAAACGTCCAATTCACAGATTGGCATCACTACCAATTGAGAATGAAGTCAACAATGACACAACACCTGGGAGTGAGGCTGAACAGTCAATAAATAACACTCAAGCATCAGACCCAGTAATTACAGTACCAACCAAAAGGCGAGGAGCATTTGGTGCCGCTGGCATTACATCGCTATTAACAATGTTCCTAATTTTGCCAGTTGTACTCAGCGATCACCAGATTTAAATCCGATCTTGGCATCTACTTTGAAGGCATTGGTTCAGCAAAAATAGAAACAATCCAATGGAACTTTATCATTAATTATAATTTCAATCCTTGGACAGAAGAAGACATGACATTATTTAACGGAGCATTGACCCTCAAGCAACTGTGTCAAGAAATTCAAGAAAAGAATCGCACGGACACTTTAAATCAATTCCAGCACATTATAGCGAAACTACAGGTGGAAAACACCCTTTTACCAACCAAACGAACTAGACGAGGAGCAGTAAATCTGGTTGGAAAAATAGCTAACTCCCTATTTGGAGTGTTGGATTCAGAGTACGCTTCACAGTTGACGAATACTATGAAATCAAACGTCAGTTATCAATTCAACGATCAACCTGGTAAAAGAAGATCAAACTATCATCAAGAACAGGTTTGATCGACTCAATAGTCAACTAAGTGAAATAAGAGCAAGAATATGTGATATTGGTGAAGAGAACTACCAAGCCAAGATAGATCAAATCTTTACATCCCTTTCCCCCCAACTTATTATCATGATCATCAACATACAAAGAATGCAATCAGCTCTCATTGACGTACTCACAGAAACTCACCAAGGCAAAATAAGTTCACTATTGTTGTGAGCACCGCAGGTAAAGAAGGAGCTAAAAACCAACAAGGTCCACCAGCCAACACTTCTGGAGGTACCTGCAGATGAAGAAGATCTCTTACAGCTATACAAGCTGATGACAGTGAAGGGAGGAGTAACAGATAGTCGAGCCGTAGTTTGGGTCACACTCAGATTACTATATCCAGAATATTACGAATTGTTTAAGATGACACCTATACCACACTTCATAAACAATACCATGTTAACGCAGATAATAAGCATACTGTTTAAGACATAAATGATATTTTAACAGATGTTACCTATCGGACACGCCCTGATGACAACAACGCCCCCGAGAAGTCTACATAAATAGCCAATGTCAAACTATTCAACTTTATGTACTATCATTTATTGTATATAAAAAGATAAATTTATAACATTAAATTACACTACTTATTATGACGCAGAATTGTTCGGTTGTTTGATTTTACATCTTGGTACACAGTTTTTCAGCTTTTCCTTTGTTTAAACAGCTACGTATTCGGTCCCACTATCTAATCTTTTGATCTCTCTTCTGACCACTCGCCAGTAATTTTATTACTTGGAGAAGCGCTGATCAAGAAAAAAATGGCCTCCAAGACTTACTAGCAATAGAACAAACTGAAATGATTGCGAAACAAATATCGCCTTAAATGTTTCACTTAAAAAACCTTGTGAACTAGAGGACGAAGTTGATCGTTTCGTGGAAACAATTCAAAGAGCGGCTTGAAAAAACACTCCTTCTAGAAGCTATAAGATCAACCGCAACGAAAAGTATCCCAGAGAAATCATTGAACTGGTGAGAGAGAAACGAAAAGCACGAAAGAAATGGCAAATCACTCGTGCACCGCAGCATAAAACGGTCCTTAACCGACTATGTAATCGCCTTAGAGATAGTATCCACGAATTTAAAAGCAAAAAGATAGCGACCTATCTTGAAAATCTTTCCGGTGAAAGAGAATCCAATTATTCGCTTTGGAAAGCGCTAAAAGCCATCCGGAAACCTCAAATGCAAGCACCACCAATTCGGAAAATCGATAGAAACTGGGCCAAGAGCGACAAAGAAAAGGCAGAACTTTTTGCTTTGCACTTAGAAGAAACGTTTAAGCCGTTCGACGGCCCTTCGTTAAGGCCCGACTCCCCAGTCACGACATCTGACAGCTTTAAAGTAAAAGAAGTTGCATTGATTGAACTGAGGGAAGTGATTAAAAATTTAAAGACGAAAAAAGCTCCGGGTTACGACTTGATAACGGCGCAGGTAGTTAAAGAATTGCCGAATAAAGCTATTATCAAATTGCTCTATTTGATCAACGCTTCGTTCAGATTGCTCCATGTTCCGAGACAATGGAAACTCGGCGAGATTATAATGGTCCCGAAACCAGGCAAATCGCTTAATGAGAAGAAATCATATCGGCCTATTTCCCTATTGCCGGTTATCTCAAAAATATTTGAAAAACTACTTTCCAAACGTCTACAGCCCGTAATCGACGATAGATGTCTCATTCCTGACCAGCAGTTTGGATTTAGAATCAAACATTCTACAATTGACCAAGTCCACATAATAACTGACGTGATTGAGAAAGCTCTGAAAGAAAAAAATATTTGTTGTGGTGAATTTCTTGACGTCTCACAAGCTTTCGATAAGGTTTGGCACGAAGGCTTGGAATATAAATTGCAACGACTACTGCCACGGCAACTCTTTTTAATCTTACGATCGTACCTCACCGAGAGACTCTTTCATGTTAGGCACGGAAATAATTACTCTGACTTCAAAGAGATTGCAGCCGGAGTCCCGCAAGGTAGTGTCCTTGGCCTACTTCCATATATACTCTACACGCGTGACATCCCGCAAGAAAGAAACTGTGTCGTCGCCACGTTTGCGGACGATACGGCGATATTGACAACGAGCGATACCATTGAAGCAGCAACCGGAAAGCTTCAGCATGCTATTAATAAAGTCCACGCTTGGACGAATTCTTGGCGTGTTGTGCTGAATGAAAGCAAATCTACTCACGTCAACTTTACGTACAAAAAAGTGGATAGATTACCTGTATATCTAAACTCGGCTCAAATACCGTACGCAAACGAAGCAAAATAACTAGGAATGACTCTAGATGTCAAGCTTAAATGGAAATCGCACGTGAAAAAGAAACGCGACGAACTTCAAAACAAATACTGACAAATGTACTGGCTACTCGGAAAACATTCGAAGTTGAGCCTACATAACAAACTGCTTATCTATAAGCAAGTGCTAAAGCCAGTGTGGACGTATGGTATACAACTATGGGGTTGTACCAAGAAAAGCAATAGAAACATCATACAAACTTTTGAAAATAAAGTTCTTAAAACGATCGTTAACGCACCGTGGTATGTACGTAACGAAGATATTCATTGTGATCTGGGAATTCCCAGCGTCGTCGAAGAGATAACAAAATTTGCGCGTAAACACAAAGATCGTATTCACGGCCATTGTAACCGTACTATCACTCAACTACTTGACGCGAACAATTCAATTCGTCGTCTTCAAAGGACAAAACCTTTTGACCTAGCGTCATAGCATATGCCGGTCATGAAAAACAAAGGAAGTTTCATTGGAATTTAACCTGTCTAAAGTGCTACATTTATTTTTAATCACATACGATCATCTTTTTCTAGAATAACGATTCTCGTAAGCGAAAATAAAACTACTGGATAAGCACTGGCTTAGTTGTAGTATTAATTTTGAAGAGAGGTGTTTTTTTAGTGAGTAAAAATCTCACACTACCATAAGCACGCGCGGTCGGGCCTTATGGTGTCTTTGGAAGATTTTTCACCTGCTCTCGGCAAAACAAAAAAAAAAAAAACGATCAATCTAAATCATCCCGCGCACATAAACGCGAACGCATACAGATGTCGCATGCCCATACAAAAATGTGAACTCATTTTCTATACCAACTGACAACAATTAACCGACAAAAAGCTTTTGCTTAAAGCGCAATCAGATAAGCCTTTTTTTCATGCTTGTTTATTCACTTCATTTTCCTTTAACTTTCATTCTCACCCCACCAAGGGAATAGCGAAAGGATCGGAAGTTTATTTTTTCTCATATCGTTTGATTTTTTATTTTTTATAATTTGCGCGCACCGAAAGGATTATTAGTACCACTGATGCTGTCGTCACGAACGGATGGGAAAAAGGGGTAGAAGAACGAATTAGATGCCGCTTTGCGTTGGTTTTAAATGTTCGTAGGTTGGAATGATTAGGAAATACAGAGCCTGACGTCCGAAGTTGGGCTTTAGGGTGAACTGATGTGCATTCGAAGCATGACTCACATTGTGGGTGAAGTTTTGGAGGTGACGAATGCAACTGGCTATTTCGCTGGAGCATTTTTTATAAAAAAGCGATAAAATAGGGAAAGACACGAGACATTTCTACGATGTTCGAGTGGGACTATGTAGTTTAAAATGTCTCTATTACCTATAAGTTTTAACGCGCGATTCTGTAACCAATCTAGAATGCGCAGAGCGCTCTTGGGTGCACCAGACCAGATGTGGGCGTTATATTCCAGCTTTGGGCGGATGAATCCCTTATAGATGGAGGCCAGATCAGACGGAGTAAAATATTTTTTGCAACGCTTAAGGAATCCTAGACATTTTGCAGCATTTTTGGCGACTTCGCCACTGGGCGCCGTGGCGTAAGTGGTTAGTGTGTCGGATCACTACGCATGAGGTTCCAAGTTCGAATCCCAGAAAATACCAAAAAGTTTTCACGGTCCCACCTCTCGCGAGCGTTTGACAAACATCCGAGAGTATTGTTGTCATGAAAAAGCTTCTCAAATCGCCGTTCGGAGTCGGCATTAAACTGTAGGTCCCTTCCATTCGTGTGAAAAATATAACGCACACAACATGATTGGTTGCGAGAAGCTAGGCCCTGGCACTTTAAAGAGCTGTTGCGCCAAATATTTGTATTTGTAGATTGGTTCCACTTCCCGGTGAGATATGCCATCAAATCACCAGTGGACCTGTTGCTACGAAAACCATACTGCCGATCATTGAGGAGCTTTCGCGAATCAAGATATTTCATAAGCTGACGATTTATCAGCGTTTCCATGACCTTGGAAAGAAGGGACGTATGTGCAATGGGTCGGTAATTGGACGGGGAGGAACATTCATCTTTTTTAGGGGCGGGCTGGAAAAATGCTGTTTTCTATCTACTCGGAAAGAGCACAGAAGAGAAGGATAGATGTAGATGTTATACAGAAGACTAAAATCCGAATTTAAAATTTCTTTACACAATTCGTATTTGATTTATTTAAATGAAATACAAAACTCTTTTAAATCGAGTCCTAAAAATTGTGGCAATTCATAAATTCTAAAAATAAAAGTGACAGTTACCCTAGATCATTTTCATTTAATGGACACCCAATGGATACAACTATTTCTATCTACAATTCGTTTGCATAATTTTTCCAGTCAGTTTATTCAAAAGTGGACTCAAATATTGACGATTTTCTCATTCCGCGTTCTATAACATTGAGATTTCTCCCGATAGTACTTTAAAAAGCCTAGTCGAAATGGAACTCAACTTTAATCCTGGCCTTGATGGCCTGCCTTTTGGTTTTTTAAAAATGTGTGCTATCCCATTGCATGGAATATTATGCCACATGTTCAATTTATCATTAAAATCAGGTATTTTCCCATCTGTATGGAAAAACTCTTTTATTATACCACTTTTTAAAAGTGGTAGAAAAAACAGAGTTGAGAACTATAGGGGTATATGTAAACAATCGTCAATTCCTAAATTGTTCGACAAATTGGTTTCTGAAAATTTGAATTTTCAGTGCAAATCTTTATTGTCCAACAACCAGCATAATTTTGTAAAGAAAAGATCCACAGTGACCAATATGCTTGAGTTCACAAATTTCGTGATATCATGTTCATCAAACAAAGCCGACACCTGATCACTTACAGCAGTGTTGGAGATGAAAGTCAGATAGACTACCGATTGGTAGCCAGTTTCATGAAGCCTCGCGTTAAAGATTGCAAAGTGATCCTGGGAGAGGCAATCGCTCGGCAACACCGTCTCCTGCTAACAAAATTACCTCTCTCACACCATCAACGGAGCTGAGGATGAAGAGTGCAGAGCACAAAATATGTGGGATTCCCTACAGCGGACTTGCTTGGTCAAAGTGCCCCTCTAATAATAGTGACGAAATAGTTCGCCTCGAAATGGAATACATATGTTGCAAGAAAAAAGCGAAGAAAAAGTGCGTCCAGCTTCAAGCAGAGAGTACGGAGGGACTGTATCGGGAGCTGGAGAAAATATCTTCCCCGGTTGTTGATGCAAACCAGGCTACCCAGGAGCTCCGAAGGCACAATATGAACAAGAGGGCAACCATCTTCAAAATAGCCGCCCAAAGAAGGAGGAATGCTCAGGAGATTCGTTCGCCAAAGTTCATTAACAATGCTCATGGCCAACTTCTTGTGGATGACGACAAAATTCTGCAGAGGTGGCGGCAGTATTGTGAAAAAACTTTTAAATGAACAGTTTCCCTGGCTATATTTTCCAAGAGCCACCCCTAACTGTGAAGAAATACCCGACATCACAGTCGGAGAAGTTAGTGAGGCGGTCAAATACTCCGAGAAACGAAAAGCGGTTGGGCCAGACGAGATGCCCTCTGAGTTCTAGAAAAAGATGGGAGACATCGGGTTCAGATGGCTCAGAATTCTCATCTCCAAATTTGTGAGAAGTGACCCAATGCCGAATCAATGGAGGGAAAGTTACCTTCTCCCTGTATACAAAGGGAAGGGTGATACGCGAAACTGTGATAACTACCGTTCGATCAAGCTGATGTTACACACCATGAAGATGGTTGAGCGGGTATTAGGTGGTCGACTGCGAAAAATAATACGGCTATCTGATGATCAGTGCGGGTTTTTCTCGGGTAAATCAACCACAGATGCAATCCAAAGTATAAGGATCATAATGGAAAAACATCGTGATTCCTTAAGGGATTTGAATATTGTATTGGTGGACTTTGAAAAGCCATTCAACAGACAACCACGAGATCTGATATGGGTGGCGCTAAGACATCGAGGGGTTCCAGAAACCTATGTACAGATGATCATGGACATGTACGAAGGAGCAAAGACAAGAGTAAGATGCCCCGCTGGAGTAACCGAAGAGTTCCCAATCAAAGTCGGGGTGCATCAGGGAAGCGAATTTAGTTCTTTGCTCTTTATTACAGTCCTTGATTTATCTGCTTGAAGGTAAGGTGATGAACCCCAAGGTACATCAGTTATTCTTTGCTGACGATGGAGTCATCATAAGTGAGGATCCTACATCCCTGCAACGAGCACTTGATGTGTGGGTGGACGCTCTGGAGGAAAATGGGTATCGCATTAGTTCAAAAAAGACAGAGTACTTGTGCTGCCCGTTCTCTGATCCACTCAGGCCTATTCCAGACATTTATTTGAATGGAACAGTGCTTCCCAAGTGCGAAAAGTTGAAATATCTTGGATCTATGATCAATAGAAAAGCAACTTGTGATGACGATATCAATCATCGCGTAAGCGTAGGGTGGATGAAGTGGCGAGAAAATTCTGCTATCTTCTGTGACAGAAAAATGCCACCTAAGTTGAAAGGAAGACTCTACACCGCAGTTGTGCGTCCAGCGCTCACATACGGTTCACAATGTTGGACGATGTACAATGTACACGATGTATGCTTATTGTCTGTGATATTAACCATCACCCCCTGTACACCAATATTGGCTCTGAACCCATATCGCGACCAATATTTTCCAATGCAGTCACCCACCTTCAAATTATGCATCACGTTAAGGGTAGACCTATATATTCATGTTTCAACTTGCAATTAAGATAGGGCAAGTGAGCGGAGGCCTACTCTCGTGAAGTGTGTCTTTTCAATAACGAGACAAAACCTACGGGTGTACTAAACAAATCTGGAACAAATTCAACTTGGGTTCAAATTTAACATAAAAACCAATGGTTATACCTATATTCCACAAGCAGCCCATCTCAACTCAGTGCGATCTACGGAAGAACCAATCTACAACTGATCTTAGAGATTCCGTTATGTTAACGTTGCAGCCAGTATGCACCTTGAAACACAACTTTATCACAATTCAAGATCATAACACATTCTCCACCAGTTTACAAACTTCCTATACAAGCTTTCGAACCCTAATAAGCCTTTGTTCAATGAATTCAATAATACGCATTACGACATTCAACTGAAGAATCTAACTGAGTTACAAAGGATAATCGCACAGCAAGAAGCTCTTGACCTACCTCATAAGCTTCAAGTTCGCAGCCATCACAACTTCGCAATTGGATATTTGGCTCCACCATTATCAGAAACGCTAATCACATACATGATCTGGAAACATAGAATGCCAAAATCGGCAGTTATCATGAAGACACATCAGCCTAAGCCTCCACAAACACAAAAAAATTCAGAATTCGTTGTCACTATCGCCTAGATTGTTTAATAATCATTCAGCGCGGGGGAGGATGTTTAGTTTAATTACTCCTCCAAGGTCAATAAACTTTTGCGATGACGCAGCTCAAAACCTTGTGTGGGCAGCCAGCAACTCTCCAATTGCCTCTTCAAGGCCAGCAACTTTCTGTGCTGACGCAGCTAAATCCCTCCTGTGAGCATACCAACAACAGTAACTCATATTTGGGTCAAGCCAACGATCCAAAATGCTTATGGTGCACCGCTGAAGCCAATGACCTAAAATGCTTATGGTGCATCGCTGAAGCCAACGACCTAAACTACTGATGGTACACCATTAAAGTTTGTTTGTTTTTGTTTATTTTGCCTTCTATCAATAAACGATTTTCATTCAGTTAATTAGATTAAGCAATTTATTTGTATTTTTTTTTTTTTTTTATTATGTGAAGCAATTTCTGTATATAAATGAATCAAGTAGTGATTAGAAGTGTAGTATTCATTTAGCCTCAAGTTTGGTTTCTTGTTTTATTATCTTTCCTTACAGCATTCTAATCCATTCTTGTTTTATTATCTCACCTTACAGCATTCTAACCTAGTGAACAAGTTCAAGTGCTTGTTTCACACAACTAAAGGCATACTAAGTTTACGCGCTTGGTATTCCAATTTCGGAAAACGATCCTGAACACCGATGATAGACGGTCAGGATATGGTTCGGTTGAATGGTAGGCTCAGGAACGCTATGATATCTGTTTCCGAAATATATCCAATCATTCTACCGAGACAGAACCGGTTGTGTACAATGCTCATTGCTCAAGCACATGAATCTACTATGCATGGGGTCGCGTCCACACATCAAGTACCTGGAAGTGCTGCTGGTCCACAGGCTAAACTTCAAAGAGCACCTAATGTACGCAGGCGAGAGAGCCTCCAGGGCAGTAGCGGCACTGTCAAGATTAATGCCAAACGTTGGAGGACCCAGGCATCCAATTAGAAACCTGCTAGCAATGGTGAGCATATCGATCCTTATGTTCGCGTCTCCCATATGGGCACAAGCAGGGTACAGGATAACGTACATGAGACGGATGAACCCATAGAATCGCATCGTTAAGAGTGTGTTGTGCCTTTCGGACGGTATCCGCGGACGCAATTAGCGTAATCTCCGGTCGAATGCCAATCGATTTCGAAATAAAAAAGTCCGCAGCAACCATCGAGGCTATACAAGAAGAATGGCAACAGAGATGGAACACCACACCAAAAGGAAGATGGACACATATGCTGATCCCCAACGTAGATGAATGGATCAGCAGAAAACACCGAGAAGTAAACTACGCAGTTCCTATCAGGGCACGGATGCTTTCGGGAATATCTCTACAAATACAAACACGTAGATGACCCATACTGCCCGCACTGTGAAGGCGAAATCCAGAACGCGGAACATGTTTTAATGGAATGCTGGATGTATACGACGGCCAAAAACATACTACAGAGAGAAACTGGCGGCCAAGTGACTCCGAGAGGACTTATAAAATTCATGCTGACGACAAATCAAGCCTGGAACTCAACGAACGAAATTATCACCAGCATGATGCAACAATTACGTCTGGAAGAACGAGCAGCAGCGAGAAATGAGGATCCTACAAACACTGGAAGGTAGGAAAAGTTACACAAAAATTCCTATACACGCAATGTAACGCAAGTGACATGTTAAAGACACACAATGAGAAGTGAACTCACGCAGTAGCAGAAATTGGACTGTGCAAATTGAGATGATGCAAAGCAGCAGAAGCATAAGAAGCGGCAATGGCTCATGCTTGATGAATAGCACAACATGCTAACCAGCCCCGCGAAGTAATACCTCACGGCAGTCCCACACGGAAAGTGTGGATTAGTACATAGGCGCATTCCTGGCATCGATTATTCGAGTTTGCGAGTCATGCATGCTAATAGCCCGGGCTACTAGTATCTTTAGAAGATTATCACACCCCTTGGCGCAACGAGAAAAAAAAAAGACTATGCATGGTGCACCCAGGCTACACTTTACTGTCTCTGCAGGCGCTGCTGGGTAATCGACGCACGCTCCTAAATTCAGATTCATTCATCGGTGCATAGAATGTTTCCATCAAAAGGGTTACAAATCAGAGTATGGGAAGCCTTCCCACTCAAAGCTGAACCCCCGCACCGGCATTCAAACCGTGTTGACTACGGCGGACATAGGAGTATCTGCATGCAAAAAGCGGCCAAAACTAGATTTTTCAAATTACAAGATAACATTTTTTCCTAGCTTTAGTATAATGTCAATGGAGCAATTTGCAGTTATAATTTTATTTTTTATGAACGCATTTCCCCACACCATTAGTCAAAAGTCGTCAATCGTGCACAATAAATTTTGCGAAATCTTTTTCAGTTTTGTTATATTGAATGATAAGTTTTAAAGTATGGACTATTCAGCTGCAGATATGTGCTATATTATTATGCTATCTTGATATTGAATTGAGTGACATATATTACAGTTACATGCGTATGCAAATCGATTTGTAAAAATACATTATAATCATTTTTTTTTTGTTATTTTTTCTTCGCGGGTCAATTTGTAATAGTATTCGGCGTTATTCAGTAATAATTTTAACATCATTCGATAAACAAAGTATTTTAGTCTCAGATAAAAAAAAAATAAAAAATGCTGCGAATATTTGCGATTTTAGATTTATTCGATCATAATACATACATATATAGTTATTTGCTAGTTTAAGTTTTTAGGCCGTGGATAACAAATTTGTTTGTAATATGGATATTTGAAACAGGTTATTATTGACTTCTGATCCTCTCATAACAAGCCTAAAACGTTTTCCTGCTAAGAAAAACAAAAACTTCTAGAAAAGAAACACTCGAAATGCAAATGATTAAATAGCAGTATCCAATGAAACTGAAGAAGAAGGAAATGAAAATTCTGATGAAGAATCCTTAGATGAAGAAAAATCTTGGGCTCAGTCCCCTAAGTAAAAAAAATACCTTTTGCTTATATTTTTGATCATAAAAATACAAAAAACCTTACTTTGAAGCAAAAAAATAAATTGTTTTATTTGTCGTAAAGAAGGACTTATGAAAACACCAAAGAGAAGCAGACAGTGGTACAATCTGGACAAAGAAAAAGGCGAGGCTTTTGTTTTCGTGATGAAAAATTACGTCTCTTACACCATCAACGGAGCTGAGGATGAAGAGTACAGAATACAGAATAAGTCGATTCCCTACAGCGAACTTGTTTAAATAAGGCCAAATCACTGCTAGGAGCTTCAAAAGGCCACCACAAACACGCCAAAGAAACGTGGTGGCGGAGTGATGAATCTAAGAAGGTGATAAATGAGAAGAAATCCGTTTTCAAAGCTTGGTCAAATGCCCCTTTAATAATACAGACGAAAAAGCTCGCTTCGAAGTGGAACACAGATGTTGCAAGAGAAAACGAAGAAGAAGTGCGCCCAGCAGAGAATACGAGCATGTATCAGGAGCTGGAGAAAATATCTTTCCCGGTTGCTGATACAAACCAAGCTACCCAGGAGCTGCGAAGACACAATATGAACAAGAGCGCAACCATATTCAAAATAGCCGCCCAAAGAAGGAGAAATGCTCAGGATATTCGTTCGCCAAAGTTCATTAACAATGCTCATGGGCACCTTCTTGTGGATGAAGAAAAAATTCTGCAGAAGTGGCGGCAGTATTGTGAAGAACTTTTAAATGAACTGTGATAAAATACCCGACAGTACAGTCGAAGAAGTTAGTGAGGTGGTCAAATACGAAAATGGTCAAGTTCGAAATTCGAAGATCCGTGGAAGCGTTCACGTCAAGGAAACCATCCTACGAAGGATAGACCACGACCGGCTCAGCTTGTATTGCCACGTTCAAAGAAGAGATCATTTCAACCCTGTTAAAAAGGCAATATCAATTAACGTTCGAGAGTGAGGGAGGCCTGTAAACGCCTGGATCAGACAAATGCGACGACATCGGCATTTCATTGGCCTTAGTAACCGAGTGATCCAAGATCGGAAGGCCTGCCGATATTTTCTGAGGTCGAATAGGCGAACCCCACAGGCGGGTTAATAGAAATACGGTGAAGTGGGAGGGTTATGGTTCCTTGTTTTCGGATCATAACCTCGCCGAAATAGGAAGAATAAGAAGGAGGCATGTGGGGGCCGGAATTAAGAACATGAAGCATCATCTCAAGCGGACCATAGGTAAAGCCATGTTAACCATCGAGGAGTTCTACACCATCCTGAAGTAAATTGAAGCCGTACTTAACTTGGGGCCTCTTTCAGTTATATCAGATGATCTCATGGACGTAGTCACTTTGACTCCCGGTCACTTTTTGGTGGGCGGTCCTATTACTGCAGTTTCTGAGCCCAGCTGACTTGACATTAAAGCCGATCGACTCACCAAGTGGAAGCAACTACAACAAATGCAACAGGATTTTTGGAAAAGATGGAGTTGTGGTTATCTTCATGAACTTCAGGTGAGATGTAAATGGCGACAAACAATAGCGAACCTTCAAGTTGGTCACCTTGTACTTATTCGCAATGAACGGGCGCCTCCCATTCGATAGGCATTGGGTCGCGTCCTTGAAGTGCAAACTGGAGACGACGACCTAGTTCAAGTCGCGACTGTTCGTCGATCATAAAAAAAGCGATATCCAAACGAGTAGCACTTCCAATCGACACCGTACGAGGAGATCTACACGGTGGGCAGCAAACCATATCTGTGCCAATTTCGTCACAGGATCTGGACAAGGTTGGCGGAAATGCTAAGAAGATAGCAACACTACTAGCATACAATTTCTGTAAGAAGATGGCAACATCTACTGTCACTTAAAATCAAAAACGTTAACCACGATCGTCACTTAAACGATCGAAAGCTAGGCGTTTTAGTTCTTTTGCAGGTGACGTCATTGGGGGTTGGAGCTTAGGTTGGTTTGATTGGGGAAATTGGCTAATTCCAGGAAATGGGTATCGGATTCCTTAGATGGGTTATGATTGCTTAGAGGAGATTTTTTATTTTTTTATTTCAATTGATCTCTGTTTGATCATATTTCAGAGATATGTTCGATTTATTTGGCAGTAAATAGCTGGCCCATTGTTCATTTGCTAGAGTGAGAAGGGTTACATGAATGTTAGAGTGGATGGGGGTGATAAGAATTTGAGAAAAGTTCTGGACTGTTTATTCTTGAATGCTGACCCTGAGTTAGTAAATGATTATCCTATAGCAAATTCTGTGGACTACAAATGTTTATCTGTTGCTGTTCCATAAAGAAAAAAAGTATGATATGAGTATTTCTCTCACGGATAGAATTATATACCGACCGGTTTTTTATATACCGACCAGTTTTAATATACCACCCCGGTTATTATATACCGCCCCGGTTTTCATATACCGAGCCGTTAATTTGGAACCGACATAAATCAGTTAAAGAAACTGTTGCTTTAGAAAAATGATTAGTCATTAATCATCTTTGGAACCGAACGCATCGCAACTGCCCTTTTTAATTGAAATCGACCTGTTTTACAAATATGGAACTCAATGAAAATTTACTGAAGGATCTTATAAAAACGAGAAAATCTTTGAGGAGAAAATATAAGCTTCTCAAAACTGGGCAAATCATGAAAGAAAGAGAATTTGAAAATACTTTTAAGCCAATCGTTGAGCCCTTAAAAGAAATCTTGAAAATGTCAAAAGTCGAAATACTCTTGAGAACGATATAATTACTAAAGTAAAGCCTCGACGAAAATTACAATTCCAAAGTCCCCTAGAAGAAAAACTTGCTCTAGAGGAGAGTTTTGACTCTTCATATCCTGAATCAAACATTCAACCAACAATGGATGATAAAGATGTTTCATTTAGAACACCCGAAAATTTCAATACAGAGTATATTGATCGAAGTACACCTGTCAACAGACAATCGCCATCAGAAGCTGATAAACTTGATCAAAGTACACCTGTCAATAGACCATCGCCATCAGAATCGAATCAAATTCAACAAAGTTGGGCAGATCAAGTTTTGTAATTAAAGAGCAAAAGAATCTCGTTATTGATGATGAAATCTTCCCTGGAACAGAGGGTCTTTATGAATTAATTTTTCGGAAAAACCCTAGAAAAGAACGATAGACTAATGAAGACTTGGGTGAATATCTTCAGATTCTACAAAAAACAAAGGCACGCTTAAAAAATGATGATGGTAACTCACAGGTTAAAGGCAATGGAGGATATAAGTATAAATATGTTATTCGGCCTTTACTACAACACCGTACGCAGAGAGTTATAAAGAAAATTGGAGAAGCATACAACAATAATTCATCAGATATGAGCTATTCTAATAATCCCGTCGAATATGTGTATTGGAATGACCCCAATGAACTCGTTAATAGACTAAGACATTTAATTGCATCTCAAAATGCTGGCAATAATAATCACAAAAATGAAGTGAACGCAATTGTGGATGAGCTACGTAAAGCAAATATCATATATTAACACCGGTCCTAGCAAACAAATCATGAAAAGCAAAATGAGCGTTAAGAATTTATATTTATCTGTTGGAAAAGTTTTTAAGTGGATGCAAATAAAACAAAACAATTTTTCTTTTAAAATATGAATTTTCATATTTTATTTCCAGAGTGGTGATTATTCGATAAAATTTGTAATTTCAGCATTAAGTACTGCTTCCTTGGCTATCTGCTTTATGGTGATTTGGTCATGAAGAGATTTTGAATACTCTAAATCTACTTCTAATACATACCTATTTTCTCCGTTATCATCCATTCCATAAAGAAAAAAAGTATGATATGAGTATTTCTCTCACGGATAGAATTATATACCGACCGGTTTTTTATATACCGACCAGTTTTAATATACCACCCCGGTTATTATATACCGCCCCGGTTTTCATATACCGAGCCGTTAATTTGGAACCGACATAAATCAGTTAAAGAAACTGTTGCTTTAGAAAAATGATTAGTCATTAATCATCTTTGGAACCGAACGCATCGCAACTGCCCTTTTTAATTGAAATCGACCTGTTTTACAAATATGGAACTCAATGAAAATTTACTGAAGGATCTTATAAAAACGAGAAAATCTTTGAGGAGAAAATATAAGCTTCTCAAAACTGGGCAATCATGAAAGAAAGAGAATTTGAAAATACTTTTAAGCCAATAGTTGAGCCCTTAAAAGAAATCTTGAAAATGTCAAAAGTCGAAATACTCTAGAGAACGATATAATTACTAAAGTAAAGCCTCGACGAAAACTACAATTCCAAAGTCCCCTAGAAGAAAAACTTGCTCTAGAGGAGAGTTTTGACTCTTCATATCCTGAATCAAACATTCAACCAACAATGGATGATAAAGATGTTTCATTTAGAACACCCGAAAATTTCAATACAGAGTATATTGATCAAAGTACACCTGTCAACAGACAATCGCCATCAGAAGCTGATAAACTTGATCAAAGTACACCTGTCAATAGACCATCGCCATCAGAATCGAATCAAATTCAACAAAGTTGGGCAGATCAAGTTTTGTAATTAAAGAGCAAAAGAATCTCGTTATTGATGATGAAATCTTCCCTGGAACAGAGGGTCTTTATGAATTAATTTTTCGGAAAAACCCTAGAAAAGAACGATAGACTAATGAAGACTTGGGTGAATATCTTCAGATTCTACAAAAAACAAAGGCACACTTAAAAAATGATGATGGTAACTCACAGGTTAAAGGCAATGGAGGATATAAGCATAAATATGTTATTCGGCCTTTACTACAACACCGTACGCAGAGAGTTATAAAGAAAATTGGAGAAGCATACAACAATAATTCATCAGATATGAGCTATTCTAATAATCCCGTCGAATATGTGTATTGGAATGACCCCAATGAACTCGTTAATAGACTAAGACTTTTAATTGCATCTCAAAATGCTGGCAATAATAATCACAAAAATGAAGTGAACGCAATTGTGGATGAGCTACGTAAAGCAAATATCATATATTAACACCGGTCCTAGCAAACAAATCATGAAAAGCAAAATGAGCGTTAAGAATTTATATTTATCTGTTGGAAAAGTTTTTAAGTGGATGCAAATAAAACAAAATAATTTTTCTTTTAAAATATGAATTTTCATATTTTATTTCCAGAGTGGTGATTATTCGATAAAATTTGTAATTTCAGCATTAAGTACTGCTTCCTTGGCTATCTGCTTTATGGTGATTTGGTCATGAAGAGATTTTGAATACTCTAAATCTACTTCTAATACATACCTATTTTCTCCGTTATCATCTAGCACTTTTATGTAGACAGTTGTAAATATTTCCGGATTTGCCCACTCAAATGCTTTATAAGGAAATTATTGAGACATTGCCCTAGCGTAGGGATTGTTTGTATCTAAATATACAGTATATAGCGTAGGTTTATCACCAATCAAATGAAGAAACAAAATCAAATGCATTGCGTTAGCCTTCTTACTGAAGGAAATCACTAAAGACGATGCTTAATTTACCATTAAAGAATCCCTTAGGAGCATAATACTTCTCAGAACATTCCCCATTAGTTAGTTTATTGAAAAATTCTATCCGTGAGAGATAATGTATTTAAACTATCCCACGAGCTTAAATAATCATAAGGAAAGGCGTCCCATCTTTCGATAAGGTCCATGCTTTGATCATTGAAAGAAATGAAACCTTTTACTCCTTAACAACCCTTAAACCACGCTCCGCTTCACCTGTTTGTTTCATCTTTTTAGCTCTGCTCTTTGTTTGACTCACATAGTCCAGATTTTTTTATTCCTCCCTTATATCATCCTCTTTACTCATATCATACATTTATTTCTTTTATTTTTTCTCTACCGAACTGCAAACAAATCAATTTGATTCACAGATTCCAGATTTTTTTTTTCTTTTTTTTTCTTATGTCATCCTCTTTACTCATATCATACTTTTTTTCTTTATGGAACAGCAACAGATAAACATTTGTAATGCACAGAATTTGCTATAGGATAATCATTTACTAACTCAGGGAACTTTTCTCAAATTCTTATCACCCCCGTCTACTCTAACATTCATGTAACCCTTCTCACTCTATGATCAATGGGCCAGCTATTTACTGCCAAATAAATCGAACACACAGAGATCAATTGAAATAAAAAAATAAAAAATCTCCTCTAAGCAATCATAACCCATCTAAGGAATCCGATACCCATTTCCTGGAATTAGTCAATTTCCCCAATCAAACCAACCTAAGCCCCAACCTCCCAATGACGTCACGCACACGTAGATCAATAGAAATAAAATCCCCCTTTTTCTCTACCGAACAGCAAACAAATCAATTTGAAAATAAAGAAAAAAACCCTCCTCTAAGCAATCATAACCCATCTATGGAATTTGCCAATTTCCCCAGTCAAACCAATCACACACACACACACACACACACACACATACATATCAAATATGAAGATAAATGCCTCACTCTGATCGTACGGTTTCCCCAGCCAAATATGAAATATGACCCTCGCTCCCAAATTCAGATCTCAATGCAAAAACAAAAAAATAAACAAATGTGAAATATTACACCTCGCGCCCCAAATTCAGATACCAATGCAAACACAAAAAAAATAAACAAATGTGAAATATGACACCTCACTCCCAAATTCAGGTCTTACATCTCAATCCAACGCCAATAAATTCCTATGTAGAGCTAGACTATAGCCCAAAAGCAAAAAATAAACAACCGCGAATGTGAAATATCACACCTCACTGCCCAAACACATCAATGTGTTACCTCACTCACACAACCGAAATTCTGGAGGGGAAAAAAAAACCCGCTCCAACATCTCACTCTAACCCATAGTAGCGAATAGCTCCTCCATACACCCTCAAATCCTCACGGGCTCTCACTTTAACACATACAATCCTTACGGGAGAGCGCCGGAATCCGCCTAAACCCTCTACTCATTTGAACCCTGTTAAAAAGGCAATATAAATAAAAGTTTTCTTCTTTTTTTGAATTTGCGCGTACTCAAAGGGTTATGAATACCTTTAACATGTTTGCACACAGTGCGGGCGTTGGAAAGGATGGATAGAGAGAGAGAGAAAGATTTTTGGTGTAGTTGTTTCTAAAGCTCAGTTGTTTATGCTTCAGCTATTCTCCGGGGGTGGCGTCCGGATAACTGAGGAGGTTTTTGTTATTATTGTCTTTGCTTCTGATTCACAGTACTTTTTTCCCGATAACTGATGTCAAGGGCAAATCATCATCAACAGAGCGAACAAATTTTCCAGCTACATGACCAAGCTACTGCCAGTGTTATGCCTTCGCAGTAGTGTTCACAGAAGCTTTTGCAAATGATCGGACTGACATTATATATTTCATGAGAAATAAATAAATGCTCACTGACATCAGGATTTGAACCATGAACCATTAGCGTGGCAATTGACGACGTTACCACTACACCATTGCCACCCCCAAAGACATCGCGATATAGGAAAAGCAAATGCGACGACATCGGCATTTCATTGGCCTCAGTAATCGAGTGATCCGAAATCGGAAGGCCTGCCGATATTTTCTGAGGGCAAATGGGCGAACGCCACAGGCGGATTGCGTAAAATGCGGTAAAGTGGGAGGGTTGTAATCCCTCATTTTCGGATCATAACCTCGCTGAAAAAGCAAGAAGAAGAACTGGGAAATACCGGAATTTGCGTTCTGTATGGGAATGCAAAAACAAGTTATTAGTTTATGAATAGAGCGGACTAAGTTGCCGTTGGGCGGTTTTAGAGTCACGACGCGAACCTGGCCATCCTTTCCGACACAAAACTGTTTTCTAGTAGACTTAGCCCCATACGCCTGCCGGACAGTTCCCTTTTTTTTTTAGGCGCGGCAACGTACGCTCGGTACCCGCGAGTATTCAATATATCAACTTGACATGTTTCAGTGTTAAATATTTTCGCCACTTCCCGTTTTCCGCATGAACGCTCGGGAATACATATATTTTTGGCTTGACGGTGCTACATTTGTAATTTTTTGCCGTATTTCTTGTAATTTTTGACTCCTTTTATTCCCCTAAATAATGCTGACAAAAATATGTAAATTTTTTTTTTGATTTTTAGCTCCTATTTTGCTTTTTGATAAACACACAAAACACCGTCTCCTGCTAACAGAAATTTGTGTGGAGACAGTGAAGGAAAGCAAACAAACAAGCGTCTAGAGTGAATATAGGGTAGGGTGAATGAAGTGGCGGAAAATCTCCGCTGCATTCTGTGACCGAAAAATTCCCCTAAGTTGGAAGGAATGCTCTACACCGCAGTTGTGCGCCCAACGCTCACATACGGTTCACAATGTTGAGCAATGTAAAAAAAGTATGAGAGTAAGTTATCGGCAGCTGCGATGAAGATGTTTCGCATGACAGCAGGAGTGACATAGTTTTGTCGAATAAGAAGTTCAAAGATCTGTGGAAGCCTTCACGTCAGGAAAACCATCTCATGAAAAACAAAGCGCGGCTGGATCAGCGGGATCATATTCAAAGAAGAGATCATTTGGACCCCAGTAAAAAGGCATATCGATGAACGTTCCAAATATATTGCGAAGGGAAATTGAAGGCAAACTCCTGGATCACAAAAATGCAACGACACGACGCCAGTATTTGGTTTGCCTTAGTAACGAAGTGATCCAAAATTGGGAGGCCTACCGATATTTTCGGAGGTCAAACAGGCGAATCCGACAGGCGGATCAGTAGTGCAGTGAAGTGGGATAGCTAAGATCCCTTGAGTTCAGATCGTATTCTTGCTAAATAGGAAGAAAAACTGGTAGGTTTTTTTATACATTTTTGCTACAAACAAGTCAGCAAACTGACTAAGAATAAAGTGCGAAACCCGTAATCTGCAGTTTAACTAGGTAGTCTGCAGATTACCTGGTTAACTAAGTTAAAGTGTGGAATAAAATGACTTAGGAAATTTACACTATAACGGCCAACCAATCGGTAAAGTGCGAACATATTATTTTGTATCGTCTCTCACTCCACTTCTACAGTGATGGTTCTCGGAAAGAGTTTAGGGTAAGAATTAAAGTACTAGAAGTAGATAGAGCAAAACGAATACCCGTTCGATTTTATCTGAGGTTCTTAATAAAACAAAATTGGGTACTAAAACTGACATTTTAAAACAATAATGCGCTACATCTCAATTCAGCATCTGTAAAGAAAGATTTCTGCAGATTACCTATATCTTAAATACTATAAAAGCAAAGTCGATTTTCCTTGTAAACACCGTTTCTCGCAAACTACTAGACGTATGTACTTGAAATTTTGCACAGTTATTCCTTATTTTGCCTAAATGCGGGATAAGAAGGGATTTTCCGAAATTCAAGGTCTAAGTGGCATAAAGGGGGTTGAGATCGAATTTTCCATCTGTAAATATTGATTCAACAGCCGTAGCTCAGTACTAGCTCACCGGATTAAAGAAATAAAAAATAGGTGAATTTAGTAAATTCGCCGCTGATTCATTTAAGGTATAAAACATCCTTCTGCGTTGTCCTGAAGCTGAGCAATGCTAAAAACAATTAATCAAATAATCGTCCACAATTATCCTTCAGTGGAGACCACGGCCAGCAGCCATGCAGCAGTGGCTATTGTTGCAATAGTATGTGTGTGTGAGTATATGGGCGCGCTATCCCATGATTATGTTTTGATCATCAGTGTGCGATCTCTTCCAGAGTTAAAATTGCAAAAAAACATTATCAGTGCCAAATCTTTAATTCTATAAATGTAAAAGCGATTTTCCTTGTGAACGCGGTTTCTCCAAAACTTCTAGACGTAGGTACTTGAAATTTCGCAGTTATTTCATATTTTGCCTAGATGCGAGATAAGGAGGGATTTTCCGAAATTCAAGGTCCAAGCACGTCATAAAGGGGGTTGAGATCGAATTTTCCGTCACTAAAAGTTAGTTATATAATCCTAGCTCAGTAATGGTTCATCGGATTTAAAAGATGAAAGGTGATTTTAGTAAATTTACCGCTGATTCATTTAAGGCATAAGTCATCCTTCTGCGTTGTCCTGAATGCTAAAAACAATTAATCAAATCATCGCCCACAATTTTTTTTTCAGAGGATACCACTGCCAGCAGTCATACTGCAGTGGCTGAGCGGGTTTGTGTATGCTCTCTTGGCGATTCCCACGGGGAAGTTATAATTGAGTTTACACATTTTCGGTATTGTATTCAGTTGGCAATTATATTTCAACAACTAAATAACCATCAACTAAAATGCGGGCGAAGCAAGGCGAGCACTGTTCAGCTGGTAAAGTATAAAATGTAAGATTTCGAACTTTAACTGAGCAAACCAGGTAATCTGCAGTTTACCTAGTTAATATGCAGATTAACGGGTTTACGCACATTACCGGTAACATGTACATACATGATAATTTTTTTAAGACCAAAGTATAAGGCAAAAACATAATAAATCATAGTATTTTGTTAACCTGCAAGTGGAAGAGGCTCCTTCAAGTTTTAATTTAAAGTAATTCAGTCAGAAAGTATAAGACAATTAGAAACAAATAGTGGCACTAGATATCAAATCTTACCGCTTAGTGCTTTCACACGAAAATTTAAAGTCAAATTAAGCTTAAACAAATTCCAAGTTTGTACAAACTGTTTTAAAAGGGCAAATAGATTGCAAGCTTCGGCTGCAACAAAATAAGAACCGCATTGTTGATGATTCACACTTCGCACATTTCTCACGCCCCTTTCACGTTCTCATTTCCCGAGACACCCAGCACCATCACTTTTAACCGTGCAAAAATGCAGAAGTGATCAGTCGAAACAGGTTCAAAGTTTCACTTTCATTCAATGTACGACCAATCTAATTTCCGAATCTAAAAACAAAATGCATGATTCAGCCTTGCTGATTTACGTCATTTTAGCATAAAATAAGCACTTACACTTGAACACTCCAAAAATACGTACAGATAAAGAATATATGTACGAGTATGTAAAAGAAAAACAGAAAGGCTAACGAAAAAATAATACCTAAATGAATGAACTACTGAAAGTATTCTATGTAGTATGTAAAATGCGAAAAAAGGTTTTTACCACTAATATCAGTAATCGTAAATAATGTAACGTTAAGATGAATTATTAATATTCTTACAACAGAAATGTAAATACTACAATTTTCTATTTTATTTTTATATTTATACTATTATTTATACAAAAAGATTTTTTTTTTTAACTAATGTGACGTTTCTATTAAACTTTTAAAGCAATTTCTTTTGCTGGTTACAATTGCCTTTAAAAAGCTATACGTAGTCTATTACAACTACAAAATATATCTTACTTGGTTTGGGTGTCCTTGAATGGGTTGCTCTTCGTGTTCTACTGAATGCGGAGTTGGTCCCATTACTCTTCCATGAGTCATTATTGTCACTGGTCCTTTTCTGGTAGTTGCTGTTCGGACAATATCTATAAATTGGTTGTATTTCAGTTATTTCAATCTCAAAAACAAATGCTTACAAAATGTATTGTTCATGTACCCACTTTCTACGAGTATGAACCCGAAATACGGTTTAAGAACATGCATGAATTCTCAGATACTAGGTACATTTTATAATAAATACTATAGAATGGGTAAGATCCGTCTGAGTGCGCAGTTGTGAAATGAAAAATTGCTACTTTTACTTTCCTTGACTTTTCAGAACTGTTTTAAATGTTTTTCTTTTTTTTTTACACGTTTTACATATTTTTAAAACATTGCTTTTTTATGATTTCACTTTGTGACTAATAAACATCACAGCACACAGTGCGGTCAGACTCAGGGAGTCTGGGTGCTGGATTATAAAACCAGATTAGACATAGTAACATTTTAAACTCTCTGCCGAGAAAACTCATTTTGCCCACAACAGATTACATGATACCAATAACGTTCAATTCTAAGTCAAAGCAAAAATATTCTCAAAAGCCCCTGCCTAAGCCAACCTCAGGTGGACTAGGCTAACAAACTATGTCATGTCTAGAAAGATGTGGCCAAACTACAACAAATCAAAAACAACCGACTTCTTAAATAGAACGTGTAGGGACATCGCCAAGATAACAGCAACCACCACGGGTCACTGCCCTATAGGAGGCCATGCAGTCAAACTAGGTATCCCACACAACACACACTGTGGCAGTTGCAATGTCGCAACTGAGAAAGTAACCCTTATCCACATTTTATGCGCCTGTCCGGCACTAGCTAGGGCCAGACAACGAGTACTAGGAAAACCCTTTTTCGATTCGCTTGAGGAAGTCTAAGAAAAAAAACGTTAAAGATTTAATAATCTTTTTAAACTCCACAGGCTGGATCTAGAGATTCCATACCAACATACCTTTTATATACAGGTACATAGTGCTAATTGGGTTCTTCTCTTTTCTTACAAGAACCACCGCACCTACCTACCTAGCCGCCGCAGTGATCAGCTGTTTTTTTTTTTTCTCCTCTGTTATAATCTCTATAAATAGTGCTAGTCTCAATTTATTAAATCAAATTTCAATTTCAATTATTAAATTACAGATCCCTAAATGTTGTAATAGTTTGGACATTAGTGAATTTGAAAGTGCAGAAAGAGATAGCTGAATTAAAAGATTTTTTGTTGAGCTCCTCGTTCAATATTGGGACGAAGTCCCACGTGTTATAGTTACCCATTCTTAACCAGCGGGTAAAGTCAATGTACGCTCGTGCCAAAGTGTCGGGCTATAACACGATTTTGCCGCAAAACAACCGAAGTTGTAACACTCGCCGTATTACTGTTGCCGCTGCTAAATCTATTCTTTAACTGTTTCCTTATTGGTTCAGAGCAGAACCTGAGTTGTTAAGAAAAATTTCTTTTTTCTTTTTTAGCTCAGACACATCAGAGCTTTCAGTTTGTGTTTCTCTTTTCGTTCAGAGTATAGATTCTCAGTCAAGACACGAACACGAATAAATGGTTATTATTTCTTTATTGTACTATAAGAGCTTAAACTATTAATATTAAAATGCTTGAAGAGCCAGGTCACGTTCTACTCTTCAGAGTTAAGAGTCGAATGAATATCTTCCATCTCTCTTGGCGAAACAACGCCATCTAGCCCTTGGTTTCGATTTGATTATTTTGACAGCGACATCTGCAGTATCGCCATATCACTCCCCCTTCAGTGACGAAGGCACGATGAACTGCCAAATGTCACTATTTTCTTCCCATATATTTTAATATCCATCGAGTATTGACAACTGGAGGTATATCTCTGGTGTGAAAAAAAAGCTTAGTCCAGACAACGTATCTGCAAAACTGCAAAAACACGCCCGTTTTTTTAGAGGTAGGTCTATTTGTTTATATTATTGCTAAAACTTTTACTAATATTACATCAAAATTACAGAAATACAAAAGAATAAGTGTACTAAGTCTTCCGACAACTAGGTAGGTCGTCAATGTCTATATAATTGCACCAAATACAGCAGTTTCCAGAGCACCTTCGCTACGCACACGACAAAATAAAATGTATTCCTCGGAATATTAATTAATCAAGTATACAACTAATTGTTACTAATATTATCTTTAATTACAGATATAATACACAACAGCGACAACATTTCCAAGTATTTTCCACCAAAAATGTTTCATCCCTTGAAACTTCGAGGACAAGAGCAAATAATTTGCCCGAGGACAAGTAATTACAGTAAAACAACACACGAAGAAATAAAGCATTTCCAAGTTTTTATCCCTAATCGACTAATCGACGCACGTCATAGTCGTCGCCAGCAAACTCTCATCCAATCAACCAGACTGAACTAGCTGCAGCTCCTGCTGTATCCGGAAGAACTATCAGTTAGTAAGTAATTGCAGGAATAATTTCATTCATCCAGTTCCATCAGCGACAATCGACAAATTGTGAAAACTTGTTGTGTGATACGTCGTCCCGCTTCATCCTTCTTTACTCTACAGAGCTGTATCCTCGTGGTCTTCGGCTTCTCTGATAGGACGTTATATTTCGTCAAGAGGAAATTTCGTGGTGGTGTGAAAAGTATTTCTAGTCTGATATACGAAGAAACCCGTGGTGTGGTGAAAGTGTTCTTTGTAAAATGTTATTCGTGATGCTGTTGCCTACGCCGAACACGCTAAGCGTAAGGCAGTCACCGCAATGGATGTTGTATATGCATTAAAGAGGCGAGGACGCACTCTTTATGGTTTCGGAGGTTAAAGAAAAGTTAATTCTTACACAATGCGTTCTTTGAAGGACCACAAACAAATGTCTGAAGAGATTTTATTTTGAATTTCATCTTCTTCTTCCTTTTATCAGCGAGGTTATGATCCGAAAACAATGGATCACAACCCTCCCACTTCACCGCATTTCTACTGATCCGCCTGTGGGGTTCGTCTATTTGACCTCAGAAAATATCGGCAGGCCTGCCGAACAAAACTGTTCGCATCGCAGAGACTTCTCACGCTGAGGGTGAGTGCATTCCAGAGGCGAATGGCTTGAACAAAGAATTGGCGTTCCGAGGCCTGGTATGTAACACGCGACGAAATCACACTGAAAGAGCGGTGTACTTACTTACTTACTTAGATAACACCACAGCCCGGGGTGGACCTGGGCCTCAACCAACAAACCTTTCTAATTGTTCGCGCCACCTCTATTGCGTCGTCCCTGGGGAGCCTATCATGATATGTCGGTGTTTATTAACCTTTTTTGTTGACAGCATGTACTTTGTTTGTCCCTCGTTCACCATTAAACTTACTTTTGCCGCTTCTGCTTCAATACTCACGAAAGCACTATTGACATCACACTCTCTTCCCTTAATTATGTCAATGTCGCCCGCGTAAATAAGTTATTGTACAGACTTTTGATATATTGTACCTCCTATGTTGGCTTGTGAGTTGCGCAAAATACTTTCAAGGACGATATTGGAGAAATCATATTAGGGAGCGTCACCTTGCCTGAATCATTTATTGACATCAAAGGGAGTTGTAAGGTGGTTACCGACCTTGGCATTCTCAATGTATATGTATAATGTCCTCTGAGACCTATAGATTCATGGCAGTACCTATAAATATACGTATTTTATAAGCTTAGAGGACATTGCAAGAGAGTATTCCTATCGTTGTTCTAAGCCCTGCTCTTTATAGCTCTATGATTTCCCCAGATTTCCTGCGGCCTTGAGTACCTTATGACCATCTAAGTTGGACCATCTTAAATTAGTCATGTTCTGGTTATATCGCGAATAATTTCCCTAGCCACACACCTTTGTGGCTTAATGCTAACAAAAATGTCCCTCTGCGGGAGCTCTACTCCTCTTTTGGCCAGCGCGTCGGCCTTTTCGTTGCTTTCTATACCACAGTGTCCATGTACCCAAGCGCACTGTTGTCCGCTTGAAATTTTATTTGTAGGTCTAGTGGTAAAAGATGTAGAAAGATCGAGTGGGCGTTGTGCGTGGAGCACCTGTGATGGCAATGCAGACTGTTTTTTGTACCACGGCCAATATATCCCATATGCTTTCCGTATTCGTTGGCTTCCACCACACAAGGGCCCCATATGCAAGAATGGGTCTGACTATCATAACGTATAGCCAGATAAACATCATTGCAGGCTTCAGGCCCCATTTCTCACCGCAGCCCTTTTACAAATGTCAACAGCATTATAAGCCTTGCGAATCCTTTCCTGTATGTTCAGGAACCTAAACTGGAGGTTCCTATTTAGCATTATACCACGATATTTGGCGCGATTTGTAAGGGGGAGCTCCACCTCTGCTAGCTTAGGTAGTTTGAAGGGTGGTGTTGTTGCGCCATCTTGGCCACCCAGATCATCTGATCTAACACCCATGGATTTCTTCTTCTGGGGTGCTATGAAAGAAAAAATGTATTTTAGAGAAATGTCGAGTCTGGAAGAGCTCCAAGAAACAATTAGTGCCGTTTCAGAAGAGATGAGAAGAAGTTTGCTGCTCATTAATCTGCCATCCGAAATGCTTAAACGCGCCCGAAAGTGTATTCAAATGGAAGGAAGGCACTTCAAACAATTGCTATAAACATTCCATAAACTGTTCTGTTTTAAGACTAATTCAGTAGGTACCTACACTTCTTTTTGACTATTTTTGTCTGACAGAAAATGGCTTTTACTACAACTTTTGTTGATCGTACGTAAAAAAGTTGCTTAACATAATTTTAAGGAAATTTTTTAGGGATAAAAATTTCATAAAAATTTCATATTAAGTAAAAAATTTTGAGAAAAATGCATTTTAAGTGAAAAAATTAAACAACAAATTTTGATTATTTTGAGTTTAAGGAGCCATAACTTTTTTGTAGCTGCGCATCTGTACCCAATGTGTTTGAAACTGGTGCTACTAAATTGTCTTTCCAAAATGTATAAAACTATTTTTGTACCTATAACAGTTTAAAAGTTATAGCGTTTAAAGTGGGTACACCTCCAAATAAGGGGTCACCCAGTTTGATGGGCTATAACTTGAAATGTGGTCAGAATAGACCCCCCGCATCCATACAATTTTTGTTCGGCGGGACATTAGGTATCTCCTCTTAAAGGATTATACTGCTTAACTGGGACACCCTGTATGCATGTTGATTGTTGAGCTTTGAATAGAATGCCGTTGCAACACTTACTTCTGATGTGAATATCGCGAAGCCTATCAAGTGTCTTGAGGAGAAATGACGAGAGACTAATTCGTTTGTAGTCTTTCGCTGAAGTGTGGCTTGGTTTACCTGCTTAGGTAGGAATACAATCCGCACTTCCCTCAATGCCACTGGTCCGTAAGCAGTTTTTAAATTCAATTCAATTCAAGTTTTATTTATATTTCGAAATATTTACAATTATTAACTAGTTTTCCCACAAAGCTCAAGGCTTATCTGCAGGAGGTTATTCTGATGGAACAGTAAGAACAAAATTAAGCTTTTTTTTGCTATTCTCTAACAAGTTCCTGCTTTAAAACGTACTTTAAAAGTTTTTTCATCAAACAAGCACAAACGTCAACGTACTCTGACATAAAAAAAATAATTCAAACTTAAAAATGGATTCAAAAAATAGAAACGAATGTAATTTCTATTATTATTTTTTACTTAAAACAATAAGTTTTCATGTATGTACACACATAGATATTTCCGATAAAACGAGACAGGGGACAGAATTGGGAAGCGATGGAAAGGGAAATGCTACGGCAATTTGTGGCAGTGGCAATGAGCTAAAGATGATTCGGAGAAATAAAGCGGCCTGGGAATCAACTTGTAGCAGTATGAATGCTGCTGGGTACCATAGGAGCATAGACCAAATGAACCAACAATGGGCAAGAATGAAAATGGCAGCAAAGAAGTCCGCCGCATCTGTAAAAGTAGCTGTAAAGGCAACAGGAAATAATGTGGTCATTCCAGCTATCGACCCTTCAGATGCTCTGATTCAAGCCATGATAACTGAAGATCTGGAGGACGACAATATCCTTATCTATAGCAACACCATGCTGCACATTCCAGCGTTTACTTCACATTGTGACTATTCAACCACCGTTACATCTTCAACCGTCGTAGCCTTTGCCAAAATCATCGTCGCTGATATTCCCATAACCACCGTAACTCCGACCGTCGCTTATCGTCCAACCACTGCTGCCGATACTCCCATCAATGTCGCAAATTCTGCAAGTAGATCTGTAGCTATTCCCATCTCAACGACAAACAGATTGCCAGATTCTGCAGATGCTGCAGTTTCGGAGGAACTACGTACTTCCCGTACACTTTCCACATTACGCCAATTGCCAAACAGTCAGACATCAAAATACGATGTAATGTCAGCACGGCAAGCGCAAATTAAAGAGGAAAGGGAGCAGGCAGCTGAACTGCATTTACTGGAATTGAAGCAGCGAAAACAATTGCATTCTTTGCGGATCAAGCAAATACAAGAGCAGATTGCACAGCAGCGAGAACTATATGAAGTGCAATTAAGAAAGATAAATTCATTGTGATATTATTTAGTTTTTTAATAGTAGTTATTGTCACATTCATGTAATTTGTTATGAATGAAAATAATTTAAAAAAACGTATTTATAAATCCACTTCTATACGCTCTTCCAGTTCCATATTCCAATTCCACAGGTTCATTGATGTTTTCATTGGACTGTAATTGCTGTTGGCTGGGTAATGTTTCGTGTTCAACAAATGGAATATTTCGCTCCTTGGCTATATTATGTAGCACTGCCACAGCAACAATAACATTTTTAGCTGTATTGGTAGATAGATAGATAGATAGATAGATAGATAGATAGATAGATAGATAGATAGATAGATAGATAGATAGATAGATAGATAGATAGATAGATAGATAGATAGATAGATAGATAGATAGATAGATAGATAGATAGATAGATAGATAGATAGATAGATAGATAGATAGATAGATAGATAGATAGATAGATAGATAGATAGATAGATAGATAGATAGATAGATAGATAGATAGATAGATAGATAGATAGATAGATAGATAGATAGATAGATAGATAGATAGATAGATAGATAGATAGATAGATAGATAGATAGATAGATAGATAGATAGATAGATAGATAGATAGATAGATAGATAGATAGATAGATAGATAGATAGATAGATAGATAGATAGATAGATAGATAGATAGATAGATAGATAGATAGATAGATAGATAGATAGATAGATAGATAGATAGATAGATAGATAGATAGATAGATAGATAGATAGATAGATAGATAGATAGATAGATAGATAGATAGATAGATAGATAGATAGATAGATAGATAGATAGATAGATAGATAGATAGATAGATAGATAGATAGATAGATAGATAGATAGATAGATAGATAGATAGATAGATAGATAGATAGATAGATAGATAGATAGATAGATAGATAGATAGATAGATAGATAGATAGATAGATAGATAGATAGATAGATAGATAGATAGATAGATAGATAGATAGATAGATAGATAGATAGATAGATAGATAGATAGATAGATAGATAGATAGATAGATAGATAGATAGATAGATAGATAGATAGATAGATAGATAGATAGATAGATAGATAGATAGATAGATAGATAGATAGATAGATAGATAGATAGATAGATAGATAGATAGATAGATAGATAGATAGATAGATAGATAGATAGATAGATAGATAGATAGATAGATAGATAGATAGATAGATAGATAGATAGATAGATAGATAGATAGATAGATAGATAGATAGATAGATAGATAGATAGATAGATAGATAGATAGATAGATAGATAGATAGATAGATAGATAGATAGATAGATAGATAGATAGATAGATAGATAGATAGATAGATAGATAGATAGATAGATAGATAGATAGATAGATAGATAGATAGATAGATAGATAGATAGATAGATAGATAGATAGATAGATAGATAGATAGATAGATAGATAGATAGATAGATAGATAGATAGATAGATAGATAGATAGATAGATAGATAGATAGATAGATAGATAGATAGATAGATAGATAGATAGATAGATAGATAGATAGATAGATAGATAGATAGATAGATAGATAGATAGATAGATAGATAGATAGATAGATAGATAGATAGATAGATAGATAGATAGATAGATAGATAGATAGATAGATAGATAGATAGATAGATAGATAGATAGATAGATAGATAGATAGATAGATAGATAGATAGATAGATAGATAGATAGATAGATAGATAGATAGATAGATAGATAGATAGATAGATAGATAGATAGATAGATAGATAGATAGATAGATAGATAGATAGATAGATAGATAGATAGATAGATAGATAGATAGATAGATAGATAGATAGATAGATAGATAGATAGATAGATAGATAGATAGATAGATAGATAGATAGATAGATAGATAGATAGATAGATAGATAGATAGATAGATAGATAGATAGATAGATAGATAGATAGATAGATAGATAGATAGATAGATAGATAGATAGATAGATAGATAGATAGATAGATAGATAGATAGATAGATAGATAGATAGATAGATAGATAGATAGATAGATAGATAGATAGATAGATAGATAGATAGATAGATAGATAGATAGATAGATAGATAGATAGATAGATAGATAGATAGATAGATAGATAGATAGATAGATAGATAGATAGATAGATAGATAGATAGATAGATAGATAGATAGATAGATAGATAGATAGATAGATAGATAGATAGATAGATAGATAGATAGATAGATAGATAGATAGATAGATAGATAGATAGATAGATAGATAGATAGATAGATAGATAGATAGATAGATAGATAGATAGATAGATAGATAGATAGATAGATAGATAGATAGATAGATAGATAGATAGATAGATAGATAGATAGATAGATAGATAGATAGATAGATAGATAGATAGATAGATAGATAGATAGATAGATAGATAGATAGATAGATAGATAGATAGATAGATAGATAGATAGATAGATAGATAGATAGATAGATAGATAGATAGATAGATAGATAGATAGATAGATAGATAGATAGATAGATAGATAGATAGATAGATAGATAGATAGATAGATAGATAGATAGATAGATAGATAGATAGATAGATAGATAGATAGATAGATAGATAGATAGATAGATAGATAGATAGATAGATAGATAGATAGATAGATAGATAGATAGATAGATAGATAGATAGATAGATAGATAGATAGATAGATAGATAGATAGATAGATAGATAGATAGATAGATAGATAGATAGATAGATAGATAGATAGATAGATAGATAGATAGATAGATAGATAGATAGATAGATAGATAGATAGATAGATAGATAGATAGATAGATAGATAGATAGATAGATAGATAGATAGATAGATAGATAGATAGATAGATAGATAGATAGATAGATAGATAGATAGATAGATAGATAGATAGATAGATAGATAGATAGATAGATAGATAGATAGATAGATAGATAGATAGATAGATAGATAGATAGATAGATAGATAGATAGATAGATAGATAGATAGATAGATAGATAGATAGATAGATAGATAGATAGATAGATAGATAGATAGATAGATAGATAGATAGATAGATAGATAGATAGATAGATAGATAGATAGATAGATAGATAGATAGATAGATAGATAGATAGATAGATAGATAGATAGATAGATAGATAGATAGATAGATAGATAGATAGATAGATAGATAGATAGATAGATAGATAGATAGATAGATAGATAGATAGATAGATAGATAGATAGATAGATAGATAGATAGATAGATAGATAGATAGATAGATAGATAGATAGATAGATAGATAGATAGATAGATAGATAGATAGATAGATAGATAGATAGATAGATAGATAGATAGATAGATAGATAGATAGATAGATAGATAGATAGATAGATAGATAGATAGATAGATAGATAGATAGATAGATAGATAGATAGATAGATAGATAGATAGATAGATAGATAGATAGATAGATAGATAGATAGATAGATAGATAGATAGATAGATAGATAGATAGATAGATAGATAGATAGATAGATAGATAGATAGATAGATAGATAGATAGATAGATAGATAGATAGATAGATAGATAGATAGATAGATAGATAGATAGATAGATAGATAGATAGATAGATAGATAGATAGATAGATAGATAGATAGATAGATAGATAGATAGATAGATAGATAGATAGATAGATAGATAGATAGATAGATAGATAGATAGATAGATAGATAGATAGATAGATAGATAGATAGATAGATAGATAGATAGATAGATAGATAGATAGATAGATAGATAGATAGATAGATAGATAGATAGATAGATAGATAGATAGATAGATAGATAGATAGATAGATAGATAGATAGATAGATAGATAGATAGATAGATAGATAGATAGATAGATAGATAGATAGATAGATAGATAGATAGATAGATAGATAGATAGATAGATAGATAGATAGATAGATAGATAGATAGATAGATAGATAGATAGATAGATAGATAGATAGATAGATAGATAGATAGATAGATAGATAGATAGATAGATAGATAGATAGATAGATAGATAGATAGATAGATAGATAGATAGATAGATAGATAGATAGATAGATAGATAGATAGATAGATAGATAGATAGATAGATAGATAGATAGATAGATAGATAGATAGATAGATAGATAGATAGATAGATAGATAGATAGATAGATAGATAGATAGATAGATAGATAGATAGATAGATAGATAGATAGATAGATAGATAGATAGATAGATAGATAGATAGATAGATAGATAGATAGATAGATAGATAGATAGATAGATAGATAGATAGATAGATAGATAGATAGATAGATAGATAGATAGATAGATAGATAGATAGATAGATAGATAGATAGATAGATAGATAGATAGATAGATAGATAGATAGATAGATAGATAGATAGATAGATAGATAGATAGATAGATAGATAGATAGATAGATAGATAGATAGATAGATAGATAGATAGATAGATAGATAGATAGATAGATAGATAGATAGATAGATAGATAGATAGATAGATAGATAGATAGATAGATAGATAGATAGATAGATAGATAGATAGATAGATAGATAGATAGATAGATAGATAGATAGATAGATAGATAGATAGATAGATAGATAGATAGATAGATAGATAGATAGATAGATAGATAGATAGATAGATAGATAGATAGATAGATAGATAGATAGATAGATAGATAGATAGATAGATAGATAGATAGATAGATAGATAGATAGATAGATAGATAGATAGATAGATAGATAGATAGATAGATAGATAGATAGATAGATAGATAGATAGATAGATAGATAGATAGATAGATAGATAGATAGATAGATAGATAGATAGATAGATAGATAGATAGATAGATAGATAGATAGATAGATAGATAGATAGATAGATAGATAGATAGATAGATAGATAGATAGATAGATAGATAGATAGATAGATAGATAGATAGATAGATAGATAGATAGATAGATAGATAGATAGATAGATAGATAGATAGATAGATAGATAGATAGATAGATAGATAGATAGATAGATAGATAGATAGATAGATAGATAGATAGATAGATAGATAGATAGATAGATAGATAGATAGATAGATAGATAGATAGATAGATAGATAGATAGATAGATAGATAGATAGATAGATAGATAGATAGATAGATAGATAGATAGATAGATAGATAGATAGATAGATAGATAGATAGATAGATAGATAGATAGATAGATAGATAGATAGATAGATAGATAGATAGATAGATAGATAGATAGATAGATAGATAGATAGATAGATAGATAGATAGATAGATAGATAGATAGATAGATAGATAGATAGATAGATAGATAGATAGATAGATAGATAGATAGATAGATAGATAGATAGATAGATAGATAGATAGATAGATAGATAGATAGATAGATAGATAGATAGATAGATAGATAGATAGATAGATAGATAGATAGATAGATAGATAGATAGATAATTGATTTATTATTTCATTTCTTATTTATGTTACAAATTTGGTTAACAAAAAATCGATTAGCATGGCAATGCCGTCTGCCTGATTGACATTAAATAATCATTTAATAATAGTATACTTTGTAAGGTTATAAATATGTGATATCTTGACTAATTATGTGCTTCATTTTTTATATAAATCCAAAATTAAAAGTCTTCATTTATGATTTTATTTCGATAGTTCATTGCTGATTGGTAGTAATAAAAAAGTAGTTTACCATTGCTTTCGCAGTTGAGGAGAGCTAGAACTTCTTCCTTTGTTTTCGTATAGCTACCTAGAAAGTGTCTTCGTATTTCTTTAAGAATGGGGCACCTGCCAATAAATGGATAACATCTTCCCTCTCTGACAGATTACAAAGGCTGCAGTAGATTGGCAAGTCAGGTCGATGCGGGATATAATTAAGACGTATAAGTTCGCCTCTCATTTTAAAAATGGACGATATTATTTCTTTGCTGTTGTTGTTGTTAAAGTAATTCTTGTCACACAAATTATGGTTTAAAATGCTGTATGTTGATCTGTGAACTGATGATATAGCCATATTTACGCAATCTTCTCTGTATTGTTCGTCCACTCTTGCAATGAGTTTATAAAGCAAATCTTTTGAGTATCTTCCAGTTCCATCCCCGAAATTGAATTCTATTCCGCAATACGTTGCAAGCTCCTCTAACTTCTTATACCACAGTGTTCTCCTTTCGATTGTCTTCCTTGCGATGATTTTTGGAAGTCTGTTATCAGGCATCTCTAGAACTTTGATGAGGTAATCCACATGCAGTTTTAGGGTTTTCACATAAAGAGGTGATAATCCAGTTTCAATATTTATCATATAATTGGGAGTTGTATTCGGTAAACTGAAGTTTCTTTTAATGAAATACCTTAACAGTTTCACGGTTTCGTACTGGATGTATCCCCAAGATTGTGCTGCATACATCATTATTGATTCCGCTACCGCTTGAAAGACTTTGTACTTTACGCTATGGTCAACTAGCTTATTTGAGAAGGATCTCTTCCAGGTTGCGCATATGGCACTTTTTGCTTTTATTAGTCTGTCTTTCAAGTGAGGTTCCATATTGAGATTGCAAGTTATCATCACTCCAAGATACCTATATTTTTTTACAGTTTCAATGTGTTGTCCGTTGAAATGCCATTTCTCATTTCTACATATTCTGCCGCCAGATCCCTTTTTAAAAATGATTATTTTTGATTTGTCGAGGTTTACCGTAAGATTCCATAGTTGACAGTACAACTCAAGACGGTTAATCATTAACTGTAAGGATTCTGGTGAATGTGCAAAAATGACCACGTCATCTGCGAACAAAAGAGCCTTGATTGCAACTCCTGCAATTTCAAGTCCGCCGGGAAGAAAGTCTACGAGATCGTCTATGTACATGGCAAAGAGATTCGGACTAAGAGCACATCCTTGCCTTACTCCTGATGTAGTTTCGAAACTCTCCGAAGTCTCGATTTCGCTCCATACTGACGATTGGTTTTTTTCATAGATGTTTTCGAGCACTTTCCCAAACCTGTGACTCATGCCGGCGTTGTATAACTTCAAGATTAGGTCTCTTCGATCAATATTATCGAAGGCAGCCTTGAAATCAACGAAAAAAACAAACAATTTCTTTTTTTGCTCGATGAAAGACCCCGCAATATTTTGTAGAACGAAAATGTTATCTACGGTAGAATAGCTCTTCTGAAATCCTGCCTGATACTCACTGATCAGTTTCTTGCTATCAATCCACTCTGACAGGCGGTTATTTAGTAGTTTTGTGAATACCTTATATGATGAATTCAGGAATGATATTCCTCGGTAATTTTTTGGATCTGCGATATTGAGAACAACGCAAAGTCTTTCTAAGAGTGATCGAAATTTCGATTTAAGTTGTCCGTTTAAGCATTCAATTTTGCTTCGTGTTGCAATATGGCTATTGTTGTACCGTGGTGTGAGCAGGATATGTGAACAAGGGTAACCTGCGTGCCAAGCAAGAGACATTGGTGTTGATTTATGCTTGCTTCCAGTCTTCTTTTCAGGTGACAATTACTCCATAAGCTAAAGTCGTGTCTGGAATAACAAGACCTCTCCACGACATCAACTATCTTGCACTGTGAATCGCACATGATTTGCACATTCAAGGAGTAATATCCTTTTCGATTAATGTAATGTGCAGCCATTACAGATCCTACAACTTTCGTTGGACGTTTAATTTGCACGTGGGTGCAGTCTATAGCTCCAATAACCTTGGGGAAACCCGCAATTGTATAAAATCCTTGTTTTGTTTCATTAAATTCCTCCATTGATGATGGTAATTTTATGAAGTGGGGCAGTAATAAGGCAATGCGTTTCGATACGGTATTAATTATTCTTCTTACTGGTAGTTGCGATATTCCATGTAGAGCTCCTGAAAATACCAATGGATATTAATCTGTGTAATTTGCTTATAAGTACATAGGTATATACTTATGTATCTTACCAACATCACACTGATGAACATTTCTTCCAAAAAAGTGTAAAGTTACTAGCACTTGTATATGTATTGGAATCGGTAGCCCACGATTCGTTTGAGGTTCTTTCATATCAAGGATATCAATCAAAAATTGAGTAGTGGTTTTGTCGAACTTATACCTCGAATAAAATTCTTCCTCATCTAACTCCTCAAATGGGTTCGATAGGGTTTTATATATTTTCGACTTGGTTAATAATTTAAAATCTTGCAAAATTTGGAAATCATGATCCTCCGGAAACATTTTAATAACTTCCTTTATTAATGAATGCTGAGAAAAGCAATTTTTATTTACTTAAAATGACGTTTGACTCATTTTAAATTTAAAATGGCTTTTTAGGTTTAATATGGACTTCATGACAACTATGAATAGCAAAAAAAATTTAAAATTGGTTTTATCTGACTATGAATTTGCGCCATTGTTTTTTTTATGTCATTTTTAAAGATTTTGAGTAAATGTTTATGATTAGAAACAGAAAATGAAAAATTTTATTTGAATTTAAGCTTTAGTTTGACGAAAGAAAATGTTGTTCTATTAAAAGTTGTCTCCTCTGTTGATTTCTGGGTAGCTCGTTTAGGAGGATTGGTACTATATGCCCCAGTTGGAGTTTTCACATACAAATCTATACACATTATAGGTTTGAGGTACATATAGCATACGCTGGGCTTGTCTTCTTGTCTTGACATCGTGTTGTAAGAGACTTTGGAAACGGTTGTCATCATAATATTCCGGAACGACTGCCATCTTGAAGATATTTGAAACGCGAAGAATCTTAAAATCGTTGCTACCTATTACTTCCAAGGCTTTCCTCTGCAGTTTCTGTAGATTTTCTGTATATGTCTTTGCTGCTCCACCCCATGCTAGAATGCCATACCGAAGCTGGTGCCTATATTTGCCGGTTGACAATGAGGTCTGCGGACATGCATCAATTTCGTTTTCTACGCATTTACGACAAGGCCGTTGTCGTGATACCATCTTACAGCTTTGTCGAATTATGCCTGCATTATTCGTTTTGCGGTATCTACGGATCAATGTTCCACTACAATCCCTGTATCATCGGCGTACGCGAAGGGAACGCTTTTTGTGAAGACTGGCAACAGTTCGTTTGAGCAGATTATAAACAATAGTGGACCTAGTTTAAAACCCTGTGGTACACCGTATTCTATTCTCTTCGGTCCACCGTAACTTCCAGAAATGTTGACTTGAACAGCCAGTTCAATTTTTTTTTTTTTCTAATTTCCTCTATGAGGAAGCCTTTATTCATGGTCAGTTCCCTAACTCATTATCTTAGCAACTAACTAAATAAGTAAACTGGAAATGAGAGCCAACCTAGCATATTTGGCTGGTCCATTGGTGAGCTACAGGAGAACTTCTTATCAGATAAGTTGGCGTTGTTTACTCTATAAAGTTACAACTGATGGTGCTGCTGTTGTCATGCTGCGCTCTAACTTTTGCAGTGGTGCCTGAGCGTTGTTTACAGATTTTACTTTATGCTACTGTTGTTATTGTACGTTGCTGTTAACTTCGTTATAAGCGTGATGGCAATTAGCATGATGAATGTGGGTTACTGGTGTGTCCAGGTTGCTGGGCATCAGTTGAGTTTGCAATTGAGTTGGGTGGTGAATTGAGTGAGTTAGGCATGCGGGATTTTGTCCCCATAACTTATATTCACCATCCGCGTAACGTCGGTTTGTTGAAAGTATATCGAATTTTGACTATAAAGCTAGTTCGAAAACTCTTGATAACCCCATAAACGTTTTTGTCGCTGAAATGCTTTAGAATTAGTTGATCCAAAGACATCTTGTTTCTCCCAATTATTTCATTAACAAGATTCCCCTCTTGGTGGTGCAAATGTTCTTTTATAGTAACTGCTTTTACTTAGATGGATCTCTTTGTTAAGCTTATTGTATTCTGCGAGACACAAAGTCTGTTATTTTTCCACCTTCTGTACAGCTGGTTGCGCATTTTACGCTGTTCTTTAAGCTCAGCCGTAATCCAAGGATGATGTGTCCTATTTCCTTTATAGTTGCTACTAACTTTCGCACACTTGTAAATTGCCTGCATTTTTCAGACAAAGTTGCTGTACATTGCGTCGGCGTTCTGTTCCAGAAGTACTGATTCCCAATTTGTGGTTTCTATCAATTCATTTACGATATTATTTCAAATTCGCTCGTTTTTACTTCCGTTAACATTATTCTTCGTTCCTCTGAACATTCTATAGAAGGAAGCATAATTATCTGATACACATACAAGATATCACATATATGTTTTCGATGATCCTCGAAAACATGGTTTCTGTAGGTATGCTTACTATGATTTGGTCAATCAATGTCGCGCTACCGATTTGTATATCACGGCGAGTTGGCTTCTTTATTACATTGACCAGCCCCATTGAGGATACCATCTAAAAAAAAATCACCCACTACCTGTCTGTTACTATCCAGAATGGTTCATTTCACCCAGTAAAATTACGCGAGCACTTCGTAACCTTTCTCGATCTAGAACCCGGCGGCCTATGAATGGCTCTTATATACTTTTGTTTTTGATTTGGCTTTTCTGTGGTTATTGCACATATGCTTTCGAAAGGCAGTGCAAAGAAAAAAAAAAATAAGAAATCAGTGCCGGGTCTCTCCATCTCTCCCATCCTCACTCACTCGCTGTTGCGCTTCTTAGTCATCGCAATTGTCGCATGTTCTTTACATGCATTTAATTGCGATGACTGAGAGAGCGTAACATCTGATGTGTGATGAATGTTCTTCCGAATAACGGACCACAGCTGATTGTTGTTTGGGCATAACACCGGCGATAGTTTGTTGTGGAAAGTTATACTTAAGATCTACACTTCACGGCTTTGCTTAGTAGCGTCAGAGTTGTGTCTTTTTGTGTTTTTGTGTTGTAATGATGAGGGAATTTAGGGTTGACTATACTAACATTCGTGGGCTTAGAACAAATTTCTTTGACTTATACGCCCACGCTCATTCCCATAAACCAGCTGTTTTGGCACTTGGTGAAACACAGGTAGTCGAAAAATCTTCCGATCTAAAGCTGCCTGGATATAACTTAGTGCCATTATTCTTTCCCAATCGCGGCCTTGCCATCCGTAGTGATATAGCTTACCACGTTGCGCCACAGTATGGCCACTGTTCCAATCCGGAATTTAATTACAAATGGCTAGAATTCACAGTCCGTAAGCAATTAATTCACTACTGTTTTATTTACAGAATCCTTAGCGCGGATAGTAATTAACTTTTAACGAGTTTGATGCGCTGTCCGATTCCATCACACGAATCGTATCCCTGTATCCTCATACTGAAATCGTCCTTGCGGGCGATTTCAATATACACAATTCGGATTGGCTTCGACATTCTGGCCAGACAATACTCGAAGGAAGGTATGTTGAACTTTTCGCTGAGAGAAACAATTTGACTCAGCTTGTAAATAAGTGTACACGCATACCGGACATTGCAAGTCATTCTGCCAACACTCTGGACTTGTTTCTTACCTCACACCCCGATAAATACAGCATTGGTGTTTTGGCGCCTCTAGGCCGGTCTGACCACAACATCGTATCGGCTAAATTCTCGAACTCTGACCACTCAGTTAAAGAAAAAACTCCCCCTTTATTCCTAACAGAATTAAAAGCATCAAACCTAAGGCAAACTCTTATTTTGACGAGAGCTGCAAAGAAGCTATTAGGTTAAAAGAGGTAAGTTTTCGGTCTTATAAAGCCAACAAATCTGAGGAAAACCGAAATAAGTTTAAACAACCAGAAATGACTGCAATGCTCATGCACATGACCAAAAATTGAGGCAAAAAATTCTACAATGTCCCAAAGGTAGTACAAATGTTTGGTCATTCGTCAAAAATATTAAAAATTCTGTTTCGTCTACCACCCCAACGCTCATTTACAATGACCTTCAACTTGTCAGCTCCTTATACAAAGCCAATCTGCTTGCTGCTCACTTTGCAGCGAACTCCACCATGCCAGGTAGTGCTTTGTCTCCGCCTGTACTTAAGAGCGTCGAATTTTCCATGGGACAAGTCCACTTCCGCACTCGTACAGTTACAGGAGTACTTAAAAGTCTCAACATACACAAATCCGCTGGTCCAGATGGTATCTCCCCCATAGTTCTGAAGAGGTGTTCTTCCACGGTGGCAAAACCTCTGCGTAAGCTTTCCTGTCTATCCTACTCTTCTGGTCTCTTTCCGAGTAGCTGGAAAACGGCATTTGTCTAGCCCATCCCTAATTACCGACCCATTGAACTTACGTCCCTTCTTTCCAAGGTCACGAAAACTCCTGAATGACCGGCAGCATGGTTTTCGTAGCAACAGGTCCACTGGTGATTTGATGGCATATCTCAACAAGAAGTGGAACCAATCACTTCATCACTTCGGCGAAACAAAGATGGTTGCGCTCGATATTTCTAAGGCATATGACAGAGTTTGGCATCAGGCTCTTCTGTCGAAAATGCGTGCATATGGCATCGTTCAATACAAGTTGTCTTGGACGGCTTCAAGTCTGTAGTTCACCATATAAATGCTGGTGTTCCCCAGGGCTCCGTTTTGTCTCCGACTCTCTTTCTCATTTTTATAAATGACATCTTGTCTGCTACTTCTAATCCAGTCGATTCCTTCGCTGATGACAGTACCCTCAGTTTTTCATATTAGTTCCCTAACTCACGTCCCTGCTCTTCGGCCGTAGAAGAGGAACGACAACGTATGTTAAACACATTAAATTCCGTCATGGCCAGCATAACCAAATGGGGTTCAATCAATAGAGTGGAATTTAGTGCATCCAAAACTTAATGCTGTCTTCTGTCTCTCAAGCGAAACCAAGACCCTCAACCATTATCCATGAATGGTACTTGTATCGCTGAATCCGAAAGACTTGCCATTCTCGGTATGTGCATCAATAACCGTCTTCGATGAAACGATCACATATTCGAAGTCACCAAAAATGCTGCAAAATGTCTAGGATTCCTTAAGCGTCGCAAGAAATATTTTACCCCGTCTGATCTGGTCTCCATCTATAAGGCATTAATCCGCCCAAAGGTAGAATATAACGCCCACATCTGGTCTGGTGCACCCAAGACCGTTCTGCACATTCTAGATAGGGTTCAGAATCGAGCTTTGAAACTGATAGATGATGGAGACATCGTGAACTCTATAGTCTCACTTGAACATCGTAGAAATGTCTCGTGTCTCTCTCTTTTTTATCGCTTTTTTTATAAAAAATGTTCCAGCGAAATAGCCAGTTGTATTCCTCCCCTTCAAAACTTCACCCGCAATACGCGTCATGCTTCGAATGCACATTAGTTCACCCTCAAGCCCAACTTCGGACTTACTGTCAAATATAGGGATTCGTTTATAAGCCGAACAACACGTTTGTGGAACGAACTACCAGCCTCTGTATTTCCTAATCATTACAACGTTCAAATCTTTAAAGCCAACGCAAACCGGCATCTCCTCTGTTCCTCTCCCCCCTTTTCCCGTCCGCCCGTGCCCTGAGAACCAGTATAAGGGTATTAATAATCCCTTTGGCACGCGCAAATTATAAAAAAAAAAAAAACACTATGGTAGTCGTAAGTCTATCATAACCGATTGATTTTTTTTATAAAAACGGCAATGCCTCCACCTCTGCGTTTTTCTCTGTTTAGAAATTCGGCATTGAATCCCCTTAAGGCGTAAAAATCAGTCTCTTCTTCCTTTGTATTTGTTTCCACTAATACAGTTACATCCAGGCAGTCAATTATTGAGTTGATGATTATTTAAAAACTATTCCAATTTTTTCTCATAGATCGTACATTCCAACATAAACAGCCAACATTTAAATCCATTTCTCCGATGCCGCTAAAATTACTTAATACCTTAAAATCAAAGTTCAATTCATTTATACTTATACTGTTGGAATCCATTTTTTGTTTGTATTATTTTATTTTCCTCTTCTCGTCTCATTCGTTATTAATAACTTGTGATTTTGTTTAAATCACTAACGGAGTTCACTAGATACATTCTCATGTTTTCTTGCGAGTATTCTCCCTGCGCTCTCCCATACAAATCTCCAGTTGTTTCCTTTTGCTTTATTTTTTGTAAGCCACAGCAGGAGTTTGTTTACATTCGTCAACTGATTGCTAATATACACAGTGGCATCTATTGTTTGACGCAGATAATTTGATTGATCTCGTCGCACGGGCACGCTTGATAAAGCTGCTCTTGCACATTGTATTTGCAAAAGATGCAATAATGGTCGATTGTTCGGGCTTATTTGATCTCGTTCGGTAAATGTCTATTAAATCGATGTCTTCAATTTCACAATTGATGGTTTCTCCTAATGGTCGGTGAAACATTTTTAATTTCGATATTATTTTTTATGATTTGCTGTTCGAGTCTGTTAATTTGTGTCTGCATATCAGAAACAAATTCATTATTTTTTATGACGCATTGTTTTAACTCAACGATTTCAGATATGAGTTGTTCCATGACTTCGGTGTTTGTTTTTATGTTTTTGTTTTTATGAGGAGGTAACTCATATGTTTGAGAAAGAAAATCACAGCTGGCTGTAACGTTTCTGATTGCTCGAATTTCAGTAAGCAAAACATAAGTATTTGTATTGTTATTGTTCTTAGTGTCACAGTGATTTTAATATGGGTTGGGCTACTCACGCTTCTTGTTCTGTTGGTGGATTGTAAATTTGAATTTTGTTGTTGTACTGGTTCAGTTTTCCTAAGCCTGTTTCTAACCTTGACTGGAGCCTTTTGCAGATAGCTTTTGCACATAGCTGCCAAAATTCCGTGAGGACCTGGTGCTTCGAGTGTTATATTGTTAAATACAACTTGTAGCTTGCGCTCTATTGCAAGAAAAATTTTTACAGCTGTACGATCTTTCTTGCCAACATTAGCTTTTTTTTTTTTATTTGTTGCGCTAAGGGATGTGGTACTCTTCCAAAAATACTAGTAGCCCGGACTGCTAGCATGCACGATTCGCAAGCCCGAGTAATCGATGCCAGCAATGCGCCAACGTACTAATCTACACCCTGCATACTTCTAAGACTCTCCCCGCGTGACTGCCGTAAGGTATTACTTCGCGGGGCTGGTTAGCAATTAATGCTATGCTTCTGCTCTCCTTATTCTTTCAGTTTTTCGGAGCTCTTTATGCACATTCGTTATGAGTGTACAAATTTGCAGCCAGTTCTCAAGGAATGGTGGACTTGGCAGTGAAGCGATTGCAGTGAAGTATTGTGTGCTCTGTATCTTCCTCTTCATGTCCAAATCTATATAAATATTTGCGATAGCCGCCGTGACCCGATGGGAACTGCTTAGGGTGGTAGTCGCAGCCCACATACACTCAATTGGTCAGACCTCAATCGTAGGGATCAACTTGTAGGTCCATCCACCATTTGTACTGTTATCCCACCTGGCTTGCCGCATAGCTAGTAATATTGTCTTCTCTTCCTCCTTTATTCTCTCGACAAATCCTGCTTCTTGATGACTCGATGTTCTCCTTTCGTAGATCCTTACCATGTCATTTGCGAGGATATCGATGGGATCATTCCAGCTGTGACATAGGCTGCTTCGTCCGATATTGTTCGGAAACCGCTGCTTGTTCTTATCGCGCATAATAATAATAATATTTATTTATTTGTATAGTCTTACACTGTAAGATACAATATCTTTTAAAATAGTGCAAGCTTCAGTATTACATGCAATACTATTAGTGAATATATTGTTGCGGTAAAATGTACCACAACAAGGCCTACTCTACGCATCTTTCCTTCTCTCCCTCTTTTCTCCCTTTGTTTCTGCAAAATTCTGGGAAAGTGGAGGGCAGCCATGGTTCCATCAGCCATAGGCCCACTTCCCCAGCATCTTGCAGAGACAACCAATATAGGATTCCCTTGATTGACATTTTACCCTGAAGAAGTGGAGGAACGGGCGGTTCCTCCAACCACCAAGAGATGAATGATCCCTGAAAGAGAGGAGAAACGGGCGGTTTGTCCAATAATCATGAGAACGAGACGAGTGGCGAGGTTGAGACCAGCGACGACAGGGACGGTGTGTCCACCACTACAAGGTGCCCACCTTAATAACGGGCACACCAAACACAAATAACACTAACTTCAACACAATACAAGCAATCATCAAGAGACGAAACATTAAAACCCCAAAATCTGCAAGCGACGACAAATACTTAATTCAATGAGGGGGCAGGGTGTCCCAGAATCTATAGCAACGACAAACACTAAATGCAACGCAAGGGGACGAGGTGTCCCAATACCTGCAAACACAACAAACAGCAACAAACATCAAACATAAATACATCGCGAGGGGACAAGGCGTCCCAGAAACAACAGCGTAATTACATCACACAAACACATTCAACATCACAAACACCACCAAACACACGAAGATATCGACATCAAACATCATCAAACAAGAGAAGCGACAGCCCGCGAACAACGGATGGTTCGGATGGAACCCATCAATGGCCGAGAGCCCATCCTAACCCTCGACTCTATGTGTGGAATGGCACGTTAATGGCTCGTCCCTAGTCCCCAAATCTGCACAGAATTTTACCATGTAGATTAGTTTAACGCGTAATTTAAATTTTACTCCTTGTTCTTTTTTCTTAAGGTAGTTTATTTTTGTTGAGCGCGGAATGGCGTTTTAGGGGGCCCGTCCTGTACCTAGTCAGGTCACTCCTTTCTTCTTTTTAGTATTGGTGGGAGGAAACCCACTTTAGTAATTTTAATTGATTATCTTTTTTTCACTTTGTTAGTTCTCTTAAATTGTCAAAACAAACAGAGCGAATGGGGAAGAAAAGCCGAAGTCGGGCGAATTCGAGCCAGCGGAATGTGAGTGAATATTGAGAGCGGAATAGCGGCGGTTCAAGAGCGGTTGCATACTTGCGCAAATGAGCGGCGTAATGCACAGCAAGCTGCTCTTGAATCCAATAGCTGAATAGCGGGGATTCACATATTCGTGAGTAAACGGCTCGAAGCTCGACTAGGCCTAGTATTCAGCGGGAGACCACTTCTTGGTCGACCGGCAGTAAATTAGGAAATTTGTTTGGTGAAACAGAGAATCACCAAAGTGGAAGTTTTTTTGCAGTGGAAAATTTTTGGAAGGAGATAAAAAAGGAGAATAAGGAACACAAAAAGAAGGACAGAGGTTACATGAGTACAGGGCGAGGATAGAACAAGGAAAGTATCACAGATAAGTTTCGTATTTTAGTTATTTTATTGAGAATTTAGTGCGTTTTGTGTAGGATTGTTTTGAATTTTGAAACCCGGTTCTGTTTAATTAACTTAAATTACACACGACCCGTAATATATTCGGTTGTGAGTTGTTCGGGACTTGCCGTAGCGGGCCATTCCTACAGCGATATTTTTTTTCTTGCTTCTTTTGGGGATCTTTTTTCCTCATCGAGGTGTTTTTCTCGATCCCCCGTAAATTACCTTGCTGTTTTTTTCTTTTTGTGAATCTCATTTTGTGCCTTCGATTGTTTTTTTTTAATTTTAATAAATCGCCCGCTCGTAACGAGCATTTATTATGACGTAAAAAAAAATCATTGTGTCTTTTATTCATTGTTTTCTTTCGACACCGTTTCCCAAAACCCACCCCAAAAATTTTCGTAATTTTCCTCCCTTTTTTTTCCAAAAAAATTACGTGACGTGGCGTCCAAACCCTATTCGTACATACCCTATATTTTATTTTCTCCTCCCATTACATCGATTACTAATCGAACCCACCCCAGCTGAGCAGCCGGAGAGCGAACAGCACTTTACGTGCTGTATTGTTGCCCTTTTTTTTCCCTTTCTTTCGCCCCTTTCTTCATTTCGTTTTCCGATCGCAAAAGCGATCGGTCGCGTTTTCTTTTGCGTTTGTTGTTTTTTTTTTTCCATTAAGTAAGTGTAGCAAGTCGGCTACTTTTGTTTTCATTTACCCGTGGTTTAAATTCCCTCCCCATAAAAAGTGCAACAATATAGGCATAGCCTATATGTTGACGATTTTTTTTTTTTTAAGGAAACCCAAATCCCAGAGCACTCAGACTCTCCGGTCCATTGCACTGCCAGGCAGGAACCTTTCTTTGATGCAGTGGTTGGAAAAACTTCGATGTAGGTAATTTGGTTTACTTTATACTCGGGTGGCTGATGATTGCTGTTTCCCCCTGGGGCTTGAACCTGCACGCATCGGTTAACAAGCAAACACACTACGCAGTGCACCATTGCCACCTCTATGTTGACGGTAGTTTGTTGACGATAGTCTTCACCGCATTTCTATCATCACTAACGCCGCCGCCCGCAACGGTGCGGCATATAAAAGAACCGATCTAGCCACTCTGGATAGTAGAATCCGACTACTATATCCCGGTTCACTGATTGCTAAGAAATATCTTTGCTATAATTTAGCTATATGCACATTCCATACTTCCTTGCACACCCTACTGTAACTATTAGCATTAATCTTCTACTTTCTTTCCTGCAACACTGTCAACATACCATATGTACCTATACAAATATTTCCAACAACAGACATTCTAAAACACCATAATGTACCTATACAAATATGTACATCACCATTCCCAAAACTATACCAATGAAACAACAGACATTGTTAAACACTTTAAATACCTATACGAATATGTACATCACCTTTCCCAGAATCTATCCCATTGCAGCAGAAGATTTGACACACATGGATGCAAGACAATGATAACATTTCGGTGATAACACGAGCTGCATGATCTTTCAACCCAATTCCCGCTCCATTCCCACAGTTTTGTTGAATGTGAAATAGTATTTAAGATAGAATATTTTTAGGAATAATGGACTTATTATTAGCTACTTACTTACTTATGTCCTGTATCCCCTTGTGGGTCCAAGGGCCTCTACTACGCCTACGCGCCATCGTGTACGGTTTCTGGCAATGTGTCTCTCTCTCTTGTTATTAGATAAGCACAAGAGACGGTGGTTCTTTTTATTCAACGTATCGATTTTGTGTACTGGTTTACGTGTCTGTGCATCGCATTACAATTATCGACAAGTTTATGTGCTTGGCGAATTTTCCATAGAGAACCAAAAGAGGTTCTCCCGAACATTTGGTGACGCCGACGTGATCCACCTCTCTTGCGCTTTCTTTAAAATGGTTTGGTTGCTACCCCTCACCAGAGGTAAGGTGCAAATCACTTTCTTCAAGTCCAATTGACAAACGCGTTGCCAGAGCGTCAACAACAAATACTAATCCAAGAGTTTTTTTTAATACACGCGTTATGAGGGCTACAACACTGGTACCATCATCAGCAGGCGAGAATTAAAGTTTTGCCGTACGATATGCCGTACTTGACGAAGAAATTGAATGGAGGTAATAGAGGTGTTCCGCATCATCGCCCGGCAAGATTCCGTAGCAGAGTAGCTACAGAAAATCCAAATCAACATCGGCAAGGACGGTCCTGACAGAAAAACGCCGGCATATAGGAACAAAAGGTTGATCCTAATTGAAAGTTTATAGCAGCAGTTCACCGTTAACCATTAACGGGTAAAACATTTCATCAAGACAGACACACCATACATCCAGGGTGACACAATTGGGAAGGTCGAGAAGCTGTACTTTGAGTTGAAGACTACCCTTAATGCAATCGTTCCAGACGCGAAACAGGACAATTCAAGAAAAGAAACCGATGTGTCTGAAGCTGTGAGTCCAGCGATGCCAAGAACAACGGGCACCAAGCCCAAACCAGTTAAATTAATCGCAGAGGAAGCGGCAACCGATGTGCCAGCTGAAGCAATTAAAATAATAAGAATACAGAAAATAGTAGCGAATTGATTGAAACGGCCCAACAGCTAGTACTATGTCTATCTATCAAGTTGGAAGTACCCTCAGACACTTATCGGCACAATCCACGATCTTACAGCTACCAAATGTCACCATCCCAAGATTTCATGAAGATTATGCAAAGTGGCGTCGACCCTTACTTGCAGATGGTACCGTTGAGCAACTGCCAAAAAATGTGGCACCTCAAAACAAATTTAGTGGGAGAGGCAGAAAAGCTTTTGAACCACTTTTCTTTGTCAGATGACAATTACAACGCAGCATGGAAGATGCTTCAGGATAGGTACGAGAACACAAGGCTACTTGTTGCCTCACTTGTGAACAAGCCCATACTTCCGAGCAACCATCCGCCAGCCACATCACGGCATGGCATGTGTTGGCAACCCATTTACAGTATACTGTGTCCATATACATATCTTGCTCTATCTCATATTAATATTAACTTAACCATTATACTTGATACCTTTTATTACACTGGTCAACAATTGTTTTGTTGCCCTTGATATGAAAGTGGTTTCGACTAATTGTATGCCTACAATTTATGAAACTATGAATGAGTTTGGAAGAATGGCTATAGTTTTTTTTTTTTAAATCTTCATTTTCTTATTACATTAGAAAAAACAGAATGAAATAACTAGTATATCATTTAATATAAATTTACTACTAATACTAATTGTTTTGTTTTAGTGTTTAGTTAATGTACATAGAAGTAAAAAAAGGCTTTTTAAAACGTATGTTATACTTTAAAGAAACACCTTTTATAAGCTTTTCTTCTATAATTTTTTTGGAGGCAATCTCTTCTTAAAGACCAGCAGTAATCTGCCATCATGTGATGGTCCCGTCTACCCTTATACCTTTATATCGTAACTATCTACATAAAAAAAAAAAACAAAAAGAATTCAATTGGTTGAAAATTACGGGCGGCAGAGGGACACATACGCATTTTGCCACTTATATTATATATGTACTAGCTGGTTGTACCCGCTTCGCTGGGTCTTTAAATGTGCGATTTCAAGTACACTTCTTTAGAGCACTCTCCGTTTTGTCATGAAAATAGTTCACCCTCTAATCATTTATGAGGGTCGCGAGGGTAGGATAATTAGGTGCACTCTCCATTATTTTTGAACCTCCGCCGTCGACTCCAACTCATCTGAAGAAATCCCTAGACGGCTCCAAGAGAGATGTCGGACTCGATCCAACCATCTATTTATAGGCCAACCGAGGGGTCGCTAACTTGATGGTGCGGCAATCATGGCACGTCTTGAAACCAGCTGGGGACACGCTCTACGCGACGAAACCGTCAAAGCATAAATTATTCCGTTCGAAAAAGTAGCTGCTCTACATTGAGTGCCTCGCGTACTCTGGTGTTACGCAACACCGCGAAGGAACGTCATTCAGCAGCTTGTATCCGCGATTGTAGGTGAGAGTTGGAACATATACCAAGTTAAAAACCGATAATTAGGTTTGAACACTATAGGTAAGTTTGACCTTCCTTATAACAGATTCACCAAACTCTCTCAAAATTGATCCAGTTTGACCATTTCTACTGGATAACTCGGCATTGCGTTTTCAATCACTCGTGAATAAGACCCCGAGATACTTAAACGTATCCACCTGCTTCATTGAGACTCTACAAACATGCAGAGTGTACTGAATAGGCGTTATGGAAACAATCAATACTTCCGACAAACGACCAAGGATGACCAAATCATCCCCAAAGAGAGGATGACTAATCCTTAAGTCCCCCACTTTGCAACATTCTCTGCCACAGCTGCAGTGCACCATCCAGTCCATGTATACAATGAAGAGGCGAGGTGACAAAAGGCACCCTTGGCACCGTGCCCAACCCCCACAATGAAGGGTATTGATTTACCGCCATTTACCCGAACACAGCTTCTATAATTTGTATATATGTATATGCCGAATCGCCTTTATCATAGCCTAACACATGATTTCGCCAAATACACAAAACAGGTGTATACACGTTCAGCATGCTCCCAGGCCTTTTCAAGAATCATTCTGAGTGTATAACTGGTCGGTCCTGCTTCTACCGGGACGAAAAACGCATTGTTCATCCTCTGAACTATCCTCAACCAAAGCTCTGGCACGTGTCTCTAACACTTTAGCAAAGACTTCCGAGGATACTTAAAATAAATATACCCTTGTAGTTGGCGTAATCTCTTGTCCACCTAACCCACCTAAAAATTAATAGCACAATCCGAAATTAACGTTTGGATTTATTGTCGATGCGCACGCAATCACAAAGAAAAAAAATTGTCACAACGTAACGTAAACATAAACGTCATCTATCATGAAGATGGCGTCGTAAAATCGCTCCATACAAAATGTATGGGAAAATGAATTTTCTTCATAATTTTTTTTTTTTTGGGAATTTTCTTGGGTATTCTTTTTGTTTGGCCGGAGACCAGTCCGAATTGGTGCGAATCATCGAAATCGGTCCAGGCGTTCTTGAGTTATAAGCGTAGTAACTAACGTCACTCTCTTTTATATATATAGATGTATATATAGATAAGATACGCCAAAATCATAAAAACTAGAGCCAATCCAGTACTTTCATGAATATATTCGCAAACTGCGTACTTGAAAATATAGAAATCCGTAGAGATATCCAGGGCAACAAAAAAAATATTTGTTTTGTTGAGCTGCGTTATATGTTAACGTGAAGTAAAGAATTAGTTGATTAAGTACAGTCGCTGCGTTCGCATTGCCTTCCGAACCCAAAGTACAACATTGGCGACTAGGATTAAAAAATAATAAAAAATCGCAACATGGAAAGCACGGTAGGGGATTATTATAAATTAATTGCAGAACGGCAATCTAAGCTAATTCTTGAGATAGTGTAGTGCAAGCTCAGCAAATACCTGTCTGCACGAGCCGACCGTAATATAAGTATCCTATAATTGAAACTGTAATATGAGTATTCAATAAGAATTAAGTAAGCAAACACATTGTTAAGGTAGCTGAGTAAGACTTTTAATTCTAGCAACATAAGCATTATTTATAAGAAATGTAATAACAAATGATTGCAATAAAGTCAGTCGATTGGAGACCTTTCAACGCACTACATGGCGACCGTGACAGGACCAGAGTGTAACAAAATATAGAATACCGAAAAACAATCACTACGCGAGAGTGCAATGAAAAACTTTCAGCGTAGAAAAAGAAAAACAATAACCAGCTGATTTTTTTTTTTTTTTGATTAAAGAAAATTGGTGGAACACAAACGAAAGAAACAAATACGGGAATAATTAACAACAACATACAAATAATAGACTCAGTACAAGTGCACAACGGAGAAATTACATGGCTCATCGCGATTTTGTTAATCATTCTATCTAAAGTGTACAAAGCGTATCGGTATTCGCTAAAGAAAAAATATACCCAAAGAAACTCGTTCCAAAATCCTTTACAAAACTGTGAAGCGGCGATTCACATTTAAACTGTGAACATAAAATACATGAATACACCAAACATAAATACGAATAGTTTATCGAAAGATCGAAAAAAATTAAATATGGAACCAACTATCAACAATTATCATAATATCGTCGACTATACGAAACCTTCCATTGAGGACAATTGCTGACACCTGATGCATGACTAAACTACAAGAATCCACTGATGAAACCTGATGACGCATGAAGCACGAGAACAATCACCACGCCATTAGAAGTCATCATCCCAGCATGGTAATAGTAAGACCTGAGCTATTGGAACCTATTTTATTGTATCACCATAGTTTATTAGAAATTAGATAAAATAAAAATTATCATGCACATATTTTAAATTCCCCGCAAATGCCACATTCTGGCACTGAAGATTTTAAGAAAGCCTTAGAGGCACATAAAAAAGTGGTAAAATTAATTCCTTTTCACCGCGAAATTTCAAAAAACCCTGAAAAGCTAAAAGAGTACGAAAACAGACTTATAGAAACACACAACATTCTAATAGAATATTGCTTAACTAATATTAGAGATTGGTCCGCGAGTGATATCATATTTGTTCGTACTAGGTTACTAGAGGCTAGAGAAAAATTAGCTCGCTGTTTTGGTAGAATTGGATGCAAAGTTCGCATTCCCAAAGATAACACTAACATATTAGTTCCTATACGGAACGACAATTTTTCCAACAACGAATACGAATTCGAATCGTCAGAAGACGAAGATCATAAGGAAAAAGATACGTCTTCAGAAAATACGGATTTCAAATTACCTACAGAACAACTCCAAATATATACTTCCAAACTCGTATTGCCATTATCTGAACAATCTTCAGAAAACAAAAGTAAGAAAATGCCAACTGAAATATCAAACATCGAATTGCTCCGTCTAGCCGCACAAACAATAAATAAAAACTATGCAGGCGATCCAATAGCTCTAACTCCATTTTTAAATGCCGTTGACCTTTTGGAAAGTGTCGCAACGAAACTCAAATGACTCTCTTAAGACAGTTCATCCTTACAAAGCTAGAAGGAAAGGCCCTTGAGTGTATTCCATCTAATCCAACGACTATAGAAGTCATAAAAAACTCGTTGAAGAAGTCGCTAAAACCAGATTCTTCAAAAGTAGTTGTAGGTAGGATGCTGGCTATAAAAGCCAACAAAAATAATATGCAAGATTTTTCGTACCAAGCTGAAGACTTGGCGGACGCATTTCAAAGAGCCTTGGTCTTCGAAGAGATACCTTTAGAAAAGACACAGGAAATGGCTATAGAAAAAACCACCGAGTTGTGTCGGATGAACACCACATCAAACCTAGTTAAATCTATTTTAGCTTCATCGTCATTTTCGTCCCCGAAAGAGGCTATTGCAAAGCTTGTTGTCGAAACAGCTTCTGAAGTTCAAGAGCATCAAGTCCTATCCTTTCGTCCGAACAATTATAAAAAGTTTGGGAGCTATCAAAACCAAAATAGATTCGTAAACAGCCCGCGTAGCTTCAATCGATTTAGTCAACAGGGAAATAATAATCATCACAGCAACAGTTATCGAGCCAATTATAGAAACAATAATTCCAGACGCAGGACCCCGGAGCACAATTATAGCGATAGACAAAATTATAGAAACACTAACAGCTCAAATCAACGCAATGTGCATTATACGGAAAACGAGAATGCACCTCAGGAGCGTCAACTGGGGGATGCAAACAATTAAACAATAAAATAAACAATTATGTTTACACCTTAAATCCAAATTACTCCGACTTCATTGAGTTAAGGTGTACTGACGCAAAAAGACCGTGCACATTTCTAATAGATACTCAAGCTGATATTTCATTGATCAAATTTTCATCCCTAAAAAGTAACTGCAAAATTAACTTCAATAAAAAGATTAATATAAATGGAATAACGGAACATTCTGTCTCCACCATTGGTACTATTAATAGCTCTCTTATAGGATATAATTTTGATATAGCACAGCAGTTTCATGTTTTTAATAATGATTTCAACGTGCCATCCGATGGGATTTTAGGTAAGGATTTTTTAAGAGTATATAAATGTAGTATCAACTATAACTATATGACTCTTTCTTTCTCCTTGCGAAATACACGCTTTGAAATTCCTCTTCATTCTGGCCCATCAAAGAATATTTTTGCTATTCCTGCGAGATGTGAAACCTATCGGTGTTTTCATATAAAAAAATGTTCGAAAGCTTTGATTGTTGAATCACCAGAATTAACTGATGGCGCCATTGTTGCTAAAGGCATCATTGACACATCCAATCCAATTTTACGTATTATTAATGTAAACGATAAACCAGTAACAGTTCGAAACGATACATTAAAAACAGAGGATTTGAATAATTACCATATATACAACATAAATAAAATAAATAATACAGAAGAAAGAAAACAGAAGGTACTTGATACTTTAAAAAATAAAATGCCTGTCCATATTCAATCCAAATTACTAAATTTGTGTAGCCAATACTCATCCATTTTTGCGCTAGAAACTGACAAAATGACAGTGAACAACTTTTATGAGCAAAAATTACGCATATGTGATCAAAATCCAGTGTATGTAAAACATTAAAATTACCGTTTACCCCATTCTCAAAAAACAGAAATCAACTCACAGGTAGAGAAGTTATAAAAAAATGATCTTATTGAAGAAAGTCGATCAAACTATAATTCACTTATTATTTAAGTCCCCAAAAAAGGTGATACTAAACGATGGAGGTTAATCGCAGACAAATTTCCACTGCCACGCATAGATACAATTTTGGATGCTCTCGGCCGAGCAAAGCATTTTTCCACACTCGATTTATATTCCGGGTTCTGGCAAATCCCGTTGCATAAAGACAGCAGAGACATTACTTCATTCAGTACCGAACAAGATGCTTTTCGTTGGAAAGTACTACCGTTTGGTTTGAATATCACACCAAATTCTTTTTCGCGCATGACGTCTATAGCTTGTGCTGGTCTTCCCCCAGACCAAGCGTTTCTTTATGTAGACGATCTAATAGTCATTGGGTGCAGCGAAAAACATTATATTAGAAACCTTAAAAATGTTTTCGATGTTTGCCTCAAATTCAATTTAAAGATTAACCCGCAGAAATGCAACTTTTTTAAAACAGAAGTAACATTCCTTGGTCACAAATGTACAGCAAATGGCCTCTTACCAGATGAGTGCATAGCTGAAGTCATTAGAAAATACCCAAAACCAACTGACAAAGATTCAGCAAGGCGCTTTGTGGCTTTTATGAGTTATTATAGACGATTCATAAAGAATTTCGCAATCTTGGCAGCACCAATTAATAAATTAAGTAGAAAAAGAGTAGAGTTTAATTGGGATGAAACCTGTGAATCTTCTTTCCAACAACTCAAATCAGAATTATTGAAACCTAATATTTTACAATACCCAGATTTTTACAAAGAATTCTCAATAACTACAGATGCATCAAAACTAGGATGTGGTGCAGTTCTTAGCCAAGTACACAAAGGGAACGATCTACCAATACAAGCCAATCATCGAATTAGAACTACTAGGTATTTACTATGCTATTAAACACTTTCGTCCGTATATCTACGGTACCCACTTCACCGTCTTTTCAGACCATAGACTCTTAGTCCATCTGTTTAATATGAAAGATCCATCATCTAAACTAACTAGAATACGATTGGAGTTGGAAGAATACGATTTTACAATAGTCTACATTCATGGAAAATCAAATGTTTCCGCTGATGCATTATCGCGTATTACAATAGATCAGTTAAAAGAAATACCATTAGGACGATCAAAAGTGCTGGTCACGACTAGATCCAAGACTAGACGCCAGCAACAAGAAACAATAGTAAGCAACGGAACAGATGAAACAAAACATAGGGATGTACATATTTACGACGACTTTGAAAGTGGATTTGTGAAAAAGGTCCCAAGAATTAGAACAAAAAATAACGCGCCGGAAAATGATACAAAGATACTTGCAAGTAATTTAGAAATTGAAATTATAAGTAATTTCAAAAAATTATTTTGTTTTAAGATTCCGAATACGGTTGTTAACGAAAAATGCATTGACAGTATTCTTTCGAGGCTACAAAAAGAAGCCAACGACCACTCGATTCTTAAACTACAATGGCCATTAAATGATATATTTTTCAAATATTTTACGGTTAATCAACTGAAAACAGCAGGCGCTAGAATATTTAAGAATTTAAAAGTTGTACTAACTAATCAGCCCAAAAAAGTTTTACACGAGGAAGAAAAGCAAAAACTGCTACAACAATTTCATGACGATCCACTGATAGGAGGACATTGTGGACAAAAGAAGCTGTACGCTAAATTACGTAAAGCATTTTATTGGAAAAATATGACGCGAGACGTCGCGGCATACGTAAAAAAATGCAAAGTCACAATCGAAGAAATGTTTCTTACTCGCACACCTCAAAAAGCAATGGACATTGTTATTCTTCCTTTTATCTTCTTCTTCCTTTTATCAGCGAGGCTATGATCCGAAAACAAGGGATCACAACCCTCCCACTTCACCGCATTTCTACTGATCCGCCTGTAAGGTTCGCCTATTTGACCTCAGAAAATATTGGCAGGCCTGCCGATTTTGGATCACTCGGTTACTGAGGCCAATGAAATGCCGATGTCGTCGCATTTGTCTGATCCAGGCGTTTATAGGCCTGCCTTTCCTACATCGCGATGTCTTTGGAACGTGCATAGATATTGCCTTTTTTACAGGGTTCAAATGATCTCTTCTTTGAACATGGCAATACCAACTGAGCCGGTCGCGCTCTATTTTTTGTACGATGGTTTCCTTGATGTGAAAGCTTCCACGGATCTTTGAACTTCTTATTCGATCAAGCTTTGTCACTCCTGCTGTCATGCGAAGCATCTTCATCTCAGCTGCCGTGAATTTACTCTCATACTTTTTGTACATCGTCCAACATTGTGAACCGTATGTGAGCGCTGGACGTACAACTGCGGTGTAAAGCCTTCCTTTCAACTTAGGGGGCATTTTTCTGACACAAAAGATAGCGGAATTTTCACGCCACTTCATCCACCCTACGATACCCATTTCCCTCCAAAACGTCCACCCACACATCAAGTGCTCGTTGCAGGGATGTAGGATCCTCACTTATGATGGCTCCATCGTCAGCAAAGAATAACTGATGTACCTTGGGGTCCATCACTTTACCTTCAAGCAGTTAATCAAGGACTGTAATAAAGAGCAAAGGACTTAAAACGCTTCCCTGGTGTACCCCGACTTTGAGTGGGAACTCTTCGGTTACTCCAGCGGGGCATCTTACTTTTGTCTTTGCTCCTTCGTACATGTCCATAATCATCTGTACATAGGTTTCTGGAACCCCTCGATGTCTTAGCGCCGCCCATATCAGATCTCGTGGTTGTCTGTCGAATGCCTTTTCAAAGTCAACCAATACAATATGCAAATCCCTTAAGGAATCACGATGTTTTTCCATTATGATCCTTATACTTTGGATTGCATCTGTGGTTGATTTACCCGAGACAAACCCGCACTGATCATCAGATAGCCGTATTATTTTTCGCAGTCGGCCACCTAATACCCGCTCAACGATCTTAATGGTGTGTGACATGAGCTTGATCGAATGGTAGTTATCACAGTTTCGCGTATCACCCTTCCCTTTGTATACAGGGAGAAGGTAACTTTCCCTCCATTCATTCGGCATTGGATCACCTCTCACGAATTTGGAGATGAAAATTCTGAGCCATCTGAACCCGATGTCTCCCATCTTTTTCCAGGAATCAGAGGGTATCTCGTCTGGCCCAACCGCTTTTCGTTTTTTGGAGTACTTGACCGCCTCACTAGCTTCTTCGACTGTAATGTCGGGTATTTCTTCACAGTTAGGGTTGGCTCTTGGAAAGTATAGCCGGGGAAACTGTTCATTCAAAAGCTCTTCACAATACTGCCGCCACCTCTGCAGAATTTTGTCGTCATCCACAAGAAGCTGGCCATGAGCATTGCTAATGAACTTTGGCGAACGAATCTCCTGAGCATTCTTCCTTCTTTGGGCGGCTATTTTGAAGATAGTGGCACTCTTGTTCATATTGTGTCGTCGCAGCTCCTGGATAGCCTGGTTTGCATCAGCAACCGGGGAAAATATTTTCTCCAGCTCCCGATACAGGCCCTCCGTACTCTCTGCTTGAAGCTGAGCGCATTTCTTTTTCGCTTTTTTCTTGCAGCATCTGTATTCCATTTCGAGGCGAGCTTTTTCGTCACTATTATTAGAGGGGCACTTTGACCAAGCTTTGAAAGCCGCTTTCTTCTCATTTATCACTTTCTTAGCTTCATCACTCCACCACCATGTTTCTTTGGCGTGTTGATGGTGGCCTTTTGAAGCTCCTAGCAGTGATTTGGCCTTCTTTAAGCAAGTTCGCTGTAGGGAATCCCACATATTTCGTGCTCTGCACTCTTCATCCTCAGCTCCGTTGATGGTGTGAGAGAGGTAATTCTTCATTACGAAAACAAAAGCCTCGCCTTTTTCTTTGTCCAGATTGTACCACTTGATTTTCTCAGAGACCCTTGTTTGTTTGCTTTTCTTTGGTGTTTTCATAAAAATGTCTGTTAGCAGGAGACGGTGTTGTCAAGCGATTGCCTCTCTTTGCAATCTTTTACCCGAGGCTTCATGAAACTGCCTACCAAATGGTAGTCAATCTGAGTTTCATCTCCACCACTGCTGTAAGTGATCAGGTGTCGGCTTTGTTTGATGAACATGGTATTTAACACGATAAGACCGTGTGATTTGCACATGCTTAGGATGTCTTCACCAGGAAGGTTCCTGATGCCATATCCTAGTCCACCATGGCAGTCTTCATAGTCTTCGTTTGATTTCCCGGCATGTCCATTCAAATCTCCTCCAACAAACAGAAATTCTTCCTTTGGGATGTTCTTAAGGAGATTGTGGAAATCTAGCCAAAATGCATCTTTATCTATCTGATTGCACCCATTGTGGGGAGCATATACACTGACAATATTCCACACCTCTCCTTGTATTACTAGTTTGAGAGACATCAAACGGTCGCTGGACTTCGAAATGCTCAAGACGTTTCCAAGTAGCTCTGCCGCAAGGATGGTACCGATTCCGTTCCTAGCCTTTTCCGCTCCGTAGTAGAACATCTTGTAATCTTTTGTCCGAACGTCCAAGAAACGCGCCCGATTCCCGGTGTTTTTCCATTTCGTCTCTTGGACACACAAGATGTCCACCCGCCTTCTATTCATCATCTCTTCCAGCTCGTAACTTCGACCGGTCATGCTTCCAACGTTCCAACTCGCGACCCTTAAATTGCGTCCAAACTGTTCCATTATGTTGCTAGCCCCCGGAATCCGTATAGCTCTGACCCGAACATTTCTGCTCGGTCCAGGATCAGTACCATGCACAGCAGTGGTAGTGCCTGGCGGGGTAGTGCCTTTTTTTTTGCAAGTATCATCATAATGATACAGTTTTGCAATACAATTTTTGCACCATATTGCGATGGTGTTTGTTGTTTGACACGTGCATGCTCCTGTTTTAGTATTGTTTGATCTTTCTTTTATGACACCGGTGATCTCCAGTCGTGTCAACCCACGTTTTTATGGTAGTATATGTGTCGCTAGGCTCACTTGGGTGTTATATTGCCTAGATCTGATTTGTCCCCTTAGTCGCCTTTTACGACAAGCGCTAGTTGTTGGGGGGCGCTGCAGTAATATTCTTAACCCGTCCCTGCACGGGGGGCAATGGACATTGTTATAGTAGATACAATTGGTCCACTACAAATTTCAGCTCAAGGTAATAAATACGCTATTACTTTAATGTGCGATCTAACCAAATATCTTATTACCATACCAATTCCCGACAAATCGGCCCTTACAGTAGCAACGGCTATATTCGATAAATTCATCTTAATATATGACCCAATGCGAGAACTTCGTGCCGATATGGGCACAGAATACAGAAATGAAATTCTTAGAGAAATGTGTAAGCTATTAAAAATAGAACTAAAATTCTCGACAAGCTACCACCACCAATCGCTAGGAACAGTAGAACGTAACCATCGTGTATTCAATGAATATTTACGAGCGTACGTCATTGATATAACAGAATGGGAAACTCATTTAAAATATCTTACTTTCTGTTATAATATAAGCCCAAACTCTGGTTTTAATGAAAAATACACTCCATTTGAACTTATTTTTGGCAAAAATGCCTCATTAGATACTTTTTTGAAAGCAGACATAGATCCTTTATATAACATAGATAATTATGCAGATGAAATTAAATATAGATTAAAAACTACTCACTTAATTGCACAAAATTTATTACAAAAGCTTAAGAATAAAAATAAAGAATGATATGATAAAAATGTAAGACCATTAGGAATAAAAATTGGTGATGATGTCTTATTAAAAAATGAGCCCTATGATAAGCATAAACTAATTTATAGTGGTCCATTCAAAATAATAAATATATATGGAGCAAATGTAGAAATAAAACTTCCGAATAAAAATTTATTAGTTCATAAGAATAGAATAGTTAAATGTTAGTTTTTTTTAAATACTTTATTCAGTATGCAAATAAAAACTTTAAATGTTATTATGGGGAAAAATATATACAAATATATAGAAACAAATAAATAATTTATAAGTATATAAAATAATAATGAACACATACGGAAAAAGAAAGCAAAGTCATAAACGAATTTTTCTTATGTGGGGAGTGATCAACCCTAAATCGTATCAAATATCTAAAATTCGTTTAGGACTTTACTTTCAAAAAGGGGAAAGGTGTAGTGCAAGCTCAGCAAATACCTGTCTGCACGAGCCGACCGTAATATAAGTATCCTATAGTTGAAACTGTAATATGAGTATTCAATAAGAATTAAGTAAACAAACACATTGTTAAGGTAGCTGAGTAAGACTTTTAATTCTAGCAACATAAGCATTATTTATAAGAAATGTAATAACAAATGATTGCAATAAAGTCAGTCGATTGGAGACCTTTCAACGCACTACAATAGCAAACAAAGCATTCTAGCAGGAAAAACCTGAAATACAACAGGATAAAGCGCAGTCGTCACCCGAATACTCTCTCGAAGTTTCGGCTCAGAACATCTAGGAATTTTACTTTGATACAGACAATGGTATCATCTTTCAAAAATGGTATGTGCGTGATTCCGACGTATTTGAGAACGATGCATCTAAATTAGATGACGTTGCGAAGGTAAGGTTGCTGATGAGGAAACTCGGACCACAAGAATATAGTCAGTACGTGTATTTTATTTTACCGAAAACACCTAAGGATTATAAATTTAAAGAGTCATTTCAAAAATTAGGAAATATTTTTGGAATAGCAGAATCAATCTTTAGAATACTAGCCGCATTTTATTATCACCCAAGATCCATATAGATCCATATTGTACTGCATAGAAACCAATGATCCATATGAAGAAATCAAACAGAGACGACTTTGTAGCTTTTGCAAGTGAGGTGAATAGGTAATATAAAAATTTTGAACTGGGAAAATTAACTGCTGAGCAATTTAAATGCTTAATGTTTGTTATAGGACTTCAATCACCCAGTAAAGCTGATGTAAGGTCTAGGCTATTAGCACTCTTAGAAAAAGGAGACGAAATAACACTGGAATGCCACCGGATTGCTGGCATTAAGCAAGATACACAGCTCATCGGAGCATCATCATCGTCGTTAATTTCGGTCAATGCGGTCAAGCAGAAATCCAAGTCAGATGCATACAAAACTGATCGACCTAATCGCAGCCAGTCAAATCATGCACCAAGAATTCCATGCTGGGGATGCGTGGGCATGCATTTTTCCCAATTCTGCACATTTAAAGACTACATGCAAACAGTGCCACAGACAGGGACACAAAGAGGGTTACTGTTTTTGCTTCAAGCAAAATTCTGACCAACAGTATATACAACAAGCAAACTCAAACCCACCTGAGGAGAGAAAAAGATACAAGTATCATTCAAACCAGTACAAGCGCGATCAAAACGTTCACATGACACGATGAAGCGTTAATCATGTATCACCCCCCAATCGAAAATATGTAACAGTGAAAATAAATAACATATCGACTGTCTTGCAGGTCGACACTGCTTCAGATGTAACAATTTTATCAGTTAACACGTGGAAATATTTGAATCAGCCTCAATTGGGGGTGGCAATGGTGTAGTAGTAACATCGTCAATTGCCACGCTAATGGTTCATGGTTCAAATCCTGATGTCAGCAAGCATTTATTTATTTCTCATGAAATATATAAAGTCAGTCCGATCATTTGCAAAAGTTTCTGTGAACACTACTGCGAAGGCATAACACTGGTAGTAGATTGGTCATGTGGCTGGAAAAATTGTTCGCTCTGTTGATGATGATTTGCCCTTGACATCGATTATCGGGAAAAAAGTACTGTGAATCAGAAGCAATGACAATAATAACAAAAAAAAATCTCCCCAGTTATGGACGCCACCCCCGGAGAATAGCTGAAGTATAAACAACTGAGCTTCAAGAACCACTACACCAAACATCTTTCTCTCTCTCTCTCTCTCTCTATCCATCCTTTCCAACGCCCGCACTGTGTGTAAACATGTTTAAGGTATTCACAACCCTTTGAGTACGCGCAAATTATAAAAAAAAAAATTAATAAAAAATTGTAATCTGGAAAAGTGTTATTAATGATGCTCAAGGAAATCCAATGAAAATGGTAAGCTTTCTCTATTGTGAAGTAAAATTTCTTAACCAGTCACACTTTGCAAAGTGTTTTGTGATTGACAGACCTAACCTCAATCTATTGGGTATTGATTTAATGGAAAAGTTTGGATTATGGAACAAGCCGTTAAGTCACGTTTGCAATAAGGTAAATCTAGACAATAAGAAAGCCCTTTTTAATTCAATTCAATCAAAATTCCCTACAATTTTCGAAGAAACACTAGATTGCTGTAATAAGAACAAATTAAAATTGTACCTGAAAGACAACGTTATACCTGTTTTTAGACCAAAACGTCCAGTTCCGTATACATCAGCAAAAGCCATAGAAGAACTGCAGCAGTTAGAAGACGCCTCTATTATTTCTCGAGTGGATTTGTCAGAATGGGCAGCCCCTATCGTCGCAGTTAGAAACTCAAGTGGTCAAACCATAATATGTCCAGGCTACTCCACACGCTAAAATGCATCAATACAACCATATCTTTGTCCTCTCCCCAGACCGGAAGATGTTTTCAACAAGCATGCAAACAGTAAGTACTTTTCACATATAGATCTGTCAGATGCTTACCTGCAGATTGAGGTGGACGACAGTTCTAAACATTTCCTCACAACAAATACGCATAAGGGGTTATATCGATGGAATAGGTTTCCACCAGGAATAAAAGCAGTGCCCAGATTTTTCGAACAGCTAATGGACACTATGTTGTTGGAAGTGGAAAATGTTTCAGCTTATATACATAAGTAGATGACCTTTTAATATCACGTAAAAGCCGGGAACAACAGGATAAAAGTCTGCATGTCGCTTTGTAACGCTTGGAAGAGTTTGGGTTTAAGGTCAAAATAAGTAAATGTAATTTTCTGATGAGTGAAATTAATTATCTTGGTCACGTACTCACCAGAGAAAGGACCAAACCGGATCCTAAGGAAACTGAAGCCATCAGGAACATGCCAGCACCGCAAACACTACAGCAGCTTCGTTCATTCTTGGGAGCCATCAATTACTACGGGAAATACATATCAAAAATGAGCTAACTTCGGGCACCGCTGGATCAACTTTTGAAGAAAGGTGAAAAATGGATTTGGTCGTCGAAGTGTGAAAATGTTTGTCACGAGTTTAAACGCATACTACAATCCGACCTTGCACTTACTCATTTCAACCCCAATTTGCCAATTATTGTTTCCGCCGATGCTTCCAAAGATGAAGTTGAAGCCTGTTTGTCACACCGTTTCACAGATGGCAAAATCAAAGCGGTGTTGTGTGTCTCGAGGTCACTCACCTCGGCGGAAAAAACTTACAGCCAAATTGAGAAAGAGGGCTTGGCTCTAGTTTTTGCTGTAACTAGGTTCCACAGGAAGATTTTTGGTCGAAAGTACCCCATATCCCTTGGTACGCGACGCGCGACTGTTGGAAACCATCTACATCTTTTATTACGTACCGATCTTTTCGTAAAACCCTTGCAACTTGATAAGGTGCTTTGTTTTTGGGAATCAGCTTCTTCGATGCACCAGGGTGTAAGTCAAAGTTGATAATTAATACATAATTCTTTTTGTACACAATAGGCTGTCTGCGTTTTTTTTTCTACATACTGTTTATTTTACACTTGCACCTTTTCCTGACTTAACGCTGCTTTTTCTCGCACTTGTTTGAGATCCTTTTTCCCACTTGTTCGCTCGGTCTCTGCCAACTTCTCCCCCAGCATGTCTATTACCTTACCCTTTTGGCTTACCGCAAACAGCATAACGCTCGGGTGTTCTTTCATGGCTCGAAGCATTTTATTGTTAAGCGTGTGCTCAACCGTTTCTAACACTTGATCCCAGTACACGTTTTGTTCAGGTTTGACTAACTTTGCCAACATAGACCCTAGACTTCTATTTACCCTCTCCACTTGACCATTCGCTTGCGGAGATCCTGTTGCTATATTTATATGTCGTACATTATTTTTATGCATGAACTCTTGAAAGTCACCCGACTTAAAAGAGCTTCCCCTATCAGATACTATGCACCTCGGTCGGCTATACGACTTGAAATAATCTGTCAGTGCCGGAATCACTTCTTTTGCTTTCGTAGTTTTAGTCGGATACTAACAAACCTAACAAAAGCCTAACAAATTTTGAACAAGCATCTATCACTACCAATATGTGCTTCTTCGCCGCTCTATAGTAATCTACAGCTCCATAATGGTCTACGTTAACCACTTTGAGTGGTACATTACCTTTAGGCACGTTGTGAAGGAAACCCTCTTCTTGTTTAAAATAATACACAATACACTATAGGCAGTTCCTGATATGTCTCCCTATCTTTAATCTCATTTTCAATAGCTTGTTGATATGCACTCGATCATTTTATCTGTCCCTTCGTGTCCAACTTCGTCATGATACTTATACAAAATATGGTCCACCATGTCCCCGGGCACACAAAAAACAACCGTACCATTGTTCTTCTTTCTATACAACACCCCATTGCGCATTTCATATAATGGGTGCTCTGAATTTTCTAACATCGTTCGTTTTTCCTTAGTACCCCATCCCTACCTTGACATATGACTAGATTGTCCTCAAAAGTATTTGTCTCTAGTATTAAATTGTTAGTTGAACGGCTTAGGGCGTCCACATGTTGCATTCGTGAGCCCGCCCGATGTTCCAACACATAGTCATAATTCTTTAGCTCCAGTGCCCACCTTGCTATCCTGGGGCTTAACTCTTTTTTATTGAGAGTCATCGTTAACGAATTGCAATCCGTTAGGATCTTAAACGTTGCAGTGCACTTATTGCTAGCGTCTTCAACTCTAAGCTGTGGTATTTTGATTCGGCATCGGTAGTCCTTTTTGAGTGTTAAAACACTGGGTGCATTTTCCCATCCGGTTTTTTCTGTAACAGAATCGCTCCCAACCCTACAGAACTAGCATCGCAGTGTAACTCTGTATCGTCCTTGAAATCGTATAAAGCTAGCACTGGAGATTCCACTAATTTGGACTTAAGCATCTCAAGGGACTCTAACTCTACCGAACCGAATGGAACTCCCTGTTTTTCCTTGTCAAATCGTACAATGTCTTGGATATTGTTGAAGAGTTTTTCACGAACCTACGAAAATACGAGCTTAGACCCAAAAAAACGTTGTACTGGATGAGGATTGCGCGGCACCGGAACATTGTTCATTGCAGTAAGGCCCCTCTCATCAGGCTGTATCCCTTCTCCTGTAACAGTATATCCCAGATACTGCACGCTTGACTGCAGAGGCTGACATTTATCTAGCCTTAGTTCGAGCTTGCCTCTTAAAAACATTCTTTAGGATTCGAAAATGTTCATTGTAACCCTCTGTATCTATCATTATATCATCCAAATATATTGTAGCATTGACTACAGGATGGTTTGTGTACCAAAAACTAAAACACTGTATCTCAAACTGTAGCAACGACATCTATTGCAAAACCTGTTAGCAGTAAATATTCCAACCTGATGTGCTTACGTTCCGCAATTGTCCCACACAATATCCCAATATTCCAGGATCCTCAATTCACCCGGAGAAACATCTAGCATGTTCTAGAACCCCTTGCAATTTCATATAAATACCCATACCACAGCCACCGTGGACACAGTTGTTTATAAGTGAATACAGCGATTACAAGAGGGACATTAGACCAGTAGTGAAAACAAGCGACATTGTGAAAATAAGTCTGTGGCGACCGTTTGATTCGAAATAAATAAATAATAAAGTGATTGCATACTGTGTTGAAGTAAAGTTAGTGTTTGATAATAAATAAACGACTGAAATACACAAAAGACGGTTTTATTTAAACGAACCCTAGCAAGAATATTACATTGGTGTCAGAAAAGTGGAATAAAACAAATTGTGTGTATTGCTTTTTGTGTAAGTGAAAAATAAAAATGGTTCGGAAATTGCTAGAAGATTTGTCATTGCCGCAACTAAAGGAAGTACTGAGCCAGCGGGAGCAACCTACGACTGGTACGAAAAGAGAATTGATTATTAAGTTGCGGAAAATAGTGACAGACGAGGGTGCAGATCCTGAAACAGCTTTGTTTGACGTCGAAGAAGAACAAGTAAGTACGACGAGTGACATGTCGGCTTTAATGAAATTGCTATCTGAGAAATTCGACGAACAAAAGAATTCTCAAAATGAAAAATTCGAGAAGCTAGAAAATTCCTTGACTGAACAAAAGAATTCTCTAGACGCAAGCTCGATGAACAGAACCAACTATTTGAGAATTCTCTAGAAGCTAAGCTCGATGAGCAAAACAAGAAGTTCGAGATACTAGAAAATTCTTTTGCTGAGCAGAAGAATTCTCTAGATGCTAAGCTTGACGAACAAAAGAACTCTCTGGAACATCAGCTATTCGATCAAAGGAGTGTTCTCGAAAGCAAATTCGAAGAACAAAATAAAAGTTTGGAAACAAGATTCGGGACAATCGACGAGAAAATTGGAAATGTAGAGACTAAAATTGAGACCTTTGAAACAGCCATTGAAGGAAGATTCGAGAGTGTTAAAACAAAATTCGAGGCTGTTGAAGGAAGATTCGAGAATTTGGCAAAGGAACTCGAATGCGTGAAGAAACAGAAAGTTCGGGAGTATTCAACCGACTGCCCGAGAAGGAAAGAGATGCAGCCTCCCGTCTTCGATGGACAGACATCATGGCCAATATATAAGAGGCAGTTCGAAGCTGCGGCAATGACGAACAACTGGGACGATGAAGAGAGGCCCATTGCCCTCACGCTTGCGCTTAGAGGATCAGCTGCAGAGCTACTACAAACTATTCCCGAGGACAAACAACGCAACTACGATAGTCTGGTGAAAGCCATTGAGATGCGATTTGGGGACGACCACATGCAGCAAGTATATAGGGTCCAGTTGCGCAGAAGGTCCCAGATGAAGGGTGAGACGCTCCAGCAGTTGCAAGCAGACATCGAGCGGCTGGCGAATTTGTCCTATCCAAACGCCGGCGAGGAGATCATTAACGAGATGGCAACCGAAGCGTTCACCCATGCCACAGCTGATGCGAAACTACAAATGGCGGTAAGAATGGCTGGAAAGAAAACGGTCGCCGAAGCTTTGGCGTTTGCTCTGACAATGGAGGCCGCAGTCCAGGCCTGTCAGGGAATACACCGTGTGAAGGAAGTAGCCACTATCGAATGCTCTTGCCAGAGGATGGACGTCGAAGACCGAAACAACGCTCGCGGAGGACAAATTCGTTGCTGGAACTGCAACAAAACGCGGAAACTGTCCACATTGAGCGAACTGGCGACGCAACGAAGAACCATCCTACAGGGACAACATCCATCCTGTAGGCCAGGCTCCTCGAAACCAGGAGTCGGGAAATGCCTAAGAGCCAGCTTCGTGGGGCAAAAGTTGGCTAATGGAATCGACGCCCCCAAGACCACCATCCAGGTCTCCCAAACCAAACGATGCAACAAGAGTCTAACAGTGGAAGCATTCATCGGCAAAAACAAGTGCGTGGCTACAATCGATACCGGCGCCACGGCTTCCATTGTAAGAAGAGATCTCGTCCGGAAGTCTTGGTTGCATAACACCAGCTGCTACTGTCTTAGAACTGCGACAGGTGAAGCGGCGAAAGTATACGGAGAAGTTCGCCTCACGTTACAACTAGTAGGGTTGGCCTTTTCTCATGCGTTCCTGGTGGCCGACATATGTGATGAATGCATCATCGGAGTGGACTTTATGAAAGAACATGACGTAATCATCGACATCGGGATGCAAGCTCTGCGGTACAGGAACGTAGAATTTCCAATGGTGCACGAGAACGAGAATGCAGCAGATTTAAGAAAAATACTCAGCAAGGACGAAGTCTTACCACCATCTTCCGAGACTATCATTTGGACAAAACTAGAGGGTGATCCTGGGAGCCACCGATTCTACCTATTGGAGCCGGATTCAGGAAGGAATTTCCCAAACTACATCGTGGGAAAAGTTTTAGTGGAGCTAGCGTTGCCATCTGTCCGGGTTTTCCCGGACATGTACTCTTTTTGACCTGTGCGGGGAACGTCCGGGATAGTTTTTCTAAATTTTCCGGTTTTATCCGGGATTCAGGGATGATTTATGCGAGGCGTATTTGTTTCTTGTACATTCTCCAATGTCAATATTTAATTGTAATATTCAAAACCTTGAAAAAACAAGGCACAGTATCCATTATTGAGACGGTAGATATTTTATATATATTTGAAGGAGGGTTACAAGAAGAAGTAGAAAAAATTTATATTGACAGCAATAAACTATATGAAATGCATTGGATCGTGAGTAGCACCTTTCGAAGAATTTAAATCTTTTTTATGGATGCAGTTTAATGACAACAATATAACGTGGGAATCGGTTAAGCCATGCTTGCTATATGTTCAGGATAGTAAATTATTTGGTCAATTTTGTAATCTCAAGCGCTACATGGATAATCTATCTCTCTGCAATGAAACAAATGTAAACACAAAATGGACTGAATATTTTAAAAGTTTTAGTTCTATAGACTTGTTTATAGTGAATTAATTAAGATAGCGGAGTTTTGTTTCGCAATTCCTATTCACAACGCCCATGTAGTAAGAGTTTTCTCTTTAATTAATTCTGAATGGATAAAGGAAATAAAAAAAATTGGTGCCTGACACAGTAAAAGGAATAATTTTAATGAAGTTTAATTTCCACCTGTTAAGCTGCGAATCTTTTTACGATTTCTTAATCAGAAGCAACAGTGACGTACTTGGCTAGGACATATAAAGCGGATAGACACCAACGCTCCGGCCTGCAGAGTCTTTGAATCTAACCCAAAGGGACGCAGAAAAGGGTCTCTTCGCCGTAGGTTGCACACATAAGTTCAAGGGGATCTCGACCAACTTGGAGTGTGCAACTAGAGGCAATTAGCTAAACGTCGAGCTAAAGGCCTACCGAGGAGTCGCCTACCCGATGACACGGCAGTCATGGTACGTCTAGGAATCTGGTCTGTGGGCATACGCACTACGTGACCAAACCATCGAAGCATAGATCGTTCCGTTCGGAGAAGTAGCTCCTCAACATTGAGCCCCTCGCATACTCTGATGTTGTGCAGTCGATTCCTATGAGTTATTCCAGCAACACTGCGAATGAACCTCATTTCGGCACCTTGTATCCGCAATCCTATTCTTTCGGTCACTACCCACATTGCATGACCATAGGTGAGCTTTGGAAGATACTCGTGTACCGAGTTAAAAACCAATAATTTAACAAAGTTTGGCCTTCTTTGAAACAAATTGACCAAGCCCTCTCAAAATTAATCCAGCCTGACCAATTGTACAGGCTAACTCAGCATTGCTCTTTCCATCACTTGTGAATAAGACCCCGAGGTAGTTAAACTTATCCACCTGCTTCAGTGGGACTCCACTAAATATATTTAAACTATTCTACTTTATTCGAAAACATATTTACGAGTATGAAATATATCATGAACATGAAGTAAATTTTTTTTTTTCTTTATACAATAAATAGTGCCTGTGTTTTCGTCCTAGTTTTGTACTCTTTTTGATTCCTATTTTGTCCGGGAAAGTCCGGGATTTTCAAACCCGATAACTAGTTTCTTTGAAATATTGCTGGCAACCCTAAGTGGAGCCAAAGAACAGCCTGGTCCCAGTACGGCTCATGAACTTAAAGAGCCACAGCATCAAACTAAAACAAGGGGAGGTTATTGGTGAATGTGTTCCGATATGTTTAATCTCGACAATAACTGGAAAGGAATCTGCGGGGCCCGTATCATCAGCCAGGTTGGCGGAAGTAAGGGACATGATCCTCAAGCACTGCAAACTGGATCGGGATCAGCGAGCCATGGCAGAAAATCTAATCGGTGAGTACGCTTATATATTTGCCTCACAGGATGGAGAGTATGGCCGAACACATCTGGTGCAACATCGCATAGACACTGGGGACGCCAGACCAATTCGTCAGCCTGCCAGATGACTTCCATTGGCAAAGCAGACGGAGGTCGCGGATATGGTGTCAACGATGGAGAAGGAAGGGCTCATCGAACGTCCTAAGAGTCCGTGGGCCTCACCTGTTGTACTGGTTAAGAAGAAAGACGGCAGCACTCGATTCTGCGTGGACTATCGGAGACTTAATGATGTCACCAAAAAGGATAGCTACCCTCTGCCACGGATCGATGACACATTTGACACACTCTCAGGAGCTCGATGGTTTTCCACCCTTGATTTAAAGAGCGGTTACTGGCAGGTACAGATCGATCCAAAGGACCGAGAGAAAACTGCGTTCACTGCAGGAAATGGGCTGTGGCAATTTACAGTAATGCCATTTGGATTGTGCAATGCTCCGGCAACTTTTGAGCGCCTAATGGAACACGTCCTGCGTGGATTGACCTGGAAAACTTGCTTGGTGTATCTGGACGATGTGATCGTGATAGGAAGAACGTTCGAGGAACATCACGACAACCTAAAGAATGTGCTAGAACGGCTTCGAAGCGCTCACCTGAAGCTGAACCCAAAGAAATGTGACCTCTTCAGATCCGAAGTCAAGTACCTGGGCCACGTTATCTCATCAGAAGGAGTGCAAACCCATCCAGACAATGTGGAAGCTGTGAAAAACTGGCCACTCCCAAAAGACAAACACGAACTCAGGAGCTTTTTGGGCCTCGCCACATACTACCGACGATTCGTAAAGGACTTTGTCGGAATCGCGAAGAGCTTGCACCAACTGACGGAAAAAGGAAGACAATTCAAGTGGTCAGGTGAGTGCGACAAAAGCTTCAAGAACCTTAAGCAACAACTATGCGAAGCACCAACACTAGCATATCCCATTCCCGGAGAAATGTTCATCATAGATGCAGATGCAAGTAACGTCGGTGTTGGAGGGGTTCTTTCGCAGGTACACAGCGGCCAAGAGAAGGTAGTAGCATACTTCAGCAAAGTGCTCTCCAAGCCGGAAAGGAACTACTGCGTGACCAGGCGAGAACTTCTGGCGCTGCTTCTGGAGACAAAACACATCCATAAATACCTCTACGGCCAAAAGTTCCTTTTGCGCACAGACCACGCGGCTCTAAAATGGCTGCTGAAGTTCAAGAATCCAGAGGGCCAGGTCGCAAGATGGATTGAACGGCTGCAGATGTACGATTATGAAATACAGCATCGTAAAGGGAAACTTCATTCTAATGCGGATGCCTTATCCCGGCGACCATGTAAGAGCGACTGCAAGCATTGTGTGCGGCAGGAAGAGAAGAAACTTCTTTCCATCCAAAGGGTAAGAGCTGAGCTTATCGCCGGCTGGAGTGCAGAGGAAATCCACAACGCTCAAAAAGAAGACCCAGACATCGAGCCGATATTAGCGTGGAAGGAGTTTATGGCAAAGATATCTCGGGCAAGAGCCCCACTCTCAAGGCATACTGGGCTCAGTGGGACTCCCTTCATGTGCAAGATGGTGTTCTGAAAAGGAAATGGGAAAGGCCGGACGGGAAAGATTTCATAATGCAGCTTGTCTTGCCGCGATCAAAAGTACATGAGGTGCTACGGGAGGTGCATGATGGATCATCCGGAGGTCATTTGGGTGCAAACAAAACGCTGGAGAAGGTGCGAGAACGTTTCTATTGGCTCAGCGCAAGGGTAGACGTAGAGAGTTGGGGTCGAAAATGCGTCGTGTGTGCCGCCAGCAAGGGACCCAGAATGAAAACGCGAGGCAAGATGCACCAGTACAACGTGGGCGCACCCTTTGAACGGATTGCCGCTGACATCGCTGGTCCATTTCCAGAAACCGACAATGGTAACCGTTACATCCTAGTCGTTATGGACTACTTCAGCAAATGGCCGGAAGCGTTCGCCATCCCTAACCAGGAAGCGAAGACCATCTACCTACCGAAATGCAGTGCAAAGTACTACTGGACATACTCCATCCGAAGTCTTGTTTGGCCGAGCAGTTCGGCTACCTAGTGAGGTGATGTTTGGATCCCCTAACGATGAGCCCAAATGTGAAGAGGACTATGTGGCAGACCTCAGGGAAAGGATCTGAGACATACATCAGAGGACCAGGACGAGGATAAGGATAGCGAGTGACCGCATGAAAACCAGGTACGACACAAAGGCAACAAGGTCTAGCTTCCACGATGGAGACCTAGTATGGTTGTACAACCCACACCGGCAAAAGGGGAGGTCACCTAAGCTGCAGCAGGACTGGGAGGGCCCTTATAAAGTGGTCACACGCATCAATGACGTCGTCTTCCGGATCCAGCGTGGAGTAAGAGGCAAGATGAAAATTGTCCACCTGGATCGTCTTCATCATTACCACGGCAGTAATCCAGATGATCTTGTTCGGGACGAACAAGTTTAAGAGGGGGGCAGTGCAGCATTGACTACAGGATGGTTTGTGTACCAAAAACTAAAACACTGTATCTCAAACTGTAGCAACGACATCTATTGCAAAACCTGTTAGCAGTAAATATTCCAACCTGATGTGCTTACGTTCCGCAATTGTTCCACACAATATCCCAATATTCCAGGATCCTCAATTCACCCGGAGAAACATCTAGCATGTTCTAGAACCCCTTGCAATTTCATATAAATACCCATACCACAACCACCGTGGACACAGTTGTTTATAAGTGAATACAGCGATTACAAGAGGGACATTAGACCAGTAGTGAAAACAAGCGACATTGTGAAAATAAGTCTGTGGCGACCGTTTGATTCGAAATAAATAAATAATAAAGTGATTGCATACTGTGTTGAAGTAAAGTTAGTGTTTGATAATAAATAAACGATTGAAATACTCCAAAGACGGTTTTATTTAAATGAACCCCAGCAAGAATATTACAATATAATCAGCTCACCCTTCCTAACCATATCAGAAAAAATGTTGTTCACATATCTCTGAAACGTGGACGGTGCATTTCTAAGCCAAAACGGCATTCTCAAAAATTCAAACTGCCCTAACGGAGTAACGAACAACGTTTACTTCACCGAATCTTCGTGCATGTACACATGCAAAAATCCGTTCTTCAGGTCTAACTTCGTAAAAACTTTCTTATTTGAAAATCTATCTAACAATTCACCTATCAAAGGGATCGGATAACTATCTTTTGCAGTAACTTTATGTAGGGTCCGATAATCCACACACATTCTAAATTCACCTGTTTTTTTTTTTTTTTTTGACTATTATTGTAGAATAGGAGTCCCTTTCATTCGTGCGAAAAATATAAGACAAACAACATAAGTAGTTGCGAGAAGCTAGGCACTTAAAGATCTGTTGCGCCAAATATTTATTTATTTATTACAATAGGAGACACGTACTCTAACTCACTTGCCCTAATACACCCGATGGCTGTATACTCGTCCAACAACTTACTTAACTCTTGTGGTGGACAATGAAAAGGTTTTACACTATCTAATACTAGCGTAATTTTTGTTTTCACCGTTGGTTCAGCAGGTCGTTCGCGTTTCAAGTAACAACTATCGCACATTTTATGCATGCGTTCTTTAGTAAACACATCTAAATTTTCCCCAATATTTAACATTCTTTTGTCATCACCGCTTTCGTAATTGATTAACAGCAAAGATTTTTCAAATCGGCTGCTATCATTTTCTCTATTCGCTATTTTATCTTATCTACCGTTTAACTTCAGAAACTATCTTACATCTATTGGTATTAGTTTGTTCTTTTTCCTTGTTATCCAACTGTACAATTTCTGAAACTAACTTAAACTTAATGGCCTTCAAAAAATGTCTTCCCAAGATTGCCTCATAACTCATAGATCTGTCATCGACCACGTTCTACTCAAAGTAGATCTTACGGTTACCGAAAATTACATAACACAATATCTTTCCATACGTTTTTAGTTTGCTTTTATTAATTCAAAAATACATAGTGTCGCTTGGTTTTAACAAAACTTGATCCGTAGCAGGCGCCAAATGCGCGCTTGGGTTTTCTGCACTCGGCGGCGAAGTGTCCCACGCAGTTACAATTAAAACACCTTAGTTTTGTCTCCTGGCCTCTCGACACCACCGTTGTTGACCTTTGCTGTGTTGCTGGACCTCCTTACTGCTTTATTTTTCCGAGGGTAGGTGAAAATCTTCAACAAGACACTATGCGGGTCGACAGCGCGTGCTCATAGTAGTGTGGGATTCTTACCCACTAAAAAACCTCCCTTCAAAACACGCTTGTTTATATTTTTTACTACAGCTAAGTATTCGACTTATCAAGTAGTTTACATTTCACGAAATAAGGACGTTTTGAAGATACCTTCCCATTAGAAGTTCCCCTTATCTAAACACTCGATTGCTTTGTCAGATGAGTTTCACAGACCAAGCATATATCAATGTCTTTTTCTCGTATAAGGATTTCTAGCTCGTCGAGTCTTCGTATAAGCCCGTTGATGTTCCAAGTAAGAATTTTGAGTGTTTCTTTCATATTTTGGTTGAAGTGCGCGTATAAGGAATGTTGTTTTCTAATGCAACTAGTCTCTCGAAAATAAGTTTTCTATCACCGTTTTCCAATGTCGCAGCTTGAGCAGGAGTCTTTACAATAAAGTTTGGATGATTTATTGCTTTGATCTCCCATGAGCTGTCGGTCTTGTACTTGCCATTAGCTGCCATCGCCGCTTGAGCATAAGATTGCACGCCAATATTCGAGGATTTAGCTTCTGTCACCTTTTCTCTACTACGTTTGGGTTTTTCTTCATTACCCGATTTTAAGTCAATATTGACGGATTTCCTTTTTTTCGCTGGTTTTTCCGTAGCTATTTTGGGTCTGTTTTTAATTGGTTTTTTGGAGCTCTTTCGTCACTTCGCAACCTCGATAGTTCGCAGGGTGTTTTCCTTTACAGTTTTTGCAAGTATTGGGGTTTGCTTATTTAGGCGACACTCATCTGAGAGATGTTTACCTGCTCATTTCACGCATCGCGGTTCTTTCTGGCAGTAAGTCTGCGTATGATTGAAGCCTTGACAGCGCTTGCACTGCGGGATCAATCTGGAGCTCTTACGCATAGGTTCGATTTTGACAACGATGTCTAGAATAGCCTTAATGCCATTTATTACATCTTTATTTTCGATTTTGTCAAAACTAAGCATGAAAAGTGGAAGTCCACGCTTTACCATTTTTAAAGCCTTTGCATTGAAAGTCGTTCATTACATCTTCTTTTGTGCATGAGTGGTGGAGACCCCTTGCTACAACACGCAGTGGTCTTTCTAACTTATTTTCATAAGTATACCACTGAATCTTCTCGGCATTCAATTTTTGGGACTCTGCACCGTCGGCACCATCGACATTGATTTTTCACGTATTGTTTCGGAGAGATGTCACCTTAAGTTTCGATGCCAGCGTTCCTTAATTGTCCGTAATTCCAACGACGTTTGTCGGTGGCGGAGGACATAGTTTTATTTGTTGAAACTTCTGTTGCAACTCCTTGCGCTTTGCATCTTTTTGTGGCTCGACTTCCGGTGAGGAACCAGCTTTGCTTTTTTTGCTAGGTCGTTTCTTTTCGATCCAATTCGTTTCGCGTGTTAGCTCTTTTTTGTCCGTCTGGTATTCGCGACTAGGTAAGCGATGTGGGCTAACTGTATTTTCTTTTTGTAGATGCGAGTTTTTTAAGGCATTCTTTTCTTGCCTGAGTAAATCTACCTAAGCTTGGTACGGAGTACGTCGCTTTCCTCCTCAATGCTTTTTGATTTCGCTGAGTCCCGTTTTTCACGCGCTTGAGCTTCCGGTGCACTTCTTTTTCCGGAGACGCTCGATCTTGTTGGTGGAGATCGAGATACCCTTGTACTTTTTGAGAACTTATTTATTTAGTGCAATAAATGGCTCTCCCCAGAATCCGTAGAGTCGACCTCCGAAGAGGGTGGATTTTCCAGTGTACCTGGACTGCCACCTTGGGTATTAAAATCTTTTGTTTTGCTCATTGCATGTTTTTGTATACGCCATACTCGGCATACGGAGGGTGGATTTTAGTCGCCTTTACGACAGGCATGCGTACTTCGGGCATATTCTGACCCCTACCCGAAGGGTGGGCATCTTCTGTGTTACTTTTGCGAACGCCTGGAAGAGTTGTGCCTTTGTTGTGTTACACTGTATATGTGAATGTAGTCGCAGCATCTCGTCTGATATGCCCTCCACCATATACTCTACCAATTCGTCTTCTTCCACTTATATACCATTGGAGAGTATAATTTTGTCATTGTAGTAGTCAAAAAAACTGTCGTTTTCAGACCACTTTCTAGCCTGGAACTTTTGTCTCACCACCATCGTGTTATCTTTTGTGCTGAACACCTCCTGAATCCCTTCGATCAATTTGTCAGCGCCTTCAGCCAGAAAGTTTGGCTTGGAGTGTAACCATGGTTGGGCCTTGCCTTTCTACTTACAAGACAACAAAGTGAGCAGCATGTTGTCGTCCACGTTTTATATATCCCGGACATTTCGCAGTTGAGCCAACCAAACATCCAGATTCATGCCGCCATCGAAATCTGGCAACAACTCCTTTAGTACACTGAAATGTTGCGACAAACCCGCAACACTGGCCGTACCACCCGACCTCGCACTATTGTTTGCCTGCGGTCGATCATTTTTGTCTCTCGTCGTCAGCATACTTTCATCTGTGTGTATTTCTCCCGCAACGCTAGTCACACCACCTGGCTCCATACTATCATTTGTTTGCGTCTGTTCACTCTTGTTCTCCAACATTTGCGTCCTCTCGTTTGTGTCTGTTTCTCTGGCCATTTGTTCTATCCTTCGCAGGCTTTCATTTTCTCTCATTAGCAACTCTTTTTCGCGCCTCAGCAAGTCGACCTCTCTCTTATAATATTCCAACTCTTCACTAGTTGACCGTTGTCTTTCTTATTTCTTTCCTCCACCTTCCATCCGCCTGTTCGTCACGTACACCATCGTTTGCCAAATCGTCTCTCTCTGGTGGTTCACCATGGTCTTCAACCCCTACCCCGTTGATGCGCTTAACGAGCACTTTTTTTTTGCCGTCCACTAAAACCACTCACGCAGCTGCACGACGCTGTACTCATCCATCCCAACCAAGTTTTCCATTTCTATCACTATGCACACATTCTTTGTGTTTTATACTTCTGTTGTTCAATCTTTTGTCGTTTGCTTAACTTTGTATTTCGCCACCAGTAAATACAGGGGTGGCAATGGTGTAGTGGTAACGTGGCAATGATATAGTTGTAACGTCGTTAATTGCCACGCTAATGGTTCATGGTTCAAATTCTGATGTCAGCAAGCATTTATTTATTTCTCATGAAATATGTATATAAAGTCAGTCCGATCATTTGCGAAAGCTTATGTGAACACTACTGCGAAGGCATAACACTGGCGGTAGCTTGGTCATATGGCTGGAAAAATTGTTCGCTCTGTTGATGGTGATTTGCCCTTGACATCGGTTATCGGTGAAACGTACTGTGAATCACAAGCAAAGACAAAAAATAACGAAAATCTCCTCAGTTATCTGGACGCCACCCCCGGAGAATCTCTGAAGCATAAACAACTGAGCTTCAAGAACTAATACACCAAAATCTCTCTCTCTATCTATCCTTTCCAACGCCCGCACTGTGTGTAAACATGTTAATGGTATCCATATCCCTTGCGTGCGCGCAAATTATAAAAAAAAAAAAAAAAATACACTTTTTTACATTGTATACTCGTATATTTTGTGTTTAATGTTTTATGCAGCACTCGTTCACATATACATATATATAAATTTCTAACTTTTGCTTAACACTCCTTTGCACTCTATTAACGATTAGGGAGAGGAGAAACGAAAAAAAAGGAAGAAAAAAAAAATAAAAAATTCTTGGGCAATCCCACTTCTGAAGAATATTGTAGTGGCATGATATCTCTGAACTTTGAGAGCTTTGTATATTTCACAGCCTTTGTAATTTGCGGTGTGTTTTTCTCCACACAGAGCACATTTTATCTCATTTCATTTCATTTATTTAGTTTCTTAATTAATATCATTCATAAGAAGCTTTATGTCACCTTTAAGGCTATAAATGAGAAATTTATACAAAGCAAAATATACAATAAAGTTATAATTTAAATTCATGTATGTATGTATGTATGTTTAGGAAATTGATATTTGCTATAACCAACAATTATTAAGGATATCATTTAAAATGTTAAATGATTTTGATTTATTTATGAAGTTTACCTATAGTGTATCTATAAACATTAGATGTATCAATAGTGTATTGCCATTAACCTGCCAAATGCCGAAAGAGAGATTCTCCAAAACTACTCGTATTATAAAGCCTTCTCACCCCAAGAGGAAGGGAATTCCAAAGACGAGTGGCATGATAGAAAAATTGTCGCTCTGAGTTTTGATAAAATACGTGCGGCTGGATCAAACTAAGGGACCGGTGCGAGTGTGAGATCTTAAGTTTTTCGAATAAATATGGAGGCTGTTTGCTAATAATATCTTTAGAAGATGGGTCAATCCACTTCTACACTGACGGCTCAAAATCCAAGGACGGAGTTGGTGGCGGTGTTTTCTCTGACAGGCTTAATCTTAAGCTCTCCTTCCGTCTTCAAAATCATTGTAGCGTGTTCCAGGCCGAAATTTTGGCGATTAAAGAAGTCTTATCTTGGTTTAAGAAAAACGTGATATTCAATATTCACCTGTGTTGGGTGCCGGGATATAGGGACATTCCAGGGAATTGTAAGGCCGATGAACTCGCTAGAATAAGAACCACTATACCCATCCTGCCGGACAAAGGCTCCGTAGGTATACCAATCGCTACTTGCAAACTTAAATTTAAGCTGGATGCTATCGAGAGTATGAACCTTAGGTGGACAAGTGGACCCACATGTCTAGCGACAAAACAAATTTGGCCGAAGCTAAATCTAAAACGTTCCAAGATTTTGATTTCTCTCAACAGATTGCATATCGGCGCTATAACAGGTGTCATCATTGGACACTGTCTAATAGGCAAGCATGCCGCAAGGCTAAGCGTTTTTGCGAATGACTTTTGTAGAGGCTGCATGGATGATGAAGAGGAAGAAACTATTCACAACCTACTTTGTTTCTGCCCAGCTCTCTCGCATAGAAGGAAGCTTCACCTAGGAGCCCCCTATTACAACGACATAGCCGACCTGAAAACATCGATATTAAGAGCCTCCTACACTTCGTAAGAAGCTCAAAATGGTTTAACGAGTAGGTAGAAGAAAATTTCTCCCATAATCCATGTGGTATCACAATGGACCTATTATTGGTTTAAGTGTGTTGGCGATTCTCAGATGGCAGCCACTTCAACCTTATCTAACCTTGCTGATAATAACCTTATGTAGATACTTGAGTACACAAATCTCCAAATACTTGTCTACCGTACAATCGAGTATATTTTTGACATACCATATGATGCAATGTGGTCATGCCGTGTCAAACCATAAACGTAGCGAGTGATATTGTTGAACGCAACGTAGAGCTTACGCTTGATAAGCCCACTGCAATAACAGAAAATTTCACAGCCATACGTGATGATTGGTATAAGCAATGTCTTTACTAACATTAACCTAGTATGCGGGGGTGTGTGGGATTGCGACATTTAGAGATTTCTAAGGGAATAATAGATTTTGGCTATAACTGTGGATATATGGTCTTCCCAGGACAGAGTCTTGTTGAACCGTAGATTTTTAACTTTGTCTACAAATTCAATTAGCTCATCTCCAAGACACACTATGGGTAGGTCACAATCAAGAACTCCGCATCTGCTTATAACAAGACACTTGGTCCTGGATGGATTCAACATTAATGAGTTCTGTACAGATCACGTTAGAATTTTACCAAGGTCATCGTTGAGTTCATGAACCACATCTTCTAAAACGTCAGGTTTGCAGCTGACATAAAGTTGAACGTCGTCTGCATACATGTGCAATGATGAGTGCTGAACTATAGTCGGGAGGTCATTAATGAAAATGGTAAAAAGCAATGGCCCTAAGATGGATCCTTGAGGTACACCTGCTGAGGTTACAACGAAGTCCGACATTTTATCATCAACTTGCTTGTTTCCTTCCACCAAGGTATGTTTCTATGAGCTTCAAGGCAAATTGGGAAAAGCCAAAAAGCCTTTCAAGTTTTAATAAAACCTGATGATGATTTACTGTTTCAAATGCCTTCGAAAAGTTTGAAAGAGTAAGAAAACTTATTCGGTTTCTATCTAGCGCAGCGCCTATATCATCAATTACTTTTAGCAATGCGAATGTAGAGCTATGAAATGGCCTGAATCCTGACTGATTCTCACAAAGTAACTTATTGCGCTGGAGATAGATCGACATTTGATGGTGTACTATCTTTTCCAAGACCTTTGACAGGAAAAGGAGGATTGCAATAGATCTATATTTAGCTGGCGAACTAGATGTTGCTATCTTTTTTAACAATGGTACAATCTTGGCGACTTTCCAGGCACTAGGAAAAGCGGATGTTGTTAGGACTGTGTTAAAGACATGGGTAACTGCTGGCAAGAGGTAATGTAATATAATTTTAATAAAAAGTGCATAAATTCCATCAATACCAACAGCTTTAGACTTCATTTTGAGGATAGCACTAACAACATCCGCTTGTTCGATACAGGTGAACCCGAACGAGTTATTTATTATCAAATGATAAGGTTTAGTACAAGCACTAGAAGACCTTTGAACTTGTACAAACTCTCTATTTAAACGATTAATGTCGATGTTGTCATTTCTGATGTTACTCTTGCGACCGATACCTAGTTCCCGAAAATTCTGCCACTGGGTCTTAGTGGGCGCCGTGGCGTAAGTGGATAGTGTGTCGGATCACTACGCATGAGGTTCCAAGTTCGAATCCCAGAAAATACCAAAAAGTTTTTTCACGGTCCCACCTCTCGCGAGCGTCTGACAAACATCCGAGAGTATTGTTGTCTAAAAAAGCTTCTCAAATCGCCGTTCGGATTCGGCAGTAAACTGTAGGTCCCTTCCATTCGTGTGGAAAATATAACGCACACAACATGAGTGGTTGCGAGAAGCTAGGCCCTGGCACTTTAAAGAGCTGTTGCGCCAAATATTTGTATTTGGGTCTTAGTTGGCAGTTTGTTATTTAAATGCGTATCATAATAATCACGCATGGCATGCTGGATTTTTGAATTAACTAGCTGGCGGAAAACATTATAAAATTCAGGAAATCCAAATTGTTTCCATCTCTTATAAGCTGCGTCGCGTTTGTTTTTTAAGTCGAATATTTCGGGAGTAAACCACAAATTATAGAAGTACCTGGTAACCTTGGTCTTAAGAGGAACATGACTAATAGCTGAGAACTGGCTGTAAAAAACGTCCTGAGTATCATTTGCGAGAAATGAGCCCAGAAGAGTGCTAGTGTGAATGAAGTGCGTCGGAACAGATTTGTTTACAATATCTAAACTAAGTGTTTGCATTGCCTCAAAAAATAATGTAGAGCCCGCTTGATTTAACAAGTTGCAATTAAAGTCACCGCAAACAATGGCTTTCCAATAATTAGGAGAATAATTTTCTATGATGTAAACGGGAGATAAATCAAAGTGGCTATTAGGTCGGTAGACAACACTTAGAAGACATATTTTCTTCTCACGAACAACTTCAACAAAACAATACTCTACTGGACTACCGGGAGACGAGTTCATTAAAACTTTAACGAATATAGTGTTGCGGATATAGATTGCAACGCCACCCCCTATTCTATATGGTCTATCGTAGAGCAGTCTTGTAGAGCATATACCTCATCTACAACATCAATGTTAAATCATGTTTCGGTTACACATACGACATCGATATTTGAATCAAGAAACATTCCTCTAAATTCATGAATTTTCTTAAAAAGACTCTGCGAACCGTGGCGCTGAATACAAAGAATATTTATCAGTATGCGCAAGTGATCATTCGTACCATTTCCTTGGAATTGGCCTACAACTGTATTAGGCATCAATGAGGAAAAAAAAAGAAAGAAAAACTAGCCCTTGGGGAAAGACAACTAAAAATACGGTTGACTAAAAACGGAAAAAATCTCAGGCGGCAGGCGAATGACAGATATATGTAGATACACTAAGGTAAAGCATGACAACAAAATAGGTAAATAATAATAATGCATTGAAAAAATAGATTGACCAAAAACATTACGTAAAAGAGACTGTAACTTCAGCTTACTTTTCGTTTTGCACGACATCATGATGAGTATCAGCAGCGGCAAAGCAATCCAAGCGTTTACTGCAATCGATCAGGAGAGCGTCTCCATTTGGTCACAGATAATATAGTTACATAGATATCGCATCCAGTACAAAAAAAAATGGCCAATTTTCAATCGACTGGGATTTACTCGTGGGTTCGATCGATCTTGGTTGCCACCCTAGTAAAGGAGATTAATCGAACTCTTTCAGACCAAACGAAATAAAATTATGTTGCAAGACCATGCAATAATCTTGCTCTTCAGTGTGTCGTAGAAACACCAAAGCAAACTTCTGTCATATAGAAACCATTTTCTGTTAAAGAACAATATCTACGTACATACAAAAAACTGATGGTATGGTATGATTCAATAGAGATCGTGACATTGGCATGGCTTGTGTGTATCTTACACGGTGCCTCCACGAGCCATGAGTCATGCTTGGGCATATGTCGGACAACTGTCAGACGATGCCCAGGCAGCTGCCATATTTTAATGGGTGGGCAGTTCATGTCTGAACATTTCATGGAAGATGGAGCTCATTTTTGCACTCAAAGCTTTAGAGCAACTGCATAACAAAGAAGAAAAGGAACAAAAGCAAATAAAACGTCGTTCTGGGTAAAACCTTACGTTTTCCACTCGGTCATGACTGAATTTTCTTCAAAGTTACAGCTCATGCCCAATTTCATGGCAGGCATGGATGGCAAGGCATAAATCCAAACATATATGTCAGGGCATGCAAACATGAAGACATAATGCGGTCTCCATGAGACATTTTGAAGACAAGACATATGCCCGAGCATGAGTTATGGCTCGTGGAGACACCATGTTACGTCGCGTCGTTTTGTTTTAGAAAGGTTGCATGGCATTTATGTACTTCTCTAGATGTGTATTTCTTGTTTCTTTTGGTAAATACATGAGTTTGAAATTTCTGTCATCGCAGGTTAAAAATTATGTGTATCATTTATTTGAAATCGAATTGCGACAGCGCTTGGTTTTAAATAAAATTAACTAATGAATGATAAAAGCAAATCAGGAGTTTCTTGCACGACATGCAAGTAATCGAGAAGGGGTTTTCCTAATTTAAAAATTGTTGCATGCCCCTCAAAAGAAAAAAATGAAATTTTAAATAATTTATGGAAAAAAGCATGTAGTTTTGATGGTGATAAGATTTTTTTTGTTTGCCAAAATCATTTTTGTAGTGAGTTTGTGGGCAGGAAAATGCTAAAAAGAAATGCAGTTCCCATACTCAATTTGCAAAATGATATTGATCAATTTGAAGAATTAGAAAATCTTTCTTCTTCGAATAGTAAGAGAAGAAGAAGTTCAAGTTCAGATCCAGGCTGCTTGAAATGCATCAAATTGATGCAATCAATCGAGAAGCGGGAAAAACCATTTTTCAACTAAAAAAAAGTATTGCTTCTTTCAGTTTGAAAATTAAAACTTTAAAGCAAAAACTTAGATTAAAGAACAGAACATTAAAAATAAAGAAACAAAATAGGTATTCAGGTTTGGTATCCCAAATTAAGATCATGATATGTCAGAGCAGTCCAAGTTATTTTGTTTTATGTTGATGGGGCTTTCTAAATCAAATTTGTATAGCTCAGAAGAAAAAGAACTTGCACAAAATGTTTTTTTATCACTCGCAAAATACATACATATACATTTCTACGCGATGGGTTGGGCTTTCGACTTCCTCATAAAGCTTCATTATATCGTTGGGCTCCTGTGAAAGGTCTATAGCCTGGGTACCAAACCATGGCTCAAAATATATTGAAATCTAAAATTGCATCAGGAGTCATCGTCAAAAGTATCTGGTGTTGGTTTTTGATGAGATTCGAATCCGCCGAAATGTGACCTACAATGCTACCAACGACTTAATTGATGGATTCGAAGATTTAGGTTCAGCAAGAAAAAAATCAAATGCTTTTGAAATTTGTGTATTTATGGTTAATGGTCTTTTTGATTCATGGAAAAGCGCTGTTAACTATTTTTTTTCAGAAAATGGAATAAAAGGGAATGACTTAAAACAGTTGATTAAAAAGAATTTTGAAATATGCAAGGATCTTGGTCTTCAAGTATGCGCTGTTGTTTGTAACCAGGGTCCAAACAACAGGAAAGCGTATCAGCTTTTGAATGTGACTGAAAAAAACCCGTTTACGACATTTGAAAACCAAAATATATACTGTGTTTACGATTTTCCTCATTTACTTAAATCAGTGCGCAATCTGTTACTTAAATCGGATCTGAACACCCCCGATGGTTTAGTTTCTTTCGATGTCTTCAGAGAAATATATAATTTAGAGACCGACAACGTTGCCAAACCTTGTTTAAAATTTACTAGCTCATATACAGCTCCTAATGCTTTTGAAAAAATTAGCGTACGCCTAACGACTCAAATATTTAGCAGGACATCTGCTGCGTCCATACAAACAGCTCAACACCCGAATTGTCTAAAATTTACTTCGCAACACGATCAAGCAACGCAAGCTTTTACGCTGACATTAAACAATACCTTTGACTGCATGAACAGTGGCTCACAATACGACACAAATGCGCTTCAACGTGGAGTTACTGTTGGAAACGCTGCATACCAACAGATAAAATATTTTGTAATATATTTGCAAGCGATGCAAAATTTTTCAAATGTACCCAAAAATTTTTATTTCAAAGGAATGGAACAGACACTTAAAGCAGTTTTATTACTAAGCGAGGACATTAACAACGGTACGTTTGTTGATGCTGATTGCTTGCTGACAAAGAGGGTACATCAAGACATCTTAGAGAACCTGTTCTCAATTGTCAGAATAAAAGGTGGAAATAATAAGTATCCATCTGCTTATGAATTCAGTGTACTAATGTCAAAAAGTCTTTCGTCAAACCTTATTTCCTTCTCACCTTACAGTAATTGTAAGGACGATGATGTTCAGTTTTTAAGCTTAGGTATAGTCCAAACAAAGGGCACTCATGTTGTTTTGCTGAGTGAGGAACAAGAAGAAGAAGACTGTGATGAGTTTTTGTACACAGAAATCATAAACAAACTAAAAAAAAAAACTGATTTTACACTTGAGACTATTGCTTACAAAATGCCTTCAAAGAGCCACTGTTCAAAGAGTTCAGAAATTTTTTTGAGAAAAGATGAAAAAATAACATGCCCTTCTGAGTTTTTTATATTTGGCAAAAATTTTTCTCAAAATAGTGATTTTGGCAGTCTTTTTGCACCATCCGATGAATTGTTTGACGTTTGTAAGCTTAATTTTAAAATTTTCCATGGAATGTTCCGGGATCGCCCTCATAAGAATAACAAATATCCGTGACAGCAGCTGGTTTGATGAGAAAAACGAATGCTTTTATCATCGCAAGAGTTGCTTAATTTTACCCTTCTTGTCTTATTGCGCAAACACTGCTCATGGGAATTAAAAAAGCGAAAAATCAGCAAAAATCAAAAGGCGCATATATTATCAAGAAAATAAAAGATGTAAATAATACTCATCATCATTTGAATAAACATAAAATAAATCTATACTTATTCAAATGAGATAACTAATTTCAACCGTTTTCCTTACCTTACAAAATGCTTTTAATAATAAAGTTTATTCAGAAAAAAGTCAAATAATGAGACGACATAATTTTACAATTGTACCAAGTTCCTACCTTATCATACTCGTAATTATTTATAAAGCAAACATAAATAATTTAAAAATCGAAAACCTTTTTCTGAAATACAAGAATTCATTGAAAAATTTATGTGACTGTGTCACCTACATACATATGTAGCTACGTAGATATTTATTTTTTATTTGATGAAAATTGCTTACACATAGAATCATCCCTCATACATCTCACAAAACGTGCTACCAACTCACAACCGTTTGAGCATGGTATACATACAAGATCGGTGGAACTGGGACCCACGAGTAAATCCCAGTCGATTGAAAATTGGCCCTTTTTTTGTACTGGATGCGATATCTATGTAACTATATTATCTGTGATTTGGTGTGTGAGACACATAACATACTCGTACACTCCTCCATGGGTGAAAACAGAAAAAAAACTGTTTTTGCTTCTTCAGGTGAAAAGCTTTCCGGTAAAGTAAGAGCACAGATAATAAGCATACAGATATCGCATGCATATGCGAAAAAATGATGTATGGAACCGAATCCATTGAAAAAAAATGTTTTTTTTAAAGCTTTTACTTATTTGTGAGGAGACAAACAAAATATCTCTTTTTCTTTACCCTTCCTCTATTTCGCTTGAATATGCGGATCGAAAAAAAAAAATGTATGTACAATGTACATAAGCAGCTGTGTGTATCTGTACGATCCATGGAAGATCTTTTTCCTTACGAATAAAATATCGTCGTTTGGGGAGATGCGTGGATTTTTGAACAAAATTTAATAATTTGAATAAATAAATATAATATGTTTGAATAGTGTATTTAATATGTAGGTTAAGTTAGGTTAGGTAAGGTGGCTGCCCTGACAAGGTCAGGACACATTTAGACCATTTGGGCCCATTGTGATACAACGCAAAGTTAGGACCGGAGGAATCAGCGGTTTCCGGGGAACATTAACCTTTCTCCGGAAGGTACTGGCTGAGAATAGCTGTGCTGATGGCTAGAAAGGTTGACTGGCTCAATTAACCCAAAGTCAATGTGTACCGGGTAGGTATAGTGTACAAACAAGTATTGGGGTGATTGGTTCAATCGAACCCCTGTACTGGTGTGTAAGTTATAGGCAGGTATGGGCCTAAGTGAACCATGCATAAGCCTAGTAGAGTGACTGATTCAATCGAATGTCATTTAGAATGATACCGTCATCCCATGCGGATCTGTCAGGTGGGGTGGTGTTTTATTTGATATTGAAATCGATAAATGGAGATATGTAATCTGTTTCTCTGCGATTGGAATTTTGTAAAATTTTCATGTGGCCGATTTGTGAGCTTGACCACTAGAGAGATTCTCTAAGTCTTAGGGTTGTTTTAGATGCTACCATTTTCCCAAAGATATCAATGGGAACAATGTTAAGTAGACTTTCTAACCGGCTGTGGGAGTGAAGCTGCGAGCCCCTGTGGTGCACCTACATACTAATCGCTGCACTCTTTCGATAGAGCTTGTGCTGCACCTTGTTTCAAGTGCAGGCCACCAGACGAGAACGCCATAAAGCAGGATTGGTCTTACCACCGCCAGGTACAACCAATGGACTATTTTTGGTGTAGATGGCGATTTCTGCTTTCTTGGTTCGGTCTTGAATGTTCTGTTTCCAGTTAAGTTTATTATCAAGGGTTAGCCCTAAGTATTTTGCTTTGTTTGTAAAGCTACGTTCCGTGTTTCTAAGTTTAGATGGAGCTATGATCGGGATTTTGTATTTCCTAGTGAATAGTACTAGTTCAGTTTTGGACGGATTTACGTTGAGCCCAACGCTGTTCGTCCATTTCGCTACTAAATTTAGCGCCGAATTCATTAGATCTCTTAGTTCTTGGGGGTATTTACCTGGAATGGCTATCGCGATGTCGTCAGCATACTATATGCTACGACCTTGTAGCTTTTATTTTCTAGTGAAGTGAGTAGTTTATTCACTGCTAATGTCCAAAGTAGCGGAGAGAGAGCACCCCCTGGGGTGTGCCTCTGTGCGCTAACCTTTTGGTTGGGCAGTACCCGAGCTTGGACGGAATTTATCTGCTATTCAACATTCGTTCTATCCAGATGCGTAGGCAGCAATCAACCTCCAGGTCATCAAGCGCTCTTATGATGGATTCTGTATTGACGTTATTGAAGGTGCGTTCTATGTACGTCAAGGAAAGACACCATAGTATATTCTTTAACGGCGAGAAATTTTTCAATGGTGCCTACTAACGAGTGTAGAGCTGTTTCCGCTGAAAAGCCTTTCCGGTAAGTGTGCTGGAAGTTAGATAATGTTTGTACCTTGAGTTTTGAACGAATAAGAAATAAGAATGTTTTAAGGAAGAAAGAGGATTGCGCAAGCAATAATGGGTATGTCAAGACATATTTGAACATATTTCCATATAGTGATCATCAGTGATACATTTGTGTTTAAAACACAAGGGGGATGGCAATGGTGTAGTGGTAACGTCGTCAATTGCCACGCTAATGGTTCATGGTTCAAATCCTGATGTCAGCAAGCATTTATTTATTTCTCATGAAATATATAAAGTCAGTCCGATCATTTGCAAAAGCTTCTGTGAACACTACTGCGAAGACATAACACTGGCAGTAGCTTGGTCATATGGCTGGAAAAATGGTTCGCTCTGTTGATGGTGATTTGCCCTTGAGTGTGGCCTAGTGGCCGAAAGAATAAGATCGCGGCTACAAGCTGCCGAGATGAACTTCCTTCGCGGTATTGCTGGAATAACTCGTAGGGATCGAGTCCGCAACACCAGAGTACGCGAGGCGCTCAATGGTTTGGTCACGTAGTGCGTATGCCCCCAGGCCGGCTTCCAAGATGTGGCATGATTGCAGTGCCATCAGGTAGGCGACTCCGCGGTTGGCCTAGAAAAAGATGGTTGGACCAAGTCCGACATCTGTCCTGGAGTCGTCCAGGGATTCCTCCTGATGAGTTGGAGTCAATTGCGGAAGATCGAGAAGGATGGAGAGTCCACGTGAGCATCCTACCGCCGCGACCTTCATGAAGGATTAGCGGGCCATTGAAAATGTATGTATGTATGTATGTATGTATGTATGTATGGATACTACTTGAAGAAAGTACTGTTTTTGCTCTTCATTGCTAGTCAATGATAAATTGTACTTACAGATAAGAGCCACGCTTCGTTCAGCCGAGTCCTTAATTGCATAAAGTTGTTTTACTATTTGGAGACCATTAACACAAGATGCCTGTTTCATCCAGTCTTGTTGATCCACATTTAAAAATTCAAGTCATATTTTAATATTCTCAAAAAATTTGATGGTGTGTGTTGTGACGAAATTGTCGAGGTTCATTCCATGTATGATGGTTTTGGTCGTGTTTTTTTTTTGTACAGCTCCCGAGCCTGGTTTTGTTTGTCGAAAAAGGTATTTGGATGAGAAATTTCCGAGTTTGTCGTTCTTCGATAGATCAGTGACATTATTGAATCGTAGGACAGCTAAGAAATATCCAAGTCTTAGCGACTTAAAGTAGTTAGTTACTAATGTTTTCTACTTGGTTCTAAAGTTCAGACCTTATATAAAAACAAAAAGATATTAACTTCAATGCGCTGGAATAATATAAGGGAAATATCGCCCTGTAAAAATACTAAAATATAAGATAAGGAATAAAATGTCGCTGTCAAAAAATAACGGTCTTGAGAAAATTGATAATTTTTAAACCGTATATTTTCTGAAGTACGAGTATTTTCAAAAAACATGTAGCAACATTTTTAGGAAATCTTGTAAAAGTTATAGCAAATTCAGTGATTTAAGTCGTTCAAAACCGTAAAATAAGCTTTGAGCTCTTTCATTTAAGTTATCAGGAAATCGGCTAATTTTATTATGTGTCTCTATTCCAATAGCAACACTCCGGCTTAGTAGGTACTTGAGTAGCTAGATGCACGCTCATCTTCTGAAAATCTGTAGGGTTAATGTGAGCGGATGCCAACTTTGGGCATATTTTAACTGTTTGATGTTTCTCAATACTGTATAGAAATTCGATAACTTTTCATGACACAACACCATCTTCGGTACTTTTGAGTAAGTGGTTTCTAATACAGTGGACGCTCGATATAGTGAACATCGATACAGTGAACAATCCAATATAGTGAACACACAATATTTTATACAGGCTATTCTAAATAGTGAACAAAAAAAATAAGTTTTCTTTATTTTCTTAGAACTTTACAGCATGCAAAAAACAGTTAAGACTCCTTAGTGCCATGCAGTCGCCAGTTAGGCCCGCTAGGAAGTACATACGTTCATAGATATGCATACCCATATACGATAGTCCAAATTTACAGTTTGTTCTACTCATCGTGTTGTGCGAGTATCTTGCCCGATTATATCGTCGTTCCAAACACGAAGTGGCGTATGTTCAAAATCTTAACTTTACAGTAGAACCAAAACAAAAAACATATAAAATCATTTTCGTCAAAACTGAAAGTATTAATAAAATTAAAAAGGTTTGAGATACAGATACGCCACTTCGTGTGATGGTAAATAACGATCGGTAGATAATATACGCCAAATATCTGAAAATGTCAATTATTGCAGATACGCCACTTCGTGTTTGGAACGACGATATGTTACGCAGTTTGGGGTTGTTTGTAATACAAATGCAAACTGCCTGTTGCTTGTTTTTGTTAAAAATAAAATATTCCGTTCAATAAATAATGGCTTGTTTTTTAGTACTTGAAAAAAAAAAAATAAAAATTCTACAATAATTACAGTAAACTCTCGATAATTCGAATTTCATTGGACCGGGGAAAAACTTCGAATTACAAAGGTTTTTAAATTACGGAGGTTTCAGAGAGAAAAAAAAAAATTTTTTAGAAAACTTAATTTTATTATGTGAAGAAATTATAATTTTTTGTATACAAATTACAAAATCTGTAATTTTCTTCTGAGTAAGCGACTGCAAACGAGCTCGGTCTAGGATCTTTTCGATCGTGATTAAAGCTGAAAGAACGTCATCGTCGCTATGCTTCCTCGATAACGACGCCGCCGCTGATATGATTACTGACACCATCCTCTTAGGTATGGATGCCTTTATTCCTAACAGAATTAAAAGCATCAAACCTAAGGCAAACTCGTGGCTTGACCAAAGCTGCAAAGAGGCTATCAAGTCGAAAGAGGTAGGTTTTCGGTCTTATAAAGCCAACAAATCTGAGGAAAACCGAAAGAAGTTTAAACAATCCAGAAATGACTGCAATGTCCACATTCGACGTGTAAAATTCTTATATGACCAAGAATTGAGGCAAAAATTCTACAATGTCCCTAAGGTAGTAAACATTTTTGGTCATTCGTCAAAAACATTAAAAATTCTGTTTCGTCTGCCATCCCTACGCTCATTTAATATGACATTCCAGCTGTCAGCTCCTTAGACAAAGCCAATCTGCTTGCTGCTCACTTTGCAGCGAACTCCACCATGCCAGATAGTGCGTTGTCTCCGCCTGTACTTAAGAGCGTCGAATTTCCCATGGGACAAGTCCACTTTCGCACTCGTACAGTTGCAGGAATACTTAAAAGTCTCAACATACACAAACCCGCTGATCCAGATGGCATCTCCCCATAGTTCTGAAGAGGTGTTCTTCCACGGTGGCAAAACCTCTGCGTAAGCTTTCCTGTCTATCCTACTCTTCTGGGCTCTTTCCGAGTAGATGGAAAACGGCCTTTGTCCAGCCCGTCCCTAAAAAGGCGAATCTTCCTCCCCGTCCAATTACAGCCCCATTGCACTTATGTCCCTTCTTTCCAAGGTCATGTAAACGCTGATAAATCGTCAGCTTATCAAATATCTAGATTCACGAAAACTCCTCAATGACCGGCAGTATGGTTTTCGTAGCGTCAGGTCCACTGGTGATTTGATGGCATATCTCACCGAAAAGTGGAACCAATCTTTCCATCACTTCGGCGAAACAAAGATGGTTGCCCTCGTTATTTCTAAAGCATTTGACAGAATTTGGCATCAGGCTTTTCTGTCGAAAATGCGTGCATATGACTGTAATAACCCAAAAGAAACGCACAATTCAATGGTTGGCTTACGAATGACCGCCCTTTATTGCATCATATATATAAAAGTGTTATATGACATTTGGCATTTGGGGTGTGTTCTTAGGATTAACGATTTGATGATAACTAACTTAACTAGCTTAATGCATACCAGTATAACACTATAACACCCCCATCCTAAGATTAATAGTATAAGAAAGAGAATTTACACATATATTTATAATAAATATGTAGCATATATACATTTTTTATTTCTTTACTTCATTTGATTACATAACTTAATTTTATTCAGTTCTTACTTAGTTTAGCTTACATTATTATCGTATTTGCAACGTTCGACAACCTTAAATGGGATTATTATACTACATATAGTATTCTATATAAATTACATTATTTTAAAGGTGTAATCTGTCGGGCTTTTTAATTTTATCTCTTGGTCTCAAAAACATTTTACTGGGATCCTTAAGTTCAACTACCCTATCGCTTACATTTTCATTTTCAGAGGAAACGTCGCCAGGTGTTACCAATGATGTTGTTTTAGTCTTATTCGCTTCCAAATCAAAGCCATTATCAGCTGCAACCTTGTTTTCGCAACCAACAACCGGTGTCGCTCTTTCATCTATTTTCGATTGATTAGTCGCCATTAAATTTCGACTCATTTCAGGCACGGATTGGGTAACATCATTATTACTATCTATTTTCCCTTTATTATCATATCCAGTATAAAATTTCCCTGCCTTGACTAACTGATCCGCATGCCGTTTCTTTACATTACCATCATTTACATCTTTACACATTTTTTTTTTTTTTTTTTTGGTTGCGCCTGGAGGTGCAGGAATCTTCAAAAGATACCAATGGTCCGTACCATTGGTTATGCCCGATTCATATATCTGACAATGCCATCAGTGCTAGTCAGTATATGCCTACGGGCTAAACCTCACCCCCTCAGAGAGGCACTATGAGAACCGGCTGCGCGTACTCATAGTAGTAGGAAATTCGTTCCTCTCATATTTTCATTTTTTGTGATGACTACGACTAAGTTGCCTTAACGAGTAGTTTACGCTTCTGTATTGTTAATCGCGTTAGGTAGGTAGCTTTCCAGTGAAGGCACCTACTAATACTGTCATTACATGCGGTTTTTCCTTACGGCGCTAGGTCGAAAGGTCTTGTTCTTTGTAGTCGGCGCTCAAGGTTTGTCACGTCCATAGTACGGATTATTTCATTATTGCAATGAACATGAAGACGGGTACGAAGTTTGCGAGCAAAGTTTGTTACTTCGTCCCTCACGGTAGCAATTCCTAGATCTCTGTGAATATCACTATTCCTTATATACCAAGGAGCATTCACGATTGCTCTTAGCACTTTATTTTGAAATGCTTGCAGTAGAGCCATATTGCTTGGTTTGGTACAACCCCAAAGTTGTATACCATATGTCCAAGACGGTTTTAGCACTTGCTTATACAGAAGCAGTTTGTTGTATACGCTTAACTTCGAGTATCTTCCGAGTAGCCAATACATTTCTCTAAATCTGATTTCGAGCTCTTCGCGCTTCTTTTTAACGTGTGGTTTCCACTTAAGTTTTGCGTCTAGGGTCATTCCTAAATATTTTGCCTCGTTTGCGTAAGGTATTTGTACCGAGTTAATGGATATAGGTACGTTGTTTATCTTTCTTAACGTAAAATTGACATGCGTTGATTTTGTCTCATTGAGGACTATTCGCCAGGTTTTTGTCCATTCGCATACATTGTTCAAAGCTCGTTGGAGTTTTCCCGTTGATGATTCGACTGACTCATCCGTTACGAGGATAGCCGTGTCGTCTGCGAACGTTGCTACAACGGTCCCTTCATCTTGTGGTATATCTCTTGTGTAGAGCAAGAACAGGATTGGACCGAGAATACTTCCTTGTGGAACGCCGGCGTAGATATCTTTGAAATCCGAATATTCACTCCCGTGTCTAACACGGAAAAGTCTGTTTTCAAGATAAGATTCCAATATTCTGTACAACTTTTCCGGTAAGATTACCCTTAGCTTATACCTTAGGCCTTCGTGCCATACCTTGTCGAAGGCTTGCGATACGTCGAGAAAAGCGCTAGAGCATATTTTTTTCCCTTCTAGAGCTTTTTCAATCTCGTTCGTTATTCGATACACCTGATCGATTGTGGAATGTTTGACCCGAAACCCGAATTGATGATCCGGGATCAAGTGTCTTTCTTCAATTACTGGTTGCAATCGTTTCAGCAGAAGTTTCTCGAAGACCTTAGATATTATTGGCAGAAGTGAAATGGGTCTATATGATTTCTTGTCATTTGCACATTTCCCCGGTTTCGGAACCATAATAACTTCGGCGACTTTCCATTGCCTTGGAACATATAATAGTCTTAAGGAAGCATTTATAATGTAGAGCAACTTAACCAGCACTTTTTTCGGTAGCTCTTTCAAAATTTCGCCAGTGATTAAATCATATCCCGGAGCCTTGTTATTTTTCAATTTTTGTATTGTCATTCGAAGTTCGGACAGGGATACGGTTTTTACTCTAAAGTTGTCGGGTGCCATATTAACATTCGGATCTTCGATCAACGGTTGTCCATCGAACGGCTTGAACGTTTCCTCTAAGTGATCGGCAAATAATTCTGCTTTCTCTTTATCTTCTTTTGCCCATTCCCCGTTAGCTTTCCTAATTGGCGGCGAGTGCATTACAGGTTTCCTTATGGACTTCAAGGCTTTCCATAGAGAGTAGTTTGACTACTTATCAGCGGTCAGACCCTCGAGGTAAGTAGAAGTCTCGTGATTTTTTAGGTCCTGCAGCACTTTTTTAAGCTTGTTACAAAGATGGTTCAGATAAGTTTTATCCGGTGGCGCGCGGGATTGTTGCCATCTCTTGCGCGCTCTCCTCTTTTCTCGTATGAGGTCTTCGATTTCAGGCTGGTATTTGACTTTATTGTTCCGCGCTTCTGTCTTTCGTAAAGGAGTGTTTTTCCACGCTGAGCTCTGAATGGCTTCGACGAGTTTGTCGATTTCTTCTTCTATTTCGAACGGTGTCTTTAGCGGTACATTTAAAGCAACATTTTCCTTGCAGTCTCTTCTGAAAGCGTCCCAGTTTGTTTTGTTACTAGTTAACCTAGACGGTCCTTCTTTTTTTACTAGACTTCCACCTATTTTCAGAGTGACTGCCGAGTGATCTGAGCATAGATCATAGCATTCTTCGATTTCCGTCAAATTTTTAGTTAACCCCTTTGCGATAAAGAAGTCGACGAGGTCAGGGATTTTATTTTTGTCAGTTGGCCAATAAGTTGGCTTTCCTGTCGAAAAAAAGTTCACCCCACGTTTCATGCTGGCTTTGTACAATAATCTGCCTTTTGTCGAATTGCATCTTGATCCCCAGAAAGTGTGTTTCGCGTTAAAGTCACCACCTAAGACAAAATTAGGTCCGAGTGAGTCAAAGAGACGAACGAGGTCGTCTTCTACTAGCTTATATCCCGGAGGGAAGTAACTAGATCCGATGTTGTAGTCTAAGTGGTTTATTTTTACGGAGACTGAGCTTATTTGCATAGAATCAAATTCTATTTCTATGTTTTCGGAGTGCTTAATACAGTCTTTGATGTAAAGAGAGGACCCGCCTCTCGCATTTTCCGAAGGATGATTCGCATGGTAATCGCTGTAGCCTTTTATTTTGGGTCTAAGTCCCTTTTTTAAGTGCGTTTCCGATACCAAACATATGTCAATGTTATTTTTCCGTAGAAACACTTCTAACTCGTCGATTTTTTTCAGAAGGCCGTTTGCGTTCCACGTTAGTATCTTAAGTAGCTGTTTCATATTCATGTTTTTTTGATTGTCTTGCGAGGTTTGAACTCGAGCTTGCTCAATTTGTCAAGTATAATTTTATTAACTTTGGTTTGCTCCTCAAATTTTTCCAATATAATGGTAAATATTTGGCTAACCGGATCTGTTGTAGCTGATCTTAATTTGTTTTCGTTTGACGCGACTTGCGCGTACGATCTCGCGTCAACCTGTGGCGGTTTTTCCGCTGCACTTGGACCAGCGACGTTCTCTTGCGCAATTTTTTTATTTCCCTTTATCGGTCGCTTCGTTTTGATTGGCTTAGCGGTCTTGGGCTTATCGGTTTTACGATCTCTTAAGCTTGGGTTCGGGTGTATCGGTTTCTTGAGAGTATCGCGCCTTTTTTGAAGCTCCTTTGCTACTTCACAACCTCGATAGTTTGCTGGGTGCTTGCCTTTACAGTTTATGCAGGTCGCCGGAGCCTGCTTATTTAAGTCACACCTTTCTGATAAGTGGTTCCCGGCACATTTTACACATTTCGGTTCTTTTTGGCAATACGACTGGGTGTGATTGAAACCTTGACAGCGTTTGCACTGAGGTATCGATCGTGTATTCGTACGCATAGGCTCGATTTTAACTACGATATTCAAAATACTTTTTACGTTATAAATATCGTCTATATTTTCGCTTCTATCGAAGGTTAGCATAAAGAGCGGAAGTCCATGCTTGACCAAGATTTCATTGCCTTGTTCCGTTTTCTGCTTTATCTTCTTTAAGATATTAATTGCGTCGATAATTTTCAAGCCTTTTCCTTTAAGGTCATTTATAATGTCATCTTTAGTGCACGAGGGGTGGAGACCCCTTGCTATAACACGGAGTGGTCTTTCTGATTTATTTTCGTAGGTGAACCACTGGATCTTTTCCGCGTTTAGTTTTTTCGATATTGCTCGGTAGCCGTCAGAGTCAACTACATTAATTTTCCAATCATTGTTTCGGAATGACGTTACTTTAAATTCCGATGTCACAGTTCCCTTAAGAAGGCAATGCAATTTATTGTAGTCCGTAAAGCCGACGACGTTTATTGCAGGCGGGGGACGTAATTTGTCGTGAGTTTGTTTCTATTTCAAGTCTTTTTCTTTGTCTTGTTTTCGTGGCTCGACTTCAGGTGAAGAACCGGCTCTTCGTTTTTTGCTGGGTCTTTTCTTTGAGACCCCATTTGTTTCGCGTGCTAGCTCTTCTTCATCCGTGTGATATTTGGGACTAGCTGCACGGGGTGGGGTAATTTCCCGCTCTCTTTGCAAAAGTGAATTCTTTAACGCCTTGTTTTCCTCTTTTAGTGATTCTACCTCTCTCTTAAGCTCTTGGTAGAGTAGATCCATTTTATTTAGCTTAATACGGAGTTCATTGTTTTCTTCCTCAAAGCTATTACATTTCACTGAGTCCCGTTTCTCTTGCGCTTGCGCTTCCGGCGGACTTCTTTTTCCGGAGACATTCGGTCTTGATGGTGGAGACCGAGTTACCCTTGAATTTCTCAAAAAGGGGTTTATTAAATGCAACAATTGGCTCTCCCCAGAATCCGTAGAGCCTACCTCCGAAGAGGGTGGATTTTCCAGAGAACCTGGACTGCCACCTGGGGTACTATATCTATTTGTTTTACTCATTGCATATTATGTATACATTTTATCCCCGGTATACGAAGGGTGGATTTTAGTCGCCTCTTACGACAGGCATGCCTACCTCGGGTATATTTTGGCCCCTACCCGAAGGGGTAATCTTTACACATATAAATCGACGAACCTACTCTCTTTTCGACCACCCCTGGGCTCCAGCCCTTATTGAACCTATCTTTGTATTCTCTCATGTAAACTAGGTCGCCCCTTTCAAAATATTTTTCTGCCGTTCTCCCTTTATTAAAATTTCGCTCTTGAGATTCCGAACTTTTCATTAAATTTGGACGCAACCGGTCTAAACGCGAAGAAACATGTCGCTTTAGCATTACAGCAGACGGTTTTTCTCCCGTAGTGCTGTGCGGAGCATTCCTATAGCTAAACAAATACCGTTGCAACTGTGTGTGCAATGTCCATTTGCTTTCCTGTGCATTGCATTTTTAAACGTTTTGACAGCATTTTCCGCTGCACCATTGCTAGCAGGATGAAAAGGTGGTGACGTACGATGTTCAATCCCATTCATCCGACAAAAGAGTTTAAACTCCGACGAAACAAATTGAGCACCATTGTCGGTAAAAATCGTTTTTGGCAACCCAAAACGAGCAAAAACCTCTCGAAGCTTCATCAGCGTATTCTTAGTGTCGGCCCTCGGCACTTCAAAAATCTCTGGCCAGCAGCTGTGAGCATCCGTTATAATCAAGAACATTTTATTCTGAAATGGCCCCGCGTAATCTATATGAACTCGCTCAAAAACAAAACTTGTGTCCGGGCATTTTGTTAAACCTGCCTTAGCTGGGTCTGGTCTTGCCTGAACACATACCTGACATCCCTTTGAAACCAACTCAATCTCGTCATCTAATTTCGGCCACCAAAAATACGAGCGCGCTACTCCTTTCATTTTAGAAGCTCCTAAATGCGTTGCACGTAACTCTTTTAAAATATCGGCTCTTAGTTTAAGCGGAATTACTACTCTATAGCCCCACATAATTACTCCCTGCTAAATACTAAGTTCATTCTTCCTCTTTGAGTAAGCTTTAAGCTTCTCTTCGATATTTTCCGGCCACTTATTTTGAATGTACCGAAAAACCTTGCCTAGGACCATATCACGTCTAACTCCTTCCCTTATCCGAGAAACCGTAACCGGAATAAATTCTTCAACCCAATTAAGGTAATCAAACTCCTCTCGCCGACCAGCCACTTGACCATCCCTTAACGGTAAGCGTGACAACCCGTCCGCCGCAGCATTTTCTAATCCTTTCACGTATTCCAATTCGTAATTAAAATGACTAAGGAACATCGCCCACCGTTGTAGCCGCCCTGCTGCCATTACGGGAATTCCCGTTCTCCCCGAACAGAGCTTGTAATGGTTTGTGGTCCGACCTAATGCAGAACCGTCTTCCCATAAAATACTCGTAGAATTTACGAACACCCCAATAGATTGCTAGAGCCTCTTTTTGAATAACGGCGTAGTTCCTTTCGGCTTTAGATAGCGTTCGAGACGCAAATGAAATTGGCCTTTCACTTCCATCCGGCATTTTATGTAAAAGCACTGCCCCAATACCATGTGCTGATGCATCACATGCCAAAATAGTTTCATATTTTGGGTTAAAATGCATACATTATCCGACGTCAAGGCTTTTCTACTCTCATTGAATGCTTTTTCGCATTCCGGACTCCACCTAAATTCCTCACCTTTCTGTAATAGCCTGTATAAAGGAGCCAGTAATCCCGTCAAATTTGCGATAAACTTCCCGTAATAGTTTATCATACCCACGAAAGCACGAACTTCGGTGACATTACTGGGCCTAGGTTAATCCCAGATCGCAGCCACCTTATCAGGGTCCTTTAACAGCCCCCTTTTATTTACCACGTGGCCTAGGTATTTACTTTGAGGCTTAAAGAACACGCATTTATCTTTACTTAATTTAAATCCTGCTTTAGATAGAGCGCTGAAGACTTTCCTCAAATTTTCCACATGTTCCTTTAAATTTCTCCCTGTAACCACAATATCGTCTAACAAATTCACTGTTCCTCTGCAACCCTGGAGAGTCTTTTCCACCTCTCGTTGAAAGATCTGGCAAGCTGGCTTTGTTCCAAACGGTAGACGAAGAACCCTATAAATTATTTTTTTTTTTTTCCCCCGAGGGTACGTGAAAAATCTTCCATAGACACTATGAGAATAGCAAGCGCGTGCTCATAGTAGTGTCAGATTCTTACTGACTAAAAAAACACCACCCTTCGATATAAATTTGTTAGATATCGCAACTAAGTATTAACTTATCAAGCAATTTTTCTATCATGAAATAAAAACGTTTGGCAGGTTACTTTCCACTGAAGGATCCTGCATATTCCGCAATCTAGACGCGGTTAATCATTATCTCGCCAAGTCGAAAGGTTTCGTCCTTTGTAATCGGCGCAATAAATTGCTCTCATCCAAAATTTGTAGGACTGTATTGTTGACATGTCTGATTAGTCGGTTTTTATGCTTTCTCGCGAAGCTTCTAGTTTCAGCTTCGATTGTCGGAATTTCGAGATCCCTGTGGATATCGTCGTTTCTACTATACCACGGTGCTTGGACAATTTCTCTTAGCACTTTATTTTGAAATGCTTGTAAAATATTTCCATTTGTTTTCTTGGTACAACCCCAAAGTTGTATACCGTAGGTCCATTCGAGTTCTTTACGTTTCATTTTCACGTGCGAATTCCATTTCAGCCTTGCGTCGAGTGTCATTCCCAGATATTTGGCCTCGTTTGCAAAAGGTATTCGGGCCGAGTTTAGGAAAATTGGCAAGTCCACCCCTATAAATGCCCTTATGTGTACTCCACGCATTCTTCCTGTCTGTGCTCTCATCCACTACGATTTGGTTGTATGCCGCAGATAAATCTAACTTAGTGAACAATTCACCCCTTCCAATGCGTTCAATATCTCTGATATTGACGGCACTGGATGGTTGACATCTTCTAACTGACTGTTAACCGTGACCTTATAATCTGCACAGACCCTTACTTTACCATTTGGTTTTAAAACCGGCACCAAAGGTGTTCCCCATTCTGAATTTTCTATCTTCTTCTTTCCAACTTTTCTAACTCCTGTTCTACTTCTTATCTAAACGCAAACGGTATTTTTCGCGGTTTACAAAATTTTGGTTTAGCGCCCGGCTTAAAATCCAAAGAAACAATAGCATTCTTATATTCACCTAACTTTCCATCGAATAACTCTGCGAATTCTTTACTTATATTTTCAGCCAGCTTATCCGCATTTTCCAAAAAATTTCCATTAACTAATTCCTTGCCTCTAATAGACCAAACTATTCCTAATTGCTTCATAACATCTCGGCCTATTAAAGGTTTCTTGCTCGAATCTTCCACATCTACCACCTGAAAATAAGCCCAAATCTGTCGACCTTCAAATTTAACCAGTATCTTTTCTTTTCCTAGAGGAACCAGCACACCACCGTCATAATTGCGAAGACATATGTCACTTTTCTTTAAGCTATTCGCATTTTTACAACATTGCCTACAAATACACATTGGCAACACCGACGCACCTGCTCCCGAATCCAATTCAACTAATACTGAAAAAACCCATTCAATTGAACAGTTATTAAAATAGGATTAACTTTCCCGTATAGACCACTCATATTATATAAATCTATTTCATACTCTTGTTCTACATTGTTATTTGCAATAAATGTTCTACAAACTACTTCTAAATGCCCTTTTCCTTTGCATTTTCTACAATAAAAATTCTTATACTTGCATGACTTAACTAGGTGATCGGCTTTGCCGCAAGCGTAACACAACTGCCTGTTGTCATTTTCTGTCAAACTCTGCTGCCGCTGACTGCCTCGATGTCTCTCTCCACGCGTGTTTGTCCTGTCTCTTTTCTTAGCATTTCCCGCCTTCTGCAACTGCTGCACTGCATGCACATCCGTTTCTTTCTCTTTCAGAGAGCTTTCTCGAAGTAACGCCACCTTCAAAATGTCCGCTAACAGTTTTTCCACATCCTCTTCGCAGACACGATCCAAAACGGGACCTTTGGCTAATCCCGTAACGAACTTGTTCTTCACGAACTCCTCCAACAAGGCTCCAAATTTGCAATACATTGCAATGCTTCTGACTCGTTCCAACCAACTATTCACCGTCTCTCCGTGCGTCTGATTTAGGTGGAAAAACTTAATTCGTTTTCGTATAGTTGACGAAGAAGTTTCGAACTGTCCTTTCATCAACTCCATCAGTTCTTTGAACTGTAAATCTTTGAGCTTCTTAGGAAAAACTAACTCTCGCAGCACCTCGTACACTCGCTGGTTTACCGTTGTCAAAACCACCGGTACCCGACGCACATCCTCCACATAATTTGCGACAAAATATTGCTCCAGCCGCACTTCGTATATCTCGAAATCATCGTCCAAGTCGAACGAGGGTATAGATCCCACGTGCCCGGCACTCCTCAAGATCGTTGCCGCTGGTGCTGCCGCAGACACAGCTTCCACGGCGGCATTTTACACTTTTGTTTTATTTTCGATAAAAACAAAATAGAAAAATTCACCTTCTACGCACTTATATGTTTTTTTTTACTCGTCGCCACTGTAATAATCCAAAAGAAACGCACAATTCAATGGTTGGCTTACGAATGACCGCCCTTTATTGCATCATATATATAAAAGTGTTATATGAGATTTGGCATTTGTGGGGTGTGTTCCTAGGATTAACAATTTGATGATAACTAACTTAAGCAGCTTAATGCATACCAGTATAGCACTATAACAATGACTTCGATGAGTCTCTTCTTCAATTGATTAAAAATTACCTTTCGGGCCGTTCAATACAAGTTGTCTTGGACGGCTTCAAGTCTGCAATTCACCATATGTGAAAAATATGTAATAAAACTCGATTGAATTTAGTGTCCCCGGCCAAGTGACAGTCTCGGCGGTAACTTTAATACTACTCAACTACAATAGTGAATTGTCAGACTTAAAGAGAATGGTTTTACTAATGTATGTGTATGTATGTGTGAATGTTCAACTTCTATATAAAATGTTAATATTTAAATGTATATAGAGTTATTAGAATGTTAATGTATGTATTGTTATATTGATTCAGACTAGTAAATGATAACATTTTGTAGAAATTCTCTGCTGCTGTCTCTTTTACTTAATTTTTTACATCCTCGGGCCCGGCGATGGTAGATGCAATCTCGAGTGGAAAAAGTAGCTGGATCGGCCTTCTGAGTACTTGCTGGTTCTGAAGCCGAATGTCGCATGCTCTCAAGCGCCCATCTCGCCCAGGATACGTTGTTTGTACCACCGCTAATCTCCATAGTAATCGTGGCTTGTTGTCTTCGTGTACTAATACCACATCACCAACTTTAACGCTACGAGAGGGTCCGCTTGTATTGTGATGAATTGACCGAAGTTGATTGAGATATTCTTCATGCCAGCGCTTCATATATCGCTTCATCAGTGCCTGTCGAAGAATCCATGATTTTGAAATGGAGGAGCCATCGTTATTAAATTCAGCTGGAATTAGAACTGAGTTACTATTGATTAAAAAGTGTGATGGAGAAAGAGGCTCCAAGTCCGTATGATCATTTGTTATATACGTTAAGGGCCTCGAATTTATAACACTTTCGACTTCTGTCAGCAAAGTGACCAAATCGTTGAAAGTAAGACACGCTTTTCCAATTGTTGCTTTTAATGAGTTCTTTACGCTTCTGACGAGGCGCTCCCAGAAGCCCCCCACCATGCTGCTCGTTCCGGTATGTACTTCCACGTGATGTCTTGATGCGCTGCTAGTTGTTTCACTATTACTTCACTATTTTTCATAAGCTCTTCTAATTTTCTCAATTCGAGGTCCGTCCGCTTGAAAGTTTTGGCATTGTCTGATATTATGGTAGCTGGCACTCCCCGTCTCGCTATAAACCGTCGCAATGCGTCAATGCAGCTTTTCACTGTCATATCTCCCACTAGCTCAAGATGAATCGCGCGAATCGCCGCGCAGGTAAACAGGATAATATATACCTTTTTCTCGCCATCCGTTTTTATATAAAGTGGTCCAAGGAAGTCTAACCCCGTCGTCTCGAAAGGCCTGCTAGTAGCTACTCTCTCCAGTGGTAATACTGTCCATGGTTCGGATGCCGCCTTGCCGTGAAGTCGATTACATATGATACAACGCTGTAGTACATTTTTGATTAATTGTCGACCTTGTACAATCCAATACTTTTTCCGAATATGTGAAAGTACTGCGTTGACACCACCATGTAGGGTTGCTTGATGTGCTTCAATTACGAGTAACTGACTGAAATGAGATTGCTTTGTTAGTATAATAGGATTGCAGAGATTACCGAATGCAGATTCGGGTAGACGTCCGCTAAGTCTCAAGATGCCGTCCATAAGTACGGGATTGAACGAAATGATTTTCGAGTCCGATGGAATTTTTTGTTGTTTTGTTAGAGCTTCGATTTCTTTGCCGTAGTATCATTTCTGTGTATATCTCACCCAATAATTTTCTGCTTCCCGCAATTCACGTGATGTCAGTTCTTCGGTTTCCGCTGCTGATCTGATTTTTCGATGGTGCTTATCGCTCGATCTGCTCCTTAAACCTCTTAAAAACCGAAAGATGAATGCTGTTACTCGTAAGAGTCTCTTAATGCAACTAAAGTTTTCGATGGGTAATATTGACTTTAAAACTTCTAGTTGTTCGCTGTTGATTTGTCCTTCGCTCGCTAGTAAATTGATCGACGGTTTGTTATCGCACTCAGCTGCAAAATCTTGAGCTTCTGCTAACCATGATGGCCCATACTTTGAGTCCAATAGTACCTTTGCTTTTACCTCTAGTTAGTAAATCCGCTGGGTTGGTTTTACCATCACAGTGCCTCCAGTCATAGATGTTTGTCAGCTTGTTTATTTCACTTACTCTTGTTTTTACGTATGGCTTTATTTGTTTTCCTTGGCCGCTGATCCAGTTTAGTGCAATGGTAGAGTCAGTCCATAGATTGACGGACTTTATTTCCAAGTCGAGAGATTGAATTAAGAATTCTTTGAGTCTTGGCGCTATCAAGGCCGCTGTTAATTCCAACTTAGGAAGAGTTAGCTCGTTATGTGCCGCTGATTTGCCTAATGGGCTCACTCTGTTTTTTGAACATATTAGATTGACGTGTGCAGTTCCGTCCGATAGAATCTGTCTCACATATGCAACTGCTCCGTATGCCTTTGGGCTAGCATCTGCAAATATGTGCAATTCGCTGTTAAATTGTCCGGATAGTGAGAGACATCGCTTTAGAGTAAACTCGGACAGAATCGGTAATTCCTCTTGCCAACATTGAAAATCGCTTAGTATTTCGTCGCTTAATACCTGATACCAATCGAAACTAGCCTTCCATATGTCCTGCAAAAGTATTTTTATTCTTACTGTGAAGGGACCCAACATTCCTAGAGGGTCATCAATTTTCGCCATCGCCTTCATAACGTTACGTTTCGTCCCTCTCAGTGATTGCAAGTATTCGACGCTGCCTGTTAGATCGACGCCAATATCATCGGTAGTTGTACACCAACTGATACCAAGTACTTTCTGCTTTACCACTACTTCGTCGCTTGTGAAATATTTACGAAGTGTAGCATCATTGGTATTCCATTTTCGTAGATGGAAATTTGCTGCTCTCATGATGTCGTTTGAGCTGTGATACATCTTCATAGCGTCTTCGAAATTCTCTTCACTCATTATTAGATCGTCAACATAGAATGATTTTTGAAGCTTATCGCATATAGACCCATGCTGTGGTTTGCACAATTCCAGATGTTTTTGGATTGTAGCTGCTAATAGAAACGGACTTGACGCTACACCGAAAGTGACTCGAGTCATACGATACACAGCTACTTCTGGCAGCTCGTCATTAGGTCTTGGCATAGACTTATACCACAAAAATCTATGTGAGTCACGGTCAGCTTCATCAAGAGAAATCTGCAAGAATGCTTTTTCAATATCTGATACTATGGCAAGTTTGTTGGAACGAAACCTTACCAAAGTAGAAACTAAATCTGCAACGAGGTTGTCGCCTGCGCTTAAGTGTTCATTGAGTGACGAAAAACCTGGTTCGCTGGATGAGGCGTCAAAAACAATTCGCATTCTTGTTGTTACTTTGTCCTCACGATAGACAGGCTTATGCGGCATGAAATAAAAAAAAAAATAATAATAAATATAGGCTTAGTGTTGGTTCCTTCCGTGACTTCTTCCGACACGGCGCTTTGCAGCAAATTGCGAATACCATCATCGTACTCCAGCAGGCTGTTTGTATTTTTGAACAACTTTGTTGTTAAGCTGCGAAGTCGCTGCAATGCAATCCGCTTGTTGTCATAAAAGATTTCGCCCGTAACTCTCCATGGTAATTGCACGACATAGCGCCCGCTAACCTGTTTAATTTCCATAATAGTCTTTTCTATAGTTGACTTTTCTCCACTTGTTTGGCAATTTGTTATTCCTACTGACTCTAAGTTCCAAAATTTTGATATGTCAAACTGTTCTTCCTCTATGCTGGTCACACTTAAAGCACAATTTTTTTTCATCTCTTTGTTTATATTGCCCCTGCAAAGTCCAGCCGAAAAACGTCTTTACTGCCATCAAATTTCTTGAAATAAGTTCGCTTTCGTTAGTGTTAAATTACCAATAATAATCCTGACCGATTAGCAAATTAATACCGTTGATAAATCTCTCGTTACAGTTATTACTGTCCGCTAATGGTAGTTTGATGTGCCGTAAACCGTCGCCTTGAATTCTTGGAACCGGCAAAATATCAGCGCAAATTGTTGGCACCACTATAGCTGTAATTACTATTGCTGTCGGACTAAATTGACTCTTTAGGGAAACCTCTACACATTTGAGTTCACTTCGACGCTTATTTTGTCCCTTTTCTCCGAATCCAATAATCTGCATTTTCTTTGTTCCACACGCTGTCAAACTTAAGGCATTTGCAACTTTCTCGCTCACGTATGTGCGTTGACTACCGTTGTCCATTATTACTCTAGAAAGAATGCACTCGCTGTTCTTTGTACTGCCTAATATTGCCTTCGCTGTCTGCAAAAATATTTCTGGTTCCACAGACTCCACGGCGCTAAATGTAGCATATGTTGCTGTCGCCACTCGTACATTTTCTTCCTTACGCTCGCTCGCTCTTTCGGTTTTACTGGCATTCTCTTGCGCACCTCTTACTGGTTGCTCGCACATTGGTGTTAAGTGGCGGCCGCTGCAAATATCACATTTAACCCATTGCGCTTTGCAAAATTTTGAAGAATGGTTTTTGTTGGCACATCTAAAACACCTTCCTTCTTTTCGAAGCAGGATTTTCTTCTGCTCTATTGTTAAATTGCTCTTACAGTTTTTCGTTGCATGATTATTCTTTTTTGCATAAAATGCACAGTTGTCTGTTACTATTGCTAATGAGTAAACCATTGGCGGTACCCGTTGTTGACCGGGTTTCTCTTCGCAATCGCTTGTCAGGCTTTCTATCTCGCTCAGTCAAATGCGACTTCTCTAACGCTTCCACTTCCACTCTTATAAAGTCAAGAAGAGCCTATAATTGCTCCTCTTCTAATTGGTTGGATTTTTGATTTTCGTTATCACTCGCTGACCCATTTGTATTGTTAAGCAGTGTGCTAGACTGAAAACCCTTGATGCCTGTTCTGTGATATCGAATACGCATATTTGTTGGAATTGAATTAAGAAGAACCGATTTAACTACTATTTCATATTGCGATGACGGCACTTGCAATGCCGCTAGAGATCTCATAGTGGTAGTCACCTCATTGTACAGCTGCCGAAGATCTCTGACATCATTTGTGGAGTGCGCTAATTTTAAATTTAGCAATTTTTGGACGAATTTCTCCACGATCTTATCTGTGTTGCCGTATTCCTCCCGCAAGAGGGATATTGCTTCACTGTAGCATTTTTCTGTTGGCGTGAATCCTGCTATTGTGGCGGATGCTTTCTCCACCAATGCGTCGCTGAGAAAGTTAAATTTAGCTGTGGTCGATAGTTGGGGGTTGTCGTGAACTGCACGCTTGAACTGCTCCCAAAATGGAAGCCAGTTCTCAAACTTCCCATCGAATTTTTTCAGCTCGATTGCTTTAAGCTTTATGCCATAGTAGTCGCTTCTTTCGACATGTGTTAGGTTTTGAACAGTGTCTTCACCGATAGTGTCGTTTATGCAGTGAACACGTTTAAATTTGGTTCGAAGAACGAATTCTAACTGTGCCATAACTGAAACAGCTTTGTCGTCATATTCAAGTGCGCTTTCACATTCCTTTTCATCTGGTGTTGTAGTTTTCCACAAGGCCTCATCAGCTTCCTTCAGGTTGGCTTGGGCACTTCTTATGCGCTCTATGTAAACAGTTACATCTCTTTCTTCGGACGCTGGGTCACTTACCTCTGCAATTTTGTCTTGGTAGACCTTTAGATATTCAGACGCTGCGTTGCACAACTTTGTGACCTGCGCTCTGCACGTGGATCGATACACCGCTTGCATTTTAGTATTAGTTTGTTACGCTTAACGCTAGTCGTATAGGTTACCGCACGCTTAAAAATTCTCCGCTATTTGAATTACTTTAAAGAATTATAACTATCCCGGGTTTCGGCACCACGTGAAAAATATGTAATAAAACTCGATTGAATTTAGTGTCCCCGGACAAGTGACAGTCGCGGCGGTAACTTTAATACTACTTAACCACAATAGTGAATTGTCAGACTTAAATAGAATGGTTTTACTAATGTATGTGTATGTATGTGTGAATGTTCAACTTCTATATAAAATGTTAATATTTAAATGTATATAGAGTTATTAAAATGTTAATGAATGTATTGTTATATTGATTGAGACTAGTAAATGATAACATATAAATTCTCTGCTGTTGTCTCTTTTACTTAATTTTTTACGCCATATAAATGCTGGTGTCCCCAAGGGCTCCGTTTTGTTTCCGACTCTCTTTCTCTTTTTTATAAATGACCTCTTGTCTGCTACTTCTAATCCAATCCATTCCTTCGCTGATGACAGTACCCTCAGTTTTTCATATTCGTTCCCTAACTCACGTCCCTTCTCTTCGGTCGTAGAAGAGAAACGACAACGTATGTTAAACACATTAAATTCCGACCTGGACAGAATAACCAAATGGGGTTCAATCAATGAGTGGAATTTAATGCATCCAAAACTCAATGCTGTCTTCTGTCTGTCAAGCGAAACCAAGACCCTCAACCATTATACATGAATGGTACTTGCATCGCTGAATCCGAAAGACTTGCCTTTCCCCGTATGTGCATCAATAACCGTCTTCGATGGAAGGATCACATATTCGAAGTCGCCAAAAATGCTGCAAAATGTCTAGGATTCCTTAAGCGGTGCAAAAAACCGTCTGATCTGGTCTCCATCTATAAGGCATTCATCCGCGCAAAGGTGGAATATAACGCCCACATCTTGTCTGGTGCACCCAAGACCGCTCTGCACATTCTAGATAGGGTTCAGAATCGCGCGTTAAAATTGATAGGTGATAGAGACATCGTGAACTCTATAGTCTCACTCGAACATTGTAGAAATGTCTCGTGTCTTTCCTTTTTTTATGGCTTATTTTTAAAACGCTCCAATGAAATAGCCAGTTGCATTCCTCCCCTTCAAAACTTCACCCGCAATACGCATCACGCTTCGAATGCACATTAGTTCACCCTCAAGCCCAACTTCGGACTTACTGTCAAATATAGGGATTCGTTTATAAGCCGAACAACACGTTTGTGGAACAAACTACCACCCTCTGTATTTCCTAATCATTACAACCTTCAAACATTTAAAGCCAACGCAAACCGGCATCTCATCTGTCTCTTTCCCCCCGTTTCCTATCCGCCCGTGCCCTGAGAACCAGTGTAAGGGTATTAATAATCCCCTTGGCACGCGCAAATTATAAAAAAAAAATTAAAAATCGTCGGCATCTGTCCTCTCTAAAAGTTCGTTTAGAGTGTTAAAATTGTAAACTCTACTGTAAACCACCTGAACAATGAATACACAGGGCACAAGTTTTCATTGCATACGCACTTCAACGAACAGTTGAGTAAAAACAAATAGACTTAACTTCGAATTATAGAGGTAAAAAAAGCCAACAAGTTTGAATTAGAGAAATTTTTAGGTTATGTTGCACAAGAATAAGTTCGAATTAGAGAAGAGGACGAATTGCATATTTTTTCTTCGATTAATAGAGGTTTTCTCGTTGGACTTAGGCAGTACTTCTATTTATAGAGGTTTTCGAATTATAGAGGGTTAAATTATCAAGAGTTCACTGTATATTCTATGTTCGATGTATTGCATGTAAAAATATACACATTTTGATGAAATTTGCTTCAAGGAGTCCACGCTCGTTACAGTGAACAATCTCGTTCCAGTGAACATGCCCGGTTTTTATTAGTTCACTATATCGAGCGTCTACTGTACTTTTGAACAAATGAGGAATACCATACAACGCGTTAATGGAATTAGATTTATGCACAAAATAGGGCATATCTTCCTAAATAACTAAGTTTTTATAATTCCTATTTGTTGATCCTTGGTCGCACATATTCCTCGAACACTTAGATTTAATGCTGAACAAATTTTTAGAGCCTTAAACATTTCAAGCTATAATTGCTTAGCAGGAATGTTACTACTGCATTCTACATAATAAAGAACTTGCTTAAATTTTCCGCACAAGCTTCGTATCATGAAAACACATACGACCTTTGCACAAATGTTTCAACTGTTGTTTTCGCTATAATCTACGAATCCTTCCATAACATCTTTAAATTTATTATAAATAGATTAAATTCTCTTGTAAAGACACATTTCATCCGAAATAGGCATTCCTTTTTTTCCTTACCATTCAATTTCCCTACTACTGATTTTACCTCACCAAGAAAATATAAGCTTCCAATCCTTTCGTTATGCCCTTGGTGGGGTGAGAATAAAAGTTAAAGGAAAATGAAGTGAATAAACAAGTATGAAAGAAAAGCTTATCTGATAACGCTTTAAGCAAAATCTTTTTGTCGGTTAGTATAGAAAATTAGCTCACATTTTGGAAGGGCATGCGACATCTGTATGCTTATTATCTGTGGTAAGACTTTCGCTGATGTAGATCGGCCTGTCAGATGCTAGTCCAACAACAAATTGGTTTACGTGATTTCTTATATGCCCGGCTTGCGTATTTAAGCACTGTGGATTTATCAGCCGCCGAGGTGAATTTTATAATTATGGCTGTATTTTCTGACGCTTCTTTGGATTTTACGCGAAAGATATCTGTGGATACAGGCGGTGATACGCAATCAATCGATGAGCAGAGAGTTGCGAACATTTGCCTTAAGTCTTCATTGCAACACTGGGGGACACCATGAAGTATGGCATCAGTGGATAATTTGTCGCGCTTCATTTGGTCAATTTTACTATGCAGCATAGATACTTCATTATCCAACTGAGAGCATCGGATTGACTCGAATGTTTGCTCAAGCACCTCAGTGCGGCTAAGGTTCGATTAATATCATCGAAGCGGGTGCTGAAATCAGTGACAATCTGGCTTAGTTTCTCCGGTTACGATGTGTCTCCATTATCAGTGATTTGAGTTCAGCTTTATAGTCCTCGAGTTGTGTAGTGAGGCGTAGTTCAAATTTATTGCTCGATGTCTCCTCCTTGTTGATAAGTGCAGGTGATTGTTGGTGCAACTTACTGTTTTTGGTACCAAATCTGGTTTTTACTGGAGTTGGAGGGCCCGACATTTGGAAAATTGGCACGACGAACAACAACAACGAATGAAAACAGTGGCACTCGACAATAAATACTAGATAGATTTGCTCAAATATTGCAGAAACTCGCAGCAAAAATTATGAATTCAGATAAACGCTGAATCAAGATACCAATTTAAACACTTTTTGAATAATTAGAGGGGCTTATATTGGAAAAAACTTTGAAAATTTTGTCACAGCGGTACAGAATGACTAGCTACTGTTGTCTGACATCTGATTAATTTTACGCGGTTACTGTTTGGTCCAAGTTCGCATTCAATAGTTTTTTGTTTTCCGGTGGATTTTACACAAGTTGTTCCTTTGTGCAATCATTTTTAGTGTGTCCGTTTCTCTGGTAGTTCGTATATTGGGGTACAAGTCTTTTTTGATGCTGTGGTTCGAACGATATTTTACTCCTTAGGAAAGACCAACCCTTCAAGTTTGGCCTCCCTGAAAAGATGGCTTCGTGGAGCTCAAGAAATCCCTATCATCGAAACCAGTCCTGAAACTCTATGTCCAGGAGGCAGACACAGAATTGCACACTGACGCATCCAAATGCGGCTATGGGGCAGTTCTCTTGCAAAAATCCGAAGACGGTAAATTCCACGCGGTGTACTTCTATAGTAAGAAGACTTCTCCGGCTGAAGAATGTAACAACAGTTATGAGGTTGAGGTACTCGCCATCGTCAACGCCTTGAAAAATTAAGAGTGTATCTGTTGTGGCTGTCCTTCAAGATAGTCACAGATTGTGCGGCTTTTAAGGCTACGATGGGGAAGAAGGAAGGCAAGTTTGTGGGATCACCTTGTAACCATCACGTTTATTCACCACATTCTTATCCACCACATTGAATTGACGACCGAAGGAAGAGAGTGAGATTCTGTCGCGCGCGGAATGAACCAGTCGCATGCACTTATTCCTGTTTATAGTTTAACTTTTTTATATTAAATATCAATTAATAAGCATTTAATTATCCCATATCTTTAAATACTATAAAAGCAATGCTTTTAACAATAAATGCAGAAATAAAAAACCGAAATACCGGGTTCACATTTCATAATTCACTTTTTTTTCGTAATACTCGATAAAATATTACTCGTAGCTAAGAAACTTCACTTCAAAAATTTCACAATATACGATAACTTATTTTAACTCATTTGAATTGTTTGAATTATTGTTTATGTTGATTTAATTCAAGTTTTATAAGGATTAAACGCAATGTAACCGACATTATTTCTTTTTGAATAAATCGCACACAGAAAACGTCTGAATAATATTCCAAAAAACACTTGCCAATAATGCAATCATCGACAATTTGTACCCCAACTATTTCTGTTGGTACAATTTAACAGAAAGCAACAGTAAAAGAACTACATTTGTCAAATCGCCTTTGATATTTTTTACTTGCGTTTCGAATTAGTTTTCATAGGTGCATCACTTTTGCGGTTTTATACTTTTCTGCGTAATCTTGTATGAGTATTCAAAGTATGAGTATTCAACTTTCAATATACTTCATACGCCACCTTGTTAATAATTTATTTTAAATTTATCAAAACATTGTAAAATATGGAGAAATCCAACGATCAACAACATCTCATCTAACAAAATGGAAAAATATTGCAATAGTTCTATGACTACACATGCATATGCATGTACATATGTATGTACCTACGCGTGTATTCCCAGGTCTCTTAATTGCATGAAGTTTTGACAGCACATGGATATCTTAATTAATAAAATTTGCAATATCTTAGATTTGGCACTGATAATGTTTTTCTTTTTCAATTTTAAGTCTAGAAGATATCGCATACTGAAGATCAAAATATAATCATGCGATAATATGCCCATATACTAACATACATTTACTATTGCAACGATAGCCACTGCTGCATTACTGCTGTAGGGCATAATAATAAAGAACTGTTTAAGTTATAAATCAGGGAAACGTAAAAACAATCTGTGTTGTCGTTTAAGTAAATTTAGGAGCCATGGTAAAGTAAACGTTCGTTTTTATTTTCTTTCCACATTAATATATTATTTAGGACAGGTAGATATTTTCACACATACTTATGCATGTACACTAATAAAAACGAGGTAAGTGTGAAAAAATGTTTTTCTTCTGTTACTACTTGACAAAAGAATTCTTATCCAGTGTATGATTTTGATGAAAAATAATTATGGACGTGAATCTAGAAACAAAAACAATTATTCGACAAAAGAAGAGTATATTGCTGACATGGGCCTATCTGGGACATTTGGCACAACTTGTGAGTTAGTGGCAGCGGGATAAATTTACCCTTATGAGTTCCAGATTTTTAGGAGTGGCGTTATGTTTGCGCAGTTTGGAGAGGCTTCTAACGAAGTGACATGTTTCCCTACCTTTAATTACCAACGGAGAAATAAAACGCGGTATACAGCCAGGCGTTTTAGCAGAGGACGACCCATGCCAACAAAAAGGTTGCATACTTTCAGGTACCTCCACGAAAACCAAAGACGACCAACTCATAAGCGAGTATTGTATACCCTAAGGCACGCCAATACCAAATAAAGCCAGAAAGTCAACGAGACACAAACAATAACAAAACACGAAGGATTTTTAAAAAGTCACATTTTGGGACAACTCTTCCAGAACGGCATTTAGCGGAGTTTTGCCGCCAGCCCTTCCCGCTTCCAAGCTTACGCTTGGCTCCCCTTTCTGAGAAGCAGCCCGAACCCTATCCGTACTCGCCAGGGAGCCCGTGCCATGCACGGACGCCCAGCCTGCCCATGCCCTGCACGGGCAAGCCAGTCAGCCCGTGCCCTGCACGGACCAGCAGCCGGCCCGGGACTTGCCCGGACAGCCAGGGTGCCCGCGCCTTGCACGGACACCCAGCCTGCCCGTGCCCTACACGGACAAGCCCGAACTAATACCGCGTATGGACCGCACGCCCTGTCAAGCCGTTCCCGAGACGCCGCAACCCCAGAGACCCACCAAGCAGGCCAGTCCGAGCCTGAGCTCGGGGTTAAGTATTATCCGAGTATTTTAGTTCAGTATTAAGCTTATCGACATATTGTTTAGTATAAAATTTGTTATTAGAACACACTTGCATTGTTAAAAGAAACACTGTAATAAAAGTCCTACTCTTCTAATAAAGTACTTCTTTCCAAAGTTTTAGGGTATTTCTTTGGGCTGATCCCGGAGCCGTCGAGCTCAATTTAACATTAATTATAATGTTTTTGTTGACTATCTCCGTGATAAAAATGTAAACTTAGGAAAACTGTCCAAAATTTGTAAATGGTGCAAGGCCAAAACGTGGAAAGATGATAGTGTAGGAATGTGCTGTAACAGCGGCAAGGTACAGCTGCCCCAAATTTCAGATGCTGTCTGAACCTCTTCACTGATCATCATCCCCAGTCAGAGCATTTTCTTAATATGGCTAGAAAGTATTGTATAATGCTTGGTTTCAAAAGACTTCTTTTGGAGCTAAGGTGGTTAGAAAGGGTAACTTCATGCCAATATTTAAAGTTCAGGGCCAAGTCTACCATCATATAGTTAGGTTACTACCTGCATCACAACACCAAGTTAAATATCTCGTGATTTATTTCGTTAGTGATGACGAAAAACAAAAGGATACTAGGTGCGGCTATTTCTCAGATGTTAGGCCTGATCTGGTTTCTCAGCTACAAAAAATGCTCCACAATAATAATACATACGTGGAGGACTTCAAAACAGCAATAGACCGATTTCAAGGTTGTGATACATGCTGATAAGAAACCAGCAAATGCACACAAAGGTCAATTCAATGCACCTACAACTAATGAGGTAGCCATTGTTATTATTGGATATGTATGCCAAAATAGAAACTGAGACTAAATTTCATTAGGCACAACCAAGTAAAATTAAGAGTAGAGAACTACATACTTCTGCAGGATCCCATGAAGAGAACTTATGCTCAAGTGACTAATATTGGTCAAATGGTTGCATTACCTTCTAGCTTCACTGGGGGACCACGGTATATGCACGAACGTACGCAGGATGCGTTGACATACATGCGGCATCATGGAAAACCAAATCTTTTCATAACATTTACGTGCAATCCGAAAATGAATTGAAATAACAGAAAACCTACATAAACATCAAAAGGCTAATCACTACGTTAAACGGCTTCTGTATTGCGAAGTACCATTTTATTATGTCTGGAGAAATAATACATTTTGCAGAAGGAAACAGGGAGTAAAAGTACGAGAACACTACGGGGTAAAAATAGACCAAGTACTCAGAAGTAATAATGCAGAGTGCTATTACCTCCGTCTCCTGCTTCACGAAGTTATAGAGCCTACATCCTTCTCAGACTTAAAGACAGTAGCTGGTTAGGTTCATCCTACATTCCACTCAGCTTGCAGGGCTCTGAGACTATTAGAAGACGATAGACATTGGGACCAGACACTCGCAGAAGCTTCTGCCTCCGATTTACCTCATAAGATAAGGGATCTGTTCGCCATTATGCTGGTTTTCTGTCAGCTATTCGATCCACTTCGCCTCTGGAAGAAGTACAGAGAGAGTTTGGCTAAAGATCTTAAAAAAACAGTTGCAAAAAGAATTTGTGAGCCTAGATGATCAACATAGTATGGTTGTGTTCTATAACAAATGCTTGATATTGCTCGAGAACGTAGTAATTGGGATGGGAAGCCAACATCTTAAGCACTATGGTTTACCACAGCCCTTAGTATTAGCTGAAACTTTTGACAACTGTGATTACTTAATAGAAATGTCATATGATATCGACGACTTATCCAAGAGGATTTTGGAAAACCAGCCACTTCTCAATTGCGATTAGAAGCAAATTTATGAAGAAATCATTCAAAGCTTTAAAACAGCAGATGGTAACATTTTCTTTTTAGACGCTCCAGGTGGGACGGGGAAAACTTTTCTCATTAACCTGTTACTTGCTAAAATTAGAGAGAATCGAAAAATCGCCATTGCTGTCGCTTCTTCTGGAATAGCTGCAACACTGTTGGAGGGAGGCAGGACTGTGCAATCAGCATTCAAGTTACCTCTTAATTTAAACATTTTCGAAACTCCTCTTTGTAATATATCTAAGCAAAGTAATATGGCTCAGGTGCTTCGAGAATGTAAGCTCACAGTTTAGGATGAGTGCATTATGTCACACAAGGGAGCCATCAAAGCATTATATAGAACGCTAAAGGATTTGCGAAGTAATAGTATGCTGATGGGTGGAGTCACTGTACTTCTTGCTGACGAGATAAGGACCTGCATAAAATCATCCTACTTGTGGCCAAAAACGAAGCAGAGACACTTCCGAAAAAATATGAGAGTACATTTGGGACACGACTTGTGTGGAGAAGAGTTTGCGCAACTACTTCTAAAAATAGGCGAGGACATAAGTAAGGCACTGCAAAGATTCTAGGACATCAAAAGAAGAAATACGTGGAAGGATTATAGCCACCATTACTCCACTATCTACCCGCATGCAGTAAAAGCTATCTGCCCAACAAGTTGTCCGAATAGAATGATAAAATGCTTCATACGACTTCGATTGGGACACACAAACATCACCCACATCCACCGCAACTTATGCAACAAAAACGAAGCTCTCTCCCCACATCCTGATGAACGGTACCAAGGTTGAAGGCGTAGCAAGTCAGAAGGCAGCTCTTTGGCTCCACACCTGCTTTAGACTTACTAAAACAACCCTTAGAAAGTACAATAATATTAAAAAAATATGTAAGTTATTTAATTTACTTAGACTAGAGACTGATATCTAGAATTCCTATATGGGGCGTTGAGAGCAGCGGCAAGAGAACATTTACTCTGTGGACAAATCTGGTCCGCAGTAGGATGGACCCGATCCAAATCGGCTTAACAAGATCGCGACTGCTTGCTTTACTCTCAACGCCCCACACATGAGTGTGTCACATTACTCCTCCATTTATTTTACATTATCTAGCCGATAGCCCTTGTAGCTAGTGCTAATGTTACGAGTATTATTGATTATTCTTGTAATTTATTTACATAATTATAAAGAAAATAATAATAATAATAATAAATTTCCGATCCTTTTGTTAGTCCCTTGGTGGGGTGAGAATGAAAGTTAAAAGAAAATGAAGTGAATAAACAAGCATGAAAAAAAGCTTATCTAAAAGCGCTTTGAGCAAAAGCTTTTTGTCGGTTGGTATAGAAAATTAGCTGACATTTTTGTATGGGCATGCGACATCCGTATACTTATTATCTGTGTTTGTACGTATTGATGTTAGGTTAAGTGGAAATTAAACGCGATTCACCTTCTGATTTCCAGTACTGCTGCAGTTCGAACTCGATGCTGCTGTGGAACAGCTTATTGTACTCTTTCCAGTGGTGTACCGTCCAATTACTAAGGTGGATTACTTTGAGATTTTTTGATTTTATTTTCACTATGTTGTAGACTACTTATCAGTTTGAACAGAGTTGCCAGGACTCTCTCCCTTTAGTAGTAGTAGTAGTAAAGTAAATTTTATTTTTTAAACTTCAAATTCAATTTTTTACAATAATTTACAATAAAAGACTTTGGCTATTGCCGTCAGCCGAAGAAAAGAGAGAATTAGACTAAAGTTTTATGCAAATGTAGTGATTTAAAATGCTTCGTTCATTTTTTGCTGCCGGTATTTTAATGCAGCTTTAAGATAACTAGCCAGCGCGTTCCAGTCCTCACCATCTAGAGTTCTGATGAATTCAGCCATTGATAGCGCCCCTTTACCCCAGTACGCTCGTCTGATTTCTTTCAATATTGGGCAAGCTCCAATAAAATGAAAAACGTCTTCCTTTGTTCGAAGGTTGCATAGGTTGCATTCCTCATTCCCTTCGCTTATATCAGGCCTGAAGTTCAGCCGAAGTAGTTCGCCTCTCGCCTTAAAGATGATAGAGATTACATCAACGCTGAACCGATCGTGGAAATAATTTTTCGCAGCCAGATCATGGTTGAGAAAGGGATACGTACACCTGGTCTCACTTTGTTGCGCTTTCAATCTAAACTTCACACGGGTAGACTCTTCAATAACGGATAAAAGCTGGTTCAGAGAACGTCGCCAAGATTCTGCATTATAGTGCGTTAGCTGCATACTATGTTCGCCGCTAAGCCTCGACCACTCGTTAAAGAATTGCAGCTTCCGCTGTACCAAATATTTTGCGAGGATGTGTGGAAGGCGGTAGTTTGGGAGTTCCATTACTTTCAGAATGTAGAGAAAGTGCAATCTTAATCTAAAGATGTAGAGAGGAGATAAACCAGTTTCAAGGTGCAACATGTATGTCGGTGTGTTTTCGGGTAATCTAAAGATTTTTTTAAAGAAATATCTTAAAAGTTTTTCAACCTCTTCGTACTCGAATGTACCCCAAACTTGTGCAGCATAGCACATGATTGACCTCATAGCCGCTTCGAAAACCTTAAATTTGCTGCTCGACGGAACGTTTTTCCTAACAAAGAATCCCCGCTAACTGCAATTTATTGCCTTTTTCGCCTCCTTCAGTTTTTTTCCCAGGTATCTATACTCCTTAACGACTTCAAGTTCCTGGTTTTTCCAAGTCCATCTTTCTTGCCTTGAGTATCGTCCAAACCCGTTTCTAAAAACCATTACTTTGGACTTAGCGGTGTTCACTTTCAGGTTCCATAAATTGCAGTAGTTTTGGAGCTTATTTATCATCATCCGCTACATCATTGGAATGTCTGATAGAATGACGATATCATCTGCGTATAAAAGCAGCTTTATTTGGAGTCCGTCGAACACAATTCCACCTGTTAAAAAGGTCACAAGATCACCCAGAAATATTGAAAATAGAAGTGGACTCATGAGACAACCTTGCTTCACTGCCATTTGAGACTTAAACCAGTTGGACAGGTGGTGTCCATCCCAAACACCTGCTTTATTATCCTCATAAAGACTTTGTATGACCCTTAGGACATTTGAAGATGCCCCTTAGTTACTCAGCGTGTAGAATAGCGCGTTTCTGTCAATAGTGTCGAAGGCTGCCTTGAAATCAACAAAGAACGCATACATTTTTTGCCTTTATCAAGGTATGACCGGGCGATGCTTGTCAATGTGAAAATGTTGTCTGCTGTAGAGTAACCTTTTCTGAACCCCGCTTGGAATTCGCTTAGAAGATCATTTTTTCGCACCCAATCCGTCAAACGGTCTAGGATCTCAGTCTCTCTCCCTTTATTAACGGTAATGGTAATTTAATTGAATTTTTAATTACCCATCACTGGTATCGCAGTGTTGAACGGGTAAAACCCCGCATACCAGCTGTGGCGATTCTAATGGCATGTTGTCAGCGTTGCCACTGGTCTTCGGCACTTGATGCTGGCAGCATAGGGGTGGTTGAGAGATTCCGGGATATACACTCTAGCGGTCTCTTGCCATTGTAGCTTTTCGACGTTAAATTTTCTTACAGTATTTCTTCTTTGTTGGGTCGTTTTGCATATCCACATTCTTACATTGGCTACAAAAACGTAATGATCCGAGTCCGCTCAGAAGGCCCGGACATTCAGAAGACTGCAGGCATGTCTTGCGTCGATCGCAATATCAATACATTTGGTTGATCGTTACATGATTATTGGACCGGCATGTCTGCTTGTGAATATTGAGATGAAGAAACCATGTGATCCGTATTTTCATAATATGCTCGTTCATGTGTCCGAAGTGTAAGACTTTTTGCCCAAGTCTGCCGCGTATAGCAAATCCGCTTCCGAATTAGTACTGTTTGTTGTCTCTATACCAATCACAGTAGTTAGTGTCATAGTTTTTCATCTTTTTTTTTTACTTGGCCCATCACATCGCACTTCCACGTATGACGGCTTTATTTGCTTTATTGCAGTCTAGGGCCTCTGCTAATTGTTCCCCTGCACGTGACCTGTCGGGAAGTTACACCGACGGCATAACCCCCAACCTGGAGAGCCAGTTCCTTTTGTCATACCCTAGGATGCGATGTCAAGAGTCCACTACAGATGTGTGAACGCAGCCGTTGGATCATTAAGGGCTCCTCCGCCACCATCTCTATTCCAATCTATATAAATAAAAATAAATTGTTGTTCGTTGGTTATCGCATCACTTGAGAACGGCTTGACCGATTTGGCTCATTTTTTTTTAAATGTTCTTCGTAGTCCGAATAAGGTTCTTACGGAAAGCAAAATTGAAAAAGTTGCCCGCAAAATTTGAAAATTTCAAAAAACAGAAAGTGATTTTTTTCATGGGATAAAAATGTGTGCACCTATGTTTGTATGCTATGGACTCGGAAACCATGCAACCGATTGAGCTCAAATTTTCAGGCAATCTTCGGTATTGGTTCTAGAGTATTCCTATGAAGTTTGGCTAAAATCGGTAGAATACTTTAGTATTATAGTACTTTAGTACTAAAAAAAATGCTCTTTTGTTAGTCGCAGTAAAGCACGTCGGATACCATCGCTCCACCAGTTTGTCGACTACTTTAGTATTATAGTCTTTACTAATAATTTGTTTTTTATATACATATATATTTACGGTTGAACCACTTACCCACTGTTGGCTAGCACAAAACTGTTCTCTAATAGACTTAGCCCCAAGCGCGTGCCTGAAAGTTGTTGCTCCAGGCGCCTGCCAGATAGTTGCTGCCACAGTTGTTTTCTTTTTTGCTAGGCGAAGCAACGTTCGCCGGGTACCCGCTAGTATATAATATAATATAAATTTGGTGCAACAACTCACTTAGTATCTAGGCTTCTCACAGCCACTCGTGTTGTGTGCGTTATATTTTCCGCACGAATGGAAGGGACCTACTGTTTTCCTGCCATATCCATTGGGCATTTTTTGTTTTTGAGAAGCTTCTTCGTGACAATAAATACTCTCGGATGTTTGTCAGACGTTCGCGAGAGGTAGGACCGTGAAAAAAAGTGTTGGTGTTCTCTGGGATTCGAGCAAGGAACCTCATGCGCAGCAGTCCGACACACTAACCACTGCGACACGGCGGCGCCCATAAGGTCCTGACTAACCTTGGAAATTCCTTACCGACCTGTAATTCAAACATGTCGAAGCAGCTCGTGCAAGGTGTGCACTAATTTCAACCTTACTGGAACTGTAGACTAGTACTAGGCACCCAACGGTCACCAATATGAAGATCGAGAGTAGGCGTTAGAAGGCCTAGGCTAAGTGAAAACGCTTGTGTTTTCATGTAATCGCATGCACTATCGTTTGATACTACCCGTTACACGATATGGAAAATTTACACAGATAGAGAGCTTGTCTGGATGACGACGGGTCATCTAATTCTCTTGTTCAAGAATAGTTAGCAAAAGATTTGAGAATCGATGACAGCATGTACCATTGCAATTGAAATAGACAGCAAATACAACGCGTGAAGGTTAACCGGAGAATAGTGTGAACAGTTGTGATTTCGGGCAAAGAAATAAAAACTAAATATTCGATTTTTGCTGTACGCACCGTGGAAATATTAGATTTACCCCAACAATCGATCGATGCATCAAGGTTAGCCGAACGGTTCGATCAGTGAAAAGGAATTCCTTTAACATAATTTTCTAATACGAAACGTTGTCCTTTAATAGAATTCAAGCAATGGTATTTGGGGGTTCCACTTCGGACAAGAGAAGGAAGTGTACATGAACCCGTAACAGCAAAAACACACTTAGGCTGCATGGTGTTTGGTCAAAAATTAGTGTAGATTATCAGCTTTATATCTATGTGTCGGAGAGATGTCGACGCTCTTTTGAGTAACAGTGTGAAGGAATATTTCGCAATGGAAAGCCATGGGGTGAAAAGAGTTTCACTGTTAGCTCCGCCCAAATGCCTAGCGAAGCAAATATTAGACGCTAATACCATAAGAAAGTGGAAATAGCTTCGAGGTCCCATTATTATGGAGAACCACAAATATTAAATTAGCTCATAGTAAACTAAATTCTTATCTCCGACTTCACTGTCTAGAAAAAAGGATGGTAAGTGAACCACGCCTATGTCATTCAATAGCACATCTTACCGAGGACTATTTACGCAAAGGTTATGTGCGTAAAATGGACCCGAGCGCTGTGTACAGTAAGAAGACATGGTACTTACCAGTTTTCCCTTTTGCTAACCCCAACAAATTGTATCGGACGCGGCCTCTAAGGTATGTAGAACTTCACTCAATCGCGTTTCATTACCTGGACCATATACGAGTATTACATCGAATCTTCTTGGAATTGTATTTCACTTTAGAGAGCGTAAAGTGGGGCTGTATGTCGATACAAACGAAATGTTTCACCAGGTCCGTATAAAAAGATAGGAACAGGGAGTTCAGCTATTCCTCTGGCGAAACATTAGGTCCGTTCGCGTACCCTCACAAAACAACGAATTGTTGCGAAAAGTTACGAATTTTTACGAAAACCTGTTCGAGTACGGACAATTTTCCTAGTTTTTCACAGAAGAAAGCACTATCCAGAGAGTAAGAAATTTCCCCATGCTGCGAATTTTAGTGAAAGAAATTTCTTTGGGCTGGTTTTTTGAAAACTGTCAAATTGCTGTACATGTGATTTTTTGTTGGATTATTCCTTTTCTTTCTTTCTTTCGCGTACAATTGGGTTTGAGGTTTGAAGTTTAAAAAGTGAGCAACTTTTGTTTACTTTTTCGTAATATTACCTTTCTCTGAGAGAATTTTACCCCACTCTTTGAAGTTAAAAAAGTACGCGAACGGACCTATTATTACAAACGATGTGGAAACGAGTGTGCTTAAAGTTATGTTATTCGGCGCAACATCCTTGCCATGCTGCGCACAGTACATACAAAATCAAAATGCAGAAGACTTCATGGTGCAATTTCCAGACGATGTTATCAAAAATCACTACAATGATGATATCATCACAAGCTTTGACAGCGAGGAAAAAGCAGCACAAGTTGCGGGTGTGTTAGTAAAAGAGGAATTCGAGTGCTGTTCAATAGCAGCGAATACCAAAGTCGCCCCACCACGTCGTATATTCATTCTGCGGATGGAGCTTGAAACTACAGTCCTGGGTAGTAGACTTGCTCCCAAGATTTCGGAGACCCATTCCATTAGGTTCACGCGACATATATAGAGAACTAATTCAAAGACAGTAATTTACTGGCTAGGATCGATCAACAAACAATAAACTTCAGCAGTTTGTTTCAGTGAGAATAGGTGAAATCCTCGAGAAGACTGAAGCATTATGGTGGAAGTGGGTGCCACCAAATGTAGAGAGCGAGCTCGATTTCAGCCCTCCAGACAGTGATGTCGTCGAGCAAATTCACCATACAACCATAAGGCAAACTTTTGTAATGAATGTGCAAATTTGAAATGGAAGAACTCACAAGAGCCCATCATTTTATTGAATTGTGGAAGAAAATCGATCCTGTGTTTCTGTTCTATGCTCCCTTGAAAAGGGCGAGCAATATTTGAGGAAGCAGGTGCAGGCAGAACAATTTAACGAAAAAATATGTTTTCTTAAAACAGTTACCGTGGGGGAAAAATCAATCAAAAATCAAAAATCAAAAATCAATATTCCAAAAACCAGCATGCTCTACAAACTTTCGCCTTACTTCGATCAATATGGAGTTCCGAAGGTTGCTGGACACAAAGACGCCGACTGTTTTGCCGAAGGACAAAATCAGGAATTTGACACTGGACCGCTATCGTAGCAAATTTCAACACCAATACAACGAGACTGTGGTCAATGAAGTCTGTCAGTGATTCCACGTCCCTAGTTTGCGTGTATTGATCAGCTAAACCATCGATTCCCATAATGGGTGAACTCCCTCCAGCTGGGCTAAAGACGTTCACGAGGCCTTTCTCGTACATTGGCATGGACTATTCTCATCCAATGTCTGCCGTTGTGGATCGGCGAAAGGAAAAAAGACGAAAAGTGCTGATTCCTTGCATGACGATTAGAGCAACCAAGGTTAAAATCGGATACTTGCTTTCCATTAGCTCTTGTATCCTGGTACTACACCCTTTAGGCCTCCAAGATCTCCTTATAAGGGTAGGAGCTGAGAGAATAGTTCGTTTGGTGAGAGCAACTCTAAAGAACGAAGAAGCTCTAACTCCTAAGCACTGTTTGTTAGACTTAGCTGCGGGTCAAAGCCATTTGGAGACTATCACGACTTAGGCACTATTTTGAAGCGGAATTGGATGGTAGCTGAACAACACAGCAATTCCTTTTGGCGAAGATGGATTTGCGAATATTTGCCGAATCGAACAAGAAGGACGAAGTGGGTCCAGTCTACCAAACCGATTTCCGTGAACGACGTGCTCATTGTTATTAACGAGAGTAACGCCAAAAACCAGCACGTTTGGAACGTGTCAGAACGGAGAGTGGGAGCCAAGCTCTAGCCCCCGGACCCTTGGGCAAGGTAGCTGAAGCGGATAATGAAGCAAGGAGTTCGGACATAGCTCCGGCACCTAAAGTTCCCCAATCTAATGCCGCTCCGACAAAGAGGAAGCGAGCTTGCCCGCCGATGACGAGACCAGGGCAACAGGGAGGCAACGATGACCGCCTGAGAAAGGGTCTGAGCGGTGTGGGATCTCGATGGTATCTGCGCTACCTCGAAAGGGGCCTTGCACCTGAGAATGCCAGGAAAAAGGCGGAGCAGCATAGGGCAGAACCTGACTCCACTGCTGTGCGATCAGCATCTTCCTATCGCGCAGCGTGGACCAGGACTACCAAACCCCTTTGGCAACAGCCCCCGACGAGCACTAACTCGATGACCTCCACCAGTAAAGTAAAGGTCGCCCAGGTAAACATCCACCATGCCATGGCGACATCAGCCGCAATAGCTAGGATGTTTACCAAACAAAACATGGGCATTGTATTGATTCAGGAGCTATGGATCTTAAAAGGAGGAGTCAAAGGACTGTCATGCAAGGATGCAAAGGTAATTTGGGATATAAGGGTGACCAATACAAGGGCATGTATCCTTATTAATAACAAAATTAACTTTCTCCTACTTTCAGAATTTGCGATGCGAGACTTGGTGCCATTGCAGGTTTCCTTGAACATCGACGGAGTACACCGCACCATCATCATCGCTTTTGCATACTGTGCTGGGGATGAACCAGCTGTCCCAACAGAACTGCAGCGCTTAGCGGAGCACTGTAAGGAGCTCCAAATTCCGCTGCTGATTGGATGTGACGCCAATGCTCACAATGTTATATGGGGGAGCACCGACACCAATACCAGGGGTGAGTCTTCACTAGAATTCATTCTTTGTTCATCCCTTGATATATATAACGTAGGGAATACCCCAACCTTTGTTACTAGAGTTAGGCAGGAAGTTCTTGACCTCACGCTGGGTAGTCCGAGCATCAGTACGTTAGTCAGGAACTGGAAAGTATCAGATAAGCCGTCATTATCTGACCATAGAATCATTGTGTTTGAGTTAGATAGTGCATGTATCACAAGAAATCCAGTCAGGAACCCAAGAAAAACAAATTGGGAGGTCTTTAAAGAAACCCTTGACAGTAATCTGGAGCATATTGATCTGAGGAGGGCTCCAGCACACTATCTAGAGTTAGAAATCGCGGTAGAGGGCATTAGTACCGCGATTACAAACGCGTTCGAATCGAGCTGCCCCATAAGCAACAGAAAGGGTGGGAAAGATGTGCCATGGTGGAGTAGCAATCTAACAAAGTTACGCTCTTATACACGCACAAACTACAACAAGGAGTTAAGAATGGCGAAAAAAGAAAGCTTCAGGAAGTTCTGTGAGACAGTAAACAGCACTCCTGCTGCAGCTGGGTTACATAAAGCCCTTGCAAAATCGGGAGGAATGCCAACATCCCTTAAAAGACCTGACGGCAGCTTTACTGAAGATGAGGAACAAAGAGCATCATTACTCTTAGAAACTCACTTCCCCGGAAGTTCGCAGAACACCTGTAACGGGTGCATGACCAACACGACCAGACGTCGAAGGAAGATTGGGCGATTGCAGGGGCTCTCGGTTCCAGAGGGAGAATCGAGTGGGCAATTAGCTCCTTCCAGCTCTTCAAGCCACCGGGAGCGGATGGTATTATACCAGCCCTATTGCAAAGGGGGCAAGAAAAACTACTACCACACCTGGCCAGAATAACAAAAAGCAGTCTTGCATTGGGATATATTCCAAACCAGTCGAGACGGGCGAAAGTTTTGTTTATACCAAACATGGGGAAGAAGGACCCAACACAGCCTTAGTCATACAGACCGATCAGCCTAACATCGTTTCTTCTCAAAACAATGGAGAAAGCTGTGGACAACCATTTAAGGGAGGATGTACTTAATACATCCTCACTGCATTATCGTCAGCATGCATACAGAGTGGGCAGATCCACTGTGACTGCTCGTTATCAGCTGACGGAAACAATCCAAAGTGCTATTGAAATAAAAGAGATAGTAATTTGCGCCTTCCTAGACATCGAGCTATTAAACGAGCCCTTGACAGAAAGGGAGTTAAGAGAACAGTATCTAAGTGGATGTATGAATTGCTGAGAACAAGATCAGCAGAAACTCAAACTTCACATAGAATTATCAGGGTCAACACAATCCCCTAATGTGGAGTTTTGTTGTAGAGCTTCTGGAAAAATGAACAAGCCTTAGAATTAATTGTCAAGCCTACGCTGATGACATTGTACTCATTGCCAGGGGGAAGTTCGAGGAAACCCTATGTGATATTATACAAGGGGCCTAACAGTAACTCAAGAATGGTGCAGCACGGCTGGGCTCAATACAAACCCGGCCAAAACCACAATAGTACCTTTCACGATGAAGAGAAAACTTGAACTGAAGCCAATCCGACTGTCGGGCACGATACTGGCACCGGTAAGGGAAGTGAAATATCTAGGACTACACCTAGATAGCAAACTCTTGTGGAAGAAACACATAGAGGAGATATCCAGAAAAGCTACCCGTGCTCTAATGATATGCAGAAGCATAGCGGGTAAGTCTTGGGGCCTTAGTCCAAACATTCTAAGATGGATGTACATTGCCATTGTGAGACCAATGATCACTTATGAAGCAATAGCATGGACAAAGCGAACTAGTCTAGTCACTACGAAGGAGACACTCACTAAAGTGCAAAGACTTGCGTGCCTCTGCATCACAGGGGCCATGCGAACGTGTCCAACTGCACCCATGGAAGTACTCCTGGATCTAACACCGCTCCATCTCGTGGTGGAGTAAAATGAACAGCGGACGATCCTAAGGATGGCAAAAGAAGGTATTGGAAGGGAGAAATGTGTTGGTTCGAGAGAATACGATGCACTTCTCAAAAACTTCCCCTTCTGGCCGTCACCAGGGACGACAGTATTCGGAAATTTAACTTTGGAAAAAACTTTAGTACAAAGCTAAGTAACAAGAAAGAGTGGAGCAATGAATCCACGATATACGGACTGGGCAGCCACACGATAAAGTGGTACACAGGCGGTTCGAGAACTGGACAGGGCACAGGGGCGGGCATTTTTGGGCCAAGGACCAAGCACTCAGATCCCATGGGCAAATGCAACAGCATCTTTCAAGCTGAAATATGCGCTATAAACAGATGCATCCAACTCAATCTCGAAAAGGGATAGAACAACTGCGACATAGCAATACTGTCAGACAGCCAAGAAGCTACCAAAGCACTTGACTCCTATGTCATTAAGTCAAAACTTGTGTGGGAATGCCTATGCAAACTTAATGAATTGGGCAGAAACAATAAAGTTACACTTTACTGGATACCCGGTCACGTCGGGATAAAAGGTAACGAAGCAGCAGACGCCTTGGCAAGACAAGGGGCTGCAGAACCCTTCATTGGACCTGAACCATTCTGTGGAATGGGGGAACACAACATACGCGAGAAATTCAGGAAAATGGAGAGAGAAGACAGGGCAAGAACCTGGAACAATACCACAGGCCTGAGGCAAGAACTACTGGGATGTTACAACCGGAAAAGATTCGAAGCCTGCATCTGCCTTAGCAAGAATTTTTTTTTTTTTCGTGGGTAGGTGAAAATCTTCATGAGACACTATGAGACCGTGTACTCATAGTAGTGTCAGATTTCTACTGACTAAAAACACCCTTCCCTTCGTTTTGTTTACTACGACTAAGTTAGACCTTATCAAGTAGTTTAAGCTTCAGATTTATATTCGCGTGAGGCAGGTAGATTTTCAATAAAAGCACCTGCTGAAACCGTCATGACATGCGGCTTTTTGTCTTATAGCGCTAATTCGAACGGTTTCGTTCTTTGAAGTCGTCGCGTAAGATTTGTCACATCCAAAGTTTGGAGTATGGCACAGTTGCAATGGCCATGAAGACGAATACGAAGCTTGCGAGCGAAGTTTTTTATTTCGTCCTCCACGGTAGCTATCCCTTAGTCTCTGTGGATATCATTGTTTCTGATATACCAGGGAGCGTTCACGATTATTCTTATAATTTTATTTTGGAATGATTGTATGACATTCCTATTGCTTGGTTTAGTACAACCCCAGAGTTGTATACCGCACGTCCACACGGGTTTAAGCACTTGCTTATAGAGAAGCAATTTGTTATATACGCTTAGTTTGGAATATCTTTCAATTAGCCAATACATTTCTCTAAGTCGACTTTCGACTTCGTCACGTTTCTTTTTAACGTGAGGTTTCCATTTAAGTTTCGCGTCTAGTGTCATTCCCAGATATTTAGCTTCGTTTGCATGCGGTATTTGTACCGAGTTAATGAAAACGGGAAGGTTGATTATTTTCTTGTAAGTGAAGTTAACATGCGTCGATTTGGTCTCATTAAGAACAATGCGCCAAGTTTTTGTCCACTCACAGATTTTATCCAAGGCTCGTTGGAGTTTTATGGTTGCTGACTCGATTGAACTTTCCGTTGCCAGAATAGCCGTATCGTCCGCGAACGTAGCTACAATAGTGCCTTCAGTTTGTGGTATGTCCCGAGTGTACAGCAAGAATAAGATAGGCCCAAGGACACTTCCTTGCGGAACTCCGGCGGCGATTTCTTTAAAATCAGAATATTAAGTTCCGTGCTTGACGCGAAAAAGTATGTTTTTAAGGTATGATTCTTAGATCTTATGAAGTTGCTCCGGAAGGATTCGTCTTAGCTTATAATTCAATCCATCGTGCCAAACCCTGTCGAAGGCTTGAGATACGTCAAGAAAGGTGCTAGAACAAATCTTTTTCTCCTCAAGGGCTTTTTCAATTTCGTCGGTTATTCTATAAACCTTGTCAATTGTGGAATGCTTGATTCTGAACCCGATTTGGTGGTCAGGTATTAGGTGTCTCTCTTCAATGACCGGAATCCGTTTCAGTAGGAGTTTTTCAAATACCTTCGATATTATTGGTAGTAGCGATATCGGTCTGTACGATTTCCATTGATTTGGAACGTATAATAATCTGATAGAAGCATTTATTAAACAAAGCAATTTTAATAGTGCCTTTTTTGGTAATTCCTTGAGGATTTGTCCGGTTATTAAATCATAGCCAGGAGATTTATTATTTTTCAGGTTTTTTATTGCCTGACAAAATTCTATAAATGACACACTTTTTATTTATTCTAAGGTTGTCAGATGTCGTAGTCGTACCGGTAAAATCGTCTACCAATGTTTCTCCATCAAATGGCTTAAAAGTCTCTTCTAAGTCCTCGGCAAATAGATCCGCTTTTTCTTTGTCACCTTTTGCCCATTCGTAGTTGTTTTTTCTTATCGGTGGCGAATGTATTTGGGGTTTTTTAATTCTTTTGACAGATTGCCAGAGCGAGTAATTAGTGGTTTTTTCGGCGGTTAAACCTTCAAGATAAGCTGAAGTCTCTCGGTTTTTTAAGTCTTGGATCGCTTTTTTAAGCTTATTGCATAGGAAATTCGAGTGGGTTTTATGCTGGGGAGCGCGAGTTTGTTGCCATATTTTACGTGCTCTCCTCTTTTCTCGAATAAGTTCTTTTATTTCTGGGGGATAATTAGCTTCATTGCATGGGACTTCTTTCCTCCTTAAAGGTGTATTTTTCCACGCGGCATTCTGTATTGATTCAATAAATTTGCCGAGTTCATCTTTTATTTCGAAGGGTGTTTTGAGCGATACGTTTAAGACAATATTTTCTTCGCAATCAGTTCTAAAGTCGCGCCAGTTAGTTTTTTTGTTAGCTAATTTAGGCACACCTTCTACTGTCATTAGTCGGTCACTTATTGTCAAGATTACCGGTGAGTGATCTGAGGAGAGATCAAAGCTTTCCTCTAATTTCGCAAAATTTGAAGATACTCTTTTTGGTACGAAGAAGTCTATTAGGTCCGGTGTTTTTGCTGTATCAGAGGGCCAATACGTCGGTTTCCCCGTCGAAAAGAAATCAACCCCGAATTGCATACCGGCTTCGTACAGAAGTCTGCCTTTCCGTGAATTGGATCTGGAACCCCAAAGGGTGTGTTTAGCGTTGAAATCGCCACCTATAATGAAATTCGGTCCAAGTGAGTCAAGGAGACGTACAAAGTCGTTACTTCTAAACGTGCATCGCGCAGGACAATAAATGGACGCGATGTTGAAATACGAGTGCCTATTCTTAACTCGAACTGAGCTTGTTTGCATTGTATCGATTTCAATCGTCGTATTTATGGAGTGCTCAATGCAGTCTTTAATGAATAAGGAGGATCCGCCTCTAGGTCTTCCGGAAGGGTGGTATGTGTGATAAGCACGATACGCTCTTATTTTTACTTCGGATTCCTTTGTCAAATGAGTTTCAGAGATCAAGCAAATGTCATTCCGTAAGAATACTTGTAATTCGGCGTTTTTTTGTAGAAGGCCGTTTGCGTTCCATGTTAAAATTCCATAAAATTAAATTAACTGTTTCATATTCATATGGGAGCTCTTTTTGGCGAGGTTTTAACTCGAGCTTGCTTAATTTATCAAATATGACTTTGTTGACCTTCGTTTGCTCCTCAAGTTTCGCAAGAACTATAGAGAAGACTTGGGAGATTGGGTCTACCGTAACACCGCTTTGCTTGTTTTCTAGCGACGCAGCTTGAGCATATGTTAGCGTCTCTGGAGATTGTGGCTTTTCCTTTGATTTTGCCGAAGGAACTTTACTTTGCTCGACTCTCGTCTTAACTTTGACGTGTTTATTGACGGTCGTTACCCTTGGCTTAGCAATTTCACGACTATTTTTAACCGGTTCTGCGTTCTGGCGTTGAATATTTTTAAATGTGTCTCGCCTTTTTTGAAGCTCTTTTGCCACTTCGCAACCTCGATAGTTCGCTGGGTGCTTTCCTTTGCAGTTAATGCAGGTAGCCGGGGCCTGCTTATTTAGGTCACACTTTTCCGAGAGATTTTACGCATCTCGGCTCTTTTTGACAATACGACTGTGTGTGATTAAAGCCTTGACAACGTTTACACTGAGGTATCGATCTTGTACTCGTACGCATAGGCTCAATATTGTCTACGATATTCAGAATAGTTTTAACTTTATAAATATGGTCTACATTTTCGCTCCTGTCATAGGTAAGCATAAAGAGCGGAAGTCCATGCTTGACCATGATTTCCTGGCCTTGTTCCGTTTGTTGCTTCACCTTTTTGAGAATATTGACGGCATTAAGAATTTTTAAACCTTTAGCTTTGAAGTCGTTCATTACGTCGTCTTTTGTGCACGAGGGGTGGAGCCCCCTTGCTATAACACGCAGTGGTCTTTCTGACTTATTTTCATAAGTATACCACTGGATCTTTTCCGTGTTTTATTTTTGTGATATTGCTCGGTAGCCATCGGAGTTATCAACGTTAATTTTCCACGCATTGTTCCTGAGTGACGTTACCTTGAATTTCGATGTCGTCGTTCCTTTAAGAAGGCAATGTACCTTACTGTAGTCCGTTATGCCAACGACGTTTATTGCAGGCGGAGGACGTGCTTTAGCTTGAGTTTGTTTTGGCTTCGACTCATTTTGCTTGTCTTCTTTTCGCGGCTCGATTTAGGGCGAAGAGCCGACTCTGCGTTTTTTGCTAGGTCTTTTCTTTAAGACGCAATTCGTTTCGCGTGCAAGCTCTTCTTCGTCCGTGTGATAATTGGGATTAGCTGCGCGGGGAGGGGAATCTTCGCGTTCTTTTTGTAAAAGCGAGTTCTTTAGAAGCTTGTTTTCCTCTCTTAGCATGTCTACCTCTTTTTTGAGCTCTTGGTAGAGTCAATCCATTTCATTAAGCTTATTGCGAAGTTCGTTATTTTGTTTCTCAAAACTTTTACATTTCTCTGAGTCTTGTGTCTTGTGCGCTTGCACTTTCGGCGGACTTTTTTTCCCGGAGACATTCGGTCTTGATGGTAGAGACCGAGGTACCCTTGAACTTTTTATAAAGGGGTTTATTAATTGCAATAATTGGCTCTCCCCAGAATCCGTAGAGCCTACCACCGAAGAGGGTGGATTTTCCAGTGAACCTGGACTGCCACCTGGGGTATTAAATCTTTTCGTTTTACTTATTGCATTTTTTTGTATACACTTTAAACCCGGTATACGAAGGGTGGATTTTAGTCGCCTCTTACGACAGGCATGTTTACCTCGGGTATATTCTAGCCCCTACCCGAAGTGGGAGCTTAGCAAGAATAACCTACGGATCCTAACAGGCTTCCTAACGGGGCACTGCAAACTCCGGGAGCATCTACGGAAACTAGGTATAACAAATGAAGGCCTTTGCAGATTCTGCATTGAGTCATGTGAGACTTCGGAACACCTTCGGGAATGTTGTGGGGCACTGACCCACAAAATATTGAAATACTTGGGCAAATACCAAGTATCAGAAGAGGATATGCCAACCATCAATCCACTTCTCATTCTCAGATTCTTAAAAGAAACTGTTCTGGAGAAAGAGCTCTAAGGTGAACTATTCTCGTCGAGGCAAAGTAAGAGCATATGACCTTCAAACACAATTTCGCAGGAATTGCAATTGCGAAGGGGACTCTAACGAGGGAACAAACCTCTCCAAGGTATTAGCAGGGGGCACTATAGAGCATTAGGTCGCAGTGCAAAAATGACCTACACAAATAATAATAATAATAATAACAATTCGGGTGCGGATTTGTCATTGGAGGTAGACTTAGGCAAGAAGTCTTGAGTTTCCGGCATGTGAACGAGAGCCTTATGACTATCCGTATCAAGGCAAAATTTGCCAACATTACCCTAATATGCGTTCACGCCCCTCACGAGGAGAAGAACGACGCGATAAAGGATGACTTCTACCAGCTCTTGGACAAAACGTATGAACAATGCCCTAGCCACGACGTCAAAATTATCCTAGGTGATTTTAACGCAAAGCTAGGAAGAGAGGACGTCTTTAGTAGCGTGGTCGGAAAGCATAGCCTGCACGACATCACATCCGGCAACGGACTCAGGCTAATCGACTTTGCGCGGGGCGAAACTTTGTCATAGTTAGTACGCGGTTCCCATGTCTCGACATTCACAAAGGAGCATGGCTCTCATTTGATTGAAAAACCGTCAACCAAATCGATCACATTGCGATCGACGCAAGGCACTCTTCCAGTATTCTGGGTGTTCGGACTTTCCGAGGAGCCAATGTGGAGTCGGATCACTACCTAGTTGTAGCCAAGGTACGGATGCGGATATCCAGAACGGAGCGAAATCAACGAAGTACTGTGAGGAAATTTGACGTCGGGCGGCTACAATCGCAAGAGACAGCCAGAGCCTTTGCCGATCGAGTTTCTCTTTATCTTAATCTAAGTCCTATGCCGCCAGCAGCAAATGCGGAAGACCAGTGGCAGCGTTGCCAACAGGCCATCAGAGATGCCGCCTCTGATGTACTGGGTTTCTCTCGCCCACCACAACGAAACCCCTGGTTTGATGAGGAATGCCGGCAAGCATATGCAGCTAAACAAGAGGCGTACAAAGCGGCGCTGCATAGAAGGACTAGAGCTGCTTACGAGCTCTACGCGAGCAGGAGACAAGAGGAACATCGACTTTTCAGAAAGAAGAAAAAAGAGCATGAGAAGCGCTCGATCGAGGAAATTGAAAGACTTATTCCAGGTATGATGCTCGAAAATTTTACCAAAAGGTAAAAAGAACATGCCAGGGTTTCAAAGCCAGAACAGAAGCCTGAAGAGACGAAAATGGCAAGACCGTGGTAGAATTGCAGTCGGTGCTGAGGATATGGAAGGATTGCAGACTATTAAACGGCGATGATGACCAATATTCCGCTGTCAGGCAGAATGCGCCATTCAACGGTGAAGACGGCAGTTAAGGTTCCCATCAACCCAATCAGAATGAAGTGAGGATAGCGATTTCTAAACTCAAATCCAACAAAGCTGCTGGAGCCGACGGACTTGTCGCTGAACTTTTCAAGGCAGGATGAGATGAGTTGGTAAGGAGCATGCACCAGCTCATCTGTAAAATCTGGTCGGACGAAAGTATGCCCGATCAATGGAACCTTAGCATCGTTTGCCCGATCCTGATGAAAGGAGACCCTCTAAGCTGCGACAATTACAGAGGTATAAGTCTCCTCCATATCGCATATAATATCCTGTCTGCCGTATTATGTGAACGCCTAAACCCGATCGTCAACAACCTCATAGGTGCTTACCAGTGCGGTTTCAGGCCGGGAAAGTCCACCACTGACCAAATATTCACACTACGGCAGATCTTGGAATAAACCCATGAATATCCAATCGATACGCACCACCTCTTCATCGATTTCAAAGTTGCCTATGATAGCGTGTTTAGAGACGAGGTATACAGAGCCATGCGTAGTCTTGGCATCCCTGCCAAGCTCGTCCGATTGTGCAGAATGACGATGGAGAACTCTCGCTGCTCCATCATAGCCGGTAAGAACATCACCGAACCATTCGATGTCAGGAAAGGTCTTAGGCAAGGTGACGCGCTATCATGCGATCTCTTTAACATTGACAAAATCGGAAGAACTCAGCGGGCCGTCAATGGGGCATTTACGAGTATTGAGATCGAAGCAGCAAAGATAGTTCTACCGGTCAATGAAAGCAAAACAAAATATATGCTGTCTACAAAAAAAGACACCCAACATCGGCGTCTTGGACAGAACGCCACAATAGACAGATATAATTTTGAGATAGTAAAGGATTTTGTCTACCTAGGCTCTATGGTGAACTCCGCAAATGACATCAGTAGGGAAATCACACGAAGAATCTTGGCAATCATTGTTTCTACGGGCTAAGACGGCAATTGAGTAGCAAAGCCATATCTCGAACTACTAAGGTAACTCTTTACAAGACACTAATCATCCCAGTCATGCTGTATGGCGCAGATGCATGGGCTTTGACAAAACCGGATGAGGATGCCCTTGGTTATTTCGAGAGAAAAGTTCTTCGAGCGATCTTTGGTCCCGTCTGCATAGACGGTGAGTGGAAGAGAAGGTACAATGCCGAACTATACGGCCTGTACAAAGACATCGACTTAGCCAGAAGAGTTCACATACAGCGACTAAGATAGCTGAGTCATTTAGAGCGGAGAACGACCTCACGGTAGGTGGCGCAAACAAGTGGAGGGGGGCCTAAACCAACTTAGCGTGCGCAACTGGAGGCAGCTGGCTCGTAACCGCGCTGGCTGGAGAGGTTTGTTGGTTGAGGCCCAGGTCCACCCCTGACTGTAGCGTCATCTACGTAAGTAAGTAAGGACTGGGCCTTGGACCATTGACAGGTCTTGTTCTGATCCCTTTCTTGCCAATTCATCCGCCATCTTGTTCCCTGGAATTCCTTTGCGTCCTGCGACCCACCAGAGTGTTACATGGTGGCTTTGGGTAAGCATGTTAAGCTCCTCGCGGCATCGTTTTATTAACTTTGATTTTATAACCGCGGATGAGATGGGCTTTATAGCAGATTGACTATCTATCTAGATATCAATCTCATTCCTAGTAGCAAGTTTCGTGGCTAATTCTCGTGCCGCCTCTGCTATCGCTAGGACTTCTACCTGGAACACACTACTGTGGTTTGGAAGCCTTAGTGATATTGCAATATCAGGTTCCGGTGAGTAGATACCAGAACCCACTCCTTCGTTTGTTTTGGACCCGTCAGTGAAGACTGAAATACTATGCGGGTTAATGGCCCCACCATCTTCCCAGTATTCCCTTGATCGGATGACCGTTTTGACGTTTAGGCTGAAGTCGGCGGATGGCGGCAGATAGTCTATGGTGGTGTCTAAGTGAGCCCATCTTGAGATGGTACGGTGGCCCGTGTGGCCCTTTCTCCATAGGTTGGATTCTTTTAGGCGTATGGCACTCTCCGCGGCTGATTTCTTAAGAAATAAGTCTAGTGGAATCAATGCGAGAATTGTTTCAAGTGCTGCGGTCGGGGTAGTTCTAACGGCGCCTGTGGTTGCTATGCAGGCAAGTCTCTGAATTTTAGTGAACTCTTTGAGAGGCGTGTTTTTCTCTCCTATTGGCCACCAGATAATGCACCCATATGTAAGAATGGGTCTGACTATGGCTGGTTATACAAATGAATGATGGCAGGTTTGGGTCCCCATTTTTTTCCATTTTTGATACTTACTATGCTCTACATCCGGCTAACAGAGGTCGGGGTGGTAGTGCTGTAATAGTCAAAAAAATTATTGAGCACCACGAAGAGGACATATACAGTACAAACGAGTTTCAAGCTACAACTGTAGCTGTAAGAACAAACATACATACATACATACATAATCCGGTCCTCTTGTACCCTACGGTGTCGAGGTTCTGTCTCTGGTTTCCGTCATCCTTTCTTTAATAAATTTTCTCCATTTCTTCCTGTCTCTAGCTGCTTCCTTCGCCGAGTTCCAGCTTTCTCCTGCATCTTTTAGTACCTTCTCTAGCGCGCTGTTCCAAGTTGTCCTGGGCCTTCCCCTTCTGTTCTTCCCTTCAGTTCTAGCCTCTCAGATTTTTTTTACTTTTCTGTTGTCTTCCATCCTCACTAGATGTCCAAACCATCTCAGTTTTTATCTTCTATAACTTTTTTCACAGATTCCACATTTAGCTCTTTTCGGATGTGTTCATTTCTTTATCTGTCGATTCTCTTTACTCCTATCACTCTTCGAAGGTATTTCATTTCCATGGCCTGTATTTGCTTTTCTTGTCTTTCAGTAAGGATCCAGTTTTCTCCTCCATGCAACAGTACTGAGGTACATAGACTTGAAGATTGATATTTTTGTGGCTCGAGTTATTTCTTTATGATCTAGAAATATTTTCTGCAACACTGCGTACAGCCTATTTGAAGATTAGATCCTTGCCTTCAATTCCTCCTCTAAGTTACCTTTGCTGTTAATAACGCTTCCAAGATACTTATAATTTTCAACTTGCTCGAAGGTCACTCCGTCCACACTCACTCTTATCGTCCCTGTTCTATTACTTACGACCATCACTTGAGTTTTCTCGACATTGAGGTGCAGATTTTGAGATTCCAGGACCTCTTTCCATACTTGTAAGTTTTTCTCTAACTTTCATTCAGAGTTTGGAAAGAGTATAATGTCGTCGGCAAAAGCACATGCCCATAAAGAGATGGGTTCTAGGCACCTATATCCCACATTAAAAATGTCCATCCTTTCCTGACACTGTCTGCATCGTCCATGGCGCAGATGAACAAAAGTGGGCTTAGTGTACTCCCTTGTCTTACTCCTTCGGATGTTTTAAATGCATCAGACATCCTGTTACTGGTTCTTACTACATTATATGTCTCTTTATATATACCTTTAATTGCCTCTACAAGTTCTTCTTCCACTCCTTTATTTCTTAGACTCATCCAAATTTTCCCTCTATTTATTGTATCGGATGCTTTCTTCATATCTAAAAAACATATGTAAACATCTTTATCTTTGGCTAGTTTTTTCTCCAGAACTTGCTGCACTGTGAAGGTATGGTCTTGTATACTATGTGCTGGTCGAAATCCGCTTTGTACATCCGAAAGTTGTCTTTCCACAGTCCTTCTTAATCTTTTTTCGAGTATTGTTTCGTATACTTTGAGAGAAGTGGTAAGCAGTGTGATGCCTCTGTAGTTCCCGCAATCGTTTGCATCTCCTTTCTTATATATAGGCAGAATCACTCTATATTTCCATTGCTGTGGGATTTTCTGGCTTATCCATATCATGCTCAGTATCTTTCTCAGTTCGTTCTCTCCATCTTCTCCGAAGTATTTAATGTACTCTGGTGCAATTTCGTCGATTCCTGGTGCCTTTGCCAGTTTAATTCTTTTGAGTACTGCGGTTATCTCTTCTTTAGATATGTGGCTTTCTCTGTGTAACTCTTCCCTGTGTGTTTCATTTGTCTCCAAGATTTCTTCGGAATCCGTACTTTCGCCTAACTCCTCTGAATTCAAAAGTTCCTTAAAGTGTTCCTTCCATCTGCACACGAGTTCCAGCTCTTCTGTCAGCGCCCTTCCATCTTTTGCTTTAATTGTTTGTAGCCTAAAGTCTTTTCCATTTTTTAGGGACTTCATCATCCTGTAGAACATCTTTGAATTTTCTTTCCTGTTTTCTTCTACGCGTTTTCCAAAGCTTTCCCATGCTTCTTGTTTGGCTTTTATCACTGTTTTCTTGGCTTCGTTTCTCTGTCTTTTATAGGCGTTATATTTATCGATGCTTTTATTCTGTAGGTAGTCTTTCCGTAGTTTTTTTTTATCTTTATTTCTCTCTTCACATTTTCCGTCCACCATGCAGTTCTCTTTTTATTGGTGCTTATTTTGTTTTTCCCGCATACTACTCTGCCGCTTTTAACATTGTTTCCTTAAATCTCTTCCATCTCATGTCGATATCTATTTGTATTTCCGAATATCTGGATACCTAATCCGTTATCTCATTCTGATATACATGTCTTATTTCTTAAGGTCTCCCATTTGTATACTTTAATTCGTTCTTGAGATTTTCTTTCGTGTTTATTTTCATATCCTGAGACTTGTAAAGTACTTTTTTCTCTTAGCAATGCTTCCAGGAGGTAGTGATCGCTTCCAATTTCGTAGCCCCGCTTAATTCTCACATCTATTAAGACTCATCTGTTAGTGCGTTCTATGATGAAATAATCTATAATGGACTTTTCAGCCTTGCTTGCCATTTCTCTTGTGAATTTGTGTATATCTCTATGTGTAAAAAGACTATTTGTTATGACCAGATCGTTGACTAAACAGAACTCCAGTAGTATTTTTCCATTAGTAGGTATTTCATTTTTCTTCTCCATTACCTCCTATCACCCCTTCCCACTTTTCCTTTTCTTTTCCCACTCTTGCATTCAGATCTCCGGCTATTATCAAGTTTCCTTTTCTTTTTTCGCACACCTCTTGAAGTTTTTCCCAGAATTTTTCTTTTTCGTCTTTTTTGTCATCTTCATTTGGCCCGTATGCTACTACTATTGTTAAAAGCCTTCCACTTTTTCCTATTTCCACCACTGAAATTCTTTCACTTTCTGTTCTCCAGTCTCTAATGTCACTTATTATATTTCTCTTGACTATGCACACTACACCTGCTCTTGCTTGATCGCTTTCTTTCACTCCTCCATATATCATTAGGTCTCCACTGTACAGCAATATGCTACCTTTTCCTTTCTTCTTAGTTTCAGTCACAGCAAGTATCTCTATTCCGGTTTGATTCATACTGTCTCCCCGCACATTCCAGGTTCCTATTTTCCAACTGTCTGTTTTTCTGTTCTTACTATTATTTGTGATTTGGTTTTTGTTTTGATAGTTTATCTCTCTATATCCGATGTATGTATTGTACTTTTCTAAGGTCTTATCCTTCTTTACTAGTCTAGTTTTTTTGGTGAATTTCTCTTCTGTTTCTCTTCTTTTCCTCTACTTATGTAGTTTCGGCCTTGCGACCCTGAAGCTTTTACTACTTCTTCTAGTTTATTTTTGTTTTTATTCCATCTCCATTCGGCGTTATCCATAATCAGTTTTTGTTCTCCAATCTTCACTTTTCCTCCCTTTTTCCTTTCCTCATCTGCTATTTCCTTTAACTTGCGTTAGTTTTCTTTTTCGTTCTTTGTCATTTCTTAGTTCATGTACACCCTTTCTCTACAATTCTTTAATTTGTTCTTATTCTCCATGACTAACTGTTTTTCTCTATAGCTCTCAAGTTCTATTTTGCATGTTTTCGGTCCTATCTTAATGCCCTCCTTTATTTTTAGGTTTACATTTATTTCTCTCTGGCAAAATTTATGAATTTCGTTTCTCAGTACACTTCGTTCGTCTGTGTTAATGTCTAAGCCTGTCATCACGATGTTATTTTTAATACTTTCTTTTTCTAACCACTCTACACTTTTCTTCATTTCGTCCATTTCTTTTTTGATGACACTGTTTTCTTCCCTTAGCTGCATATTCTCTTGGTTTAACTTCATTAGCTCATCTTGGTACTTCTTCTGATCTCTCTTAATCTCTTTAGTGTCACTTAGGAGCTCTTTCATCATCTCTGTAAGGCTGTCTATTTCTGAGTCTCTTTCTTTGTTTTCTTTCGTTGGGGACCTTTGCATTTTTTTGCTTCTCTTGATGTCTGAATGTCTGTCACGGCAAGATCTTCTCTTTTTCTTTTCCCTTCGTCTGTTGTTGCGTACTCTTCACTCATCATATTTCACTGTTGATTTTTTCTATATAGCTTTTAAATTTTCTTACTCTATGTACTTACTTTTCCGTTAATTTTTACCTCTATAGCTTTTTTCTTTACCACTATATTTTTTATGCACACTTTATGCACACTCAAAACCAACGTTTTTTTTTATCTTTGTTTTCTTTCTTATTGAGTATGCTTGCACTCTTCGTACCCCTGGACTGTAAATTTTTCCTTGTCTCCTCTTAAAACAAAAGAATGGATATCCCTAACAGCTCTCTATAGCCCCTCTAAGCATAACATCTCATCTGAACAGTATAAGTCTTTTATTCAAAGACAGGAACAAAACTTCATAAACTCATAAACACACCTACTGGGGATCTCGACAAATAACAAAAAAAGATCGTGCGTTATATAGGTACAAAGCGGCTCAGGATATGGGATGTGAGTTCATATCCACTGGAAAGCCGACATACTGGCCAACAGATCCAGATAAAACTCAAGACTTAGTTGACTCCTTCCTGGTTAAAAAAAAATTCCAAAAATTTCATGCATATCGAAGAAAGCTTTGATTTAACTCTGAGCCATGAAATCATACTAAAAGATAAAAACACAATCTTGGCAAATAACCGCACTGATTGATCTTTTTAAGCAGTTTCTGCATAAAGAAATCAATTTATCTTACTTACTTACTTAGACGGCGCTACAGTCCGGGGTGGACCTGGGCCTCAACCAACAAACCTCTCCAGCCAGCGCGGTTACGAGCCAGCTGCCTCCAGTTGCCCACGCTAAGTTGGTTGAGGTCCCCCTCCACTTGTTTGCGCCACCTACCGCGAGGTCGTCCTCTACTGCGTCGTCCATCAGGGGTGGATTCGAAGACTTTCTTAGCGGGTACGTTGGGCACCATCTGCTGTAAATGACTCAGCCATCTTAGTCGCTGTATGTGAACTCTTCTGGCTAAGTCGATGTCCTTGTACATGCCGTATAGTTCGGCATTGTACCTTCTCCTCCACTCACCGTCTATGCAGACGGGACCAAAGATCGCTCGAAGAACTTTTCTCTCGAAATAACCAAGGGCATCCTCATCCGGTTTTGTCAAAGCCCATGCATCTGCGCCATACAGCATGACTGGGATGATTAGTGTCATATAAAGAGTTACCTTAGTAGTTCGAGTTTGCTGCTTTGCTACTCAATTGCCGTCTTAGCCCGTAGAAACAACAATTACCAAGAGTAATTCTTCGTGTGATCTCCCTACTGAGGTCATTTGCGGAGTTCCCCATAGAGCCTAGGTAGACAAAATCTTTTACTACCTCAAAATTATATCTGTCTATTGTGGCGTTCTGTCCAAGACGCCGATGTTGGGTGTCCTTTTTTGTAGACAGCATATCTTTTGTTTTGCTTTCATTGGCCGGTAGAACTATCTTTGCTGCCTCGATCTCAATACTCGTAAATGCCCTATTGACGGCCCGCTGAGTTCTTCCGATTATGTCAATGTCATCGGCATAAGCGAGTAGTTGTACAGACTTGTAAAAGATTGTACTTCCGGTGTTGGCTTGTGAGTTTCGTATAATTCTCTCAAGTACTATGTTAAAGAGATCGCATGATAGCGCGTCACCTTGTCTAAGACCATTCCTGACATCGAATGGTTCGGTGATGTTCTTACCGACTTTGATGGAGCAGCAAGAGTTCTCCATCGTCATTCTGCACAAACGGACGAGCTTGGCAGGGATGGCAAGGTAGACATTGCTCTGTATACCTCGTCTCTATACACGCTATCATAGGCAACTTTGAAATCGATGAAGAGGTGGTGCGTATCGATTTGATATTCATGGGTTTTTTCCAAGATCTGCCGTAGTGTAAATATTTGGCCAGTGGTGGACTTTTCCGGCCTGAAACCGAACTGCTAACGACCTATGATATTGTTGACGATCGGGTTTAGGCGTTCACATAATATGGCAGACAGGATATTATATGCGATGTTGAGGAGACTTATACCTCTGTAATTGCCGCAGTTCAGAGGGTCTCCTTTCTTCAGGATCGGGCAAACGATGCTGAGGTTCCATTGATCGGGCATACTTTCGTCTGACCAGATTTTACAGATGAACTGGTGCATGCTCCTTACCACCTCATCTCATCCTGCCTTGAAAAGTTCAGCGACAAGGCCGTCGGCTCCAGCAGCTTTGTTGGATTTGAGTTTAGATATCGCTATCCTCACTTCATTCTGATTGTGTTGACGGGAATCTTGACTGACCGTCATCACTGTTGAATGGCTCATTCTGCCTGACAGCGGAATATTGGTCATCATCGCCGTTTAATAGTCTGCAGTCCTTCCATATCCTCAGCACCGACTGCGATTCTGCTACTATGTTGCCATTTTCGTCCCTGCAGGCTTCTGTTCTGGCTTTGAAACCCTGGCATGTTCTTTTTATCTTTTGGTAAAATTTTCGAGCATCATTCCTGCAATAAAGTCTCTCAATTTCCTCGATCGAGCGCTTCTCATGCTCCTTATTCTTCTTTCTGAAAAGTCGATGTTCCTCTTTTCTCCTGCTCGCGTAGAACTCGTAACCAGCTCTGGTCCTTCTGTGCAGCGCCGCTTTGTACGCCTCTTGTTTAGCTGCATGTATTTGGCGGCATTCCTCATCAAACCAGGCGTTTCGTTTTGGTGGCCGAGAGAAACCCAATACATCAGAGGCGGCATCTCTGATGGCTTGTTGGCAACGCTGCCACCGGTCTTCCGCATTTGCTGCTGGCGGCATAGGACTTAGATTAAGATAAAGAGAAACTCGATCGGCAAAGGCTCTGGCTGTCTCTTGCAATTGTAGCCGCCCGACGTCAAATTTCCTCACAGTACTTCGTTGATTTCGCTCCGTTCTGGATATCCGCATCCGTACCTTGGCTACAACTAGGTAGTGATCCGACTCCACATTGGCTCCTCGGAAAGTCCGGACACCCAGAATACTGGAAGAGTGCCTTGCGTCGATCGCAATGTGATCGATTTGGTTGACGGTTTTTCAATCAAATGAGAGCCATGCTCCTTTGTGAATGTCGAGGCGTGGGAACCGCATACTAGCTATGACAAAGTTTCGCCCCGCCGCAAAGTCGATTAGCCTAAGTCCGTTGCCGGATGTGATGTCGTGCAGGCTATGCTTTCCGACCACGCTACTAAAGACGTTCCCTCTTCCTAGCTTTGCGTTAAAATCACCTAGGATAATTTTAACGTCGTGGCTAGGGCATTGTTCATACGTCTTCTCCAAGAGCTGATAGAAGTCATCCTTTATCGCGTCGTCCTTCTCCCCGTCAGGGGCGTGAACGCATATTAGGGTAATGTTGGCAAATTTTGCCTTGATACGGATAGTCATAAAGCTTTCGTTCACATGCCGGATACTCAAGACTTCTTGCCTAAGTCTGCCTCCAATGACAAATCCGCACACGAATAGACGCTGTCCTTTTTGTCTGTAGCAATCGCCGTAGTAGATGCCGCAGTGTTTCATCCCCCTTTTGCCCGGCCCATCCCATCGCACTTCTTGTATGGCGGTAATGTCTGCTTTGAGACACTTTAGGGCCGGATACACCGATGTCAGTAACCCACTTCGGGGATATAAGCGCTGCCGTTGGCCCATTAAGGGTTCAGCCGCCATCATCTCTTTTTCAATACCCTGACGTGGTATTGAAAATCCTTACAGACCTCAGCTCCAAATATATCGAAGTAGCTCCGGTAAGGTATCCGCTGGTCTGTAGATGTCGCCGTTGATTCCATCGAGAAAATTTATCCGCCGCACGTCCTCTTTCTGAGGAGCTATTGCTAGGCTTCTGAGACGCATATTTCAGCCAATCAGGTCAACAAGAGATGCCTCGTCCGGTTATACATATGCGCGCTGAAGTTCACCCAGATGTGCTTAGGCAGGTCTGAGTGTTCAGCTACGCATATATCGTCAGACTCAGCATACGCTCATCGTTAGTTCAATATCAGACAGCCATCCAGCGGGCACCACGTAAAGGTGATGGTACGATTTTGTCACGCCAATCAATCAATTTATCTATCCCCCTTAAAACTACTGCAGGACTTGAAGATGATGTCTTCAAATTCACCCAACAAATTCAAAAGTCGGTGTGGAAATCAACCCCAGTTCTAAAAAGGAGAGCAGTTAGCCAAAACTTCCCCAAAGAAATATTGGAATTAGTAGCCAAGAAACGGAAACTTCGAGCTTAATGGCAGCAAACTCGGGTTCCAATAGATAAAAGAAATCTTAAGAGAATCTCCCAACATCTTCGCCGTATGATAAAAGAAATAAAAAATGAGTCTATAAATAAGTATCTCAAAGAACTAACGCACGATAAAAGTACAGACTATTCACTCTGGAAGACCGCCAAATACCTAAATAGACCGGTTCAGCTAAGACATCCCATCAGGAAAAATGATAAATAGTGGGCGAAAACGAATGCAGAGAAAGCTGTCTTATTCGCTAAGCATCTAACCACCAGGTTTAAATCAAATGCAAGTCAATGTGATATGATGACGTGCGACACGCGCAGCTAAGATAATAAACATATTCCACCAGTCTCTGTGTCTGAAGTTAGAAAAGAAATTAAGACAAGACTCAAGACGAAGAAAGCCCCAGGGTATGACCTTAATCCCGGTGAAATACTAAAATAACTCCCATACAAAGGTATGGTAAAGCTGCAATCAGACTGCATCACGTCCCCTGCCACTCGAAAGTTGCTGCAGTGATCATGGTACCTAAACCAGGTAAATCACCGTATGAGGCAGCATCCTATAGGCCTATGTTATATATCTACTCCCAGTTATGTCATAATTGTTCGAAAGACTTCTTCTCAAACGCCTAAAAAACCAATCATTGAGCGTAAAAATCTAGTACCAAGTCACCAATTTGGCTTTAGAGAAAGAAAGTCATTCAACTATAGACCAACTCCATAGATTTACTGGTGTGATAGAAAACTCGCTGGAAGAGAAAAAGTTTTGTTCTGTGTGTTTTTTGAATATAGCTCAAGCTTTTGACAAAGTCTAGCACGAAGGACTAGTGAACAGACGGAAAAATACTGTGCCAATACAGTATTCAAAGTTAGTTGATTCATATTTAACGCCTCGATTCTTTAGAATAAAACAAGAAGATGCATACTCCGAACTAAGGGAAATAAAAGCGGGAGTTCCTCAGGGCAGCATCTTGGGGCCAACACTCTACCTTTTGTTCACCAATGATTTAGCAACCCTTCCAGACAGCATAATAGCCACATTCGCTAATGATACAGCGGTTACGGCAGTCAGCAAAACAGCGGAAGAAGCAGCAGCGATGAACGACATCGACCTAGTCAAAAAACTGCGTATTGGACGTCTGAGATGGCTAGGGCATGTAGAGCGAATGGACACCAACGCTCCGGCCCGCAGAGTCTTCGAATCTAACCCGGAGGGACGACGCAGTAGAGGGAATCATCGCCGTAGGTGGCGCGCACAAGTTCAAGGGGACCTCGACCAACTTGGAGTGCGCAACTGGAGGCAATTAGCTAAAGACCGAGCTAAATGGAGAGGCTTGTTGGTTGAGGCCCAGGTTCACCCCGAACTGTAGCGCCACCTAAGTAAGTAAGTAAGCGATGAACAACATTGAATGTTGGACTAAAAAATGCCGCATAAAAATAAACGACGCTAAGTCTGTGCATGTTGACTTCACAAACAAAAGAATGAGGAAAATTCCGATATTCATCAACAATTCCCAAATTCCTTATGCCAACACCGCCAAATACCCAGGAATAACCTTAGATACAAAACTTCGCTGGAAAGAGCACGTCAAGAAAAAAAGAGACGAAATCAACCTAAAGCTAAGCAAAATGGACTGGCTCATTGAAAGAAAACAAACTTTTGCTCTGATAAAACCAGTATGGACCTATGGTATCTAATTGTGAGGGTGTGCTAAGAAAAGTACCATCAAAACCATTCAAAGGCTTGAAAACAAAGTATTGCGGCGCATTGTTAATGCACCATCGTGCATTCGTAACACAGACCTACATCGTAATCTGAGGATGAAGACCGTATCTAGCGAGATTCAGAGGTATGCACCAGTTCACGCGAAAAGACTGAGACAGCACACAAATGAAGAGGCATCTAAGCTCCTAAATCAAAGCGAACAAGTTAGAAGACTCCAACGTACGACGCCGCACGAACTGGTAGTGCAATAGACAAACTAGTGAATCGGATGGGCACCAACTAATATAACAATTTATCTACTTAAACATTATTCATATGCAAGCTGCTTGTTAGTCTTATTGACTAGTTGTAGTCTCATGTAACAAAGAAATTGTTTAAATAAAAATAAAAATAAAAATTAAATTTTTTATCAAAAATTCTGCTGTAAGCATATGTTAGAACGCAATGTACGCTTTCTTTATTCTTTCATTTGTGTTATATCTCCAGCTCAGTTTGCGGTCAAGTATACACCCAAGATACTGTGCTTTATCCGAGACTTGGAGTGGAGTGTCACCGAGTCGTAGGGGTCCGAAAGCTGGGATTATTCTTTTGTTGGTGAAGAGGACCACTTCTGTTTTCGCTGGATTAACGTTCAGTCCACAACTTCTCGCCCAGTTATGTGCCAGTATTCAGGACCAATTGCAGAAGTTCGGTGATAGTGTCGAGAAATTTGCCGGACATAAGTAGGACGATGTCGTCTGCATAAGCAACAACGTTTACTCCGCTGCGTCCTAATTTTAAAAGGATCACATTTACGACTAGATTCCATAGTAGAGGAGATAGGACCACTCGTTGCGGGGTTCCTCTATAGGCCAGTGCGTATACTTGGCTGTAACCCAGCTCCGAGTTGATGTGTCTTGTCTTGAGCATACATACAATCTAGTCGGAGAGTGTGGAATCTACTCTGAGTCGGTCCAGTGATAATCTTATTGATTCGGTTTTCACATTGCTAAAGGTTCCTTTCACGTCTAAAAAGGCCGCTAAAGTGAATTCTTTGTGATAAAATGATTGTTCGATTGTTGCTACCACTTGGTGCAGGGCTGTTTCGACTGATCGGCTCTTTGTATAGGCATGTTGTGCTGGGGATATGACCCTTGGGCTTAATTTGGAGCGAATGTGTAGAACAATTAGTCTTTCAAAAGTCTTCAACACGAATGAAGACAGGCTGATCGGCCTGAAGTCTTTTGGGTTCGTGTGGGTAGGCTTACCAGCTTTAGGTATGAAGATGACTAACTTCCTCCAGGCTTCAGGTACATAATTACAGTTTAGGCACCCGCGAAAAACGGTCGCTAGCAGCGGTCCTTACTGCTTTGTAGCATCATGGGGAAGATACCATCCGGGCCGGGCGTCTTGTAAGAAGAAAGGGAGTCAATTGCCCATTTCAGTTTGAATTCATCTACAATTTCGGCGAATAGAGAGTAATTAGCGCTAACAGTTGTCAAACGGTAGTGCATGCGATCATATGAAAACACAAGCGTTTTCACTCAGCTGAGGCCTACCAACTCCTACTCTCAACCTCCACGCGGTGACAGCCGGGTGCCTAGTACCTTAATCCAAGAAATGGGTAACCAACCCCGTTTGGCGGATTCTTGGTGGCAGCAGATGAGAGAGGGGGGGAAGAGTGCTTTTCTCACTAGAGCACTTCTTCCTGTTCCAGGCGGCAGCGGACGAATTCCCTAGACGGAGTCAACGGTGGCGTCTATAGTTCCAGTTAGGTTGAACTTAGTGAATACCTTGCACGAGCTGCTTCGACGTATTCGGATCACAGGTCGGTAAGGAATTTCCAATGTTGGTCAGGACATTGGAATAGAGATGGTGGCGGAGGAGCCCTTAATGGGCCAACGGCAGCGCTCATACTTCCGTAGTGGACTACTGGCACCGGTGTACCCGGCCCCTCGTCCTAGGGGAATAATTAAGGAACTGGCCCTCCAGGTTGGGGGTTGTGCCGTCGGGGTAACTTCCCTACCACGTAAAAAACGCATGGTTCCGAAACAACCAAAAGCCTCGGATAAGGATGACCCAACTAATGACGACCCCAGCAAACGAAATAAGGACAACGACCTTCGGATCTGTACGTGGAACGTTCTGTCCCTTTACAGACCACGTGCAGCCGAACAACTAGCAGAGGCCCTAGACTGCTATAAAGCAGATATTACCGCCATCCAGGAAGTGCGATGGGATGGGCCAGGCAAAAAGAAGATGAAAAACTGTGACATCTACTACGGTGATTGCTACAGAGGCAACAGGCAACGCTTATTCGGATGCGGATTTGTCATACGCGGCAGACTTAGGCAAGAAGTCTTAAGCTTCCGACACGTGAGCGAGCGTATTATGACTATCCGGATCAAGGCTAAATTCGCTAACATAAGCCTAATATGTGTTCATGCCCCCACAGAAGAAAAGGACCCTGCCTCCAAAGAGTGTTTCTACGAGCTCCTCGACAAAACATACGAGCAATGTCCTAAATACGACGTTAAGATCGTATTGGGCGATTTTAACGCCAAAATAGGAAAGGAGGACGTCTTCGGTAGAGCAGTCGGTAAGCATAGCCTACACGACACCACGTCTGATAACGGACTAAGGCTAATTGATTTCGCTGTGGAGCGAAATGTCACCATAGCAAGCACATGGTTTCCTCATCTCGACATTCATAAGCAGACATGGCGGTCCAATGATCATGTCACGATCAACCAAATTGATCATATTGCGATCGACGCAAGGCATGCCTCCAGTATTCTGGATGTCCGGACCTTCCGAGCGGCCAACATAGACTCGGATCATTACCTTGTTGTAGCCAAGGTACGAATGCGGATATCCCAATCTGAGCAACAAAGAAGAATCACTGTGAGAAAATTTAACGTCGAAAAGCTACAATCGCAAGAGACCGCCAGACTCTTCGCTGAACGCGTATCCCGAAATCTCTCAATCACCCCTTTGCCGCCAGCATCAAGTACCGAAGACCAGTGGCAACGCTGCCAACATGCCATCAGAAACGCCGCGACTGATGTGCTGGGTTTCGCTCGACCACCACCGCGAAACCCCTGGTTTGACGAAGAATGCCGGCGAGTGCATGCAGCAAAACAAGAGGCATACAAAGCGGCGCTGCAAAGGAAGACGAGAGCTGCTCGTGAGCTCTATGAGCAAAAGAGACGGGAAGAACATCGGCTTCTCCAAAAGAAGAAGAAAGAGCATGAGAAGCGCGCGTTTGAGAATATCGAGAGTCTATACTCCAGGAACAATGTACGGAAGTTTTACCAAAAGGTAAAAAGAACGTGTCAGAGAAGTAATACCCGTATGAGATGAGAATGGAAACCTCGTAGTAGAATCACAGTCGGTGCTGAGAATATGGAAAAACTACTTCTGCAGACTGTATAACGGCGACGAAGACCAACATCCCGCTGTCAGGCAGAATGAACCATTCAACATGGACGATGATAGTCAAAATTTCCGTCCACCTGACCAAAACGAAGTGAGGATAGCAATATCCAAGCTAAAATCGAACAAGGCTGCTGGACCTGACGGTTTACCGGCCGAACTTTTCAAGGCAGCTGGGGATGAATTGGTAGAGTGCATACACCAACTCATTTCTAATATTTGGTCAGAGGAGTGTATGCCTGATGAATGGAATCTCAGCATCGTTTGCCCGATCCACAAGAAAGGAGACCCCCTCAACTGCGCCAATTATAGAGGCATCAGTCTCCTCAACATCGCGTACAAGATCTTTTCTGCGATATTGTGTGAACGCCTGAAACCTTTTATCAACAGCCTGATTGGACCCTATCAGTGCGGTTTCAGGCCAGGAAAGTCCACCATCGATCAAATCTTCACACTTCGGCAGATCCTGGAGAAAACCCAAGAATTCCAAATCGATACTCACCACCTCTTTATCGATTTCAAGGCCGCCTATGACAGCATCTATAGAGAAGAGCTTTATAGAGCCATGTCTAGTTTTGACATCCCTGCCAAACTTGTCCGCCTGTGCAGGCTGACGATGGAGAACGCTCGCTGCTCCATCAAGGTCGGTAATGACCTCACCGAGACCTTTGATGTCAAAAAAGGCTTTAGACAAGGTGACGCGCTGTCATGTGACTTCTTCAATATTGTACTTGAACGGATTGTGCGGAACTCACAAGCCAACACCGGAGGCACAATCTATTACAAGTCTGTACAACTGCTTGCATACGCCGACGATATAGACATTATCGGAAGATCTCAGCGGGCTGTCACCGGTGCTTTTGCAAGCATTGAGGCGGAAGCGGCCAAAATGGGTTTGGCGATAAACGAGGGCAAAACCAAGTATATGCTGTCAACTAGAAGGGATAACCAACATCGACGAATTGGACAAAACGTCACCGTGGGCAGCTATAACTTCGAGGTAGTAAGGGACTTTGTCTACCTTGGCTCTGCTATAAATTCAGCAAACAAAATCAGCGCAGAAATCAATCGAAGAATAACTCTTGCCAATCGCTGTTTTTTTGGGCTTATAAGGCAATTCAACAGTAAAGCCCTCTCTCGAGCAACTAAGGAGACTCTATATAAGACCTTGATCATCCCAGTCCTGCTTTACGGCGCTGAAACATGGACTTTATTAAAAGAGGATGAAGATATCCTTGGTCGCTTCGAGAGAAAAATTCTTCGTAAGATTTTTGGTCCCGTTTGCGTTGACGGGTTTTGGAGGAGAAGATTCAATCACGAACTATACGAGCTGTACAGCGACATCGACCTAGTCAAAAAACTGCGTATTGGACGTCTGAGATGGCTAGGACATGTAGAGCGAATGGACACCAACGCTCCGGCCCGCAGAGTCTTCGAATCTAACCCCGAGGGACGACGCAGTAGAGGGAATTATCGCCGTAGGTGGCGCGCACAAGTTCAAGGGGACCTCGACCAACTTGGAGTGCGCAACTGGAGGCAATTAGCTAAAGACCGAGCTAAATGGAGAGGCTTGTTGGTTGAGGCCCAGGTTCACCCCGAACTGTAGCGCCACCTAAGTAAGTAAGTAAGCGCTAACACCTGAATAATGTGACGTTGTTGTCTCCGTATCAGGATTTATAATACTACACCCTGGGAAGTAAGTTCTAAAAAGGAGTTCTAGGGTTGATGAATTTTAAGATCGAGTGATCCCTTGACAGGACTTTCCGGAGTTTCGCTGCGCCTTTAGTGGATTCAATTTCGCTGCAAAATTTAATCCATGAGGCTCTTTTAGTGTAGATCGTCTTTTTCTTGAAGGCATCCATGCTTTCTTTGTAGCGGTCCCAGTCTGCGGGATTTCGGGTGCGCTTTGCCAGATTGTCAAGTTTCCTGGCATTAGTGCGTAAGGTTAAGAGCTCCGTGCTGAGAACTACTGTCTCACCAAAACACGCCTATTGGCAATGAAAACTCAAATAAAGACAGTGAAGTTATTTTAAAAGAAGACGGCTCCAAAATTACATATATCGAGTGACAAAGAAAGTGAAAGTGGAGATCGACATTCTTTAGGGAGCTTAATACACTAAGCCACTACCATTTAACGGGAACCTGTCCTTAAATTATTCCGCATTTCATCGTGACTTTAATAATAATTAGTTGGTGGCATCTAAAAAGAACAAAAAAAAACTGATTGGGCATAATGCACGCGAAAAATACTGCACTTAGAATGTTTCAAGAGATGGGTCAAAGACAATGGATGACGTTTTAAAGTCTTTGGAGGAACACTGTTATCCAAAAAAAAAAATAAAAAATTTAAGAGTATGGAATTCTACAAAATGGTACAACGGGAAGGAGAACTGTTTGATATTTTTGGCGAACTTGGGGAACAATGCTGTCGAACGTAATGCAAAAGCATTACAAGTAATGCTTTTTGTGGAGCGTAATGCAGTAATGCCGTAATGCCCATATGTCTCACTGCTCTTGTCCCGCAAATACAAATTGACACGATTATAATGTCATGTCGTCGCACTAGCAGCTACTTTCATCGTGTCTGTGGCTGCTAGTGTTAGTGAACTATTTGGTTTTCATTGCTTATAAAGTTATTGTTTGTTTGGTGCTTGGATTATTGAAAAAAAATAAATAAAAAATTGAGATGGAGAAGTATATTAATTTTATTTGAAATAGATAGGTGCCGATAATGAGGTCAAATAGGCGAACCCCACAGGCGGATCAGTAGAAATGCGGTGAAGTGGGAGGGTTGTGATATCTTGTTTTCGGATCATGGCCTCGCTGATAAAAGGAAGAAGAAGAAGGTGCCGATAATAACATAAATAATCTTCATAGGTGGCTTCTGAAATCTGGAAAAAATGACCAATCATTGGTTACTCCGCCGGCACGAGCACAAATAGAGGACAACGATGAGGATAACGGTGAACTTAGTTGCAATGACTATATCGAAAAAGGTCTTTCCGCAGATGCTGCGTAAGTCAACGAAAAGTTTTTATGCTGATTGAAATATATTTTGTTGACAAATTGTGTTTGTTTTTTAATTTATTTTAGATCTTCAGCAAAGCGGAAGATAAAAAACACAATTCTCCACGCTTATCACTAGAACCATCAACGTCAAAGACAATAAACTAAAGTAAGATAAACCTTGCTCCACCTCATTCAGGAAGAAAACCAAAATTTAGGGAGATATGGCTGCAAAAATATCCCTGGGTAGAAAAGAAAACATCACAAGGGGGCGAGGACAAACAATTCTGTAAGTGTTGCGCCAAATTTATTTCCACCAATCTGGCCAATATTATACGCCATAACGATTCAGAGGCACATTAATAGACTATGCTATCGCTGAAGCAGCAACCACCGATTTTCAATGCTGATGAGGATGATTTGCTTAGACACAGAAAAACTTAAATAAAGAAGGCAGAACTGAAATTAATATTATTTCTTCTTCAATTTAATTTACCCTTTACATTAATAACGGCTTTAATTTTACTAATTTAAACTATTGCATCTGAATCTGACATCGTAAAGGGTATAAAATGTGGAAATACAAAAGCCGCAGAAAAACAAATAATTTATTTTTTAAGGAAGGTCGAGAAGGGAAAGCTAAGATATTAAGGGTTAAAAAATGTTCCATCACAATAGATGAAACGACTGATGTGAGTACTACAAAATGTTTCGTACTTGTGGTAAGGTATTTTGATGATTTGTTGGGGAAGGAAATTGACAGATTCTTCGGCCTCGTAAGACTAGGAATTAAAAATTCAAAAACAATTTATGGGGAAATCTTAAAATATTTTGAGGAAGCAAATGTCCCATTGCAAAATATGATTGGATTTGCGTCTGACAATGCATCAGCCATGATGGGGGAAAAGGGTGGTGTGAAAGCACTTTTAAAATACATTCAACCCAATTTATTTGTTATGGGATGTACATATGATACATGTCACTCGCTACGTGTTCTGCTGCTTCTAAAAAGCTCCTCAGAGTATCGAAATATAAGCGAGAAATATTTACCTATTTTTTCCCATAGCTCTAAACGCCGGACAAACTTTCGCGAGTTCCAAGGCTATTTTAACATAAAGGCCCCCAAAATATCAAAATATTAAAACCACCGTCTACTAGGTGGCTTTCTATTGAAAATGTTGTGGTGCGAATCTTAGAGCAGTGGGTTGGTTTAAAGCATTACTTCGTTTCATAAAATAGAATGAAGGCCTAGCTCATAACTTATGTACAGATACGACAGATGAAATAAAATTGTGCTTCTATTTTTTGCAACACATTTTAAAAGTAACGAACAAAATTAATATTGAATACCAATCTAAAGAACCTCGTATTCACGTTTTGCTTCCAACAGTAAAAAAGTACTTCAAAACAATTTTAGCCGTGCCGTTGTAGATCAAGTTATAGATCCGCAAAAAAAACTTCTAGTCTTACCCCACTTATAAAACTGTTCCCAAATTTCATAGGCGAAGAACTTGTCGGTGACCTAGATGACGAATGGAGGGGTGTGGATTCAAAGAGAAAGAGGCGCTTTTAAGATATTTTTCAAAGAAAGTGAGTACATACCTTAGATACACACATATTGAACTATTGGAGATATACACATTTATATACTTACTTGGAATTAAAATTGGAGCACTGTCTGTCGATTGGGAATCACGGGATTTTGTTCTTATTGTTACAGTTCTAGGATTTAAGCCCGTTAGTTTGCCAATGTCAATTAGAGCATGGTCGCCGGTAGGAGAATTTATATCAGTCACTTTTTTACCATCGGCATAAACAGCATATCCAGTAACCGGCCCTGAGGAAGATGGTCTGTTTACTGGTTGCCATGTTACAAGAATTGTTCCATCTTGAGGACCAGCCTCTAGTTGTATATCCTTTTAAAAGTATACAGTTAATATGAAAATCCAGAACAATTCTACCAATTTAATACCTGTGGTGGATCGGGAAGTCCTTTAGCATGGGTTCGAAAATCCGCATATGCACCTGGAGCTTCTTCCGTAGGACGCCCCCCATGGGAAGGAACGCGACCAGAAGCTCTCAAATGTTTTGCCCGTACGGTGACTCGATATTGTGTGCTTGGTGATAATCCAGTTATTGTGTGTCGATAAATACCAGGCTTAACGACACGTACCTCCACATTATTCACACAGATTATGTGTTGATGATTTGAATTGGCTGGAAGCCACGATATAACAGCAGACGAACATGTAATGCTGCTAGCTCGAACTGCAGATGGTCCTAAATGTGAAGTATCGCGACCAATAATCATTGTGCATGCTGCGTCGCGTGATGTTTTTCGAGTTTGTGCAACACTGCGAACACTTATTCTATGAGGCTATAATATTTCAATATATGTTAATAGCATATTTGTTGTACATTAACTTTATTTACCCTGGTTGAATCAACTCCTTCAATTAAAGCACGTGTGCGTTCACTAGCCTTAACTGTTACCTTAAGTACACCGTCTACATAAACATGGTAGCATTCTACGTTCACATAGGTAGTTGGCTCCCCAGGGGACCATCCGATAAGGACACTTTTGTTCATTTGCCTCTCCAAAGTTAAGTGCTTTGGCGCAGGAACTAAAAAAGAGTGCTGTTTATAAATTATGATCAACTCTCAATTAACGTTGATTCAAGTTTGAGCAATGCTTTATCATTCATTCATTTTTTTAATTACGAGTGTGAAAAAAATTACAAGCGACAGCAAAAAAAAAAAAATGGACCACTTCGCATTTTATACGATTGTTACATATGAAATCGCCGTTTTTTAAATAACACTTTAAGCACTTGTAACTTTAGGAAAAATTACTTGGTTAATCGAGGTATTAGTCATTAGCCTAGACACGATTTTGCCAATGAAGTAATAACGCATTGATGTCTTTTTTGTAAAAACTACGATTCCTGAAGCCAATGAATTATACATACGAAGGCATTTTTGACAGTTTCGTCTTTATATGTTTTCTATGCAACAACAAGATCCAGATACTTAAACAAACAAAAATCGGCTGAGGAAAAGTCCGAGGAATAAGGTGGGTGAGGTAGGCTACTGCAGTTGATGCAACTTTTGAACGGTTGTATGTGATACCAGTGACTTCGCGTATGGAGCAGTATAACCCCATATCTGTTAACCAAGGAAGGCTGCTTAACCACTAATTTGTCATACACTTGTTGCAGTTTGAAGCAGTACTTCTGTCCACTTATTGTTTGACCAGGTTTCAACAAGGTATAGTGAATAACAACTGCTGCAAACCACCAAACCATCACCACAACTTTCTTCGGGTGAACGCGGATATTGAACGAAGATCATAGGATCCACTTTTCATCGCACGTACTATTTCTATACAAAAATGGATTCCTTCCATTTCGGGCAAGCAGAGAAGAACAATCTTCTAATCAGCGCGTCTTGTTCCGTTCTGTCAATTCCTATGGAATCGATTTATCCAGCTCTTTGACTTTACCAATTGCTTTAAAATATCTAGTAACTGTTGAATAGTGGTCGTCTAGTTGTTGGCCAATATCTCTCACAGTTTGATGCCTATTGAATTCCACAAAAAACCTTAGCTCGTCATTGTCAATGGCCGCTTCAGTGTGACTACGAGGCTCATTTTCAGAGCTTACATCTCCTGAACGAAATTTGTCAAACCAATGCCTATACTCTGTCCAACATAAATTGGCAGTACACGTCTTTTGGGGAAGCTTTTCAAAATCAGTAGCGTGCCATATTTTTGCACCATACTAAATTGAAAGAAACCCCCCATAAAAAGTGTTTACCCGCCAGTGCCAATTGCATCTGACGTAAATCGAACACGTGTTATTCAGCGCACATCTTAGTGTGCACTGGTTGGCTGTGGCCTGTGGCTGCTGCTATTCAACTCAACCCCCATTAAATTGATGTGCATTCAGACTTACCAGTGTCCGTTTGGTAACTCGTTCAGTTTTTTTTCCTTGGGTTTCTGTTGAGGAGCTTTTGGTTCTAGAGTTTTGAAAAAAGTTCTTAATGATAAGTGTTATCGTGGAGATCTTGTTTTGATCTTTTGACTTTCTTTTAATGTGCGGAAAATACGTTAAAATGCAGTTACAAAATTGTAAGCTGTTTTCTTTAAGGAAAAAGTTTATTTGCGTAGGTTTTCGTAGCGCGCGGTCAATTTTTTGATGTTGCGTGTATTTTTCTAAATTTGGATTGTGATACTAATGTGAAGTTAAGTATTTTTATGTAAATCGTATTTTTATAATTCGTATTATTTATTCTTTTATCTTACTTCTTGGTGGTGTGGAAAAAGATAAATTTGTTTTATTTTTTTATAAATAAAACAAATTAAATGAAAATTTCAATCTTAAAAATTCTTTCAGATTTTTGCTAATTTGAAATGCTTACCACGGAAACCCTGTAAGAGCTTTTGTTAGAGTAGCACCTTACGGAAAACAAAAGAGTGCGAATGAGAGACAAACATCCATATCTTGCCTGTACTGCCAATTTATGTTGGACAGAGTATAGTTGTACTTTCTTCAAATGCCATTTTGATATTTGCGGTTGCTTGACAGTGATAAAAAAATAAATAAATTATGTAGGGGTTTTAAAGACCAAGAGCGTCACTGTAATTGGGCATATAGCAACTGTCCCGCTATGATCTTTCGTACGTATTAAAATGGTACCAATATTACCGGTCTTCGAAAACGGTTATTTCATGTGCAACAACCTAATAGTTACATATAACGCGCCTTCTAATCCACAATTTTGACATTTTTGACATATGCAATACATAAAAACTAATTGCTATTGAGAATGCTAAAAGGAACAAAGCCCCAGGAGAAGATCGTATTTCTTTCGAATTCTACAAAAATTGTACGTCAGAATTTCTAGCAGCACTTACGTCGGAATTCGACCAAATATTTAAAACAGCAAATGTACCAGGAAGCTTTCGAAAATCGATAATATACCCGTTGCACAAGAAAGGAGACTACGAGGACCCAGCTAATTATCGGGGTATATCATTCTTAAACACGTCGGCTAAGTTGTTTGCCGCAGTGCTTTTCAACAGGCTTACTTTGTGGGTCGAAAATAAGAACAGTTTGCATGAATACCAGGCAGGTCTTAGGCGAAATTATTCAACCATCGATCAAGTATTCTCACTCATAAATATCGCAGAGGATTATAAGAAGAATCACAAAAAATTATATGCATTTTTCGTAGACTTTCGACCCGCTTTGATACTATATCCCGCGATGCGCTTTTTTATAAGCTCTATAAGATTGGATTTTCAACAAAGGTAGTTAACGTTTTGAGGGCTATGTATGACAATAACGTGGCCTACGTCTGGGATGGGATCCACTTATCAGAGGAGTTTCAAACTTCAATGGGCGTTAAGCAAGGATGTGTCCTAAGTACATTGCTGTTCGTTCTATACCATATGTTAACGACATAACAGAAGCTGTAAGAGGTGGAATAGACATAAATCGAACAAAGATCCATGCTCTGTTATTTGCTGATCATATTGTCTTCTTCGCAGATACAGTGGACGGCATGCAGCTCATGATAAATAGACTAGAAAGTTATTGTAACACATGGAACTTGTCTGTTAACTTAGCAAAGTCGAAGATGATGATATTTAGAAGCGGAGGTGGCAGGTACTCGCGAGGAGAAAAGTAGTCATATCAGGGTGAGCAAATAGAAGTTGTCCGCGAATATAAGTACTAGGTGTATTGGTTGCATCCAACCTAAGCATGCGTAAGCATTTAAAATCCAAATTGGCGGAAGCTTAACGAGCAATTGGTTCTGTTTGGGGAAGTTGCATCAGCAACAAAAACGTTACGCACACTGCGAAGCAAAAAGTATACCGTGCAACTGCAACCGCCATTCTCCTTTACGGAGCACAAGTATGGGGATACTATTCGTTTGAAGCTGTTGAAAAGTTCCTTCGCTACTTCATAAGGAGAATATTTAAGCTGCCGAGCAATTCACCCAACTACATGCTCCATCTTGAGACCGGTATAGCACCTCTGTTCTTGGATACACTCAAGCTCCACTTCGACTACGTGGTAAGAGTTATGCAATGAAGGAGGAAAGAGTGCCGAAAATTGTGCTTACTCAAATGCTAACGACTAGGGGAAAGACCATTCAAGAATGGGAAAGGCTATACTCTGTCCAACATAAATTGGCAGTACAGGGAAGATAGGGATGTTTGTCTCTCATTCGCACTCTTTTGTTTTCCGTAAGGTGCTATTCTAACAAAAGCTCTTACAGGGTTTCCGTAGTAAGCATTTGAAATTAGCAAGAATCCGAAAGAATATTATGTAGGGTTACCGTCCTTTTTTTTTAGATTGAAATTTTCATTTATTTGTTTTATTTATATAAAACAAATTTATCTTTTTCCACACCACCAAGAAGTAAGATAAAAGGCGCACAAAACACAAAAAAAAAAAATACACATTTTAAAAATACAATTTACATAAAAGCACAACTTCACATTAGTATCACAATCCAAATTTAGAAAAATGCACTTAACATTAAAAAACGGACCGCGCGCTACGAAAACCTACGCAAATAAACTTTTTTCTTAAAGAAAACAGCCTACAATTTTGTAACTGCATTTTAACGTATTTTCCACACATTAAAAGAAATGCAAAAGATCAAAACAAGATCTCCACGATAAAACTCTAAAACCAAAAGCTCCTCAACAGAAACCCAAGGAAGAAAAACTGAACGACTTACCAAACGGACACTGGTAACTCTGAATGTACATCAATTTAATGGCGGTTGAATAGCAGTAGCCACAGGCCACAGCCAATCAGTGCACACTAAGATGTGCGCTGAATAAGGCAGGTTCGATTTACGTCAGATGCAATTGGAAATTCACTGGCGGGTAAACACTTTTTATGGGGGGTTTCTTTCAACTTAGTATGGTGCAAAAATATGGCACGCTACTGATTTTGAAAAAGCTTCCCCATAAGAGGTGTACTGCCAATTTATAGCAACGGATTGCAGATTGGATTTATTGATTGCCCCCAACGAGCAGCCAGCATCAATGAAACAAAAGTTCAACAATCTGTTGGAGAAAACCCGCCAAAGACTGTATATGACAATTATGTCAGAGAAGCTAAGTCGTCACAATATAGAGTATATTACAGCAGGCTAAATCACCTTCTGTGCCACAGAACATATTTCTTAGCAGACAAAAAGTCAGAAATGATGAGCATCATCTTTAAAATAAGAGGAGAACTCCTACCCCTTAACTACGTACTCCATCGCCCCGAACTTCCCTTACTGTGTAACCTATGCAATCGCAAAGAGCGAAAAGATGTGTATCACTTCCTTGCAGTATGTCCCATTCTAAAGGAATTTCATATTAACTTTTTTGGAACACATTTACTTGAGTTGGAAGAAGCGATGAGCATACTAAACGGAGACAGAGGTTGGGATTTACTACATAGGTACACCGTAAATGGTCTACGTTATCGAACCTGTATTTTTGAAGAAAATTTTAAAATGCAAGCTATCATCGCAAATATTTTTTTTTTTTAACTAATTTGAAATAGTAGAAAAGACAAAATATTCATATGTGCTTTTATCTTATTTTATTCATTTATTTATTTTTTAATGTCAGTCTGGTAGACGACCTTCAGCCAAACCAAATAGACTTGCTAACCTAAATACCAAAAATTTGTATTAAATATTTTTTCTATGAAAAATAAATAATCTAACTAACTAACTAACCTACATAAAAACTGGCATATGGCAACTGAATCGTTATGCTATTTTTTACATATTAAAACGTTACCAATATTACCGATCTGCAAAAACGGTCATATCATGTACAAGAACTTAATAGCTACATATAACGCGCTTCTAATACGAAATGTTGACATTTTGTCATATGCAATACATAAATATATGTATATGGAATATTAATGTAACCCGAAGATGTGTAATCTGTTTCAGAATCGCAATTATGCGCTTAGACCAGCTGCAAACAAGATTTGTCCCCCATTTATGATTTTACAAATGTGAAACTTGGGCAAAATTTCTCAGAATTTCAATGAACGTTCTACCGGAGAACATGTATTTACTTAGAACACGATTCCAACCCAGAAAAATATTGAAAATTTAGGGATGTATTCAATACAATCATTAGTAAGTTGTTCGGAATGTTAAAACGTTTTTGGACTGTTGGACCTAAAACGCCTTATAACTCAAAAATACAATGTGTTAAAAGCATTTTATTATTTAGTTTAAGACCACAGCAAAAAGTCGCGTTGATCAGCATAACTGAAGTTCAGCAAGCATTGATTTATACAAACAAAACTCGCGTCTTAATCGCAAGCAAATATTTGAAATATTGTTTGACTATTAGAAAAAAGAAAAATATTACCTTACCAACATGTATAGTTTTGGAAGTATGAGTATTATGAATCATTTGGATATGGTCAATCAGTTGAATAAAACATAGCGTAAAAAAAGTACAATGCTGGACCAAATATTGTTTAAAAATAAAAAATAAAAAATAAATGCGCATGTTAAATGAATTAGTGCGAGATGATTTGGTAGATGATGAGGGAGATAACATGTTCGACAATGGCACAAGTATTTGCTGGAAATTGCTAAATTGACTTCAATGAGTCAACTTTAGTTGAATGGGATTGGCAACGCGGATCTTTTGACATCCTAATGCTTTTAAAAGTAGCTCCCGTTTAATTAGTGGTTTTTGAGCAGTTTCTACCAATTTAAAATTAAAAAAAGTAATACACAAGTAAAAAAAGCCGAGAATAGTACCCTAAATCAAATCATAATGTGAGTCGGGTGATTTAACGCAAAAATTCCACAGAACACAAAACCAAAACGAGCAACGGTACAAAAGTACAACGGACCCCAACAAAGAAACCTACTAGCGGCTCACTGCAAATAGCTACCCACTGCAAACGGCGCATCACGGAAACCTCCTTCGAATTGCACCCCGTCCATACAGCGAGTACAAGCCGAAGTAATATGGTTGGCAATCTGTCAGTCACTGACCTCGAGACTATAGTCAAAAATTTTATGGCAACTTTACTAGATGAAAAACTAAAAAACTTACCTACTAAAGAAACGTAGCTGACATCTGTACCGAAGATCAGTCATTAATGAGGTGCAATGTGACACTGCGCACACAAATGCAAGTGTCAAGTGGAATTTCTTGAGTTGAGGGCAAATGAGTAAAATATCGTTGTGCACTTGGCAGCACAAACTGGAGAGAATGCGGCGGAAATGCCAAATTGTTGTGCCTGGAACCTTTACAGGCAAATGATGGTACTACAATTCACAATCCGTGGGTTACGCACTCAAAAAACAATAAAACTGCAAACGTAATTGTTAAATTGCACAAAGGGGAGGACGTAGGACGCATTTTTAAATCCTCGTCCAAACTTCGAGGCACTGGTATTTCCATGCACACGGACTATCCCATTGCATCACAAATGAGAAGACTGCGCTAAATCTAGTTAAAGACGGAGATTAATAAGAAAAATAGTATTAAGACCGAAATTCGCTGGCAAACACTCCAAGTCGGCGACAACAAATTTTACTAAGATGTAAACAATAACTTAAAAAGCGAGCGGGAAAGGGGAACGTCATTGCTGCAGCAGTTAATCGTTGACAGTTTGGTAGTGACACTGACAGGCCAAGGACAAACTGATGGTGGTAGTGCAACTGATGATCTTAACAGCGCTCCTCAAACTGGCGGTGTAGTTCGCACACATCGTTTTTAATTGTAATGACGTCTGTCGTAAAAATAGTGTTAATTGTAGAAAATTAAATAGCAAAAATTTCAATTTAATGAAATGTAAAATATTATCTTATAACGTAGCATGTTTAAGTAATAAGTTTCTGTTTAATAACTTTTATCAGTTTGTGAATGAATTTGAATTTATTTTTCTTTATAAAACTCATGTAGAAGAGAGTAGTTTTAAAGACTTTGAACAAAAGTTCATAGGGTATGAATTCAGGTGGATTCCAGCGTCCAGAAGACATGTGAGGGGTAGAGGCAATGATGGTTGCTACCTTGGGCTTAAAAGGAATCTTGGAAGCGTCGACTGCGAGTTCATAACCTCGGAGGAAGTGACGGATTTAAGGGTAGAGTTTGATAACAAGAAATTCCTTATACTTCCGGCATATTTGAAATATAATTACTGGCAGGGGGATTTCGATAGGCTGCACGAAAAACTGTGCTGCAGTAACCCAAACATGCTTGTAGTTGGTGATCTGAGTGCAGGGATAAGTCAAGAAATTATATTACTGGCCTGAAGAGGAAATCGAAGGACCAGATTAACAATGCAAGAGGCACGAAGCTGTTGGAATTCTGCAACACCTTTGGGCTACGACTCAAAATGGAATTAGCGAAAGCGACGAGTTTGGGGACTTCACTTTTGTGAGCTAGCAAGGAACCTCTGTTATCGACTACAGCCTTATAGGAAGAGAATGGAAATATTACGTCTCCGATCTGGAAGTTACGTATATACAAATCCCGGATTCTGATCACCTCCCTATTGTCTTTACATTTGAGCACACGATGGCTGACAATGTGCGAACTAGAAACATGCAACCACTCCCTAAGCTGGTGTGAAGAAATTCCAAAGGCTCCATGTATAGAAGGCAATTGGACGTGTTACTGCAACCCCGCAGAAGTCCAGATTTCAATCAGGTTGAGTTAAGTATTAAAGAAGCCTACCTAAGCCCCAGTCATGGTGGAACCAGCGGAAAGCGGAATAAGGAAACATGGTTTGACAAGAATTGTGAGAAAGCAAGGCAGTTATCTTTCACCTGGCTGAATTTATTTCGATGTTACGGAGAAGGCTATATGAGAGGTCGATATTTAGAAACCAATATAAATTTGAAGTCGATGTGCAGAGAGAAAAGGCGAAGCAATGACGAATCACTGGCCCGAAGAATGGCGCTATGTAACAACGCATCTGAACTCTGGAAATTAGCTTGGAAACTTAGTGGTGGTAAATTTTTTATAAGTAGCGAATTATGTTTGAACACCCTTGTGGTGCACTTTAAAAAATTAAATTATTAAACCCAGTGGTTAGTTTGGTAAACTTTGAATATACAACGCCTTGCTTTCAGAATGAAATTTTGGATAGATCAATATCGCATCATAGAGTTACTGAGCCCTGTTGTCACTTAAGGATCGTAAAGCGGCTGGATCTGACGGAATACCAGGTGAATTCTTTAAGTATGGAACTAATGACCTAAGCCAACAACTTACCATTCTACTCAATAATGTTTCGGAATACGGAGTAATTCCACGGGAGTTCAAAGAGGCTCTAATTTTTTCTATACCCAAAAAAGGTTGCATGTCGGATCCAGCTAACTATCGAAGTATTTCTTTTTTGAATGCATCGTATAAGATTTCCACAGCGATACTTAAACGACGCACGGCTCACTGCGTGGATAAGGGACACCAACTTATTGAAAGAGTTTCAAGCAAGTCTTAGGCCAGGATATTCTACGGTTGATCATATCCTTGTGTTGAGGAGTATTGTGGAAAATTGTTTCGCCCAGGATAAGAAACTTATTGCATTCTTCGTAGATTTTAAAGCGGCGTTCTGCACCGTAAACCGAACCGCTTTAATATATAAGAGTATGGGTAGGTATGACGCGGAAGTTCGGGCGGGTGATTGGGAATCTGTATGAAGACACGAAGGTAGCAGTGTGGGATGGAAAAGCAAAGTCTTAATGGTTCCAGGGTGGGTTAGGAGTTCGACAGGAATGTGCTTTGAGCCCAACCCTCTTTGCTCTCTACATAGAGGATTTGGTCGATTTTCTACCAGCAGGAATAATGTATTCAGGTGTGCTGGTTAAAATATTTTTATTTGCGGACGATATAGTCTTGCTTACATACTCTTCCGACACCTTGCAGCTAATGATCAATCGATTTTATCAATATTATCAGCTGTGGAGGTTTTTTTTTTTTTTTTGTCGGGATAGGAAACGCTCGAGTGGAGTACTCAGACGCAACTGGTCCATTGTACTACCAGAGAGCAACCCCTTATTTAGCTATTTTATTGGTATTTCCTTGTCTTTCTAAGAAAGACAAGCAATCACTTCAGTGATGAGGAGCTTACAGTACCAGCACTCACCACATCCGCACCGAGGATCTGCCACCTGATACGAGCAAAGGCCGGGCACTCACAGAGATAATGTTCCGCGGTGTCGTCGCTCTCTCCACAAGCGTCGCAGATTGTAGTGTCACTTAAGCCCAACACGGTAAGGTGCTTGGCGAAAGCAAAGTGGCTTGTCAAGACGCCAATAAGTTGTCTACAGTCTTTGCAGAGAGATAGCAAGAATGCCGCTGATTCCTTACAGACGTCCGGGAGCATGCGTTTAGTCAACCTCCATCCTGAAGAGTCATGCCACACACAATTGTGCTCGTGAGAGACCCAATCGTCAATAGAAGCCCTAACCGAGGACGCAGGGAGACCCAACGCGGGTTCGGGACCTGAGAAACCCTCCTCTTAGCCTTGTCTAGCAACATCATCGAAAATCTCGTTCCCCAAGGTCCCAGTGTGACCTGGGATCCAGATAAGAGACAGAGAATTCGGCCTTGCGACCGAGTTGAAAGAGTTTTTGGTTTCACGAACTATTTTGGATGTGGTTAAAGGGTTGAGCAAGGCCTTAAGCGCAGCCTGACTGTCACTACAGACACAAATGCTACGTCCCTTCCACCTGTTCTTCGCAACATAGTTCATGGCCATTAGGATTGAATAAGTTTCCGCTTGGAAAACAGACGCATATTTGCCTAACGAAAAGTGAGATCTAATGTTGCCGACTTCCACGAAGACCCCAGCGCCAGACCCTTGACTGGTTTTGGAACCATCCGTGAAAATACGACTACATTCCATTCCCGGCTCAGACTCTGACCGAAGCCAGTCCTGGACACAAGGAAAGTCGACTCTGAATTTGCGCATCAGCTGGAGTTCTGGTGTCATTGCATCAGACGGCATATCCATAAGACAGGAGTCGTAAGATAAGTGTCGCGCAAGTTCATCAAAGTTCCAGTGTGGAGTATACCAAAAACCGCCCCCCCTAAGACGATGATATAAGTATCGAGGGGAGGTATGTTCAGCAAAGCGTCTAGAGCAGAGCCAGGCGTACTCGGGAAAGCTCCCGAGCAGCCGAGACAAGCCGTTTTTTGGAGTTTCGAGCAAAAAGCAACCACATATTTACGCGAGAGCCCCTTCCACCATCTTCTTATCATAGCCGTGTAGATCCAGAGAACTTTATTCGGTGATAAGCCCCAAGTCTTGCCAAAAGCACCCTTACGCTGCCAGAAGGTTGAGAGCGCCTTGGATGTTTTCGACCTGACGTGTTTAGACAAATGAAGTTTCTTATCTTAAATCACTCCCAGATATTTGGCTTCATTGGAAATGCGAATGGTGACGCCTTTTAGCACTGGCCGAGTCAGACCGGTCAAAATTCTCCTTCTGGTAAACAGAACAACCTCAGTTTTAAGAGGATTCACCGAAAGCCCACTCCTAGTACACCATTCATCGATCATGTCCTGCTCCGCATGCGCGTTAGCACAGACCATCGCCAGGCTTGATCCGACAGAAAGTACAGCGACATCATCCGCATATGCCAGAGCGTAGACGTTAGAACTATTTAGAGTGTTCAACAGAGAGTCGACCACAATGCACCATAACAATGGAGACAGAACGCCACCTTGCGCACAGCCCCTGTTTACCCCTGTCATAACATATCGGCCACAATCTGCATCCACCACCGAAGTTCTATTCATTAACATTGCTTTAATCTACAACACTAATGTTTCATCTACCCCGTATTGTCTGGCCGAGTCGCACATGCAGCCAAAAGTCGCATTATCAAAAGAATCCTCAATATCGATGAAGATACCCATCGAGTATTCTTTCCTATCAAGCGCGCATTCAATTCTGGCCACTAAATTTTGAAGTACTGTCTCGCAGGATTTCCCACACTGATAGGCATGCTGCATCTCCGATACTGGATGCAGCTTCAAAGCAACTTTTGGAGAAATTCTACCAGTCTCTCCATACTTTTCAGTAAGAAGGATGTCAAACTTATAGGTCTGAAACACTTGCGGAGCGAATAGACCTCCTTACCAATTTTCGATATGAAAGCTATTCTGACTGTCCGCCAAGCTAGCGGTGAAAATTCTTTTCAGAGTTGGGAATAGCTGATCTATGCCCTGTTGCAGCCTAGCTGGATATATTCCATCGGTGCCAGGCGATTGAAACCATCAAAAGATTTTTATTTATTTATTTATTTATTTATTTTTATTTTTTTTTTCCGAGGGTAGGTGAAAAATCTTCCATAGACACTATGAGAATAGCAAGCGCGTGCTCATAGTAGTGTCAGATTCTTACTGACTAAAAAAACACCACCCTTCGATATAAATTTGTTAGATATCGCAACTAAGTATTAACTTATCAAGCAATTTTTCTATCGTGAAATAAAAACGTTTGGCAGGTTACTTTCCACTGAAAGATCCTGCATGTTCCGCAATCTAGACGCGGTTTATAATTATCTCGCCAAGTCGAAGGGTTTCGTCCTTTGTAGTCGGCGCAATAAATTGCTCTCATCCAAAATTTGTAGGACTGTATTGTTGACATGTCCGATTAGTCGGTTTCTATGCTTTCTCGCGAAGCTTCTAGTTTCAGCTTCGATTGTCGGAATTCCGAGATCCCTGTGGATATCGTCGTTTCTAATATACCACGGTGCTTGGACAATTACTCTTAGCACTTTATTTTGAAAAGCTTGTAAAACATTTGCATTTGTTTTCTTGGTACAACCCCAAAGTTGTATACCGTAGGTCCACACCGGCTTTAGCACTTGCTTGTATAAAAGCAGTTTGTTCTCAGTACTGAGCTGGGAATGTTTTCCGAATAACCAGTACATTTCTCTATATTTGATTTCGAGTTCTTTTCGTTTCATTTTCACGTGCGAATTCCATTTCAGTCTTGCGTCGAGTGTCATTCCCAGGTATTTGGCCTCGTTTGCAAAGGGTATTCGGGCCGAGTTTAGGAAAATTGGCAAGTCATTAGTTTTCTTGTAAGTGAAATTCACGTCAACAGATTTAGATTCGTTGAGGGCGATCCGCCAGTCCCTCGTCCATTCATTTACATTATTAAGTGCGTTTTGCAGTTTTGCAGTCGTTTCTTCGATTGTTTTACCTACTGCTAGGATAGCGGTGTCATCGGCAAACGTAGCAAGGATAGTGCCATCTTCGTTCGGTATATCACGAGTATATAGCAAATAGAGAAGCGGCCCAAGAACGCTTCCTTGCGGAACGCCGGCCGAAATTTCTTTGAGCTCGGAGTATTCGACTCCATATCCATCCATCCTCTCCTCGATCCCTACCTTGTCGTGGTGGAGAGGCTTAATCTATTTCCTATGAACCGAAGGTCGACCCGAGGAGAATAACTAAATCTAGTCTGCGTCCAGCTAGATGTTTTCCCACATATCGGTTCGACTAAAGGGGAGGTTTTAGAGACCAAAAGGTGATCACCCAAGGCAAGGTACGATGCGCCGAGGCCTGCATGGCTGGGGGCAGCTCAGTCGCGAGCGCAAACTCTGAATACCTGGGGACCTTCAGTTTTATTTTAATTCCTCTTACCTGCATACAGGGGGTGAGTGCAGGCGGACATCTTCTTCCCCCTTACTCGTGGGATCCAAATGCTAAATATTTCAAAAAAAAATAAACCAAAAGCGAAGAGTGTAATTCGATCGGGCACTCCTAGCTCTATAAAAACCGATCAAGGTGTAGGAGTCGAGGAAGAAGCAATTCTTCTCCGTACGTCGGATGAGGAAAGCGTTGGTGCAATTGACGTTAATCTTGAAAATCTTTTTCTGGAATCAAGCGACACTTGCTCCATTGCCAGCTTATCCTTCTCCAAAATGTCAACATGCTCCAAGCGCTCAAAAAATTGCAAGTTGACAGTCCGGAGATTAGGGACAAAGAAATGGGAGGAGTTAACGGAATGCGAGCGGAAGAGGCTCCATAACGCACGTGCTTTCCTGCAGGAACAGTCCTTGGCGGAGTGTAAGCCTGTTGCTAGCTCTCCAAAAAGAATAGTGACGGCGGAAGTCACGAGCGAGGAAGGGTTGATGGGACCACCTAAGTCTGCGACAAGCCTTAGCCAGTCAGGACGCAAGGTGATCTCATCGGCCAATCCGGAGCACAATCGTGATTCAGTGGTATTGCAAAAGCCTACCGATAAAGCCTCTGACTCGACGACTGGGGTAGTCCCAGTGTTAGGTGAAAGTGCGACTTTGGAGGATGCCAAGATGGTCAAGATGGACACTTCCAGCGTGTCAAGCCTCAGCTACTCACGCGGGAAGGATACGTCAACACCTCAGCAACCTGGCTATTGCAGTCCTGCTGAGCCTAGGATTGACTCTTCTGCCTGTAGCTTCGCGACGGTAATTAGCTTAGGTGGCCATGGTTTGGGACTAGCCCGACCACCCAAAATAGGGAAGACCAGCGACGTAGGCATCTACCCAAGACAGACGACGGTGCGCAACTGTATACGCAATGCTATCCGGTTAATACGGCGGCTTAAAAAGCGTGATCCGGAGTCCTACCCGGACAAGGAAAGAGTGGCTCTTGATAGAGCCACTAACACGCTTAAGCTGAGAGGATCCACCCGACAAGACAGGACGGGCCGTAAGGTAAGAAGTTCCCTCGCGGCGGGGCGGGAAGCCTCTTGCTCCCCGCCTCAGCCGCGAGGAGACTTCGGCCAGCTACCGACTCAGACTCAATCCCTGAGCCGGTTGCTGGCTGTTCCAATAAGGCGACTACGTCACGGAACTCGAACGCAACAGGAACGGGTGTAGGACTGACCGCGGCGAGGAGGGAACGCCTCTTGCCATCTACCTCAGCCGGGGACAGACCTAAACCGCTTTCAGTCGATCCAAGCAAAGACGCACAGTCGAAACCTAGGTCGACTGCGAGGCGTTCTGTTGCTGACTCAGGCAACAATCGACGTAGCATAGGGCAGACTAGGGGAACAGGCAGGAGACTGTTCGAGCCGAGGAAGGAAAGCCTCTTGCCATCCACCTCAGTCTCGGACAGACTCAAGCCCCCGCCAACCGTTTCGGATGGGGCCACAAGGCTCACGGCCGAGCCGATTGCGGGGTGTTCCAAGAGAGGTAGGCACGACGACACGACATCGCTGCCAACACGAAGAATAAGCAGAAAAGCCAAAATGGCATCACGAAAAGAAAGAGCTAATCTTCAGGTGGCGATCGTCGATTTCAATAACCCTGACCGTAAGCTATCCGGAGACCAATGGAGGCTGGTGGAACTGCGTATACTCGACGGAGTAAACGACGCCATAGTCAAGAATCAGGGAACTATCCCTTTCTTTGAGCAGCTCACCACTTTCAAAGGCTTCAAGGTCATGTCGTGTGACAACGAGACAACACTCAATTGGCTCAAGAATTTTGTAACCAGCACGCAGGCTCCTTGGGCGAATGCCGACCTGCGACTTGTGGAAAAAACAGATCTGCTGGAATTCACTAGGCCTAAAGGCCGCATTCTCATTCCGGGCCCACACATTCCTAGAGAACGGCTGGAAAGGAACCTCCAACACCTCAACCCCGAGCCCTATAGCGAAAATTAGGAGGTGTTAGAAGTGGGTACCCATACAGAAGCCTGAACTGAGATAGTGGTGTTGCTTAACCACAAGTCCATGCCCATCCTAAGGAGATACAACTATAAGGTTCGCATTGGAATTACCCGATGCAAGGTCAGACCTTTAGTTGGGATGGACGAAAAGAAAAGAAGGAAGGCGGGTGATAAGGTAAATCAATGATGAAGAATGCTCAAATAAACCTTCACCATAGCATAGCAGCTAGCGCCAACCTCATCTATCTCATGGGAGATAGAAACATAGACATTGCCCTAATTCAAGAGCCATGGATCTCCCGTGGCAAAATAAGTGGGCTAAGGCATAAAGACCTTACTACATACAGCATCGAACCGCTACACGCGGAATGTAAGACCAGAACGTGCATCGTAGCTAGGAAACAAATTAACCTTTTTCTTTTATCTAGCTACAGCAATGAGGACCAAACAGTGATAAGGCTTGAGCGGAGGGGCTTTCCCCACTGATTCTATCAGCCGTCTACATGCCTTTTGATGCCAAGGAAGGACCGCCATCCACACTGACCCGCTCTCTTGTGCAAAAGGCGGAACAGGAAAGATGGGACTTGCTGCTGGGGTGTGATGCCAACTCTCATCACTCTCAATGGGGTAGCAGCAACACAAACTTACGCGGTGAGTCTTTGTTTGAGTATATAATTGAAAATAACCTCATTGTAGCGAATAGGGGTAACGAACCTACTTTTGTAGTAAAGAACAGGCAAGAAGTTATAGATGTAACTTTAGCCAGTAATTCGAGCACCCTAACTATTGACAAGTGGAACGTGATAGGGGAAGAGTCCTACTCCGACCACAAATTGATCGAATTCCTCGTGGGTAACAACTATGACTCTCCCAAACCTTACAGGAACCCCAGGAAAACCAACTGGGATCTATTTAACAACGAGGTGAGGAAAGGTATAAGATCCCTGCAGGATAGCAACTGGCTCCGACCTGCCGACATTGACCGCAAGGCAGAGGATATTACATCCATTTTTAATGAAGCCTATGTCAAAGCATGTCCAGAAACCAAACGAAAAAAAAAAAAAAATCACCACCTTGGTGGTCATCTGAACTAGCTAGAATTAGGAGAGTAACTAGACACCTTCTAAATAAGGCCAAAAGAACTATGCTAGAAGCGGACTGGGAACAATATAAGTCCAGTCAGAGAAATTTCAAAAACGAGACACAGAAGGCCAAACGCCACTCTTGGCAGCACTTCTGTAATGAAATCAAGGGTACGACAGAATCTGCGAGACTGAGAAAAATTCTATCCAGGGAATCAAAAACTCTTGGATCTCTCAAGGAATCCGACGGAAGGTGGACTGAATCCTGTGCAGAATCTCTTAGCTCCCTGCTAAAAGCGCACTTTCCGGGTTGTACGGCCCATCCAGATAATAACATCGTAACTAACAGTAGTTTTGTAACGGAAAGTCCGACGGATTTTATCACAGAGGAAAGAATTGAGTGGGCAATCGGATCATTCTCTCCCTTTAAATCCCCAGGACCCGACGGGATTATCCCGATCATGCTACAGAAAACAATAACAACAATCATCCCGGTACTTAAAGAACTGTACCACAACAGCCTCATGTGGGGGTATATACCTAGATCATGGAAAGAGGTCAAAGTGGTCTTCATACCCAAGGCCGGTAAAGCAAGCCACACTACTGCAAAGGACTTTAGGCCAATTAGCCTTACCTCCTTTGTCCTAAAGACCTTTGAAAGACTAGCTGACATATACATCCGTAGTAAACTACGCCCAGGTGACATATCCCCAGCGCAGCACGCTTATACGAAAGGAAAAATCGTAGAGACAGCGCTGCACTGTGTAGTCGGCTCAATAGAAAAATCACTGAAAAATAAAGAATATACACTAGCCGCTTTCCTGGACATTGAAGGAGCCTTTAACAATGTCAAAACGGAAGCGGTCAATAGAACTCTAACGAACCTTAATATTCACAATTCTGTGATAAAATGGATCGTCAATATGCTAAAGGAAAGACATATCAAAGTTGAACTCGGAGGTACTAAGCTCGAAGCCTATGCCTCAAGAGGCACCCCTCAAGGAGGGGTTATATCCCCACTACTGTGGGTTACTGTCCTGAACGAAGTCCTTTTTAAACTTAGAAACAGCGGCGTCAAGGCCATTGCATATGCGGACGATGTTGTGCTGCTAGCAACAGGTAAATTTCTCCCGACTCTGAGCGAACAAATCGAAGGGGCGCTGGAAATCATTGACTCCTGGACGGAGAGATGTGGGCTGGCGGTTAATCCCCAGAAGACAGAGTTAGTACTATTCACTTACTAAAGAATAATTCCACAATTTGTAACTCCTTCCGTAAGGGGTACTCCCCTGAGTATCTCCGATAGTGCGAGATACCTTGGCCTGGTGCTCGATAGGAAACTGAACTGGAGACTAAACATCAACGAAAGAGTCAAAAAAGCCACGATAGCTTTTTACTCGTGCAATAGAATATTTGGGAAGACTTGGGGACCGAGCCCCAAAATCATCCTATGGATGTATACAGCTATAGTAAGGCCAATACTAACGTATGGCAGCCTTGTATGGTGGCAGGCAGCCAGCAAAATAAATAACCTAGCTGCTATCACAAAAGTACAAAGACTAGCGTGCATCGCCACAACCAGTGCGATGAGAACGACACCTACAGCAGGACTCGAGGCCATTCTCATCTACTTCCGCTAGACATCTTTATACAAGTATCGGCAGCCCATAGTGCCGTAAGATTAAGCCAAACAGATAGCTGGAGACCAAATGCAATGGGTCACACCACGATCCTGCAGAGATATCTAGGCAGTGTATCTAATACAGACTACTTAACGCCATGCCTAGACTTCACAAGACCATTTTCTAGCACATATCCGAGCATTGAAGAATGGAAAAATGACAGAACGCCTAACGACCCTTAGCTGTTTACACCGATGGATCCAAAATGGAAATAGGTGTAGGCGCAGGCATCTTCTCTGAAACGCTTGGTCTCTCCATGTCAGTCAGGCTTCCGAACTACAGCAGCGTTTTCCAGGCAGAGGTCCTAACAGTTACAATAGCAGCTCGTGAGACTGCGATGAGGGCAATACCACGAGAGGATATCACCTTTTTCATCGACAGCCAGGCAGCGATAAAAGCAATATCTGCTATAGAAATAAAATCGAAGCTTGTGAAGTGTTGTAGAGAAGAGCTCAAGGTTCTTGGAACACAGCACGAGGTAAAGCTCTGCTGGGTCCCTGGTCATGAAGGCATACCAGGGAATGAGAAAGCCAATGAACTGGCTAGAGGAGGCTCAGCACTAAGCTCGAACCAATCCGACCCCTCGGTGTACATCCCGCCTTGCGCCCTTAAGCTCGTAGCAGGAAACAAAGCCATAACGGAGGCTAACAATAGGTGGACCTGTTCAGATACTTGTGTCACCACGAGGAAGCTATGGCCCGCTTTTGGCAGAGTAAGAACCAATAGACTCATACAGAGGCACAGAAAATCCCTCTCTACTCTAATTGGAGTCATTACGGGGCATAACACCATGCGGTACCACATGAAAAAACTACGTGTGACTAGCGAAGACCTTTGTAGAGGCTGCGGCGACGATGAGGCTCAGGAGGACACCGCCCACTTTCTCTGTCATTGCCCAGGCCTCTATCATCTGAGAAATAAGATCCTTGGACAACACTTCTTTGAGGATCTAGAAGAGTTGTCCAACAGACCAATAAATGACATCGCAAACTTCATCAAATCCTCTGGATGGTTTGTATCTAGGACACAGTGAGTACTTAGTTCTTTCTTTAGGATATTTACAAAGACGGTATTTTTCCACGAGGTAGGGATTTCCTTTTCTATCTCCTTTCTCCCCATGGGTATCACAATGGGTCTATACTGACCTGAGTGTGGTGTGGAGGTTTTCTATCCCCCTACACTTGCCCACTTACCTAACCTATTCGACTCCATGTCTAACATGAAAGATTCTATTCCCGAGATATGATTCTAGAATATCGAATAAGCATACAGGGAGAACTTGTCGTAGTTTGAATTTCAAGCCATCATGCCACACATTATCAAAGGCTTGCGAGACGTCAAGAAATACGCTCGAGCAAATCTTTTTTTCTTCAAATGCTTTCTTGATTACGTCAGTAATTCTATGACCTGGTCAATTGTCGAATGCTTACTTCTGAACCCAAACTGGTGGTCAGGGATAAGATTGTTTTCTTCTATAACCGGTTGGAGACGCCTTAATAATATCCTCTCGAAAATTTTCGATATGATTGGAAGAAGCGAAATTGGTCTATACGATTTTACCTCATTTGGCGGTTTTCCTGGTTTTAAAACCATTATGACTTCCGCAACTTTCCATTGGCTCTTCACGTGTTTTAATCTAAGTGCAGCATTTACAATATGGAGAAGCTTAATCAATGCTTTTCTAGGTAAAACTTTAAGTATTTCTCCAGTAATCAAATCATAACCAGGAGATTTCTTAGGTTTTAGATTCTGGATCTCATGTTTGAGTTCCCTTAGCGTTGCACTTGTGAGCGTCAAATCGTCAGATGGTAAATCCAGCCTATTTCGGTTATCGTAAACCACTTGCGCATCGTACGGTTTAAATGTTTCTTCCAGGTGGGCCGCAAAGACGTCCGCTTTTTCTTTATCTTCCCTCGCCCATTCATTTTGATTTAATTTGATTGGCGGCGCGGGGACTTTGGGCCTTTTGGTGCCTTTTACAGCTTTCCAAAGTGAATAATTGGAATCTTTTTTCGCTGTTAAACTTTCAAGGTAAGAGCCTATTGCACGATTCTTAAAATCCTTAATAGTCTTCTTCAACAAATTGCACAGAGGATTCAAGTGTTCTTTATGTTGCGGAGCACGACTCTGTTGCCATTTTTTACGCGCTTTTCTTTTTTCCTTGACCAATTCTTTTATTTCCGGAGGATATCGCAAACCGTATCTGTCCGGCGTTTTCCTTGGATTAGGAGTATTATTCCAAGAGGCGAGCTGTACGATCTCAACGAAGCGATCAACTTCAACCTCAAGTTCATAGAGTATCGCAAGTGGAACGCTTAGTTCAACATTATCTTCAATTTCGTTCCTTAAGCCTTCCCAGTTAGTTGTTCGACCAGTTAATCTCGCTGGCTCTAGGTTATAGACTAGTTTTTCGCTGATTGTTAAAATAACCGGGGAATGATCAGACAACAGATCAAAGCAGTCTTCGACTTTTATGTGGTTGGTAGATATTCCTTTCACAACGAACAAATCTATCAGGTCAGGTATTTTCGAGGTATCAGTAGGCCAGTAAGTTGGTTTACCCGTCGAATGGAAATCACAACTGTACTCCATAGCTGTCCCATAAAGCATTCTATCTCTTATCGAGCTGTATCTTGAGCCCCAGAACATATGTTTCGCATTAAAGTCGCCGCGGATGATAAAATTAGGTTTCAGCGATTCAAACAAGTTAGTAAAATCTGATTTTTCAAGCGCAGAACGCGGCGGACAGTAGATAGATGCGATTTTAAGAGTACGCTGACTATTTTTAACTCGAATCGTGCACAGTTGCAAAATTTCAAGTTCTATCTTTAGGTCTTCGGATTGTTCGATGCAGTCTTTAATAATTAACGATGATCCGCCTCTCGCTTTTCCGGAAGGGTGACAAGCGTGGTAATCATTATAGCCTTTTATTTTTAAATACGATTCTTTTTTTACGTGGGTTTCAGAAGTCAAACAAATATCAATATCTTTTTCACGCATGAATATTTCCAATTCGTCGAGTTTTTGCAAAAGTCCGTTTGCATTCCAAGTACATATTTTTAACATTTGTTTGTCATTCATATTCTAGTTGAAGTACGCGTTTTCTGAGAATTATTTTCAAGCTTAACCAGCCTATCGAGAATAATTTAATTTATTTTGCTTTGTTCTTCAAATTTCTCGAGAATAACCGACAAAACATGAGAGACAGGGTCCGTCGAAATTTCAAGGTTTTTTTGTTTTTCGGATGCCGCGGCCTGAGCGTAGGTCTGCACTCCTGCTGTCCGAGGGTTATTACCTGGCGGCTTTTTCGACGTTAACTTTTCAGTACCGATTCTTTTAAGAACAGAGGTCGAGAACTTTTCTGTTGTCACTCTTTCCCTCACCTTTTTGCGCTCTGAACCCGGTAGTTTTAGTTTGCCTACTTTCTCATGTGCATTCTTACGCTTTGGCTTAGTTTGCAGTTTAGATTTTGCAAGGGGCTTAAGGAGCATATCTCTCCGTTTTTGCAACTCCTTAGCTACTTTACAGCCTCTATAATTTGCCGGGTGCTTTCCCTTACAGTTAGCACATGTTGCAGAGGTTTGTTTATTTACTCCACAGACTTGGGAGAGGTGATTTCCGGCGCATTTCACACATCGCGGTTCTTTTTTGCAGTACATTTGCGTATGGTTAAATCCTTGGCAACGTTTGCACTGCGGAATCATCCTTAAATTTCTACGCATGGGCTCGATTTTGACCACGATATTTAGTATGGCTCTAATTCGGTAGATATCGTCGATATTATCCGATTTATCGTAGGTAAGCATAAAATGCGGAAGTCCACTCCTTACCAAGACGTCTTTATCTATTTCCGTTTATTGCTTATCCTTCTTGAAAGTCAGTCATAACCTCTTCTTTGGTGCATGAGGGGTGGAGTCCCCTTGCAACGACACGATGTGGCCTTTTTGACTTGATTTCGAAAGTATACCACTGAATTTTTTCGGTATTTAGCTTTTGGGACACAGCTCGGTAGTCATTGTAGTCATCGACGTTGACTTTCCACGCATTATCCCTCAAAGACGTAACCTTATACTTTGATGTTATTATTCCTTTAAGGAGACTTTGCAACTTATTGTATTCCGTTATCCCGACGATGTTTATTGGTGGGGGTGGACGAAATTGCGCTTGAAGTTGCTTTACTTGCGGTTCTTTGTGATTTTCTTCTTTCACGGGCTCGACTTCGGGCGATGAACCGGCTCTCCGTTTTTTACTAGGTCTTTTCTTTGGGACCCGATATGTTTCGGTGCTAGCTCTTCTTCGTCTGTGTGATATTCCAGACTAGCTAAGCGTGCTGGAGTACATTCGCGTTCTCTCTCGAAATGCGTGTTCTTTAGGACCTTATTTTCTTCTTTTAATAAGTCTATCTCTTTCTTAAGATCTTGATAGAGTACATCCATTTCGTTAAGCTTGATTCGGAGTGTTTATTTTCTTCCTCAAGACTTTTATATTTCGCTGAGTCCTGAATTTCGCGCGCTGGCGCTTCCGGTGGACTTCTTTCCCCGGAGTTATTCGATCTTGGCGGAGGAGATCGACATACCCTTGCACTTTTTAAGAAGGGATTTATTAGATGCAATAACTGGCTCTCCCCAGAATCCGTAGAGCCGACCTCCGAAGAGGGTGGATTTTCCAGTGAGCCTGGGCTGCCACCTGGGGTAATTAATCGTTTTGTTTTGTTCATTGCATTTTGTGTATATACTACGCTCGGTATTCGGAGGGTGGATTTTAGTCGCCTCTTACGACAGGCATGCCTACCTCGGGTATATTCTAACCCCTACCCGAAGGGGGAAACATCAAAAGATGCCACAGCATATTTGATGGACGCATCTGTTACCACGGCTGATGCAATTTGCCAGCTGCGCTGAGTTTTCTGACTTAGATCAAACTCAGCCTGGGTAAGCGGGCTAAACTGCGACCAAGTGGTTATCCGATTGCCAGGAAAGTGAGTCTCCAGCAGAAGACTAAAAGTTTCCGCTTTCGTCTCAGTAAACTTGCCATCAGACTTTCTCAGTGACTCCGGTTTGGTCGGCTTGCCACTTTTGAGGACCGTAACCAACCTGCTGGTTTCATCGAGTGTCTCGATCTTTTCACAAAAATCTCTATAAGAAGCACTTTTCGGCAACCGAATTAACTTCTTATAGTCTTTTTGTTTCGATCTAAAAAGATCAAAGTCACCTTCTAAATTTGTCTCGAGTGACCTATTTAGAACTTTTCTGGATTCTTTCCTAAGTCGCTGCAGTTCTGAGCTCCTCCAGGGAACCGGAGTTCTGCAGGGGGTTTTTGTTAATGGACACGTCAGTTCAAAACAGCTGGTAAGGACGCTAGTCAGGTTTTGAACAGCATCCTCAACCTTTCGTTTCGTTCTGAGTTCAGTTGGAGTTTTGACAGATCTGTCTAGCTCTTCCCTAAACCGCACCCAGTTGGTTTTCCTCGGATTCCTCCTCTCCTGCAAATTTATGGCTTCGCATGCAATTTGGGAAGCGATGTATCTATGGTCTGACAACGACACCTCCGGCAGTACCCTCCAGTTAGTAATTGACTTGAATTACCTATTAGATAAGGTTAAATCAATTAACCTCCTACCTCCTCGCCGTAACAAAAGTTGGCTGGGGGCCAACATTGTTTATTGCCATACCAGATGATAGTAAAAAGTCTAGGAGATGGTTTTCTCGTAGGTTGTATTTGCTGCTGCCCCGGACTGTATTCTGAGCATTAGCATCGCAGCATATGACTAGTCCCATCTCCCGAGTGCCACAGTACTTTATGAGTTCGGCAACTGCCTTCGGTGGTGGAAGCATTACCGAATCATAAGGGAAGTAAGCCGACGCAACGACGCGGGTTTTCCAACTTCCGGCCGTTTCGTAGCTTACAGCTGCAGCAACCAGGTCCTGTCCACAGAATTGTCCAAGCTTGGTTACTGAGAGGAAATTCCGCACAATTAGACAACCTCGGTCTTTCAGATCGCACGTATGGCTCCTGGATAGACGTTATGTGAGGTTTTGTAGGCACCACGGAAAGTCTGCTACTTAAGAGAGCGGTAGCAGCCTTCGAGTGATGGAGGTTTATCTGCGAAAATGTCAAAGCTATAGTCGGTGTTTTATTAGTAGAAGGGCGCGTACCAGATGAGCCAACGCTTCCGCCGAGACGAGCACCCCTACCTGTAGCTTTGCCTGCATCAGCCATTTTCTGTCCGCTAGTACTGGGACCTTAAGGGATAAAAGCACCAGTATCCACCAGATTTTGGGCGCAGATAACGCCACCGGTAAGAGTGGGTCCAGCAGAAGAGCGCGCAACAGATGCGCACACGCTTCCAGGCGAAACTTGCTTCATCAGATTGGACCTGTTCAAACCGACCGAAAAGGAGCCAGCGTTGGGTCTGAGGGATTGCTCGGCTCCAGTTGGAGTACTTTCTACCGACCTAGGACTCATTCCTGTCGCTACTGGAGGATGACTGCTTTCGGCGTTTGCGCCTTCAGCTGACTCCGCAGCCTCTTTGCACCGCGCCATCGCCGCCTTCCTTCTTCTCCTTTTCAGTTGACTCTTAGTCAGGAGCTTATCGGAGTGCGCCGCTTCAGGAGCTCGTTCAGCCTTATTGGTTTCCCGAGTCAAACCGTCACCGACACAACTTCGGTCAGCTACCCGTCTATTGAGACAGCGATTAGACGTTCCAGCCCAGTCTACCAAACGAGTCGGAGACAGAGCTGCAGGGGTGTTCTGAAGCAAGTGTCACAACTACTTCCGATTCAACGCCAGAGGCGTGGGGTAAGAGTATGGTGGTTGGGACCTCCAGAATCCTCGTCCCGGCCGTAAGTGGAGTTTAATCGTTAATTTAGATATATCAAAGGTCATCATCTTAAAAAAAGTTGGTGGTAGGAATTGTCTAAATAAGAAATGGCACTACAATGGAGAGGTGATTGCGGTAGTTAACGAGTATAAGTATCTTGAAGTGTATTTTACTAAGAATCTGAACATGGAAAGACATCTGAAGGAAAAGTTAACCAAATCTACAACTACAATAAATATGGCTAGGGGAGATGCTTCAACAATATGAATATTGCTCATAGCAGTAAATACAAGGTATTAGAAGCAGTTTCCGACTTGATTATGCTTTACGCGACGCAAGTATGGGGATGCAGGAAATATGACACCGTGAAAAAGCTACTGAGGTATTGTGTTACGAAGTCATTTCATTTGCCACCCAGAACACCAAATTATATGATCATGGTTGAAATGGATCTATCTCCACTACTCATAAAAACCTTCAAACTGCAAGTCGACTATATAATTAAAGTGCTAAGTATGTCCGATCATCGGCTACCAAACAAAGCAACTCTTCAAGCAATACATAGCGGAACAGGCTGGTTCAACGGGTGAATGGAGCTGGCGCATGGCTGTGGAGTCGAACTGACTTTCAATGGCAGCGGGAGTTGGAAATCCGAATTGTATCAGCGTGTTATGCGCGCCGATTCGTTTAGGTAAATGAAATAGAAGGTTCTTGTGTGAATGTGTCTTTAATGAGCTCTGATCTTAAACTAAACTTATGAATCTAATGGAGCGAACACTTGCTCCCTTGCGGTAATAAAATAGGGTGAAATATGAGAGCTCATCATTGTTCATGCGGTTGATCGCCTTTGTTTACTTAGGTAAGATTTCGATGGAAAGAAAAGAAGTGGTAGAAATTAACCATTAATATGAATTGAGATATGATTTCAATTCTGAAGAAAAGAAGTGTTAACAATGAACCATTAATATGAATGAAGATATGATTTCAATTCCGAAGAAAAGAAGTCGTAAAATGAAACGTTGCAACAATGATGATATCGCATAACACCTCCCCACTTAAAATAAACAATAATTAAATTTTCAATACAATATTATCATTTAAACATATTCAATAGAAAGAATAATTCTTAACATTTGCCCCTTTTTGATTCAGTCTCAAAATTTTCAACTTTAAAAACTCTTGTATCTTGTTTCTCTTCTACAGGTGTTCTTCGTTTTACATGGTAATAGTATTTTTATTTTTTATGTTTTTTCTATTACAAAAGCTTATGTCGATTTATTAAAGCAATTCGGGAATTTTGTAATTTCATTTCTTTTGACGATTTTTACAATAAGATATATCATTAAAATGATTATAATGGTGCCTCCTATACCTATTATTGCACCGTGTATGTGGCGGAATATTTTTAGTTTTCTGGATATACAGGGTGGGCCAACTACAAGTTTCTTTTTAAAAATGCAATAAAATGAACAAAATGAAATTTTTTACATGTATTATGGCTTTATTAGTAAGAGCAAACATTCCCATTAATTATGGAATACAACGTCGTTCAAGTGGCTGCCTCGGCTGGCCTCGCAGTAGCGCATTCTATCACTCTAATTTTCCAAGACCTTGTTGATGGTTTCGGGCTGTAGCTCACGGATTGCTTGGATGATATTGGTCTTAAGTGCTTGAATCCGGATTGATGGCATAACATCGGTCCTTCACGGTTCCCCACAAAAAAAAAAAGTCCAAAGGGGTCAAATCGCAGCTCCGAGGCGGCCAATTGACATCGCCAAGACGGCTGATAACACAATTTGGGAATTTGGTGCGCAAAAGACCGATTGTGGCATGGGCTGTGTGGCATGGCGTGCCATTCTGCATGAACCAGAGGTCGTCCAAATCCATGTCTTCAATTTCAGTAAAAAAAAAGTTGTTAATATGGCTCTGTAACGCCCACCGTTGACCGAAACGTTGTTCCCAGCCTCATTTTCGAAGAAAAATGATCCAATGATGCCACCACTCCACAATCCGTACCAAACTGTCACTCTCTGTGGATGCATTGGCTTCTCGACAATAACGTGCGGGTTTTCCGAGCCCCAGATGCGGCAATTTTGTTTGTTAACGTAGCCGCCGAGATGAAAATGTGCCTCGTCAGAAAAGATTTTTCGCCCAAAATCGTTGTCCAATTCAAGCTGCTCTAAGGCCCAAACTGCGAAGCGATAACGAAGCGGATGGTCGTGCGCTTTCAATTGCTGAATCAGTTGGACCTTGTAAGCGAATAATCCCAGATCTTTGTGCAGGATTCTCCTCAGACTAGTGCGTGAAATATTGACCTGTTGAGATCGATGAGGAGTTGATGTTCGTGAATTGAGTCTCACACTCTCGGCTACAGCAGCCACATTCTCGTCTGTGCGCACCGTGTGACGACGGGGACCATGAGTGTTGTCCACTAGCATACCAGTCTCACGAACTTTTTGCACAAACTTGCGTACAACAGGCGCGGTGGGTGCTTCATTTCCGCCAAAACTTCTTTTCAAAAAACGCACTGTTTGGGCTACAGAGCACTCACTTTCGAAATAAGTTTTCAATATTTCCCAATGTTGGTCAAGCGTATAGAGACTCATTTCGTTCCGCGGAGGTATGATACTGACTTTCTGTCAAGATTTCGAGCGGGAAACAGCTGTCAGTGTCAAAATAACCTATGATTTAAAAAGAAATCATTAGATGGCCCACCCGTTATAACTTTGTTGATTCTTTATATCAACAGTGAAATCTCTTAATTCTTTTAAATGTTTTACATTTATTTTTGGCATATGAAGATCTTCTGCTTCAATATCATTAATATTTATATTCAGACAACAATGTTCCAATATAAATTGCGCTTTTAACAATTATTTCTTTTTCACATGTTACTATTCTTGTGTCAATGGTTTGCCAACCCCATTCAACTTTCCTTCTTGATTTTTTCCTTTGTTTTTGCATTTACAAATAAATTTTGTTTCTCCACTAATAGCGAACAAATATTTGACCTCTTTTAATTTATGAAATACTTCTACATGATTTAGAACTTACTTCAAAATACAATTGTTACTTTGTCTTTTCGTAAAGAGAGTTAATTCGCAATCCTCGCTCGATATGCTATTTTTAAATATTAACTGGGAACAGATATAAACATCGTCAATTTGCTTACAGGAATCTAAAATATAATTTGTAATAAAAGATTCTTCTTTATTTTCTTTAATTATGAAATAGTAATGATTTATTTTTAGTGTGTAAATCGAGTTTTGTATTTTATATGGGATACTTATCATCACAAAAACATCAGATTTTATTTCTTCTACTATCGGAATCGATAAAACTACCACCAATCTTTTATCTTTTAGGTAATATAAAGTGTTTATACCTTTCATTATATTGTTATAAGCTTCAAAAGTGGGAGTAAATAACAAATCATTTCCTTTATCATTTTCTTTTAACATTTCTATGAATTTAATTGGTTCAATTACTATTGGGTGAATTATATTGCTCTTTAAAAATAAAATTCCTTGAATTATTTCATTAATTATTGATTCGGTGTGATTTATCAAAAAATATATTTTTATTTTTTAATTCGGTAAAATATTCTTTTACCATTGGTTTTTGAGTTTCACTCAGTTTATTGACATACTTTTCTAAAGTATTTTTCATTTTATAAGTAATATTCCCTAAATCGAAATAGGCATCTTTTAGAATTTGGCTCTGTTTATTTAGTCCATCTAAAATTGTAATTCCTTCTTGCTGACTTTTACATATATACAGTCGAGAACGGATAAGTGCACAATGTCCGGGCATCGATTTGTTGTGCACTTATCCGGTCTGTGCACTTATCCATAAGTGCAATTTTTTTCACTTATCCGTAAGTGCTCATTTTTGCACTTATATGTACTTACTTAGTAAGGTGCACCGTATTTACACCGTACTTATTTACACACTCAAAAAAGAAACTGCATATGTTTATACTATTTCTAATTCTTTTATTTAAAAAAAAGTAAAAACTAAAAAAATTAACAAAAACAACACAAAGGCAAAAAAATCAGATGCCATTTTGAATTAAGTATATAATTGCATATCTCTATATGAATGTTCATTTGTACATACGTCCATGTAGATATTAGCAAAGAATAACTGATGTACCTTGGGGTCCATCACTTTACCTTCAAGCAGATAATCAAGGACTGTAATAAAGAGCAAAGGACTTAAAACGCTTCCCTGGTGCACCCCGACTTTGATTGGGAACTCTTCGGTTACATCTTACTCTTGTCTTTGCTCCTTCGTACATATCCATGATCATCTGTACATAGGTTTCTGGAACCCCTCGATGTCTTAGCGCCACCCATATCAGATCTCGTGGTTGACTTTGAAAAGGCATTCGACAGACAACCACGAGATCTGATATGGGTGGCGCTAAGACATCGAGGGGTTCCAGAAACCTATGTACAGACTCTCATGACTCTTTTCTCTATTCTGTTTTCAAATTTCATTCTGTGAGGCTCGCGCTATTACGCGGTGACTCTTGAGTCATGACTCTAATTTGACAGCTCTCTTTTATTTTTTCTTTCGAGCTCTCGAAACAAATATTTTAACATTTGGCTTTGAAACGTATGGATACCGACAGCAGTATGGATAGAGATGTGGTTCTTGAGCCGTTAAACATACAGAAATATATTCTGAAGACATTTAATTTAATTTATTCCATACTTTATACGTCTACGCTCTACAAGCAATGAATAGAAATGAAGTTAAATAGAAAAATAACGAACAAGGAAAAGGAGAAACGTCAAAAAGAGTCACCGAAATTCTTCCTACGACTCTCCGGGTTGCTGTTTTTCTATCTCATCTTTTTTCTCTTTTGCACTTGTGTGATTTCAAAAGAGTCACCGTGTAATAGCGGACTTAACCGTGTTTTGTTTTCTCCGTGAACTGGTTCAGTTCATATTTTTACACAGTATGCGAAAACAACAATTGAACCAGCACTTGAGCTGGTTCAATTTTTGTGAACCAGAATTTCTATCCCATATCTCACCACTAGATGGCTTTTCAGAAAAAAAAAAAAAAAAAAAATGATATGTAAAGCTTGGCAGCTCTGCTGAATATAAGAAGTAAGTCATAGTAATTTGTTGTATCCTCACTTTCTGACATGAGTATCTAAAAACACTTAATTATTAAGCAAACATAAAAATATTAAGCACTTTTCTCACTTCGATTGTTATTTTTTCCGCCATTTTTAATCCATATTAAACGTCAGTGTGAAAGCTGCTGCTACCAACTTATGAAAATGAAATTTCTAGGTGAACGAGAAGCGTTTTTTTTATTTTGAGATGAACTAGTTCAGTTCACGGGGAAAACAAAACGCAGCTATTATATCCAAAATAACATTATAAATACATACGACTACTAGTGGGGCGCCGTGGCGTAATTGGTTAGTGTGTCGGTCCACTGCGCGTGAGGTTCCAAGTTCGAATCCCAGAAAACACTAAAAAGTTTTTTCACGGTCCCACCTCTTGCGAACGTCTGACAAAGATCCGAGAGTATTGTTGTCTCGAGAAAGCTTCTCAAAACAAATTGCCCTTCGGATACGGCACTAAACTGTAGGTCCCTTCCATTCGTGTGAACAATATAACGCACACAACATGAGTGCTTACGAGAAGCTATTCCTTGGCACTTAAAGAGCTGTTGCGCCAAATATTTGTTTATTTGTACATACTATGTACAAGACGTGCCATCAGGTAGGCGATAGGCCTAGAAATAGATGGTTTGACCAAGTCCGACATCTCTCCTAGAGCGATCTAGGAATTCCTCCTGATGAGTTGGAGTCAGTGGCGGAGGATCGAGAAGGATGGAGAGTCCACCTGAGCGGGCCATTGAAAATGTAGGTATGTATGTATGTACTATGTATGTAGTTTTAAATTTGCATTTGCACTTATCCGTTTTAAAAACAGCAGAAATCTTTATTCGGGGTTTTGAAAAGTTGTTCACTTATGAGATATAGAAATCGCGTGAAATGGATAGGGGCATCTAAAGTTGTTGCCCTTATGTGATTTTTCCACTTATCCGTTTTCCGCTTATCCGTTCTCGACCGTTAGAAATTCGTAATGCTTCTTCATAATATTCTGCGTCTTCGTTATCTAATGTTCCAAAAAGTACTTTAAAACCTGATCCTATAGTTTATTAAACCTCGCTTAGGTCTTCTATCTACACCTAATAATTGGTATATTGTTCCTAAATTTTTTCGAAGATTACTTATTTCTATTCCACTTTTCTTCAAAAATTCTACAAAATTGGGAATACCGTTCATGCAATCTTCATTAATATTTGATATATAATTTTGTATTATGTTAATTTGAAGTTCTAACTCATTATTAACGTAGTGATTTTTCCTTTTGTTTCGCTTAATTTGCCAATTGATTTAAAATAAATCCCGTCCGATTGAATGTTCTTCCATTCCATTGATACAGTCAACGTCACAAACAAAACCTGAAAAGACTGCTTCTAAGATTTAAAATGTTTAACTTTAGATTTATTATAACGCATATGCTTATTATTTCGTTTTATTATAATGAAGTCATCTAAAACCCTGATTACTTTAAACGGACCTGCGTATTTTTCCCTTTGATCATTCTCGATTAAAACTAAATTTAACCTTAATTTCTTCTACCTTTGAACCTAATTTTATGTCGTACCTTTCTTTTGCCTTAATTCTCATTCGTTTCAAATTTCTTTTGGATTCCGCTTCAATTCTTAATAATTTAAGTTGTAACTTTTCTGTGTAATCTATTGTGGTTTTAAATTTAAAATTATTAGATTCACTATGTAGGTTGGCCTTTCTTCCAAATAGCATTTCGTAAGGTGTAAAACCTGTACTGTTGGGTATATCAGTATTGTGACAAAAGGCGAACCCCACAGGCGGATCAGTAGAAATGCGGTGAAGTGGGAGGGTTGTGATCCCTTATTTTCGGATCATAACCTCGCTGATAAAAGGAAGAAGAAGTATTATGACAAAACGCTGCGTATCTATATAATTGTAATTTGGAGTATTCTGGTTTCGTTTTGTCTTTTATAACTACGCTCAAATATGCTCCTAATCTTGTGTGAGACCTCTCAGCTGAACCATTGGAATGTGGATATGCATTGCTTGTCCTTAAATGTTTTATTCTAAATAATCTACAAAGCTCTTTTAAAAGATCGTTGTTGTCAGTGAGTATATACTTAGGTATTCCAAAAGGTAATGTCCATTCATTTGTGAACGCTCGAGCAACTGTGTCGCTTCTTTTATTTTCAATGGGTACATATTTGATATATTTACTGAGATCATCTTGGATTGTAAGGCAATATACCTTTTTGTTATTTTCTACATAAGTCCCTGTCAAGTCCATAGCTACTTTTTCTAGACTATGATAAGCTGAAGAAACAATCTTCATGGGATTTCGACTTGGATGCCTGTTCATTTTTTCCTTTTGACATGTGGCGCATTTTTGAATATAATCTACTATCTATTAATCCTTAATTCTCGAAATTGTAGCTTTTTGTCCGCCGTGTCCACCGATTAAACCATCATGATATTCTTTTATATTTCTTTGTTTTTCTTCGTTGTCAGTAATTTTCTTACGTTCATTATTGTAATCGTTATCTGTATCACTGTTATCTGATTCTTCTCGAGTTATATCATTCTAACTTTCCAATTCTTGTTTCTTGTTATAATTTTCATTTTATCCTTCTGAGTCGCTTCTAAATAATTCTTTTAAATTATTTAAAACTTCATCACTGTGAGTTGATTTTTCTACAGGGTAGACTATATTTCTGCTCAATTCGTCTGCAACTGCATTATCAATGCCTTTTCTATATTTCATTTCGTAATCGTACTCCTCGAGCTTTAACCTCCACCTAACTAGCCTAGAGCCAGGATCTTTTACATGAAATACCCACGTAAGTGGTCGGTGGTCTGCCTTAATTGTGAAAGTCTTGCCATAAACGTATGGTCTAAAATGTTGTACTGCCCATATTATTGCTAGGCATTCCTTTTCTGTCGTACTGTAGTTTATTTCTGCATTATTTAATGTTCGGCTTATAAAGTGAATCGGTAAGTCTCTACCTGAATGTTCTTGTGATAGAACAGCTCGAATTCCTAAGTTACTCGCGTCTGTAGTTATTATAAACTAGCGGGTACCCGGTAAGCGTTGCTTCGCCTTACAAAAAAAGAAAATAACTGTCAGGCAGGCGCCTGGGGCCACAACTGCCAGGTAGGCGCCTGGGGCTAAGTCTATTAGAGTACAGTTTTGTGCCGGCCAATAGTGGGTTAGTAGTGCAACTGTAAATATATATATATAAAAACAATGAGTAGTAAAGTACTATAATATTAAAGTAGTCGGCAAACTGCTGGACCGACCCGTCGTGCTTTGCTGCGATGCGACTAACAAAGGAGAATTTTTTTTAGTACTAAAGTACTATAATTCTAAAGTAGACAACCGATTTTGACCAAACTTCATAGGAATACTCTACTCTACAATAGTGAAGATTGCCTGAAAATTTGAGCTCAATCAGTTAAGTGGTTGGCTAGTCAAACGGTAGTGCATGCGATCATATGAAAACACAAGCGTTTTCACTCAGCTGAGGCCTACCAACTCCTACTCTCAACCTCCACGCGGTGACAGCCGGGTGCTTAATACCTTAATCCAAGAAATGGGTAACCAACCCCGTTTGGCGGATTCTTGGTGGCAGCAGATAAGAGAGGGGGGAAGAGTGCTTTTCTCACTAGAGCACTTCTTCCTGTTCCAGGCGGCAGCGGACGAATTCCCTAGACGGAGTCAACGGTGGCGTCTATAGTTCCAGTTAGGTTGAACTTAGTGAATACCTTGCGCGAGCTGCTTCGACGTATTCGGATCACAGGTCGGTAAGGAATTTCCAATGTTGGTCAGGACATTGGAATAGAGATGGTGGCGGAGGAGCCCTTAATGGGCCAACGGCAGCGCTCATACTCCCGTAGTGGACTACTGGCACCGGTGTACCCGGCCCCTCGTCCTAGGGGAATAATTAAGGAACTGGCCCTCCAGGTTGGGGGTTGTGCCGTCGGGGTTACTTCCCTACCACGTAAAAAACGCATGGTTCCGAAACAACCAAAAGCCTCGGATAAGGATGACCCAACTAATGACGACCCCAGCAAACGAAATAAGGACAACGACCTTCGGATCTGTACGTGGAATGTTCTGTCCCTTTACAGACCACGTGCAGCCGAACAACTAGCAGAGGCCCTAGACTGCTATAAAGCAGATATTACCGCCATCCAGGAAGTGCAATGGGATGGGCCAGGCAAAAAGAGGATGAAAAACTGTGACATCTACTACGGTGATTGCTACAGAGGCAACAGGCAACGCTTATTCGGATGCGGATTTGTCATACGCGGCAGACTTAGGCAAGAAGTCTTAAGCTTCCGACACGTGAGCGAGCGTATTATGACTATCCGGATCAAGGCTAAATTCGCTAACATAAGCCTAATATGTGTTCATGCCCCCACAGAAGAAAAGGACCCTGCCTCCAAAGAGTGTTTCTACGAGCTCCTCGACAAAACATACGAGCAATGTCCTAAATACGACGTTAAGATCGTATTGGGCGATTTTAACGCCAAAATAGGAAAGGAGGACGTCTTCGGTAGAGCAGTCGGTAAGCATAGCCTACACGACACCACGTCTGATAACGGACTAAGGCTAATTGATTTCGCTGTGGAGCGAAATGTCACCATAGCAAGCACATGGTTTCCTCATCTCGATATTCATAAGCAGACATGGCGGTCCAATGATCATGTCACGATCAACCAAATTGATTATATTGCGATCGACGCAAGGCATGCCTCCAGTATTCTGGATGTCCGGACCTTCCGAGCGGCCAACATAGACTCGGATCATTACCTTGTTGTAGCCAAGGTACGAATGCGGATATCCCAATCTGAGCAACAAAGAAGAATTACTGTGAGAAAATTCAACGTCGAAAAGCTACAATCGCAAGAGCCCGCCAGACTTTTCGCTGAACGCGTATCCCGAAATCTCTCAATCACCCCTATACCGCCAGCATCAAGTGCCGAAGACCAGTGGCAACGCTGCCAACATGCCATCAGAAACGCCGCGACTGATGTGCTGGGTCTCGCTCGCCCACCACCGCGAAACCCCTGGTTTGACGAAGAATGCCGGCGAGTGCATGCAGCAAAACAAGAGGCATACAAAGCGGCTCTGCAAAGGAAGACGAGAGCTGCTCGTGAGCTCTACGAGCAAAAGAGACGGGAAGAACATCGGCTTCTCCAAAAGAAGAAGAAAGAGCATGAGAAGCGCGCGTTTGAGAATATCGAGAGTCTATACTCCAGGAACAATGTACGGAAGTTTTACCAAAAGGTAAAAAGAACGTGTCAGAGAAGTAATACCCGTACAGAAATCTGTAGAGATGAGAATGGAAACCTCATAGTAGAATCACAGTCGGTGCTGAGAATCTGGAAAAACTACTTCTGCAGACTGTATAACGGCGACGAAGACCAACATCCCGCTGTCAGGCAGAATGAACCATTCAACATGGACGATGATAGTCAAAATTTCCGTCCACCTGACCAAAACGAAGTGAGGATAGCAATATCCAAGCTAAAATCGAACAAGGCTGCTGGACCTGACGGTTTACCGGCCGAACTTTTCAAGGCAGCTGGGGATGAATTGGTAGAGTGCATACACCAACTCATTTCTAATATTTGGTCAGAGGAGTGTATGCCTGATGAATGGAATCTCAGCATCGTTTGCCCGATCCACAGGAAAGGAGACCCCCTCAACTGCGCCAATTATAGAGGCATCAGTCTCCTCAACATCGCATACAAGATCTTTTCTGCGATATTGTGTGAACGCCTGAAACCTCTTATCAACAGCCTGATTGGACCCTATCAGTGCGGTTTCAGGCCAGGAAAGTCCACCATCGATCAAATCTTCACACTTCGGCAGATCCTGGAGAAAACCGAAGAATTCCAAATCGATACTCACCACCTCTTTATCGATTTCAAGGCCGCCTATGACAGCATCTATAGAGAAGAGCTTTATAGAGCCATGTCTAGTTTTGACATCCCTGCCAAACTTGTCCGCCTGTGCAGGCTGACGATGGAGAACGCTGGCTGCTCCATCAAGGTCGGTAATGACCTCACCGAGACATTTGATGTCAAAAAAGGCTTTAGACAAGGTGACGCGCTGTCATGTGACTTCTTCAATATTGTACTTGAACGGATTGTGCGGAACTCACAAGCCAACACCGGAGGCACAATCTATTACAAGTCTGTACAACTGCTTGCATACGCCGACGATATAGACATTATCGGAAGATCTCACCGGGCTGTCACCGGTGCTTTTGCAAGCATTGAGGCGGAAGCGGCCAAAATGGGTTTGGCGATAAACGAGGGCAAAACCAAGTATATGCTGTCAATTAGAAGGGAAAACCAACATCGACGAATTGGACAAAACGTCACAGTGGGCAGCTATAACTTCGAGGTAGTAAGGGACTTTGTCTACCTTGGCTCTGCTATAAATTCTACAAACAAGATCAGCGCAGAAATCAATCGAAGAATAACTCTTGCCAATCGCTGTTTTTTTGGGCTTATAAGGCAATTCAACAGTAAAGCCCTCTCTCGAACAACTAAGGAGACTCTATATAAGACCTTGATCATCCCAGTCCTGCTTTACGGCGCTGAAACATGGACTTTATTAAAAGAGGATGAAGATATCCTTGGTCGCTTCGAGAGAAAAATTCTTCGTAAGATTTTCGGTCCCGTTTGCGTTGACGGGTTTTGGAGGAGAAGATTCAATCACGAACTATACGAGCTGTACAGCGACATCGACCTAGTCAAAAAACTGCGTATTGGACGTCTGAGATGGCTAGGACATGTAGAGCGAATGGACACCAACGCTCCGGCCCGCAGAGTCTTCGAAACTAACCCCGAAGGACGACGCAGTAGAGGGAATTATCGCCGTAGGTGGTGCGCACAAGTTCAAGGGGACCTCGACCAACTTGGAGTGCGCAACTGGAGGCAATTAGCTAAAGACCGAGCTAAATGGAGAGGCTTGTTGGTTGAGGCCCAGGTTCACCCCGAACTGTAGCGCCACCTAAGTAAGTAAGTAAGTAAGTTAAGTGGTTTCGGAGTCCATAGCATACAAACACAGGTACACAAATTTTTTTTAATGGAAAAAAGCACTTTCGGTTTTTCCCGAATTTTTCAATTTTCCGGGCAACTTTTCCAATTTTTCTTTCCATAGAAACCTTACTCAGACTACTACGACGATTTTGAAAGTAAAATGAGCCAAATGCGTTCTCAAGTGATGCGGTGACCAACGAACAACATATAATTTTTATTATATAGATTACTTATTATAATCCAGGTACTGCAACATTGTTGGATTGTTCTTCTGTCCACTTAAATTCGGTATTCTTTTTTAAAAGTATAAACAACGGTTTTGCTACAAAACTAAAATTTTGTATAAATTTCCTATAATACCTTATTATACCAAGAGACTTTTTAATGGCTTTTGGATTTGTAGGTTCCTTTAATCTGTCTATAGCTTTAACCTTTTCTTCATTTGGCAAAAGCCCCTTATTTGTAATAAGATGTCCTAAGTATTCGACTTCTTCTTTAAGAAACTCAGATTTATCAATGTGGACTTTTAAATTTGCTTCTTCAAATTTTCTAAATACACTTTCCCAATCAAAGTCGGGGTGCATCAAGGAAGCGTCTTAAGTCCTTTGCTCTTTATTACAGTCCTTGATTATCTGCTTGAAGGTAAAGTGATGGACCCCAAGGTACATCAGTTATTCTTTGCTGACGATGGAGCCATCATAAGTGAGGATCCTACATCCCTGCAACGAGCACTTGATGTGTGGGTGGACGCTCTGGAGGGAAATGGGTATCGCATTAGTTAAAAAAAGACAGAGTACTTGTGCTGTCCGTTCTCTGATCCACTCAGGCCGACTCCAGACATTTATTTGAATGGAACAGTGCTTCCCAAGTGCGAAAAGTTCAAATATCTGGGATCTATGATCAATAGCAAAGCAACTTGTGATGACGACATCAATCATCGCCTAGGGTGGATGACGTGGCGGGAAAATTCTGCTATCTTCTGTGACAGAAAAATGGCACCTAAGTTGAAAGGAAGGCTCTACACCACAGTTGTGCGTCCAGCGCTCACATACGGTTCACAATGTTGGACGATGTACAAAACGCATGAGAGTAAATTAACGGCAGCTGAGATGAAGATGCTTCGCATGACAGCAGGAGTGACAAAGCTTGATTGGCAAAGCTTTCACATCAAGGAAACCATCGTACAAAAAATAGAGCGTGACCGGCTCAGCTGGTATTGCCACGTTCAAAGAAGAGATCATTTGAACCCTGTTAAAAAGGCAATATCAATACACGTTCCAAAGACATCTCGATGTAGGAAAGGCAGGCCTATAAACACCTGGATCAGACAAATGCCTTATCCCTTATTTTCGGATCATAACCTCGCTGGTAAAAGGAAGAAGAAGACATTCTTAAGTCTTTCGTTATGTTCTTGTAAATTATTTCCGTAAACGACAATATCGTCTATATATACCAAAAATTCTCTTTCTAAATGGTCGGATAATACATTGTTCATCATCCTTTGAAAACAGGATGGGGGATTTTTAAGCCCAAATGGCATTCGGGTGAACTCGAAATGTTCATATGGCGTTGAGAAAGCTGTCTTCTCCATGCTCTCATCACTTAGCGGTATTTGATGGAATCCTGATTTGAGATCCAGAGTAGTAAACTACTTAGCTTCTCCTAATTGACCTAATATTTGGGTAACTTTTAGTATGGGATAGCTGTCCGATACAGCTACTTCATTTAATATCCTAAAGTCAACCACAATTCTCCATTTTCTCGGGCGCTACCCTACCCACAGTGGACTACACCATGGTGTTTTATAATACCACCTTCGAGCAGTTTATCTATTTGCTTCTTAACTTCTTGCTCGTGAACCTTAGGATAACGATATGTTTTTTGCGTTGTTGTTTTTGGTATGTTACTTACCGTGCGAATATGGTGATTAATGATAGAGGCATCTGTTAATCTCCCATCTTCCAGACTAAATACATCAAAATTCAGTTCTATTATTTCTCTTTAGGTATTTAAACCCCTTTTTTCCTTAAAGTGTTCAATTTTAATTTTAGGCCATAATCTCTTAAGTTTGTGTCGGAGCTATACGGGTTCCGGGGGCTAACAAAATAGTGCAACAGCTTCGTCGAAATTTGAAGGTCGCGAGCTCGAACGTTGGAAGCATGACCGGTCCAAGTTACGAGCTGGAAGAGATGATGAATAGAAGGCGGGTGGATATCTTGTGTGTCCAAGAGACGAAATGGAAAAACACCGGAAATCGGGCGCGTTTCTTGGACGTTAAGACAAGGGATTACAAGATGTTCCACTACGGAACGGAAAAGGCTAAGAACGGAATCGGTATCATCCTTGCGGCAGAGCTACTTGGTAATGTCTTGAGCATTTCGAAGTTCAGCGACCGTTTGATGTCTCTCAAACTAGTAATACAAGGAGAGGTGTGGAATATTGTCAGTGCATATGCTCCCCAAAATGGGTGCGATCAAAGAGATAAAGATGCATTTTGGGTAGATTTCCACAATCTCCTTAAGAAGATCCCAAAGGAAGAGTTTCTGTTTGTTGGAAGAGATTTGAATGGACATGCCGGGAAATCAAACGAAGACTATGAAGACTGCCATGGTGGACTAGGATATGGCATCAGGAACCTTCCTGGTGAAGACATCCTAAGCATGTGCAAATCACACGGTCTTATCATGTTAAATACCATGTTCATCAAACAAAGCCGACACCTGATCACTTTCAGCAGTGGTGGAGATGAAACCCAAATTAACTACCATTTGGTAGCCAGTTGCATGAAGCCTCGGATAAAAGATTGCAAAGTGATCCTGGGAGAGGCGATTCCTCGGCAACACCGTCTCCTGCTAACAGAAATTTTGTTTATGAAGACACCAAAGGAAAGCAAACAAATAAGGCTCTCTGAGAAAATCCAATGGTACAATCTGGATAAAGAAAAGGGCGAGGCTTTTGTTTTTGTGATGAAAAGTTACCTTTCTCACACCATCAACGGAGTTGAGGATGAAGAGTGCAGAGCACAAAATATGTGGGACTCCCTACAGCGAACTTGCTTAAAGAAGGCCAAATCACTGCTAGGAGCTTCAAAAGGCCACCATGAACACGCCAAAGAAATATGGTGGTGGAGTGATGAAGCTAAGAAGGTGATAAATGAGAAGAAAGCGACAAGAAAATCAATTCCTAAAATACCATCATAGAACCCTATAACATCATCTTGAACAACATGAAAATAAGTATCCACCAAATAAATCTCGTTATTATCCTCATCATCATATTCAACCGTTAGTCTAGTACCACCTATGCTGAATCTGTTGGATCTACCAATTCCTTTAAAATACTGTGTATTATTAAAATTAATGTCTTTCTCATATGCACATTTTGCTTTTATAAGATTTATGAAAGCGCCGGTATCTATCAAACATTTCTAACACTTTTTCTTATATCTTAGGATTATATGAGGACTTTCGTACTGAAATTAAGTATTACCAAGACCATCTCCGCTGGATGGCAAAAGACTAACAAAGGCCTCGTAGGGGCAGCATCTCCCGATAGGTGTTGGTCCGCTAAGTAACGAGAAAGAGCCACTGCAGCCGAAAACCTAGCAGCTCTGTTAGTAAGCCCTACTCCCACCTCCTCGTGGTGCCATCTGAGGATTTCTTCGGAAATTGCTAACGGGAGAGGACGAATGGCGAGCTTCCTGCGCCAGAAAACAGGATAAGTGTCGGTTGGTCTGTGGCCCAGCGAGCCGCAACCGTAAAAACAAATCCTGCTCCGAAACGCAAACCAACGCCTCGGATACGGACGGATAATTTGATGACGACCTTTGGCTATCGGACACGGACAACGATCGGATTCTGGAACGTTAAGACCCTCCTGGACTCACTCAAGGAAGGGCCTTATAACGCCAGATTCCTCCAATTAGAACGCGAATTCGCACGGTATAAAAAATACATCTTAGGGCTGAGCGAGATAAGATGGTTCGATGCTGGGGAATTCATCTCCCCAACAAAAAGCACTGTCATGCTCTACTCTGGTAAACCAGCTGGAAGTGCACGGAGTTCCGGAGTAGGACTCATGCTAACTCCAGCAGCACGTAGTAGCCTCATATCCTGGAAACCCCATAGTGACCGGATATTGACGGCTAGGTTCCAGAGTAGAGTTAAAAAAATTACCATCATACAGTGTTATGCTCCGACTCTAGACGCGATGGATGAAAGGATGATTTTTATAACCACTTAGGCGCCGCCTACAACCAAACGCCTAATGGGGACATCGTAATTGTGATGGGAGATTTCAATGCCAAGGCGGGTAGCGACAACCTTCTCCCTGTATACAAAGGGAAGGGTGATACGCGAAACTGTGATAACTACCGTTCGATCAAGCTGATGTCACACACCATGAAGATCGTTGAGCGGGTATTAGGTGGCCGACTGCGAAAAATAATACGGCTATCTGATGATCAGTGCGGGTCTGTCTCCGGTAAATCAACCACAGATGCAATAAAAAGTATAAGGTTGACTTTGAAAAGCCATTCGACAGACAACCATGAGATCTGATATGGGTGGCGCTAAGACATCGAGGGGTTCCAGAAACCTATGTACAGATGATTATAGACATGTACGAAGGAGCAAAGACAAAAGTAAGATGCCCCGCTGGAGTAAGCGAAGAGTTCCCAATCAAAGTCGGGGTGCACCAGGAAAGCGTCTTAAGTCCTTTGCTCTTTATTATTATATTATATTATATTATAGTGATGGACCCCAAGGTACATCAGTTATTCTTTGCTGACGATGGAGCCATCATAAGTGAGGATCCTACATCTCTGCAACGAGGACTTGATGTGTGGGTGGACGTTTTGGAGGGAAATGGGTATCGCATTAGTTCAAAAAAGGAAAAGTACTTGTGCTGCCCGTTCTCTTATCCACTCAGGCCGACTCCAGACATTTATTTGAATGGAACAGTGCTTCCCAAGTGCGAAAAGTTGAAATATCTTGGATCTATGATCAATAGAAAAGCAACTTGAGATGACGACATCAACCATCGTGTAAGCGTAGGGTGGATGAAGTGGCGAGAAAATTCCGCTATCTTCTGTGACAGAAAAATGCCCCCTAAGTTGAAAGGAAGGCTCTACACCGCAGTTGTACGTCCAGCGCTCACATACGGTTCACAATGTTGGACGATGTACAAAAAGTATGAGAGTAAATTAACAGCAGCTGAGATGAAGATGCTTCGCATGACAGCAGGAGTGACAAAGCTTGATCGAATAAGAAGTTCGAAGATCCGTGGAAGCTTTCACATCAAGGAAACCATCGTACAAAAAATAGAGCGTGACCGGCTCAGTTGGTATTGTCACGTTCAAAGAAGAGATCATTTGAACCCTGTTAAAAAGGCAATATCAATGCACGTTCCAAAGACATCGCGGCATTCCACTGGCCTCAGTAACCGAGTGATCCAAAATCGGCAGGCCTGCCGATATTTTCTGAGGTCAAATAGGCGAACCCCACAGGCGGATCAGTAGAAATGCGGTGAAGTGGGAGGGTTGTGATCCCTTGTTTTCGGATCATGGCCTCGCTGATAAAAGGAAGAAGAAGAAGAAGAAGGTGGGTAGCGACAACACCATGCTTAAGCACGTGATGGGAGTTCATGGCGTAGGAGACCGTAATGATAACACTGAGCGGTTTGCGGACTTCTGCAATACCAACCGCCTAGTCATCGGAGGTACGCTGTTTAAGCATAACACCTGCCACAAAATCAGTTGGGTCTCTACTGATAGGCAACGAACATTCAACCAGATCGACCACATTGCGATCAGTCGCCGCTTTAGAAATTGTCTCCTGGACGTCCGAAACAGACGTGGAGCTGACGTCGGACTAGAACGAGATCACCATCTTATGGTAGCTCATTTACGCCTTCGTACTGCATCCGTCAACAGCAAACGCTCAAACCTACTTAACATCACCAGGTTTAATATCGACAGGCTCAAGGTTCCCCAAGTGCGTCAAAAGTTCGGGGACTATCTTGCCTTAGAAGCAGAAGCAATCAGCAGCATAGAGAACATGGATGACTACTGGAGTGCTGTGAAAAATGCTTTTGCGACTGGGGCACGCACGTATGTCGGTAAAAAGCAGAAACACCACCTCACATGGCTTTCTACAGACACCTGGAGACGGATCGATGAGCGTACAGCAATCAAGGCTCGGATTGCAGCGGCCTCAGCAGTAGAGAGAACCGAACTTGAAGCCCAATACCGTGCGAAGAAGAAAGAAGTGCAGCGTAGTGTGAGACGTGACAAACGTCAATATATCAACTCACTGGCCTCAAGGGCTGAAGAAGCAGCGAGTAGGTGCGACTTAGGACTGTTTATAGCATCACTAAGGAGCTCATCGGTGGTCGAAACTCCAAACAACATCCAGTGAAGAGTCTAGACGGTAACCTATTGATTTCGGATGAGGATCAGCTCACTAGATGGAGAGAACATTTTGCTACAGTGCTAAATCACTTAGACGATGGCGGTATGATCTCGAATTCGAATGAGCAGTTCGAAGCAACAAATTCCCGAATTCGCACCGTACCTCCCAGTAAAACCGAGATAATAACAGCAATCAACTCCCTCAAGAAGAACAAAGCGGTGCCAAATACATCGGCAGATTTGCTGCATCCCCTAATACGGAGAGCTTGGGATAGTGAACAATTTCCACAGGAGTGGAAAAGGGGGATGATCATTAAACTTCCAAAGAAGGGAAACTTGATGGATTGCGGTAACTGGAGAGGTATATGCGTTCTTCCAGCCGTGGCTAAAATAATAGCTAAAATAATTCTAGAACGAATTAAAGAACATTTAGATTCAACTCTCGATGTCGAACAGGCGCGCTGGATCCTCCTGCATTGACCACATAAACACCTTACGGATCATTATCGAGCAATGCGTTGAGTATAGGTCTCCGCTACATTTAATGTTTATCGACTTCGAGAAAGCCTTCGACAGATTGAATCGAGATGCTATCTGGTTGGCCTTGCGCAGGAGAGGCATCCCAGAAAAACTTATAGCTATTATCAAGGCTACATACGAGGGCGGTAAGTGTCACGTCGTGCGCAATGGTAAGGTGTCGGAGGATTTTGAAGTCCAAAGTGGAGTACGTCAAGGGTGCATACTGTCACCACTATTGTTTTTGGTGGTTATCAGCGATGTACTCCGTGCAGCATTGACGGAAAGCAACTATGGAACTCGCTGGACCTTAACATCTTACCTTAAACACCTAGATTACGCTGACGATGTTTGTCTACTTTCACATCGGATAATGGATCTTCATCTGATGGCCCAAAATCTAGAAGCTGAGGTAAACAAAGTGGGGCTAAAAATAAACACAGCCAAAACAAAAGCCCTGAGCACTTCTTCTAACAAGCGCGCTCAACTTTACATTGCCGGACAGGAAGTCGAGAAAGTTGATAACTTTCTTTATTTAGGAAGTGTGGTCTCGGTTAATCGCGGTGGCACCGCTGCGGTGGCTAAAGCTGCGTTCGGAATGCTATCTAAAATCTGGAGAAGCAATGAACCAGGCTGTGACTGTTCTGCTCCAACGTAGAATCAGTGCTGCTTTATGGGTGCAGTACTTGGAAGGTGGACACCATTAACACACGCAAGCTGCAAGTCTTTGTAAACAAATGCTTAAGAATCATCTTAAGTATTTTTTGGCCGAACCCCATCTCTAACGAACAACTTTATCTGAGAACGGGCCAAGAACCTATAAGCATTACTATACGAAGAAGAAAGTGGCAATGGATTGGACACACCCTACGGCGCGAAGACAACTCCATTGCGAAATACGCAATGCAGTGGAATCCGCTCACCCAGGCAGGCAGAATAGCGGGATGCCCTAGGCAAACGTGGCGCAGAACAGTTGAGGAGGAATCGAGCTCTTTAGGAATGAGTTGGAGGCAGCTCAAACGCGTTGCAGAACTTCGAACAAGATGGCGCGCAGGCGTGGTTGACGCCCTATGCCCCCCGAGGGGTTAAAGGATCTAAGTGAGTAAGTTTCGTACTGAAAGGAAACAATTCCATTTCCCAATATGCTCTTTTGCATATCTAACGTTATTAACAGAACTGTTTTGATAATAATTATAATTATTATTACGATTGTATATTTCGATTTTTGGGAGTCTACAATACTTGCTTGTGTAAGTTGTTTTATTTCAATTAAAGCATTTGAAAGTGGTATGATTAATTTTAACGAGGTTCTAAAGGCGTATAGTCCCTATAATTATATGAATTCGCTGCTTTCCTCCCTAGGAGTCTAGTTTCCTCTTATATGGCTAATGAAGATGCCTCTGCTAAAAAAGAAGGTCTTTGGCTATTAACAAAGTTACTTATATCTTCCCTAAGACCATTAATGAATGCATTTAGGATGTCTTTTTCGATCATTTGAACTTGGCCTTCAAATAATAAATCCTGTTCATTGTTAACATAAATGTCCTGTATTTGTCTTCTTTGAAGAGTTTCTACTCTTGTGAAGTATTGGGTAACTGTTTCATTTCGATTTTGCAACAACCTTGTCGTTTCTAGGTGTAATTGTAGTGAAGAGAACTTTTCTTTAAATACCCTATTTAATTCGTCTTTTAATGATGAGCAATTATTACATTTTTTATTCAGAAGAATAATTTCTGTGTTGCCAAAAATCTTGCTTTTGATTATAGGTAATAGGCATAATTTTTGTTTTGGCGTAGCTAATGCCATAGCATTTTCTATATTAGAAATAAAATGGTGAACCTTGCTTGGATCGCTATCAAATGGAGTGATTAGTTTCGCTAGTAGTTCTAAGCTCATATTTTCTTTCATATAGGATTTTACCATAACATACTTCGAACAAGTGGGTGATTATCCTACCAGATTCATATATTTATGCGAAACTGCTTCAGAATTATTTGAATCTAATTTTACACTTTTTATAGCAGTGACAATCTCCTCACTTTCTTTCTGTTTTTCCGAATCCTCTTCCTCTTCTCTCTTTTCTTGAAGTCTTCTTCACTTAGTTTTAAATTTATGGTTTCGTCTAGGACGGTTAAAAATGTTTAGAATATATGTGTCCATCATAAATAACCCTATAGCTTTCTTTTATGTTATTTATCGATACTAAATCATAGTCTTTTATATTCCCTACTGACAAACGAAAAATGCTGCCGCTATTTTCAGCAACACATTGGAATTCTAACTTTGATGCGTCGTCATCGAAATGATATTCGTCTGTTCAGATGCTCATTTTGATTAGGTATATTTTACAGTTTCACTTGAATCTATCTACGAATTTATCTTAACTGTATATTCACAAATGTATATATATATATATATATATATATATATATATATATATATATATATATATATGTCTTACAAAACTTACAATAAAAAATGTTGATATTTAATATTCTCAGCAGCCATCTCCTGTTTTCTAGTCACTTCAGTTTTGGAATTTTTTTCGGAATTTTCCTCAATGCAGATATATTGTTTTTTTTCGCTACTATTTATTTTCGTTTTAATATTATATATTTTCACTTAGAAACATTTGCTTTCATTACTATTTATTTATTCTTTGGGCAATTATTGTTTAATATACTTGCGCGAACAGATAATTTTAAATACTCGATGAGGATAATTTCATATATTTTACACTGCATTATATGTATTCCTTGAGACGACAATACGACATATATTTTTAAACGACGAGAAATAATGCCTTTTTACTTATTTGCATAGAACATATTTTTTTTTTAAACGACGACAGGTACTTATTATTTACACACAATATTCATTGATTCTTCTATTTATCCTTTTGAGCACCACTGACTTATTTTCGAGTTTTCATAACAGAGAGAGAAATTTACTCTGAAATGTCGACTATCAGCGTCCTACCCCTGCCACCTTTGTTATGCCTGCCGATTCGTTTTGATAAATAAAATAGAAGATTCTTGTGTATTGTTGCCTTGCGGTTTATTACCGCATATATTGGGTGAAATATGAGAGCTCATCATTGTTCATGCGGTTGATCGCCTTTGTTTACTTAGATAAGATTTCAATGGAAAGAAAAGAAGTGGTAAAAATTAACCATTAATATGAATTGAGATATGATTTCAATTCCGAAGAAAAGAACTGGTAAAAATGAACCATTAATGTGAATTGAGATATGATTTCAATACTGAAGAAAAAAAGTCGTAAATTGAACCGTCGCAACAATCATGATATCGCATAACAAGCTTATCTTCAAGGTCGAACAAGAAAGGTTTAGGTGCTTAGAGGAGGCATCCGGTTCACTGCACAGGGCTATCTACAGCCGTTTAAATCACAACTTGCAGCTTAATTATTTCCGTTATGAATACAGTGTCTACGAAATATCAATGGTGCTGAAGCTTCGGGGAGAACTTCTTAAGCATAACTTCATGCCGCATAGGAGTGATTTACCCCTACATTGCAGCTTATGCAATCTACAGGCGAGGGAGGACATTTTCCATTTCCTTGGTAAATGTCCAATTTTAAGAGAAATGAGTAGGCATGTTTTTAAAAGCGACTTTTTGACGGAGGAGCAAGCATTATACCTCCTTGATGGAATGAATGTTTCCAAACTGTTCCGGTACTGTAAAAGAGAGGATAATGAATGAAAGCCTTTAAGACCAAAAAAACAATATTCGTATTTATTAGGCTTACGAGTATATATAGATTAAGTCATTGAATACCTTGAATGAATTTAAAATTGCTAATCGGGCAGACGGCAAGCCCATGCTTACTGATTTTTATAATTAACTAATGTAACAATAATAATGAGAACTTAAATAAAATCAATCTAAATTTAGATCTAGAATGTAGTTGAATGTCCACAAATAGGGTTGATGCAGCTGGTAAGTTAGTCGTTTAAAGACCTTCATAGAGTGCAGGCGTGTTTTGGCTTCTCCTAAAAGAGCAGTGACTCGTTTGAGAAGAAAGTTGGATGGTATGTAATGCTCAGGAAAGGGAAACGTCTTCTAAAATGTGAAGCAGGTGTAAGGTAGCATGTATTGGATGGTTGCGCCATCTGCTACTGGATAGAAGGAAGAGGAGAGCTGCCAAGGAAGAGATCGGCGGCCATGATGATAGTGATTCTGATCACGTCCGCCGACTTGCTCAGAGTACAAGAGTAAAAGAGTAATAAAGTTTTGTATCTTTTTCTTGCATTTCAAAGTAGTGGTTTTCTTTCTGATCTGAAGGGCAGCTGGAGCAACAGCAGAAACCAGCAGAAAGTCAGTTGCACAAAGGTAAGCAATCGAAAGAACACCAGCAGCAAAAAACCACAGACAAAACCTCAATGATAGGCAGAACTGAAGCAGCAGCAGAAACAGCTACAAAAACGGCCGCAAAAACCACACCAGTGGGAAACGCAGCTACCGCAACAGCTGCAAAAAGCGTAGTAACCACAACAGCTGCAGAAATCGCAGTAACAACAACACCAGCAGCGAATACAGCAGCAGCAGAAACAGCCACAGCAACAATATCAGCAGCAGCAAAATTTCGAGGATGGAGCTCTTCTCTTTCAGCCCGAAGAGGGAAAAGCTCAAAACCATGCTGCTGAAGGGGAACCACCGAGCCGGAGGAGCTCTTAAAGGTAATGACAGAGAAAGACTGCGGCGATCTCATTTACATATGGGTCAAAAGAAAGAAGTGGAAATTACCGTTCTTCCTGGTTCAGCAGTCACCCAACAGCAAACTGAATGGTCTAAGTAGCATTAAAATCCTAGACTACCAGGTTGTCAGCTGGGAAACAGTAACGCGAACGAAGGCATGTTACAATGCGATCGTTGCTAAAGATTTGGGCCCGCTGCGTCGAATGAGCGCTGGATAGGGATGGTGGGACTGAAAAAAGTCGGCTCACGTGTGCATTATGTAGTAACACGGGGCACAATGCAAACTATCGGGGCTGACTGTCTTGCTCTTTATCCAGGGGCAGATGGGCCAGCAACAGAGAAAAATTCAAGAGCAGGCGACGTGGGTGGACATATGCGCTTCTGGCGGGCATAACGCACAACCAATTGTAATGAATATAAACATGGCGGAGCAATTCTTAAAGATTCTTGTGGTGAATGTCAATTCACTGATTAGGAACCGTACTTTTCAATTGGCTTGAAGACCATTTTACTAATGTGCTTTTGGTTAGCGAAATTAAGCTTTCCCAGTAACACTTGAGACACAATAATTACAACATTATAAAATGAGACTAGCCCAACTCTGCACAAGGAGGAGGTCTCGCGATCTTCATTATAAAAAAGTTGGGTCATAAAATAGTGTACGCGGTGAAGTGCGAAGGTTCCAGGAGTTGAAAGCATGTATCGTGTACAACCCCCTCCAGAGTAGTAAAAGGATGTACACGGCCGCGGTCGGTAAGGCTGGAGTCGGAGGAGAGCTTTTTCACTATGGACGGTAATATAAACGCCAAACATAGAGATTGGAGAAATAACACGCCAAATTCTAGAGGGAGCCGCTATTTCATTGGTGAGGTTTGCACCGTGTTGAGTATCGACTAGATTTAAAAGCGTCGGATAGTCCTTCGTATCCCAGAAGCGGCTCTTATTTGGATCTACTGCTGTTCGAGGTATGGTTACAACTGGCCGACATGAACCGACAAACGATAAACTGCTTATATACTTTCGTATATGACAGTGACTATTGTGGATTCAGTGCCGAAATGACTATTCCCAAAAATATTGCGGAGTTGAAGGAATTTGGCCAAACGCACGCCTACAATTACAGTAGAACGCGTTAGGCTTACTTCCCCAGACATTTGACAAGAGCACTCCCTTCGAACTTTTTCGACCTTCCGTCCAGTAGGAATCTGGCAAACTGGGAGATTGATAGATATCTTAAACAAATAGACGAGACAATGAAATAACCGATGGATAGTACGAAGCCTCGGTATCAATGCATTGACAACGTGGACTGGACACATACCACAATGCAACAATTGACGCACTACACAAATATATTTTTTTTTTTTTTGGCCGAGAGTAGGTGAAAAAATCTTCTAAAGATACCATAAGGCCCGACCGCGCGAGTAAAGTCACCACATACATATGTACACATTTACACACGTATATATACCTATGTATATAAATGTCTTTTATAATACGAGTAGTTAGGTCTAGTTGTTAAGCTACCAAATGTATAGCGTGGGTGTAACGGGATTACTCTCTCAGAAGAAATAGAACAACATCATCCGATGTAGGCTTTGTTTCTATTTCATAATGTTCTTTGTTAAGAAGTAAAGTACAGCCAAGACTAACTTGTCTTGACCTTTCTAATGAAAGCTTTGTTTTATTTTGCTTCGAATAAATATTAAACTGGCGCAGTCGTTTAACCGGTAGTACATATCGATATAATATAAATGCAGTGAAAATATTACCTAAATACAATGACGAGAACAAGAAAATTGAAACATTAAAACTTGATATAAATGCATGAAAGTTCTATAAAATTATACATATATGGTAGATTTAAATGAATAAACTTGTATTTTTAATTTTCTGAATAAATTCCGGGAACTTTTTGATCAAGGTGGTAGTATATGACGGTCGCGAAAAAGGCAGGAACTTTCATTGGAATTTAACCTGTCTAAAGTGCTACATATCTTTTTAACTACATACGAACATCTTTTTTCCAAAAATCACGAGTCACGTAAGCGAAAATAAAACTGCTGGATAAGCCTCGGCTTAGTTGTAGTATTAATTTTGAAGAGAGGTGTTTTTTTAGTGAGCAAATATCGCACACTACCATAAGCACGCGAGTTTAATATTTATTCGGAGTGAAATAAAACAAAGCTTTCATTAGAAAGGTCAAGACAAGAGAGTTTTGGGTGAACTTTATTTCTTAACAAAGACTAGTATGAAATAGAAACAAAGCTAATATCGGATGATGTTGTTCTATTTCTTCTGAGAGAGTTATCCCGTCATACCGACGCTATACATTTGGCAGCTTAATAACTAGACCTAACTACTATAAAAGACATTTACATACATAGGTATATACCTAGTCTAGCCATAAATCCTGAAACACATTATTCATTTGCGAAAGCAAGTTCCCTTATTTTTTGTACAGTAATTTGTGAAGTAGCTCCTCTACTTGTAATTAATATTCAGTTGAAGCTAAAATGTTAAAGTGCCAACATGGAATGGGCAGATAAAGAGAATAGGACTGCAGTAATTGGGTTGCACAAATGTGGACTGGATGCGAAGTCAATTTTAAAAACTTTGCTGCCGCTACAAATCAGCCGTGTTTTTGTTGATCGAACCATTAAAAGATTCGCAAAAACCGGAGGAATTAAGGACCGCCAAAGATCAGGGCGTCGGCATTCAGTTCTTACGAAAAATGCTGTCAATGCGGTTGGTGTTCAAATTCGCCGGAATCCACTTCGGAAGCAGAACGTGTTGTGTCGTGAGATGGGTATTGCTTCCAGAATGATCTCAAGGATCAGTAAGGATGACCTTGGACTTAGAGCGTACCGTAGATATACAGGACATCTACTTACAGTGGCGTTGAACAAAAATAGAGAGGGGAAATCCAAAAACGCGAAGAAAAAATACCGAAAAATTTTGTGTAGAAGTCTAAAGAAGCTTCACAAATAATTCCCAGAGTTCAGAGAGGTCACCATCCGGCGAACGTAATGGTTTGGTGGGGTGTCTCTTATGATGGGGTTACTCAGCTGCATTTTTGCGAAAAGGCATCAACACTTCGGCAAAAGTGTATCAGAATAGCATTTAAGAGATCATGGTGAAACTATTAACTATTAACTCTTTACGATAAATAAGCCGTGGTCATTTCAGCAGGATTCTGTCCCTCGTCACAAGGCCAAGACCACTCAAAAATGGTTAGAAGAGAATGTTCTTGACTTTATAATAGCCGAAGATTGATCATCCTCTAGCCCAGATTTAAAGCCTCTGGATTATGAGTTGTGGTCAACTTTGGAGGGTATGGCCTGCTCTTAAAAACACACCACCACTGAGTCGCTGAAGGCATCCCTTGTGAAAGCAGTGCAAAATTTTCCATTGGAAAAGGTTCGGGCCGCCATTGACCGTTGGCCAGACCGATTAAGGGCATGTGTTAATGCAAGAGGCGATCATTTTGAATGAAAATTTATACGTTTTATTTTTTATATAATATACCAAATATTAAAAAAAAAAATTATATTGATTTTAGGTTAGTTGTTTCGAAAACAATATCGAGTTTTTGTATATTTTATTTTATTACTTTTTTTTTTAAAGACAAATAATAATTAATAATAAGGTTTTCAACTATCATTTATTTATAATTCCCTTTAATAATTGATTAAATTTAATTATTTAATTAATTGAAGGATGAAGATTATTATTATCATGATATTTATATGTAGGTTCGTACTTATGCCTAATAGCTTTATAATTTCTTCTTTCATATAATTCTGAAATGTCCAGTCTATGAATTAGGCTATCCTGAAGTGTTATTGGTTCTAATGTGTTAATATCTTCATAGGCATAGGGGCAGTCATATTCTTTAAAAATAACTCTTACTCCGTTAATGACCATTAAATGGCTTTCCAAATCTATTTCAGCTTTCAATGGTATTAAAATATTTATTCCTAATATTTGGTGGGCAAAATCGCATCATCACCTCCCCGTGGTGCCCGCTGGATTGCTATCTGATAGTGAACTAACGATGAGCGTATGCTGAGTCTGACGATATATGTGCAGCTGAACACTTGGACCTGCGTAAGCACATCTGAGTTTTTTTTTTTTTTTTTCCGAGGGTAGGTGAAAATCTTCAACAAGACGCTATGAGGATCGACAGCGCGTGCTCATAGTAGCGTGGAATTCTTACCCACTCAAAAACCTCCCTTCAAAACAGACTTGTTTTTATTTTTACTACAAGTAAGTATTCGACTTATCAAGTAGTTTTCGTTTCACGAAATAATGACGTTTTGTTCCTGCTAGCTCCGCAGTTTAGACGCGGTTACTTAACGCGCTAAGTCTAAAGGTTTGATTCTTTGTAGACGGCGAAGTAAATTTCTTTCATCCAAAACTTGGAGGACTGTTATATTAGCGGTGACTCTCTAGTCGAATTTTATGCTTTCTCGCGCAGTTTTTGATTTCGTCTTCGACTGATTTAATGCCAAGATTTCTGTGGATATCTCTATTTCGGATATACCATGGCGCATTAACAATACCCCTTAGCACTTTGTTCTCAAAAGTTTGTAAAATTTTAATGTTACTTATTTTGGTACAACCCCAGAGTTGTATACCATATGTCCATACAGGCTTTAGCACTTGTTTATATAAAAGCAGTTTGTTATATATATTAAGCTCGGAATATTTTCCCAGTAACCAATACATTTCTCTATATTTATTATCTAATTCTTTGCGTTTTTTCTTTACGTGCGTTTTCCATTTCAGCTTTGTATCAAGTGTCATTCCAAGATACTTAGCCTCGTTTGCAAACGGGATTCGAACCGAGTTTGAAAAGATCGGCAAATTATTTATTTTCTTATAAGTAAAATTCACATGAACAGATTTGATCTCGTTGAGTGCGATTCGCCAATCCTTTGTCCATTCATTAACTCTATCCAAAGCTTCTTGCAGTTTTTCTGTAGTATCTTCGACCGTATACCTACTGCCAGGATAGCAGTGTCGTCGGCAAATGTAGCTAGCTCAGTACCTTCTACTTGCGGTATATCACGAGTGTATAATAGATATAAGACTGGACCAAGAACGCTTCCATGCGGCACCCCAGCCATTATTTCCTTAAAATCAGAATATTCTTTTCCACATTTGACGCGGAATAGCCTATTCGTTAGGTAGTTCTTCAAAATATTATATAGGTGCTCTGGCAGAACTTGTCGTAATTTAAACTCTAAGCCTTCGTGCCAGACCTTGTCAAAGGCTTGAGAGACGTCAAGGAATACGCTTGAACAAATCTTTTTTTCTTCAAGTGATTTTTCGATTACATGTGTTATTCGATGCGCGTGTTCAACTGTAGAATCCGAATTTATGATCAGGGATGAGATGCCCTTCTTCTATTACCGGCTGTATTCGCCTAATCAATATTCTCTCGAACACTTTAGATATAATTGATTTTCCAGGCTTAAAGACCATTATAACTTCGGCGACTTTCCATTGACTGGGAACATATTCTAGTCTAATCGCGGCGTTTATAATGAACAGAAGCTTAATTAGAGCTTTTCTTGGTAGTGCTTTAAGAACCTCTCCTGTAATTAGGTCGTATCCAGGAGCCTTCTTAGGTTTAAGTTTCTTTATTTCTTCCTTAAGTTCGGTTAGTGATGCATTTCTTATTTCACTATTGGCTATATACGACACATTTATATTTTGAATAAGAGCTTGTCCATCAAACGGTTTAAAAGTTTCTTCCAGGTGGGCGGCAAAAACTTGGGCTTTCTCTTTATCATGCCTGGCCCATTCGTCTTGATTTTTCCTAATTGGCGCGGCTTGAATTTGAGGGTTTTTAATACCTTTTATAGCCTTCCAAAGCGAATAGTTAGAATCTTTTTCTGCCGTTAAGCTTTCTAGGTAAGATTGTATTTCATTATTCTTAAGGTCTTTAATAGATCTTTTTAGTAAGTTACACAAACGGTTAAGATGTGCTTTATGTTGCGGAGCCCGAGTTTGTTGCCATCTTTTACGCGCTTTTCTCTTCTCCTTAATCATCTCTTTTATTTCCTGCGAATATGGTAAGTTTAACACATCTGGGTGAACTTCAGCGTGCAAATGTTTAACTGGACGAGGCATCTCTTGTTGACCTGATTGGCTGAAATATGCGTCTCAGAAGTCTAATAAGAGGTCCTCAGAAGGAGGACGTGCGGCGGATGAATTCTCCCGATGGAATCAACGGTGACGTCTACAGGACAGCCGATACCTTACCGGATCTACTTCGACATATTTGAAGCTGAGGTCTGTAAGGATTTTCAATACTACGGCAGGGTATTGAAAAAGAGATGATGGCGGATGTACCCTTAATGGGCCAACGGCAGCGCTCATATCCCCGAAGTGGGTTACTGACATCGGTGTATCCGGCCCCTCGTCCTTGGGGTTGCTAAAAAAGGATCTGGTCCTCCAGGTTGGGGGTTGTGTTGTCGGGTTAACTTCCCTACCACGTAAAAAACCTTCGGTTACGAAGCAACCAACAGCCTCGGATACGGATGAACTTACTGTTGACGACCGAAGCAAACGTAAAAAGAACGACGATTTTCGTGTCTACACGCGGAGTGTTAGGTCCCTCTACAAACCACGTGCAGCCGAACAACTTGCGGAGGTCCTAGATTGTCTCAAAGCAGACATTACCGCCATCCAAGAAGTGCGATGGGATGGGCCGGGCAAAAGGAGTATGGAAAACTGCGACATCTACTACGGCGATTGCTACAGACAAAAAGGAAAGCGTCTATTCGGGTGCGGATTTGTCATTGGAGGCAGACTTAGGCAAGTCTTGAGTATCCGGCATGTGAACGAGAGCCTTATGATTGTCCGTATCAAGGCTTAATTTGCCAACATTAGCCTAATATGCGTTCACGCCCCTCATGAGGAGAACGACGACGCCACCAAGGATGACTTCTACCAGTTCTTGGACAAGACGTGTGAGCAATGCCCTAGGCACGACGTTAAAATTATCCTAGGTGATTTAAACGCAAAGCTAGCAAGAGGGGACGTCTTTAGTAGCGTGGTCGGAAAGCACAGCCTGCACGAAATCACTTCCGACAACGGACTCAGGCTAATCGACTTTGCAGCGGGGCGAAACTTTGTCGTAGCTAGTACGCGGTTCCCACGTCTCGACATTCACAAAGGAACAACGCTCTCCTTTGATCGAAAAACTGTCAACCAAATCGATCACATTGCGATCGACACAAGGCATTCTTCCAGTATTCTGGGTGTCCGGACTTTCCGAGGAGCCAACGTGGACTCGGATCACTACCTCATTGTAGCCAAGGTACGGATGCGGATATCCAGAACGGAGCGGAATCAACGAAATACTTTGAGGAAATTTGACGTCGGGCGGCTACAATCGCAAGAGACCGCCAGAACCTTTGCCGATCGTGTTTCTTCTAATCTCAATCTAAGTCCTATGCCGCCAGCAGCAAATGCGGAAGACCAGTGGCAGCGTTGCCAACAAGCCATCAGAGATGCCGCCTCTGATGTACTGAGTTTCTCTCGGCCACCACAACGAAACCCCTGGTTTCATGAGGAAAACAAGAGGCGTACAAAGCGGCGTTGCATAGAAGGACTAGAGCTGCTTACGAGCTCTACGTGCGCAGGAGAAAAGAGGAACATAGACTTCTCAGAAAGAAGAATAAGGAGCATGAGAAGCGCTCGATCGAGGAGAGAGTGAGACTTTATTGCAGGAATAATGTTTGAAAGTTTTACCAAAGTGTAAAAAGAACATGCCAGGGTATCAAAGCCAGAACAGAAGCCTGCAGGGACGAAAATGGCAACATAGTAGTAGAATCGCAGTCGGTGCTGAGGATATGGAAGGATCAATTCTGCAGACTGTTAAACGGCGATGATGACCGCTGTCAGGCAGAATGAGCCATTTAACAGTGATGATGGCAGTCAAGATTCCCGTCAACCCGATCATAATGAAGTGAGGATAGCGATATCTAAACTCAAATCCAACAAAGCTGCTGGAGCCGACGGCCTTGCCGCTGAACTTTTCAAGGCAGGAAGAGATGAGTTGGTAAGGAGCATGCACCAGCTCATCTGTAAAATCTGGTCGGACGAAAGTATGCCCGATGAATGGAACCTCAGCATCGTTTGCCCGATCCTGAAGAAAGGAGACCCTCTGAACTGCGGCAATTACAGAGGTATAAGTCTCCGCAACATCGCATATAAGATCCTGTCTGCCATATTATCTGAACGCCTAAAACCGATCGTCAACAACCTGATAGGTCCTTATCAGTGCGGTTTCAGGCCGGGAAAGTCCACCATTGACCAAATATTCACACTACGGCAGATCTTGGAAAAAACCGATGAATATAAAATCGATACGCACCACCTCTTCATCGATTTCAAAGTTGCCTATGATAGCGTTTATAGAGACGAGTTATACAGAGCAATGTCTAGTCTTGGCATCCCTGGCAAGCTCGTCCGTTTCTGCAGAATGGCGATGGAGAACTCTCGCTGCTCCATTAAAGTCGGTAAGAACATCACCGAACCATTCGATGTCAGGAATGGTCTTAGACAAGGTGACGCGCTATCATGGGATCTCTTTAATATAGTACTTGAGAGAATTATACGAAACTCACAAGCCAACACCAGAGGTACAGTCTTTTACAAGTCTGTACAACTACTCGCTTATGCCGATGACATTGACATAATCGGAAGAACTCAGCGGACAGTCACGAGTACTGAGATCGGGGCAGCAAAGATGGGTCTAACGGTCAATGAAAGCAAAACAAAATATATGCTGTCTACAAAAAAGGACACCCAACATCGGCGTCTTGGACAGAACGCCACAATAGACAGATATAATTTTGAGGTAGTAAAGGATTTTGTCTACCTAGGCTCTAAGGGGAACTTCGCAAATGACATCAGTAGGGAGATCACACGAAGAATTACTCTTGCCAATCGTTGTTTCTATGGGCTAAAATGGCGCAGATGCATGGGCTTTGACAAAACCGGATGAGGATGCCCTTGGTTATTTCGAGAGAAAAGTTCTTCGAGCGATCTTCGGAGAAGGTACAATGCCGAACTATACGGCCTGTACAAGGACATTGACTTAGCCAGAAGAGTTCACATACAGCGACTAAGATGGCTGGGTCAGTTAGAGCGGATGGAGCCCAACGTTCCCGCTAAGAAAGTTTTCGAATCCACCCCGGATGGACGACGCAGTAGAGGACGACCTCGCGGTAGGTGGCGCAAACAAGTGGAGGGGGACCTCAACCAACTTAGCGTGGGCAACTGCAGGCAGCTGGCTCGTATTCGTACTAGCTGGAGAGGTTTGTTGGTTGAGGCACGGGTCCACCCCGGACCGTAGCGCCATCTAAGTAAGTAGATAGCATCAAATTTTGGTGTTTAAGGTCCAACAATTTCCAAGACATAGTGACTGAATGCTTGTACGAATTGGCGTAATATTATTTTTTGTTAATTGTGGAAACACAGATCAAGAATTAATATGGACGATCCCGTATCTATAAGACAACCGATTTTTCGTCCATGAATGGTAATTTAGTATATCGGAAATGAATTATATCCGAGGCATTGACAGGAAAATTTAATAATTATGTTACTAACGTCTATTGGTTCTATTTGTCTATCATTTATGTATTGTCCTGAATAATGATTTGTAAATTGTCCTGGGTTTTGTTGGAATCTATTCTGGTATGTGTTATTGTTATTATATTGAAAATGACCAGTACTTTGTTGTCGTCTAGTTCTATAAGTATTTGCATTGTCATTTCTATTGTCATTATTATTTCTATGTTGGGTATACTGATCTGCATATTGTCTTGATTGGGTTTGATTCTTAGTTGTAACCCTACTATTTCCGTTATGCTACTGTTGAAAATTTGCGTTGTGGTTGTTGTTGTTTTGCACATGATCTCTAGTTCGTTCCGATCTATAACTGTTCCTATATCGTTGTGCGTCTCTATTATAGTTGTCGCTTTTATGGTCAGATCTAACCTGACATTTTTCTTCCTTTTCGGTAGCTATTAATGCGAAATATGCCTCTTAGAGATTACAAATATTTTTAATTCTGAGGTACATCTCTTCTTCTCTTCGGATTTTTAAAAGGTACTTAGAAAGTATGCTCTCTTCGTTACATTCTGGCTTATAATCTAATGGAGGTTTCGAATCTAAACGATACTTATGATTAAGCTTATCTAAGCTCATTATTATAATGTAAGTCAGTATTATCATATACTGACTTACATTATAATATTTATTATTATCCGCTTTGTTCTTCAACGCTGCATACTTCTCCGGGACGCCAAATGTTCTTTTCAGCTGTTCCGTTGTCTTTTCTCAGGTACTGTTTGCTGGCAGTCTTCTTATTGCACTTAGTCCATCTCCCTGAATCTTTGATATGATGATCCTTTGTAAGTATTGTTTTGCAGCTTCATCACCAACCAATGATAGCATGCAATTCCCTTCATCTATAAATGATGAAAGTGCATACATAATATGATATTATCATCCCCCCGAAATTGTGGAAGGCTCCTGACTTCTTTTATTAGATCCGTTATTCCAAAATTTATTTTGAATTCACGATCAATTAGACGTATATAATTCGATAGGTAATTCAGGTACATCTATACGTAATATTTTTTTCAATTTCACTTTCACGCTGCCAACAACAGCGAATAAAGAATCTATACAAACACCGAAGCTAAACACCATCCCAGCTGACAGAAAAGGCAGTATAAACAAATCTACGCCAACTGCTAACAAACCCGCATCGGCCGTAACTATGATTGATTTCGAGGAACAACTTGCAAGGCTGACCGATGAAGTCGTTGATCGTATCTCCGCCGATATGAATCATTTGCAAAATGATATAATTTCGAGCATTACTTCCATTGAAGAATGGCTGTCCTCACACGTTAAAGAGGTTGACCTTTCTCTTAATATCCTGAAAGAACGACAGGAGAAAGTTGAGATGCGTATTGGCGAATTTGAAAGGTCTATTCAAACTCTACAAACGCGGGAAGAAGAGATGAAGACGCGCTTAGCTGAATCGCAGACCCTCAAAGAGGAAGTGACCGATCTCCAAAAAAGATGCGAAGCCTTTGAACGACGGGAAATTGCAGCCGATGCCATTATTTTTGGTGTTCCACAACTACCAAATGAAAATTTAAACACAATTTTCCATCATATTTGTCACAGCATTGACTGTATGCCTCCACCGTTGAAATGCATTTTTCGCTCTCAGCAAAAGCGACGAACGTATTCCAACACCATGAAAAAAGACTCCCCCATTGTAGTCAAATTCAGCTCTCCATTCGAAAGAAATACCGTCCTGCATGCAGTTGCTCTTTATTGCAAAAATCAATGGCAGTTAGGTCTCCAAGATGTGGATATCAAATCAGAAAACAACAGCAACATCTACATGTACGGTAGCCTAACCAGGAAGAACCGCCACCTTACCAACAGGCTTTGCGTCTCAAGCGCAGTAAACAGCTGTTTTCTGTTTACACACATTTTGGTGCTGTTTATGTGAAAGAGAGTGCAGAAGCTGAATCGATACTTGTAGAGAATGAGAGAGTGATGAATGTTATTGCCACGAGATGTCAGACGAGGAAGACTTAAGAAGAAGACGCAAAGAAGAACAGCTGATCGGAATCGTCATCTATCAACAAGTATCAGTAGAATTTTTAACTTTTGTTGTTTTTATTTAATTTTAATTTTTTTTTTTTTGTTTTTGTTACTTTTTTCTTTTCTTTTCTCTTTGTTTTTTTGGATTTGCCTGATGTTATTTCAAATACCCCTGTTAATGCAATGTTGTTGCTCTAGAGAAGAAGAAGTTTCTTGTGATCGAAATGCGTCGTTAGGTTCTCGTACTATTTCTCTATTTAAAATTGGATTTGAATGAGAGTGGAATGAGTTCCATTGATGGTGGTAGTGGCGGAGTATTACGACCTACAATAAGAGTATTTTGTAGTCATAGGGAAGGTTTTAAGGTTTGTCATTTAAATGCACAAAGCTTAAACCCTAAATTAGATGAGTTTTGAGATATTTTTGTAGCTTCGAAGGTTGATGCAATCTACGTGACGGAAACTTGGTTTGTTGAAGGTGTGAAAGATGATGTGTATGCTATGAGCGGATACAAACTTTTTCGAGCTGATAGATCTGATCGTATTGGTGGCGGAGTGGCGATTTATGTTAGAAATGGTTTGTTTTGTAAACAGAAATGTCCTTCGCCAAATGGGTCACTTGTCCAATATTTGTTTGCACAAATTATACGCGACGAAAGGTGTGTTTGTTTAGGTGTTGTGTATAGGCCAAATCGAAATATTGATTCGACGCCCATTTATGAAGTAGTTGGAGAGGTGTCGACGTCCTCAACAAATGTAATTATTTGTGGTGATTTTAATAGTAACTTGTTGCGTGAAAGTGTCTTAACCGAAACCACGCAATTATTTGACCTACAACCGGTAAATAATGAAGTTCCTACCCGTTTCACCAGTTTCTCCAGCACACTATTAGATGTGTTTTTTTGTAAATAATACCGACAAGGTATTACTTTATGACCAAGTTGCTGCACCGGCCTTTTCGAAACACGATTTATTATTTCTAACATATGATTTTGATATTGGTAATTCCGTAGACACGTCTAGTTATACGTACAGGGATTTCAAAAATATTGATAGGCCTTCTCTTGAACAGCATGTTAATTGTATTCCATGGAACCTCATTTATTTAATGCCCTCACCAGATGAGCAAATCGATTTCATAAACAAAAACATAAAGCTCCTTTTTGATACATACATTTCAATCAGAACATAAATTGTAAGAGACAGAACAAAAGCATGGTTAACGAAGGAAGTTCGAGAGCTGATGTTGCAACCTGATCAGGCGTATCGACAGTGGAAGCGTTTTCGGGTGGAACAGCGTCATCAAATCTATAAAAACTTGCGAAATAGCGTTGTCCGTGAAATAAGAACTGCTAAGATGCAATTTTATTCCAATCGCTTCAGTTCTACATCCGATGGCCGTAAAATATGGAACAATATTCGTGAAAATAAGTAAAAGTTAACTTGTTCTGCCAATATCGATCGCAACGACCTAAATCGCAAGTTTTTATCAAATCCAAGTTAAAGTACCTTAGTTGCTAATTGTGTGTTTGATGATACTATTTTACCGCATGCAACGCCTTTTGCTTTTAAAAGGGTAGATGATACGGACATAGTAGAAATTTTCCTGTCTGTTGGGTCCAATGCTACAGGAGTTGATGATATTCATCCAATTTTTGTCAAAGCAATTTTACCATCATTGCTTCCATTTATAACGCACGTTATTAATACCATTTGGAATGGAAATTGCCAAAAATAATTCCAATCCCTAAAAACTCTATAGGTGATGAATTCAGGCCTATATCAATCCTGCCTTTTCTCTCAAAGATATGTGAAAGGATTATGCATAAACAACTAAATGAGTTTCATATTATCAATAATTTGCTGCTTCCGGTTCAGTCAGGATTCCGTGCGAAACATAGTTGTACTACAGCTTTGCTGAATGTAGTTGAAGACATAAGAGAAAGATTGGATAATAACAATGTTACTTTTTTATAGCTATTGGACTTCTCTAAGGCTTTTGATATGGTAGAGCACTCTATTTTGATCAATAAATTACGGCACTACTTTTCCATTTCTTCTTCTTCAATTAAATTAATCTCGTCATACCTTAGTGAAAGAAAACAAGCTGTGTCCATAGAGGGTGTCCTATCCGATTTTCTTCCCTTAACTAAAGGGGTTCCCCAAGGATCTGTCTTAGGGCCTCTCTTATTTTCAGTCTATATCAATGACATAGCTTCTGTAATACAGAACTCATCGAAACACATTTACGCTGATGACATTCAAATTTATAAAAGTTGTCCCTTAGGTCTCATTGAGAATTGCGCTAGCGATTTAAATGAAGAGCTTCAACGAATTTCAAATTGGTCGTCAAAAAGTAATTTAGTACTCAATCCGGGAAAATGTTAATGTTTAGTTATTTCTAAAACTACTCTAGATATTTCCTATTTCCCACATTTAATGCTAAACGGCTCAAAAATTGAATTCGTTGACTCTTCGAAAAATCTAGGCGTAGTCTCCAATCGAACACTAACGTGGAACACCCATATAAATTCCATAGTGGGAAAAACATATGGCGTTCTTCGAACACTATGGACTGCCCAAAAGTGCACACCAACTAAAACAAGACTGCTACTTGCCAAAGCCTTAGTTATTCCCCAGCTAATCTACGGATGCGAAATTTTTTATGAGTGTGACGCTGAGAGCAAAAGAAAACTACAAGTTGCATTTAACACCACCATTCGATATGTTTATCGTCTCAAAAGATATGACCACGTCTCACACTTAGCTAAAAACTTAGTAAACATGTCATTTCAAAATGATATTAAATTTCGCACGCTTCTACTTCTCTTCAGCATTATTAAGAGTAGGCAACCGACATATCTGTACGAAAAAATCCAGTTTCCGGTGTCTAGCAGATCTGCCTGTTCACAGCTTCCGAAATATTCATGTTTAACATCTGAGAGACAATTTTATATTGCTGGTATACGTCTCTGGAATACACTCCCACGTAACATACGAGAGCTAGATGACGCACGACGATTTAGAAATGAACTTCAACATTTCCTTAAAAATCAGCGCAACTAGGTAAACCCAATTCTTTACCCTAGGGGGGCGGGCGACAAGGTAAGAAGAACATGAAATTCATTCAAATAAACCTGCACCACAGCATATCTGCTAGCGCCAATCTTATATATCTTCTAGGCGAAAGGAACATAGACATAGCTCTCGTACAAGAGCCATGGATCTCCCGTGGCAAAATTAGTGGGCTAAATCATAAAGATTTAGCACTGTACAGCAGCGAACCGCTAAACGCGGACCGTAAGAAAATAACTTGTATCGTAGCTAGGAAACACATTAACTTATTTCTTCTATCTACCTACAGCAACTCAGATCAGACGGTAGTAAAGCTTGACCGGAGGGGGCTCTCCCCACTGATTATCTCAGCTGTGTACATGCCTTACGACGGAAATGATGGACCGCCATCCGAACTCACCCGCGATTTAACCAGGAAAGCGGAAATCGAGAGATGGGACCTACTAGTAGGCTGCGATGCGAACGCACACCACGCGCAATGGGGCAGTGGTGATACAAACCCACGCGGTGAGTTGATTTTCGAATTTATTATCGAACATAATCTTTTAGTAGCCAATAGGGGTTCTGAACCCACTTTCGTAGTTAGAAACAGGCAGGAGGTTATTGACATTACACTAGCAAGTAACTCAAATACCCTCTCTATAGACAATTGGAATACTTTGGAGATAGAATCCTATTCCGATCACAGATTTATTGAATTTAATCTTAATGATTGATGCGACTTTCCCAAACCCCATAGAAACCCTAGGAAGACCGACTGGACTACCTTCAGTTACGAGGTGCGGAGGAAGGCGAATCTACTACAAGAATGTTACTTACATGAGCCAGCGGACATTGACCGAAAAGCCGAGGAAATCACTGCTGTCTTCAAAGAGGCTTTCCAGAAAGCATGTCCCGTATCTAGACCTAAGACAAAAGTCTCCCCCCCATGGTGGACCAAAGAACTAGCCAAAATAAGAAGAGAAACAAGGAAACTCTTTAACCCGGCGAAATCAACGGGAGTTGACTCGGACTGGGAACTATACAAAGTCAGTCAGAGGAACTTCAAGAGCGCAACGCAAAAAGCCAGAAGATAGTCGTGGCAACGCTTCTGCGACGAGATTAAGGGTACAACAGAAACGGCCTGATTGAGGAAAATCCACTCCAGAGAATCGAAGACTCTAGGTTCCCTAAAGAACACTGAAGGAAACTGGACCGAGTCCTGTTTGGAATCCGTTGAATTGCTTATTAAAACGCACTTCCCGGGGTGTACTACCGTACCATGTAGCAGTACTAATAACAACAATCACAGCGAATCGGAACCCCCTGTGGATTTGGTAACAAAGGACAGAATAGAGTGGGCAATAAGATCGTTCTCCCCCTTTAAATCCCCAGGATTTGATGGGATTATACCGACCATGCTGCAAAAAACTGCACCAATCATTATCCCAGTTCTCAAAAAGCTATTTGCCAGTAGTCTTAAACTATGTCACATACCAAGAACATGGAGGGAGGTAAAGGTGGTTTTTATACCCAAGGCGGGCAAGGCTAGTCGCCACCACCGCGAAGGATTTCAGACCAATAAGCCTTACCTCTTTCATCCTGAAAACTTTTGAAAGATTACTCGACATCTACATACGTAGTAGAATACGCCCGGGGACTTATCCCCAGCCCAACACCCATACACGAAGGGTAAATGTGTGGAAACTGCCCTCATCATGTTGTCGGCTCTATAGAAAAATCACTGAAGGATAAAGAGTTCACATTAGCTGCTTTTTTGAAGGAGCCTTCAATAATGTAAATACCGAAGCGGTTAAAAGAACCCTAAGAAACCTAGACATCGACATCAGTCTAATTAACTGGATTGTTAGCATGCTCGAGGAACGATGGGAAATATAACTACCGAACTTAAGAGTTCAAAGCTAGAAGCATACGCCTCGGGGGGTACCCCTCAAGGCGGGGTAATCTCCCCACTGTTCTGGGTCATTGTTCTTAATGAGGTACTATAACAACTAAGGTACAGTGGGGTCAGAGCTACAGCGTACGCGGATGACGTCGTGCTGCTTGCAACAGGTAAATTCCTGCCTACCCTTAGTGAACAACTTGACGGAGCCCTAAATATTCTTAGCATATGGGCCAGGAGCTGCGTTCTAAAGGTTAATCCCCAAAAAACCGAACTCGTACTTTTTACGAACAAGAGGAAAATACCGGAGTTTAGTACTCCTTCTGTTGATGGTATCCCACTCAGATTGTCCGATAGCGCAAAATACCTGGGCCTTGTACTTGACAAAAAGCTCAACTGGAGATTAAATATAGAGGAAAGAATTAAGAAAGCAACAATAGCCTTTTACTCATGTAGTAGAATTTTTGGTAGAACCTGGGGACCTTCCCCCAAAATCATACTATGGATGTATACGGCTATAGTTAGACCCATACTGACTTACGGCAATCTAGTATGGTGGCCAGCTGTCAACAAATCCACCAACTTAAAGGCAATCACCAAAGTTCAAAGACTAGCGTGCATTGGCATCACCAGTGCAATGAGGACAACCCCAACCGCAGGACTCGAGGCTATCCTCAACCTGCTACCGCTTGACATCTTTATACGAACATTAGCAGCCATTAATGCTATGAGAATAAGTGAGTCAGCGAACTGAAAACCAAGCAGAACAGGTCACTCGATGATCCTATTCGATTACTTTGGCCGCATGCCCGTAATGGATTACATGACGCCATACTTAGACTTTACAAGGCCTTTCTCTACCGCCTACCCTAGCAGGGAAGATTGGAAAAGCGGTCATATACCTAATGCCGAATCTATAGCCATCTACACGGATGGTTCAAAAATGAGCACTGGTGTAGGATCAGGTATCTTCTCCGACCCTCTAGGTGTATTAAAATCCATACGACTTCCAGACCACAGCAGTGTTTTCCAAGCAGAGGCCTTAGCAGTGGCAACAGCCGCCCGTGAGTCTGCGATAAGGGCAATACCGCCAGAAGGTATCACAATCTTTATCGACAGCCAGGCAGCTATAAGAGCGATTACTGCCATAGAAATTAAATCGAAGCTTGTGAAGTGTTGTCGAGAAGAGCTCAGGGTTCTTGGAACACAGCACAAGGTATCGCTCTGTTGGGTCCCTGGACACGAGGGTATTCCAGGCAATGAGAAAGCCGACGAGCTCAGCAGCCCCAACAGAACAAGTTGATCCCCCTGTGTGTATCCCGCCTTGCACACTCAAGCTCACTGCAGGGAATAAAGCCACTGAGAAGGCGAACACAAAATGGAACTCCATGGAAACTTGAGCCATCACTAGGAAGCTATGGCCATCTTTCGACAAAGCAAAGACTGAGAGAATCATCCGTAAAGATAGGAAATCCCTTTCCACCCTCGTGGGCATCATCACAGGGCACCACACTCTGCGGTACCACTTGCTTGAAGAAACTACGCCTGACGGAGGAGGAACTCTGCAGAGGTTGTGGTGACGAGGAAGTTTTTGAGGACACAACGCACTTCCTGTGCCACTGCCCGAATCTTCAACACACCAGGAAAAAGTTCCTTGGTAAATTTTTCTTCCAGGATCTCGAGGAACTCTCCGGCGTTTCAACGGAAAAGATGTTGAACTTCATCAAATCATCAGGGTGGTTTGTATGCAGAAATGAAGTAAGTGACTGAGTTAGTAGTTTTTAGTTTCATTGGGTAAGGGATTACTTTTTCCCCCATGGGTACCACAATGGGTCAACGCAGACCTGAGTGTGGCAGAGAGCGTCGCTCCCTGCCAGCCCACATACCTAACCCTAACCTTACCCTTCTTAGGCAATTTCAATTAATATTTAATTATTCAATTCAAAGACAAAATCTAAAACTAATAGTCATTTTGGTATTAAATTTAGCTTACTTTCACTTTAAATAAATAATTTCTCTAAAATTAAAATATAAATTCAAAATTAAAGCTTAAGCGCAATATTGTGTATCTTTCACAGATTTATAAGTGAATTCTTACTGTGCTAGCATGTTTAAAATAAAATAAAATAAAATAAATAAATAAATAAATAAATAAAAAAAATTGTTTATGCAATTTTTATCCCTAAAAACATTTCTTAAAATTATGTTAACCCAACTTTTTTACGTACTGTTTTCGTATGAAAACGAGTGTCGCACAAGGAGATTATTTTGTAATTATCCGTTGGAGAATATACCACTCGAAGAAATACCACTTGGAGCCGGTTAAATAAAACACCCGTATCTATCCACGTTATAAAACCAGTAAGTGCGTTTGTTCAATTCGACTCATATTTATAATGTATGAACTTTCGGTTATTGAGCATTAACATTACTTCTTTGTATTTAGTAAGTATATAACAAAATTCAATTTAATTACTAATACAGGCACATATTTGTTTAGAAATATTACTATTAATTTTAACATTTATTGTGGGCATTGTTAGTTAAAGTTAGTTTGTTATTTATTTTTAATTTCAAAGGGACATATAACGAGTAAGAGTGCATCGCCCTGATAAGAGACCATTCATGGTTTTTTTTGCATGGTCTCGATGAAGGTGTGATGTTGTTCGCCCTTTTCATGCTCATGTTGATGGTTCCATTTCAGCTGTTCCTCGTTCGCTCATATGCGTAATGTGTTTTTGCCCATTAATGCATACGTAGGTCGTACCACTATCTTTGGTGACGTGCGTTGTTCTAATGCGGGAGTGTTGTTTTTGTTTTGTTTTATTTTATTTAATTTTTTTTTTAATTAATGATATTATAGTGTGTTGATTATGTGGTTTATCACATGTGCCGATGGAACAAGAGCTGTACTAAAGGTGCTTCCAGTGAGTAAGTTAATTATAATTTATATCATTTGGTTTTAATGCCGGCTTATGACACTTGATCGGTTGTTGGTCGCGAAAGTTTACTCGTGTGCGTGTGTGTGTAGTGTGTACGGTTTTACGCTCGGTGCGTATGAATGAATTTGATACGGTTTGACATCTAATTCTATGCAAAAAAATATGTGTGTGATTTGAGTGTTTTGGATAGTGCGTAACCGGTAGTTCATTTTTGATTTTTTTTTTGTTTTTTATCAGTGGCGACCGATCGAGTGGATTTTTATGGATTATGGATTATGGATTCTGCTTTGTGGACTGTAAGCATTTGTAAATTTATATTACAATATATGGGTATATTTGTGTACATATAAATTTCAATAAGTGTTGATTTTTTTTAGTTTTTTTTTTTTGTGTTGTGATGTGATGATCGTTATCAGCAATCGGTGTTGATAGAGTGGATTATAGCGGTGGTCAGTCGGTTGACAGAAGAGAGTTTGACTCAACAGCTGACTACTGCTGGGTGTGTGTATGTGTATGTGTGTATGTGTGGTATGAGGTTTGCCGGCGGAATGTTGCAATTTTGATGCATTGCCGACGGCATTTTGCAATTTGGATGAATTGCCGACGGCATTTTGCAGTTTTGATGAAGTGCCGACGGCAATATTGCTGATGATATTTTAGTGTTGTGTTGAGTGAATTAAATGATTATTTAGTGTTGTGTTGAGTGAATTCAATGTTTCATGTAGTATTAAATAGTATTATTTATGTGTAGTTATATGATGGTGTTGTTTTCTTTTGCGTCATTTGATGGTAGATGGCATATTTTGGTGATGGGTCCTTTGGTTACCCCGTTCCTGGTCCTTAGCGTGACTACTCGCGTTAAATTATCCTTGCCTGGATGGATCTCCATAATTCTTGCGAGCATCCATTGTGATGGAGGTAGCCGAATGTCCTTGATTAGCACCACTTCACCTACGTTGGGTACAGCCTCTGCCTTTGTCCACTTAGGACGTTGTTGGAGGCGCGACAGGTACTCCTGACTCCATTTGTGGCAAAATAGGTCGACCAGACGTTGTGCTTTATTCCACCTCTGTAGATGGCTCACAGTTTCCTCCGATACATCGCCTTGAGGAATAATTTTCAGTGAGTCACCTATGAGAAAATGTGCTGGTGTGAGGACGTTTAATTCATCCGGGTTATCGGAAAGAGGACATAACGGCCTGGAATTCAGGCATGCTTCTATCTGTATAAGAAGTGTGCAGAATTCTTCGAAGGTCAGCTTCTCGTTTCTTATGGTTCTGGTCAGATGGCGTTTTACTGACTTAACTCCTGCTTCCCAAAGTCCCCCGAAGTGAGGAGAAGCAGGAGGAATAAAACTCCACCGAGTGCCTTGACTGGCTAAAATGTCCGCAACCTCGTCCCAATCATGCTGAGCTTCCTTCAGCATTCGATTTAATTCGGCGTTTGCTCCGACAAAGTTTGTTCCATTGTTGCTGAATATCTGGGAACATAAACCTCGACGTGCTGTAAAACGGCGGAATGCTGCTATGAACGCGAGTGGTTAGATCCGACACTAATTCCAAATGTATGGCTTTTGTGGCTAAACAAATAAAAATTGAAAAATACCCTTTGAAGGTTTTGGCTCCCCTGCCCTTCCATGCCTTTATGTCTACCGGTCCTGCATAGTCGACACCGGTGTTTGAAAAGGGTCTTGCCATGCTTACTCAGGGGGCAGGTAGACTTCCCATCAATTGCTGCATTGCTTTACCTTTGTGCCGAAAGCACACATTGCAATTATGGATATGTTTTTTAACACTGCGTTTAAGTTGCAGCACCCAATAAGCTGTGCGAATGTATGCGAGCATCTGTTGAATGCTGCCGTGGAGTGTCTGCTTGTATGCGTCTGCTATTATTAGTTCGGTGAAATGTTAATCTGCCTTCAAGATAATTGAGTGTTGTTGTGTGTAGGGTAAGTTAGTATGCTGCAGCAAAATCTCCGAATATTGGCGTGGTCTTATGGTCAAGCGGCGAAGACAGTTAAGGGTACGTACACGACCGATAACTACCGGGAGACCAAAGCAAGAAACCGTCCAAACTTTAATGTAAGGACTCCTGCTCCAGTTGCGACATTGAAAAACTGTGATAGAGGTAGTTCAGAAGATCATGTATCCAATGTTTTTTTCCTAATTCTTGCGAAACTTGAAGAGCAATGCAAAACAAACAAACTAATTTTCGAGAGACTAGTTGCACTAGAAAACAACATTCATATCACGCGAGTCACGTTATCTATAAATTCCCACAGTCTTCCACATCAAAATGCTGACATGCTTGTCTGCAGCGGAAATGCTCCAGACATCAGCTCGAATTCTTTGGCAGAATTCAGTTGCAAAGACTTCGAGCTGATCAAGTAAAAGTATGTCGGTCCGATTTCACCATGAGAAGCAAAGGTGGAAATTTATGATGACGCAACAACTTCTTAGTTGTGTAGGGGTTCGAATTAAGAATATTTTTATTGTTAAGTTAAGTTCAAATCGTCACTCCGAATAGTAGACATCTAAAAATAGCAGAAATAATAAATAATTTAAATATTTGTAAGTCTCCGAAGAGATTTGTGTTTTATTTCTTTTGGGCTAGTGAAATAGATAAGTGGCGCAGTCGGACTCGAACAGTTAAAGTTCCATCACTGCAAAGAAAAATAATTATACAAAAAACAAGAAAAGAAAAGTATAATAAAAATAGTGAGAGAGTGTGTACCAGTGAAATTTAAACAGTTTTGTTCGCAATAAATTAAACGAACTTTTCGATCGTAATCGCAATTTTAGTGAAAAAGAAATGGAGGAACTAAGAAATGAAGTACTCCAGCTGCGAAATATTATCGTGCAACAGGAGCAACAGGAGCAACACCAACAACAACAACAACAACAACAACAACAACAACAGCAACAATAACAACAATGACAACAACAACAACAACAACAACAACGACAAGAACAACAACAACAACAACAACAACCACCAGAAGCAGATCAACAACATGTACTCCAATTAAGCCCCGAACGTGTCTTGACATAATACAGACATTTGAAGCCATTTAAAGGAACGGATGAGTACCCGTTATCGTCATTCATTAAGTCTGTGGAGACGACTTCATTACTGTGCAACGGTGACCATCAACTTCGATACTTTGGAATGCAGATTGTCATCAATGAAAAAATACAAGGAGAAGCGGGAAAGTGCATTCGGCAACTGGGATATAATCCTAATTGGAACAGTGTAACCACGAAACTGAGACAACATTTCCAGTCCCACAGAAGCTACGCGGAACTCTTCAATTATTGTCGTACTGTTAAGGTCAGTAATTTAAATGAATTATTTGCTGAGTTTAGAAATATAAGTTTTCAACTAAACGAAATGTACGAATTTGATGATAGGAAGCCAGGAATTTATAAACCTAAAAACGTAGATAGGGACCTCACAGAAATTTTAATTGAGAAAATTGAGGGGAACATTAGGGTCCATATAGAGGAGAATTCAAGTATGATCTCAATCTATAATAAATATGCTAGGTTAAGATTATTAGATGACTTTAGGTGTATAGATATACGTCATAGGAAAAATAAACCCCAAAAAATCGCAAATCAAAATTGGCGAACCACCACAGGCACAAATAGGATAGTTAATAACGACAGGAGTAATACCTCTCAATTTTACAACTCTGATCATAACTTAAACAACCAAAGAAGTGCAGAGTACCAAAACTCATATATTAATCAAAACAATCGATATTCAGCTCAAGGAAATTCATCTCAAAATTCAAGGGTCTCACGTAATACAAACAATATTAACTTTAACAACCGATATTCAGCTCAAGGAAATTCATTCCAAAATTCAAGGGTTTCACACAATACAAACAATTCTAATCTTAACAATCAATATTCAGCCCAAGGAAACCCCTTACAAAACCCAAGGGTTTCACGGAATGCAAATAACACTGCGGAAGAGATGATGTCAATTGGCAACATTCAGGAAGCCGCGGTAAATTTTGAAAACGAGCCTCGGAGCATAAACTTCTATTAATTGTCCTAACCATAAAAAACAAAAAAATAAAATGTCTAATCTACTCCGGTTCGACGACAAGCATTATAAGACCAAACATCTCGAGCGAATTTCAGGAAATTCCTTTGGACAAACCAGAATTGTTTTCAATAATAACTGGGATTGGCAGATTAGCGAATAAAATAGTTACTCCTATTCCACAGGAATTTAATACAGAAGGAACTATTTCTTGGAAGGTTGTAGATTTAGCTCAAAGAAATTATGACGCAATTATAGGACAAAATGTATTGGAACCTTTAGGCGCTAAATTAAATTTAGAACAGAAATATCTAGATATTAAAGGAAACAAGATGCGACTTATCAGTGATACATTTCCATTCGTTTCCGAATACATATGTTCCTTAGACTCAATTTATTCCTCAATAAATTACATAAACTTGGACCATCTTCACAAAGTAGAAAAAAATAAAGTCAACAGCTTTTGAAAGATTATAAGGAACTTTTCTTCACTGAGAGCGATCAACTTACATTTACCCATGAAATTCAGCATGAAATAGTAACCAATACAAATAGCCCAATTTAATCGAAAATTTACAAATACCCGAAGGTCCATGAACTTGAAATAGAAAAGCAAATCAAGGATATGTTAGACCAAGGCATAATAGTCGAGAGCAACTCTCCTTACAATAGTACTCTTTGGATAGTCCCAAAGAAAACAGACAACTCTGGACAACGTAAGTGGAGAATCGTTATCGACTACAGGAAACTAAATGAAGTGACTGTGAGCGACAAATTTCCAATTCCTAATATTGAAGGAATACTAGATAAATTGGGAAAGTCGCAATATTTTATAACACTCGACTTAGCTAAGGGATTCCACTACCCCCTAGGCAAAAAAAAAAAAAAGGGATTCCATCAAATCTTAGTTAAGCCTGAAGACAGAAAAAAAACAGCTTTTTCGACACCCTTCGGTCACATCGAATGTGTTAGGATGCCATTCGGGCTTAAAAACGCCCCTTCCACATTCCAAAGACTTATGAATTCAATTTTAAGGGTGTTCATAAAAAAGATTTGTGTCGAATATATGGATGACATTCTTGTCTTCAGCACATCTTCGGAAGAACATATAAGCAATTTGAGAAAAATCTTTGAAACATTGAAAAAGGCTGGACTTAAAATTCAAATTAATAAGTGTCAATTTCTCAATAAAGAAACCGAATATTTAGGCCATATCCTCACTCCACAAGAAGTTAAGCCGAATCCGGAAAAAATTAAATTCATACAAAAGTTAAAATTACCTACAACGCAAAAACAGATAAAGTCATTTCTGGGTATTACCGGATTTTACAGAAAGTTTATAAAAAATTATGCTAAAATCGCATTTCCACTTGTAAAATATTTAAAGAAAAATACAAAAGTGAATGCCCATGATCCCAACTATTTTACCTCATTTTAAAAACGAAAGTCTGTCCTAACAGATTATCCCATCCTAAAGTATCCAGACTTCAATAGAAGATTTAAGCTAGTAACAGACGCAAGCAACTTTGCTTTAGGAGCCGTCTTAGCACAGGATGGTCATCCTATTTCTTACGCTTCAAGAACTCTCAACGATCATGAGAAAAATTACTCCACGATCGAAAAAGAGCTATCGTCTGGGGTGTGAAATATTTTCGACCTTATTTATTTGGCAAGGAATTTGACCTGCAAACAGATCATCAGCCTATTAAATGGTTGCAAGCCAAAAACATTGGTCAGAATATCAACCCAAGGCTCCAACGATGGCTGATTCAATTGGAAGAATATGATGTTAAGATAGATTACATTAAGGGCAAAGAAAACAAGATAGCCGATTTCTTGAGCAGAATCGATCAAAACAGTAATGAAATAAATATATTTTAAAACCTCTTTAGTGAAAATACTGAAGAGCATATTAATCACAACAATGAATCTCTAGAAATATCAACAGTACACTCTCAAGAAAAAAATAATAATGACCACATCCCAATATTAGAAACTGTTGTTAATCGCTTTAAAACCCAAATAATAATTTTAGAGCGAAAAGAAGTCGAAACCGAAAGCGTCTTCAATCATAAAAGAATATTTATTGACAAAAATGATATACCTGACCAAATATCCGACATAGTCCGAAGACATGTAAGCAGAGGTAAAATTGGCATTTACTGTGAGTTAAGTGATTTTCTTTTCAATATTGTGCAGAAAATATTAATTGAACTGAGAAACCCCCACCTTAAATTCGTTAAATGTAGTTTCTTAGCGAGAGACCTTAAGCACAGATAATAAACTTACCCAGATGTCGCATCCCAGTACAAAAAAATGTTGATCTTTTTTGCGATGAGCAAACAACGATGAGCAAACAAAAAGCTTTTCTGCTTCGCAAAGAAAAAAAACGGAAAATAAATTTTCTTTGCGAAAAGCTTTTTCTTTTGCTACTCTTTGTACCGTCTGCGACCTGCGACTGCGAGGCACAATTTCATTTATACATACATATGTATGTACATATATTCATATGTAGGTACGTATTTTCCCTTTTCATTTTGCTATATTGACCGAAGTTTCGATCTGTGTAGATCTGTGGTGTGGTAAAAAATATCTAAATTGTATTTTTTCGAAGTGAAAAGTGATATTTTACTGTGTGTGTCCAGTAAAAATTTGAAGAGTTAATCTAGGAAAGATAAAATATATTATTGAAGTTTATTTCAGGTTGATTAGGTACCTTGGTACTTACAAATACAAAAAAGTTGCGAAAAAAATGGACTTAGAGGAAATGTCGTGGCGAATAAAGTGCGCTATTGTATGCTGCAATGCAACAACTGCCCAATTTCCAGAAAAGAAAATGCTTAGATTTCCTAAAAAGAAAACTAAGAAATATAATGACTGGCTAGCACAGGCAGAAGAATCCCGTGATAATGTTGAAAATCAAAAACGGCCATACATTTGTAGTAAACATTTCGATTTGAATTTTTTTGAAAAAAAAATAACTTAAAACACGACGCTGTTCCTACACTTTTTATGAAAAGGAGTGAAATGTTTTTGGAATCCAATGACAATGAACTTGCTTTTGATCCTAAGAAAGCCAAAATAAACTGCTCTAATCACAAAAGATTAAAAGTGCAAACGAGTACCGATATATCCATTGATGAACTAAATGAAGTTTCAGCACTTATAGACTGCAACAGATCTATAGATTCCATAGAATCTGTATGCAATAAATGCGAAGCGAACACAAAAAAGCAATTTTTTATATTCAATAAATAAGTAGACTGAACAAAATTAACAAATTCCTCAAAGAGAGAGCTAAAATAAGTCTAAAATTCAGAAATATCCTGGCAATTAAAGTCCGAAGGCTAAAAAAAGATAAAGCACAGCTTAGAGAATATCAAAAGCAAACAATAGAAGAAAAAATGGATTTCTTACATGATATACATAAATAAAAATTCGAAAACATTTTGAAAAAAAATTGTATCACAAGGCAAACGACAATTTACCCAAGAAGAAAGGTGGATTTGCCAATGTATATTTTTCCGCTCGTCGTCTGGATATAATTTTCTCCGCGATCAGCTGCAATTGCACTTGCCACACCCAGCTTCATTGCATAGATGGATAGAACTTAAAAGTTTATCTCCTGGTCTAAACGAAAATGTTTTTGAGGAAATACAAAAAAATGTTTTAACATTGGAACCAAAAGAGAAAGATGTCATTTTAATATTCGATGAGATGAGTATCCAGGCGAATTTAACATACAACAAATATAAAGACATAATCGAGGGCTTCGTTGATTATGGAGAAAATCAAAGATTAGATTTGTATGCGAAATCAGTTTGCGTGTTCATGATTCGTGGTATATGTGGTAAATATAATAAAGAAGTGCTTTATCATGTGATCTGTCCAAGCAATATACCAAAGCAGCTCGAAATTGAAGTATACAACTGTATTGATATATTTAGAAATCTGGGACTAAATGTAAGAGGCATTTGCTGTGACCAAGGCCCTACGAATCGAAGCCTTTTCAATAAATTAAAGCTGGATGAAGACAACAGTTCCTTTCTTGTGTGTATGGAATGTATGATGTGCATCATTTAATCAAAAGTGTAAGAAACAATCTTTTAAGATCAGACTTACAAACTCTGGATGGAGTTGTAAGCTGGAAAACAATTAAGTATATCTATAATACAGAAAGAAATAATACCACAAAAATGTGTCCAAAACTAAAATATGCTCATATAGATCCCACAGAATTTCAAAAATTAATGTGAAACTAGCGGCACAAGTACTTAGCAGATCCGTGGCTTGCGCAATTAATGCATTACAGCGCTTGAATAAATTTCCAGAGAAAATTGCACAGTTTGCGCAACCAACAGCAGAATTTATAAATAAAATCAATAAAATATTTGATTTATTGAATGGAAGACCTGCACTTATTGGAAATGACGCAAATATTGGATTTTTAAAAGAAATGCAATCATATTTAACACAAATTCAGCCTCTCGCGAGCGTCTGACAAGCATCCGAGAGTATTGTTGTCACGAAAAAGCTTCTCAAATCGCCGTTCGGATTCGGCATTAAACTGTAGGTCCCTTCCATTCGTGTGAAAAATATAACGCACACAACATGAGTGGTTGGGAGAAGCTAGGCCCTGGCACTTTAAAGAGCTGTTGCGCCAAATATTTGTATTTTTTAACCAATCAATGCAAAATGTAGACCCTTCTGCTTTAAGGGCCTGATTATGACAATTGAAAGTATTTTAGTGATAAAAAAAGAATACAATGATCACTGTGAATTACATTATATATATGCTAACAAGTTCAATCAGGACCCACTTGAAAACCTTTTTGGAAAAATAAGAGCAAGAAATTTTAGTAAAAATAATCCAAACGCATCTGAATATGGCTCATTACTGGCCAAAATTATGGCTCTAAAATTTTTATTTAAGTCAAAATTTTCCAATTGTGAAGAAGAAGATTCTGAATATTTACAGTTAGATTGGAATGCTGTGTTGGATACTGAAAATAAAACAAAGATTGTCCTAACACAGGAGCAAGAGAAAAAAGAAAACATATTCGATCTAGCCAAATATTGTGAATCCGAACTTCTAGCGATGAATTACCAGATGAAGACACGATTTCAATAAAAATTACAGAAATGAATGATATAGCCACAAGGTATTTTGCAGGTTACTGTTTTTTTAAAACACTTAAAAATATGAATGCAGCTTGTAAGAACTGTGTCAAAGAAATAACAAGAGACAAAAACAACTTCGATCTCACGGAAATATTGATCAAATTGAAAGAATATGAATACTCGAATGAAAATCCAATACTTGTCTGGCCATCAGACAAGTACTTCAAAATATGTCAACTTCATATACAAGTATTTACCACTTGCTTTCAGAAATGTCCACTTGCACCTAATCTTAGAGAAAATATAGTAAATCAATGTATCTCAAAAACAAATTTGCACTATCCAGATTGGTTTGAAACGACAAATAAATGTTATTCGCACAAAATTGATACAGTCAATTTCCTTGTGGTAGTTCTGCTTTGGAAAAATTGTAAGTGGTTTATTGACAAGAGCATAAACAAGAAAAGGAATCCAAAACAAAAGACAAAAAAGTTGCAACATTTAATGAATATGTAAACTAAAATAAATATTTACATATATATGTACATAATGTATGAATATTTGAGAAAAAAAACTAAGGCGGTGGTGAGGTAAGGGAGGTAGTGGGGGGTCAATATTCTGCCACGTCCGCGTTCGTGTCCCCTGGAAACCACTTTGGTTAAGGCACTGTGAGTAGCTAAAAATCATACTTCTAATATGTATTATGTAAATGTCTAAAGACAAAAATATTTTGCAAATGCATTTTCACATAAATGCCTTTAACTAAAGTGGGCTAAGAGCAGAGTTGATTTTGTTTCCTATTGTTTAACGTGCATAAACAAAAAAATATTAAAGAGTGGCTATGGCTACCTATTAGACCTCTTCTTTTATGTAAAATGTAAGGACCAAACATCAAACATACTGTAAATGAGAGTAGGAGTACCACAAGGATTTGTAAAAGACAGATGTATTCAAACAATTAGGAAATAAATAAACATAATTACTTGTCTCAGCCTCAATTTTATAATACGTATGTACATACTTACATACATATGAATAAAGTAAAGTAAAATAAAGTTAGCCTACAATACATACAGTACCTATTTAAATTATTTGTACCGTACCTACAAATTCTTAACATCATCGCAGATCGCATTAAAATTATTCCTGATCTTAACCAACCCTAATTTAATGTACATATATAGGTATACATACATATGTATGTATATTTCTGCTCTGTCTGTTCCTCACCATGCCAAAGTCGCAGGTCAGGACAAGAAATACGAGAATACAAAACAAAACAAAAAATATATTTCGCTGTGGGTATGTCACAAACTCCACGCTGGTGGTTAAAGCTTTTCGCAAAGCAAAAGAAAAAGCTTACGCACAGAAAATTTATTTTCCGTTTTTTTTTTTCTTTGCAAAGCAGCTCATCGCAAAAAAGATCAACATTTTTTTGTATGGGGATGCGACATCTGGGTAAGTTTATTATCTGTGTCTTAAGGATGAGGAAGACGAGAGCTGCTCGTGAGCTCTACGAGCAAAAGAGACGGGAAGAACATCGGCTTCTCCAAAAGAAGAAGAAAGAGCATGAGAAGCGCACGTTTGAGAATATCGAGAGCCTATACTCCAGGAACAATGTACGGAAGTTTTACCAAAAGGTAAAAGGAACGTGTAAGAGAAGTAATACCCGTACAGAAACCTGTAGAGATGAAAATGGAAACCTCGTAGTAGAATCACAGTCGGTGCTGAGAATATGGAAAAACTACTTCTGCAGACTGTATAACGGCGACGAAGACCAACATCCCGCTGTCAGGCAGAATGAACCATTCAACATAGACGATGATAGTCAAAAGTTTCGTCCACCTGACCAAAACGAAGTGAGGATAGCAATATCCAAGCTAAAATCGAACAAGGCTGGTGGACCTGACGGCTTACCGGCCGAACTTTTCAAGGCAGCTGGGGATGAATTGGTAGAGTGCATACACCAACTCATTTCTAATACATGGTCAGACGAGTGTATGCCTGATGAATGGAATCTCAGCATCGTTTGCCCGATCCACAAGAAAAGAGACCCCCTCAACTGCGCCAATTATAGAGGCATCAGTCTCCTCAACATCGCATACAAGATCTTTTCTGCGATATTGTGTGAACGCCTGAAACCTTTTATCAACAGCCTGATTGGACCCTATCAGTGCGGTTTCAGGCCAGGAAAGTCCACCTTCGATCAAATCTTCACACTTCGGCAGATCCTGGAGAAAACCCAAGAATTCCAAATCGATACTCACCACCTCTTTATCGATTTCAAGGCCGCCTATGACAGCATCTATAGAGAAGAGCTTTATAGAGCCATGTCTAGTTTTGACATCCCTGCCAAAATTGTCCGTCTGTGCAGGCTGACGATGGATAACGCTCGCTGCTCCATCAAGGTCGGTAATGACCTCACCGAGACCTTTGATGTCAAAAAGGCTATAGACAAGGTGACGCGCTGTCATGTGACTTCTTCAATATTGTACTTGAACGGATTGTGCGGAACTCACAAGCCAACACCGGAGGCACAATCTATTACAAGTCTGTACAACTGCTTGCATACGCCGATGATATAGACATTATCGGAAGATCTCAGTGGGCTGTCACCGGTGCTTTTTGCAAGCATTGAGGCGGAAGCGGCCAAAATGGGTTTGGCGATAAACGAGGGCAAAACCAAGTATATGCTGTCAACTAGAAGGGAAAACCAACACCGACGAATTGGACAAAACGTCACCGTGGGCAGCTATAACTTCGAGGTAGTAAGGGACTTTGTCTACCTTGGCTCTGCTATAAACTCGAAAAACAAAATCAGTGCAGAAATCAATCGAAGAAAAACTCTTGCCAATCGCTGTTTTTTCTGGGCTTATAAGTCAATTCAACAGTAAAGCCCTATCTCGAACAACTAAGGAGACTCTATATAAGACCTTGATCATCCCAGTCCTACTTTACGGCGTTGAAACATGGACTTTATTAAAAGAGGATGAAGATGTCCTTGGTCGCTTCGAGAGAAAAATTCTTCGTAAGATTTTCGGTCCCGTTTGCGTTGACGGGTTTTGGAGGAGAAGATTCAATCACGAACTATACGAGCTGTACAGCGACATCGACCTAGTCAAAAAACTGCGTATTGGACGTCTGAGATGGCTAGGACATGTAGAGCGAATGGACACCAACGCTCCGGCCCGCAGAGTCTTCGAATCTAATCCCGAGGGACGACGCAGTAGAGGGAATCATCGCCGTAGGTGGCGCGCACAAGTTCAAGGGGACCTCGACCAACTTGGAGTGCGCAACTGGAGGCAATTAGCTAAAGACCGAGCTAAATGAAGAGACTTGTTGGTTGGGGCCCAGGTTCACCCCGAACTGTAGCGCCACCTAAGTAAGTAAGTAAGGATGAGGAAGTAGCATTGAAACAAATATCTTCGTTTCACAGGTCACTCGGGGATAATAGCAAATTACGAAGGGATGAAATCTAAGGTATATTTTCCAAATCTTAAAATTCTAATAAATAACGTAAACGTAATAAACAATTGTGATATTTGAACTGCTGCTAAGTATGACAGAAATCCAATTAAAAACAAATTCCAAATTACAGAAACCCCGACTGACATAAATGAAATAATTCACGTAGACGTTTATACGAATAGTAAGCACAATTTTATAAATTTTATTGATAATTTCTCCAAACATGTCGTCAGTTTTTTACTTGAGGACAGGAACCATATGACGTTAATTGAAAAACTTAGGCAATTCATTTCAATTAAGGGAAAAATGAGAAAACTAGTCTTTGATAATGAGTTCAATAGCATTAATGTGAGTCAATTTTGCAAAGACGTCCGTTTTTTCCTGGACGTCCGAAATAGACGTGAAGCTGACGTCGGACTAGAACAAGATCACCATCTTATGGTAGCTCATTTACGCCTTCGTACTGCATCCGTCAACAGCAACCGCTCAAACCTACTTAACATCACCAGGTTTAATATCGACAGGCTCAAGGTTCCCCAAGTGCGCCAACAGTTCAGGGACCATCTTGCCTTAGAAGCAGAAGCAATCAGCAGCATAGAGAAAATGGATGACCACTGGAGTGCTGTGAAAAATGCTTTTGCGACTGGGGCACGCACGTGTGTCGGTAAAAAGCAGAAACACCACCGTACATGGCTTTCTACAGACACCTGGAGACGGATCGATGAGCGTACAGCAATCAAGGCTCGGATTGCAGCGGCCTCAGCAGTAGAGAGAACCGAGCTTGAAGCCCAATACCGTGCGAAGAAGAAAGAAGTGCAGCGTAGTGTGAGACGTGACAAACGTCAATATATCAACTCACTGGCCTCAAGCGCTGAAGAAGCAGCGAATAGGTGCGACAGTAGGACTGTTTACAACATCACTAAGGAGCTCATTGGTGGTCGAAACTCCAAACAACATCCAGTGAAGAGTCTAGACGGTAACCTTCTGATTTCGGATGAGGATCAGCTCACTAGATGGAGAGAACATTTTGCTACAGTGCTAAATCACTGCGACGACGGCGGTATGATCTTGAATTCGAATGAGCAGTTCAAAGCAACAAATTCCCGAATTCGCACCGTACCTCCCAGTAAAACCGAGATAATAACAGCAATCAAGTCCCTCAAGAAAAACAAAGCGGTGGGTATTGATGGCATCCCTGCCGAGCTATTTCAAGCGGCGCCAAATACATCGGCAGATTTGCTGCATCCGGTAATACGGAGAGCTTGGGATAGTGAACAATTTCCACAGGAGTGGAAAAGGGGGATGATCATTAAGCTTCCAAAGAAGGGTAACTTGATGGAGTGCGGTAACTGGAGAGGTATATGCGTTCTTCCAGCTGCAGGCAAAATAATAGCTGGAATAATTCTAGAACGAATTAAAGATCATTTAGATTCAACTCTCGATGTTGAACAGGCAGGCTTTCGCGCTGGATCCTCTTGCATCGACCACATAAACACCTTACGGATCGTAATCGAACAATGCGTTGAGTATAGGTCTCCGCTACATTTACTGTTTATCGACTTCGAGAAGGCTTTCGACAGCTTGAATCGAGATGCTATCTGGTTGGCCTTGCGCAGGATAGGTATTCCAGAAAAGCTTATAGCTATTATCAAGGCTACATATGAGGGCGGCAAGTGTCACGTCGTGCACAATGGTAAGGTGTCGGACGACTTTGAAGTCCAAAGTGGACTACGTCAAGGGTGCATACTGTCCCCGCTATTGTTCTTGGTGGTTATCAGCGATGTACTCCGTGCAGCATTGACGGAAGTTAATTCTGGAATTCATTGGCCTATGACATCTTACCTTAAACACCTAGATTACGCTGACGATGCTTGTCAACTTTCACATCGGATAATGGATCTTCATCTGATTTTTTTTTTTTTTTTTTTTATAATTTGCGCGCACTCAAAGGGTTATGAATACCTTTAACATGTTTACACACAGTGCGGGCGTTGGAAAGGATGGATAGAGAGAGAGAGAGAAAGGTTTTTGGTATAGTGGTTCTTGAAGCTCAATTGTTTATGCTTCAGCTATTCTCCGGGAGTGGCGTCCAGATAACTGGGGAGATTTTTGTTACTATTGTCATTGCTTCTGATTCACAGTACTTTTTTCCCGATAATCGATGTCAAGGGCCCAAAATCTAGAAGCTGAGGCAAACAAAGTGGGGCTAAAAATAAACACAGCCAAAACAAAAGCCCTGAGTACTTCCAATACCCGCGCTCAACTTAAAATTGCCGGAAAGCAAGTCGAGAAAGATGATAACTTTCTATATTTAGGAAGTGTCGTCTCGGCTAACCGCGGTGGCACCGAACTGGATGTGTGCAGCAGAATCGGGAAGGCTAAAGCTGCGTTCGGAATGCTGTCCAAAATCTGGAGAAGCAATGTTATTAGTTTAAGAACCAAGCTACGACTGTTCCGCTCCAACGTAGAATCAGTGCTGCTTTATCATCTTGAGGATTTTTTGGCCGAACCGCATCTCCAACGAACAACTTTATCTGAGAACGGGCCAAGAACCTATAAGCATTACTATACGAAGAAGAAAGTGGCAATGGATTGGACACATCCTACGACGCGAAGACAACTCCATTGCGAAATACGCGATGCAGTGAAATCCGCTCACCCAGGCAGGCAGAATAGCGGGACGCCCTAGGCAAACGTGGCGCAGAACAGTTGAGGAGGAATCGAGCTCTTTATAAATGAGTTGGAGGCAGCTCAAACGCGTTGCAGAACTCCGAACACGATGACGCGCAGGCGTGGTTGACGCCCTATGCCCCCCGAGGGGTTAAAGGATATAAGAAAATAAGAAGAATTTTGTAAAGATGAAGGTATAGAGGTACATTTCGTCAAACCGAATAACCACACAGAAATGCTGACGCAGAAAGATTGAACAATTCATTAACCGGAAGAATTAGAGCGCTTAATATAAAAAATAAAATTAAGGCAGTAGAGTATTACAACAATGCATTTCATTCCAAAATAAAAGCTAAACCAATAGATGTCCAAAATCGTACAGTTGATACCAAAGTGGTTAGAGAGAGAATTGATAAGAAAAAGATTAATTCCATTAATAAGTTCAACAATGACAGAGAGCACTACCATGAAACTAGGAAAGAGGGATTCAAAAAAATGATGTTAGCCTTAGACACAAAGAACAACCAAAATTTCAAAAATATGCGTTAAAAGGGGTGCACGAAAATAATATTAAACGACCATTAAAATATGCAGGTAAACATAATATGGATGCTGGTCCTAGCCATACTACCTATTAATCAAGCAACCCTCGTAATAGAGAAGATCGATTCGGGATTGGGGTTCGTGGAAGTCAAAGTACACGAGGTGGTAATAGTAAATAAGTTTGACACTATCCTACACATTATTCATCCTCAGGAAATTCTTGACATTATATTGGAACTTGAAAATAACATATGTAATTTTAATTTTACGGACGAAATTTTGCTTACACAACAAATTTTTTCTATGAAAAACCAAGTTATGACTATTTTTCCCAACAGAAATAGAAGAGGTCTTGTAAATATTGTAGGAAAAGGGCTGAAATGGCTTTTCGGAACCCTTGACGAAGATGATAAGATCAAGATTGAAGAAGAATTAAAAGTTAGGGAAGAAAATAATCATAACACAATCAAAGCAATAAATCAGCAAATCAAAATCAATGAACATTTTAACAATTCTTTCAATTTCATGAAAAATATTCTAGAGTCTGACAGAAATAAAATTACTAACGATCTTAGAGATATAAAAGATTTCGAAAAACAGGTAATTGAAAAAGAAATGTATTCAGAGCAACAACTTAGAATTAATGTTTTGAAAGAACAAATAAGTCAGATCCAGGACAATATCGTTTCGGCTAGGTTAGGAATTATACACTCAAGTATACTAAATAATAAGGAAATAAAAGAATACAAATTTGACTTACAAAAACTAAGTAATATAAGAACTGGCTTGGATAAATACATAAATGATGCTATAGTTTTTGCAATCAAAATTCCTATGGGCATTTTAAAAACTGATACAAAATTAATTGTTCCTATTGCCAACTTATGATATTGAAGCAAATATTGAGCTGAGCGTATCACTTAAAACGCCCTATGAACTTGAAGTTGAAGTAGATTGCTTCGTCGAAATCTTACAGAATGCCGCGTGGAACAATACTCCCAAACCAAAGAAACCGCCATCCAGTTAGATTCAAACTTATCCAGAGGAAATAAAAGAGATGATTAAGGAGAAGAGAAAAGCGCGGAAAAGATGGCAACAAACTCGGGCTCCGCAAAATAAAGCACATCTTAACTGTTTGTGCAACTCACTAAAAACATCTATTAAACACCTTAAGAATAATGAAATGCAAACTTACCTAGAAAGCTTAACGGCAGAAAAAGATTCTAACTATTCGCTTTGGAAGGCTATAAAAGGTATTAAAAAACTTCAAATTCAAGCCGCGCCAATTAGGAAAGATCAAGACGAATGGGCAAGGCATGATAAAGAGAAAGCGCATGTTTTTGCCACCTACCTGGAAGAAGCTCTTATTGAAAATATAAACACGTCGTATATAGACAATAGCGTAATAAGATATGCAACACTTACCGAACTTAAGGAAGAAATAAAGAAACTAAAACCTAAGAAAGCTCCTGGGTATGACCTAATTACGGGAGAGGTTCTTAAAGCACTGCCAAGAAAAGCTCTAATTAAGCTTCTGTTCATTATAAACGCCGCGCTTAGACTAGAATATGTTCCCAGTCAATGGAAAGTCGCCGAAGCTATAATGGTCATTAAGCCTGGAAAACCGCCGAATGAAAAAACGTTTTATAGACCGATTTCGCTTCTTCCAATTGTATCCAAAGTGTTCGAGAGAATATTGATTAGGCGAATACAGCCGGTAATAGAAGAAGGGCATCTTATCCTGGATCATCAATTCGGATTCAGAAGTAAGCATTCTACAGTTGAACAAGTACATCGAATAACACATGTAATCGAAAAATCACTTGAAGAAAAAAAGATTTGTTCAAGCGTATTCCTTGACGTTTCTCAAGCCTTTGACAAGGTCTGGCACGAAGGCTTAAAGTTTAAATTACAACAAGTTCTGCCAGAGCACCTATATAATATTTTGAAGAACTATCTTACGAATAGACTATTCCGCGTCAAATGTGGAAACGAAGTTTCTGATTTTAAGGAAATAATGGCTGGGGTGCCGCATGGAAGCGTTCTTGGTCCAGTCTTATAACTATTATACACTCGTGATATACCGCAAGTAGAAGGCACTGAGCTAGCTACATTTGCCGACGACACTGCTATCTTGGCAGTAGGTAAAACGGTCGAAGATACTGCAGAAAATCTGCAAGACGCTTTGGATAGAGTAAATGAATGGACAAAGGTTTGGCGAATCGCACACAACGAGACCAAATCTGTTCATGTAAGTTTTATTTATAAGAAAATAAGTAATTTGCCGATGTTTTCGAACTCGGTTCAATTCCCTTTGCAAACGAGGCTAAGTATCTTGGAATGACACTTGATACAAAGCTGAAATGGAAAACACACGTAAAGAAAGAACGCGAAGAACTAGATAATAAACATAGAGAAATGTATTGGTTACTTAGAAAATATTTCAAGCTTAATATAGAGAACAAAACAAATTGCTTTTATATGAACAAGTGCTAAAGCCTGTATGGACATATGGTATACAACTCTGGGGTTGTACCAAAATATGTAACATTAAAATTTTACAAACTTTTAAAAACAAAGTGCTAAGAGGTATTGTCAATGTGCCATGGTATATCCGAAATAGCGATATCCACAGAGATCTTGGCATTAAAGCAATCGAAGATGAAATCAAAAACTACGCGAAAAAACATAAATGTCGACTAGGGCGTCACGGTAATATAACAGTCCTCCAAGTTTTGGATGAAATAAATTTACTACGCCGTCTACAAATAATCAAACCTTTAGACTTAGCGCGTTAAGTAACCGCGTCTAAGCTGCGGAGCCAGCAGGAACTTCTAATGGGAAGGTACCTGCAAAACGTCATTATTTCGTGAAACAAAAACTACTTGATAAGTCGAATACTTAGTTGTAGTAAAAATAAGAAACAAGTCTGTTTTGAAGGGAGGTTTTTTAGTGGATAAGAATCCCACACTACTATGAGCACGCGCTGTCGATCCTCATAGTGTCTTGTTGAAGATTTTCACCTACCCTCGAAAAAAAAAAAAAAAAAATGTTGCAGTCTGCCGCCGATCCGTAGAATACTTCGGCCATCGATGAAGGCATTGAGCGATCGAAAAGTTTTAGGCATTGTGGATTTGTTCTCGAACTGCTTTAATTCGGTAGGAAACATATCCCTTTGCACCGCCTTGATGGCCGTTTGTGTGGCTGAGTGGAGTTCATCCGGACCTAGAATACCTAATTCTATACAGAGTCTCCTTAGTAGGTTCGAGATAGGGCTTTACTGTTGAATTGACTTATAAGCCCAAAAAAACAGCGATTTGCAAGAGTTATTCTTCGCTTGATTTCTGCGCTGATGTTGTTCTCAGAGTTTTTAGCAGAGCCAAGGTAGACAAAGTCCCTTACTACCTCGAAGTTATAGCTGCCCACTGTGACGTTTTGTCCAATTCGTCGGTGTTGGCTTTCCCTTCTTGCTGACAGCATATACTTGGTTTTACCCTCGTTTATCGCTAAACCCATTTTGGCCGCTTCCGCCTCAATGCTTGCAAACGCACCGGTGACAGCCCGCTGAGTTCTTCCGATAATGTGTATTTCGTCATTGTATGCAAGCAGTTGTATGGACTTGTAATAGATTGTGCCTCCGGTGTTGGCTTGTGAGTTCCGCACAATCCGTTCAAGTACAATATTAAAGAAGTCACATGACAGCGCGTCACCTTGTCTAAAGCCTTTTTTGACATCAAATGTATCGGTGAGGTCATTACCGACCTTGATGGGGCAGCGAGCGTTCAAGCGAGAGTTTTTAGCCATAAATACGCACAAGGGACTTTTCACATTTTTAAGATTACCTTTTTGTGTGCCTTCTGCACCAATGATTTTCCAAAAGACTATGGACATAATGCTACAGAATCTGGAAGGCGTAACAGTCTATTTAGACAACATCTTAGTCGCAGGTAAATCCCTAGTAGATTGTAAGGCGAAGTTGTTTTCATTTCTAAAACGGTCAGAAGAATACAAAGTAAAAATTAATTGGGAAAAATGTGCATTTTCAAAGAAAATTTAGAGTATTTGGGTCATATTATTACTCCCCTAGGCATAAGTCCATCAAAATCAAAGATGGAATGTATTGTTTCAGCTCCGTGTCCCGCAAATGTTGAACAATTACAAAGTTATTTTGGTTTGATAAATTTCTATGTTAAATTCTTGCCAAATAGTTCCACAATTTTAGCTCCGCTGTAAAAACTTTTGCGTAAGGGCGTACGTTTTGAGTGGAGCAAGGAGTATCAGGACGCGTTTGAAAAAAGTAAACTTCTGTTGATTAACAATAATTTGTTAACTCACTTTAACCCAAGCTTACCGATTGTCATTGCGTGTAATGCGTCACCATACGGTGTTGGAGCGATTTTAAGCATTGTGGATAAGGGAATTGAAAAGCCGTGCTTATGGTTTCCTCAACGTCAAGCTCAGCTGAACAAAATTACTCCCAGCTATACCGAGAGGCTCTGGCCGTCATTTTCGCAATCAAGAGATTCCATAAGTTTGTGTATGGTTATAGGTTTGTGGTATACACAGACCATAAGCCATTGGAGAACTTATTGGGCGATCAGAAAGCTTTAAGTAGCATTGTGTCTATACGTTTTCATCGGTGGATTTTGTTCCTCGCGGGGTATGATTGCAAAATTAAATATAGACCAGGGTCGAAATTGCAGAATGCTGATGGTTTATCGCGACTTCCTCAAAACAGCCCCACTAATATTAACACTGTTGAAATTAATTTTTTCGATTTTAGTAATTTGTATCCTTGACAATAAAAGAAATAAGTAATGCCACAGAAGAAGAGAAGTTGTTAGTGACGGTGAGGGAGCATGTACAAAAGGGTTGGCTGGTAAGTGTTGAAAAATTGTGTAAACAAAATTCAGACCTAAAAAAAATGTTGCCGTTTTATCGAGTCAGGAGATCTTTGAATTTTGAAAACAAGTGTTTGTTTTATGAAGACAGGGTGGTGATTCCCACAAAATACCGGGTTAAGGTTTTAGGAGTATTGCATGACCAACATGTAGGTATAGTGCGCATGAAAATGATGGCTCGTTCGGCGGTTTGGTGGCCTCAAATTGACAAAGATGTCGAACGATATGTAAATAAGTGTGACGTTTGTTTAAAAGGGCGTAGTAAAAGAAAAGATTGCCCAAACTTCACATGGCCGAGAACATATTTCCCTTTCGAAAGATTACATGTCGATCTATTTCAGTTTGCAGGAGTTGATTTTTTAATTGCGGCTGATGATTTCAGCAAGTGGATATCAGTAGATATTTTGTCGAAGACCACAGCGTTCGCGGTAATTGAAAAATTGAAGATTTTGTTTGCTAATTTTGGATTTTGCAAAACACTAGTTAGTGATAATGGTCCTCAATTTTCTAGTTTTGAATTTAAAACGTTTTTGGATAGTAATGGTATTGAGTACATGCCTTGCGCAGTATATCACCCTCCCAGCCACGGTTTAGCCGAGAGGGCAGTAGGTACTTCCAAAAAGGCATTGATTGCATATTTGAATGATAATGGGAACTCGCATAAGTTGTCATTACAATCAAAGGCATTGCATTTTTTGTTCAAATATAGAAACACACCATCAACTGTGACAGGTATTCCACCATGTGAACTAATATTCTCTTATAAGCCTCGGAATTTACTAACATATATTAATCCATTTAACAGCGAAAAGAAAGAAATTGAAAATAAAAGTGATTATAAAGATAAAAAGTTAAAAATGTATAAAGAATTTAAGAATAATAAGAAGTTAAATTTTGATTTGAAGTTGGGGGAGAAAGTTTTATATTTAAATCCAGAATATTGTTATGCTAAATGGATTCCAGCAACAATTATAAATCGTGTTAGTAATTTATTATATACCATAGAATGTAAAAGGAAGAGCAAAATTGTACATAGAAATCAGTTGAAAAAACTAAAAGTAGAAACTTATATCCCAAAATGAACAGAGGTAGTTCCAAAAGAAGCATGTAATCTAGATAAGGATGAAATCTGTGTAAAAGAAGAGAAGGAAGAAGGCAACATAACTGAAGAGAAGGAATCTGAAGAAGAAATTGAAAATTACAGAGATCGTCTGCGTTCATCAAAGAATCGTTAACAAACTTAATATTGATTTATACATATATGTACATATATACTTGCATATTTAAGTTATGGTATAAATATAGATATTGTATTTGATATTGTACGTATTTGGATATATAGATGAATTTTTTTTTTTTTAAAGAGGAGGTAACGTCATGTATTAACTAAGTATAGCTATCAAGTATAATACTCAACCTGTATACCTTTTACATAGGATGATACTAATACTATGGTAATCGATAATCAGCTAAGCTAAGCATTTTAGAGTTAAGTAACCAATGTAAAATACCATTTTGAAAGTCAGTCAATAAATGAATTAGAACTTGGTCGGTTGTCTGTTTGATTCAATACATAATACTGTCTAAGACCCTTATATAAACGCTGGCTCCATATGCTTTAGTGGAAGCATCACAGAACCCGTGTATTTCTACCGCCTTGTGATCCCTATGCTTATGTATCCACCTTGGAATTTTCACATTCTGGATAGACGGTAAATCATGGCAGAATCGTTCCCATTCATCCTTCAATTCCGGTGGGATTGGTTGATCCCATTCCATACCTTTGCACCACAGCTTCTGCATCATCACTTTTGCCAAGACGATGCACGGTGATATCCAGCCTAGTGGATCATACATTTTGGCTATGGCTGAAAGCATGGTCCTTTTGGTAGCTTCGCTGTTGTTGTTGTGCTGCATGCTCTGAAACGAAAACAAATCTTTAATTGGGTCCCATTGCATCCTTAAAGTCTCGATGTGTGCTTCCTTAAAGGAAACGTCAAACTTTATTTCGCAGTCTTCTTCGGGAACGTTGTGTAGAAGTGCCCTTTCGTTTGACGTCTATTTTCGGAGGTTAAACCCGGCCGCCAGTAGTAACTTGCGCACCTCATCCTGCTTCTGCTTTGCTTCGCAAAGCGTATCAGCCCCACTTATAAGGTCGTCAACACACATATCATTTTCGACCACGCTTGCCCCTATTGGATACTTTAGGGCCTTATCCTTGGCCGCCCTTTTTAAGGTTTTAATAGCCAAATATGGTGCACACGCAGTACCAAACGTGACTGTGTTGAGTCGATACACCTTTAAGGGTTGTTGTTGGTGTTGTCTCCAGAAAATTAACTGATAGGACCGGTCGACAGGCCTTACCAGCACCTGACGATACATCTTTTCTATGTCGGCGGTGAACGTGTAACAATGCCTCCTCCATTTCATGATGAGGTCAATGATGTCTGTCTGGGATTTAGGTCCTACCATTAGTTGCTCTTTTAAGGATGAGCCATCTGCATTTTTAGTCGCAGCATCAAAGACGACTCTCAGCTTCGTCGTGGAGCAAGCCTCTTTAATTACGACATGGTGTGGCAAGAAACAGTGATATTGTGATTGTAAAATCGCGTCTCTTACATATATTAATTTCTTCCATGTGCTGTAGAGTCAGGTACTCGTTGACACATCGACTATATTCCACTTGGAGCTTTTGGTTGCTTGCGAATCGATGTTCCAACTGAGCAAACCTTCTGCGTGCTATCTCGATGCTGGATCCCATGGCAGGTTGTTCTCCCCTTTTGAATGGGAGCGCCATTTCTTAGCGTCCGTTCGGCAGTCGCTTCGTGTTCTTCTCAAAGTGCTCCTCACATGCAGCATCTTCTTTCGATAGTGGAACTCTAAAAGATGACTCTTCTATTTCCCAAAATCTTCGCAACTCATCATCGAGATCTACGCGTTGAATGTGGCTTCGGAGAGTACGGTTACCTTCATCGGAAACCTTTCCCAAAATGATCCAACCGAGCTGGGTTCTTTGAGTGAGTGAGTGGGTTTTTGGGACTCGGACCACATCTGGAAGGATTATGTCGGAATAGACGCTTCATCCGAAGAGCAAATCGATGGTTGCGGGGACATGGAAAGCTGGGTCTGCTAATTCCAAATCCAGTATCTGGTTGTCCTGGCAAAGTATCACTGGTTGGCCCGGAAGAAGCCCACTCAGCGACTTGACACTGCTGACTCGGTAATAAAAGTTGCCTTTGATCCCGGGTCGATCAAGGCTCTCAGCTCGTAGTACCTTCCATCAGCTGCTTTCACCTTTACTAATGCTGTTGCCAACAGCACTTGGGTACCGTGCTGAGCTGCAAAAAATGCATTCCGGGTTTGTGAGCGTAAAGGTTCCGGTCCGAATGAAATGCTGGAGTGTCGTAATTCATTTGCCCTTGAATCACTAGAACGTTTGTGTTCTGTGTAAACTGTGTTGTACTGACTGCGTGTGAATGAGCTTGAGGGTGTGTGTTGTGAGGGTTTGGCGTTGGATGCAGTAGGGTATTATACCGTTGCTGGCAAAAATAGCAGTTTTTTGTGCTGGGGCAGTCTCGCTTCATGTGGCTGTATGCGAGATAATTTTCGCATGCTTTGATTTGGGGCACTAAATTTAATTTTTGTGCCAGGTTGCAATTTAGGAAACGCTTACATTTGCGCAAAGAGTGCTGCCCTTGATGACATACCTGACATCCGAAAGGCCCTTTGGGTTGCGTTTTTGCGTGCAGCGACTTAGCCGTAATATTCGGTTTCGATCCAAACCTCATATTTGAACGTGCTGATGGCTGCATCTCTACTGCTACAAGCGTCCGGAAACGCGTCTCCAAAAACTCCTCAAACTTCTTCATTGTTGGCAAATTTTTACATTTCCCTAACGTCTCCTCCCACAGTTGTTGCGTAGTAGTTGGGATTTTCTGAACCAGAATATAAATTAAAATGACATCCCAATGTTTTACAGGAACCCCCAAGTTTTCCAAACTGTGGTTGCATTCCTGCGAGATGTCCAATATAGATTTGATGCCACAGACGGACTCCTAGTCAACGTCGCTTGGCCAAAAAATAATTTTAGTTGCACATTTACTAATGTGCGTTTATGGTCGTAACGCCCCTTTAGTAAATCCCACGCCTTTTCATAATTGTCTTCCTCGAGACCAAAATGTTGGATGAGCCGTTCCGCCTCACCGCTAATGCTCGATTTTAAATGATGTAGTTTTTCGACATTAGTGAGAGACTGATTAGCATCTACGAGGGATACGAAGACATCGTGGAATGCTCGCCACTTTGTGTAGGAACCAGAAAAGCAAGGGATATTTACCGTTGGAAGACGTAATTCCTTTCCACCAACGGACTCTTGTGGCTTCGGTGCGTGGGACTCAGGTGCCTTTGACAATTTTACTGTACATTTTTGCAAGGCATCTAGCAATTCACACCTGTAGTCCACGTAAACCTCCACAATTTGTTCATATGTGGCAGCTACTGTATCCTTTGCTTCCTTTTCTAGCTTACCTGCACACATGTTTTCTTCGTGATATTGTTTGGAATTCACTAAGTTTTCCTCGAGCAGGGAAAGCCGTGTCGACAGATAATTTGTCGTGCGGCGCGATTCACCTGTCTTCTTAAAATTAACTGAGACAACATTCTGTTTTGCAAATCTACATACGACATACCTGTATGTTGTATTCTGCCTCGTATCTCTGAAGGATGACGACTTTTATAGAGCTGATGGGAACTGATGTGAGCTTCGATGATCTGCTGAAATCTATGATGATCTTCGATGAACAGCTGCAACAAATTTTCACGACGCGGCAACCCGGTTTGCACTTGATCTTCGAAGATGTCTTAACTTTCACGCGCACAAATGTTGTAAAAGTATTTTTTATTTTTGTTTATTGTCCCGATTCACACACTACTGCACTGTCTTTTTATATTTTAGTTAAAAATTATCCGGTTTGAAACGACCAAATGTTTTCGTATGAAAACGATAGTGTCGCACAAGGAGATTATTTTGTAATTATCCGTTGGAGAATACACCACTCGAAGAAATACCACTTGGAGCCGGTTAAATAAAACACTCGTATCTATCCACGTTATAAAACCAGTAAGTGCGTTTATTCAATTCGACTCATATTTATAATGTATGAACTTTCGGTTATTGAGCATTAGCATTACTTCTTTGTGTCTAGTATATAACAAAATTCAATTTAATTACTAATACAGGCACATATTTGTTTAGAAATATTACTATTAATTTTGACATTTATTGTGGCATTGTTTAGGTTAGTTTGTTTAAAGATTCTTAGTTATTCTATGTTAGTTATTGTGTTGTATTTTTGGTGAAATATATTTAGTCGCCAACACGTACGATCAACAGAAGCTGTAGAAAAAGCCATTTTTTTGTCAGACAAAAATGATCAAAAAGAAGTGTAGGTACCTATTGAATCAGTCTTAAAACAGAACAGTTTATGGAATGTTTATAGCAATTGTTCGAAGTGCCTTCCTTCCATTTGAATACACTTTCGGGCGCGGTAAAGCATTTCAGACTTTTCTCTAAAATAAACTTTTTCTTTCATAGCACCCCAGAAGAAGAAATCCACGGGTGTTAGATCAGGATATCTGGTTGGTCAAGGGTTGGGGCCAAATCGACCAATCCACTGTTCGTTAAAAGTATGGTTGAGGAACGAAGTTACTCCGCTGCTACTGTGACAGGGTGCTCCTTCTTCTTCTTCTTCCTTTTATCAGCGAGGTTATGATCCGAAAATAAGGGATCACAACCCTCCCACTGTGACAAGGTGCTCCATCTTTTTGAAAGAACATCGCCCTTCTCTGAACAAGAGGAATATCTTCAAGGAGCTCCGGTAATAGTTCTCCAAGAAATACTAGGTAGCAATGGGAATTAACTCTTCGTGGAAGAACGTGCGGGCCTACTAAAGTGCTTCCTATTAATCCAGCCCAAACATTTACGCTAAACCTCCTAATAAACAACACATTTTGAAGTTGTTCACAATAATTAAATTCTTACATTTGAAAGGATCTTGTGCGTATTAAATGGGGATTGGAGTCTGACCAATGATGCAAATTATGGTGGTTTGTTACCCCATCTCTTGTGAATTGCACTTCGTCAGTCCACAGAATGTTATTGATGAAGTGCCCGTTTTCTGCTTGTTTGCGCAGTAGCCATTGGCGAAATTTCACCCTTCTTTGCGCATCTCCTGGTACTAAATCCTGTTTATATTCTCACTTAATTTTGTTTGACCATTTTTGTCTGACAAAAAAATGGCTTTTACTACAACTTTTGTTGATCGTACGTAAAAAAGTTGCTTAACATAATTTTAAGGAAATTTTTTAGCGATAAAAATTTCATGAAAAAAAAAAGTAAAAATTTTAAGAAAACTGCATTTTAAGTGAAAAAATGGAACAACAAATTTTCATTATTTTAAGTTTAAGGAGGCATAACTTTTTTGTAGCTGCACAGCTGTACCCAATGTGTTTGAAACTTGTATGCGCTACATACAAATTGTCTTTCCAAAATGTATAAGACTATTTTTGTACCTATAATAGTTTAGAAGTTATAGCGTTTAAAGTGGTTATACCTCCAAATAAGAGGTCAACCACTTTGATGGGCTATAACTTGAAATGTGGTGAGAATAGACCCGCGCCCTGCCATGCGGAACTTGCAGCGCCTAACAAAAAAGATAACAACTGTCAGGCAGACGTCTAAGGCAACAACTGTCTGGCAGGCACCTGTGGCAAAAACTGTCAGGCAGGCGCTTGGGGCTAAGTCTATTAGAGAACAGTTTTGTGCCGACCAACAGTGGGTAAGTGGTCCAACCTTAAATATATGTATATATATAAATTTTTGTTGAGTACCAAAGTACTATAACACTAAAGTAGGTAGCACTAAATCGTGCTTCGAATCGTATACATACCATTTAAGAGTTGGAGTTCAAGGCAGAACACCTTCGAAAAACCATTTCCGTCGCTTACGAAGGCAGCTGTGCCGAAACAGAGAGAAAGACCAACCGCGATTCCCCCTGGTGGAATAAGCGCCTTGAGTCACTTAGGCGTGAAACTAGGAAGCTATTCAATAGAGCTAAAATCAATGACGATTGGTGCCTTTACAAAGAAACTCTAACAAGTTATAATAAAGAACTTAGAAAATCTAAACGCGAATCTTGGAGAATTCACTGCGAACGAATTGAAAGCTTCCCCGCCGCGGCTCGCCTTCAAAAGGCCCTAGCCCAGAGTCACTCCAAGCATCTTGGCTCCCTAAAGAAACAAGATGGGGAATTCACCAGCAGTCCGGAGGAAACCTGTCAAGCGTTATACAGCCAACAGTGCGCAACCAACTGTGGTGGGGAAATATTAACCGCTATAATATGCAACCATTTTTTCCATTCATCGGTTGCTATCGTTCAAACGATGGTCGTCTGAAAAGTTACGTGATTTGCCCCCTGTTAATTCCGACCCTCATAAAAATTTTCAGATCCAGCCTTACACTAGGCTACATACCAAAAAGCTGGATGGAGGTTAAGGTGGTCTTCATCCCAAAGGCGGCAAAGTAGGCGGAGCAATTGCCCAAATCCTTTCGACCCATTGGTCTCAGTTCCTTTCTCCTAAAAACGATGGAGAAAATTTTCGATTATCATATAAGGGAAAAAATCTTATACATGATCCTCTGCATGCAAACCAATTTGCTTATCAACCTGGGAAGTCTACGGAGACAGCCATTCATAGCTTAACGCTATTGATTGCAAAATCATTAGCTGCCAAAGAAACAGCCCTATGTGCCGTCATAGATATACAGGGAGCATTCGACAACACTTCCCATGAGGCTAGCAAAAAGGCAATGATCAGGAAAAATATCGCTCCTCTAATTACAAAACTGCATCCTAACCATGCTATGTAGCAGACAAATAAGAATCGAGTGCGGAAGCTCGAATAAAGCTATAACAGCTACCAGAGGTTGCCCGCAGGAAGGAGTCCTCTCTCCCCTGCTCTGAACCTTAGTTATGGACAAACTTCTAGAGGTACTTGAAAAATCGGGGTATGCAGACGACATTGTCATCAGCGACAGAGGAAAATTTGAGGACAAAATTTCTCAACTAATGCAAGGCGCCCTTAATTTAACCTCCGATTGGTGCAGGACAAAGGGACTTACAATCAACGCCGGTAAAACTATACTTGTACCCTTTTCCTGGAAAAGGAACCATACTCTTAAGCAAATTACACTGGAAAACGTCCCAATCGACATATCCAAGGAAGCGAAATACCTAGGTGTTATACTTGACAAAATGCTCACCTGGAATTCACACCTGAACAAGGCTACCGAGAAAGCGACAAGTTTATGTGCCAGCACCTACATGGTAAAACTTGGGGGCTAACACCCAAGATAATATTATATTGGACGTACAGCGCCATTATCAAACCCATGGTCACCTATGCATCGTTGGCTTGGTGGCCAAAAACCTTGCAGGCCAAGACTCAGGAACAATTGAATAAAATACATCGTCTAGCCTGTCTGAGTATCACAGGAGCAATGAGAACGGGCCCCACGGCAGCAATGGGAGCAATGTTTAGCCTCACACCATTGGACCTTACAGTACAGAAAGAAGCTATGCTGAGTGCTCTTAGGCTGCCCAAGATCTCGGACCTCAAAATCGGCAACCTTACGGGCCATTTGAGGATTCTAGAGCATATTCAAAATGACCCTACTCTCAAAATCTCAGATACTATGCTCAAGAAATACCGGTTCTCCAGGAAATTCAATGTGGTCATAGGCGACCGCCACACATGGAGGAATGAAGGACTTGTAGTCTTTCCAAACTCTCAAACTTGGTACACAGATGGTTCCAAATTGGAAAATGGTAGCACTGGCGCAGGGGTTTATGGACCCAGGTTCCAACGTGCGGCAGCGCTAGGGAAATCTCCAACAATATTTCAGGCAGAAGTCCATGCAATCGAGCTCTGTGTACGAGAATGTCTGCGAAGAAGGGTCGAGGGTACTCGTATCTACTTATATCCTCTCGGACAGCCAGGCAGCACTTATGGCTCTGAAATCGTACACGGTAGGATCAAAACTTGTATGGGACTGAAAAGCCTACTCGAAGATCTCGCATCGAAAAACACCGTCACTGTGGCCTGGATGCCAGAACACGAAGGCTTCGAGGGCAACGAACGGGCGAACTACTTAGCGAGAAGTGGCGCTAGTCGCCCACTAGTCGGTCCTGAACCCTATTTTGGAGTCACGCGGAGTAGCGCAAAGATATAAATATAGATATGGGGGGATGATTGTTATGCAGGGTTCTGGGTCAAACTCAAGGGCCTAAGACAGGCAAAGAAGTTCATAAATCTCAACCATTGTAAAGCTAAAAAGCTACTCGAGCTTAGGAAAGCAGACTTAAGAATCTTAGCAGGCTACTTGACTGGTCATTGCCCACTCAGGTACCATCTGCACAAGATAGGAGTAGCAGATACAGATTAATGCCGGCTGTGTGGTGAGCAAAAAGATACGGCGGAACATATTCTTTGTGAATGCCCTATGGCCGCAAGAAAAAGACTTCTCCATCTCGGGAGGGCTTTATTGAGTACCTCTGACTTCTGGAACATTGAGCCTGGAGCTTTGTTGAGGTTTATCAAAAGCCTTAATCAAGTTCTCAGCTAAACATCGGCTGGCACAATCGATCTCATAGGTCGCAGTGCATTCAAGGCCCTAGTATAGTACAGTATAGTAAAGTAGTGAGCAAACTGCTGAACTGATGGTATCCGTCGTGCTTTGCTGCGACTAACAAAAGAGAATTTGAAAAAAGAGAATACTAAAGTATTGCACCGATTTTGACCAAACTTCACAGAAATACTTTCGGGCTAATACCGAATACTGCTTGCAAATTTGAGCTCAATCGGTTCAGTGGTTTCGGAGTCCATAGCATAGAAACATAGGTACACACACTATTTCGCATGGAATAAAGCACTTTTAGTTTTACCCAAATTTTCCAATTTTCCGGGAAAATTTTCCAATGTGAAACCAATGAAAAACCTTACTCGGACTATTACGAATATTCTAAAAGAAAAATTGCCCAAATCGGTCCAGCCGTTCTCAAGTGATGCGATGACCAACGAACAGCATTTCATTTTTATTTGTATAGATAAATTCGTGAAACATTCAAATAAAACAATTCAAGTTCTTAGGAAGATAATATAAGAAAGGTTGGGTATTCAGTATTTATATAAACTAAAAAATAGCGTTTAATGCCATATTCAATTGGCTAAAACAATACAAAATAAAATTTATGGGTGGGGTGACCCTTTAAGAATTTTAAATTTAGAACAAAGCAAAAAATTAACTATAAACATACAAGAAACATAATCCAAAAATATTTCAATAAAAATCAAAAGTAATTGTAAAAAAATTATAAAAGAAGGAAAGAATGAAAACATAGATTACAAAGATTAGACCAAAACATTAGAAATACAAGATTTTAACGTAGCATAATCAAAGCTGAAGAGCCACATTTTCACGCATTTTAAGAACATTCCAGGTATTGTAATTGTCCTGATAGATTGAGGGAGTTCATTAAATAGTCCATAAGACAAAACAGAAAAAAATTACGGTATGCAGTGGTACGGAAATTGGGTACAGATTAGAAAGGTTTCCACGAAGATTATAGCAAGAAATTAAACAAAAATTACGACTGTCAGACTTCATAGAAAATATTGTAGGCATCTTATAACAATACAAGTGACGAACAGGAAGAATTTTCAGGGCACAGAACAAAGGAAAGCTAAAATGTCTGCCAGACTTTCGACAAATTTTTCTTGCGACATACTTCTGCAAAATCGACAGCGGTTGTATTTTATTACAATACACACCCCCCAACAAGCAATTCCATATTGTAACTTGGAATGGAAAATACCATAATAAATCGTTTTTAAAAGCTTGGTAGAGCAAACGTTACGTAAATAATAAAAATGTCGAATGGTGCATCGGAAATACTTTTTCAAAGTATCAGCGTGATTCGCAAAACTCATCCTAGAATCAAGGGTAAGCCCTAGATATTTAAATTCGTCTACTCTCTCTACTAGAAAGCATTTATCACTACAAGTTAGATTGTAACAAAAAGAGGGAGAGGAAAACCCAGACGAACAATAGCAATTAGACAGGTTAACCAACGTCATCAGCAAAAGCAGCTGGTGAACCCTTGGAATTAGGAGCAAAGAGTGAATTGATATAGACCAAAAACAAAACTGGGCCTAGCACAAAGCGTGGGCGCCGTGGCGTAAGTGGTTAGTGTGTCGGATCACTACGCATGAGGTTCCAAGTTCGAATCCCGGAAAACACCAAAAAGTTTTTTCACGGTTCCACCTCTCGCGAGCGTCTGACAAACATCCGAGAGTATTGTTGTCCCGAAAAAGCTTCTCAAATCGCCGTTCGGATACGGCACTAAATTATACGTCCCTTCCATTCGTGTAAAAAATATAACGCACACAACATGAGTAGTTGCGAGAAGCTAGACCCTGGCACTTTTAAAGAGCTGTTGCGCCAAGTATTTATTTTTATTTTACAGAGCCTTGAGGAACACCCAGCTTTAAGAACCTTATTTCGCTCCTTATATCATCTATCTTCACTCTTTGCGACATATTTTCAAGATACGACCTAAACCAGTGAAGTATGAATCCACGAAATCCAGCTTTTTTCCAGTTTTCCCAACAAGAAATTTTGGTTGACCATGTCGAATGCCTTGGTAATGGCAATAAACAAACCAACCGTACATTTTTTCCCATCGAGGTGTGACATTATTTGAGAACAAAACTGTAAAAGCCCATCTTCGGACGATTTGCCTTTGAGAAAACCAAATTGAACTGAATTGAAAAAACTTGTTTTATCTAAAAACTCATTATTCTATTTTATATTCGTTTTTCAAAAATTTTCCTAAAAACAGAAAGAACTGAGATGGGCCTGTAGTTCCCAATTTCCGCAGCGGAACCTTTTTTGAGTAAAGGAATCACATCTGCACATTTAAGACCTTCAGGAAAGACCCCGTCAGACACGCAACGATTAAAAACATTTGCCAATACATCCACTATAAAACATGTAATTTTTTTAAGTACACAATTTGAAGTACCATCGGCTCCGCACGAAGTCAAATTAGGTAAAGTACCAATAACTTTCAAGATTTCGGAAGAAGTTATAGGCTGGAAACAAAACTACTACTATACAATGGTTCAGCACATCCGCAAATTGAAGGACAAGTAGTACAACAAATCGATTGGACAGGCCACGGTTGAAGACTGCAGCCAATCTTTGCAAAATAACAATTAAAAGCATCAGCAATAGCGAGTTTGCCATACACTTCAGAGTCATCAACATGTAAAACAGCGGGTTTTTAGAAGTAGTGGATTTATTCAGTAAGCTATTTACTACTCGCCACTCATTTTTCAAATTACCCTGTGCAGAGCTGAATTGAGCATGGTAATAGTTATCGCGGCAAATAGGAATCTCTTTTTTTAGCTCATCACATAATTTCTTATACTTTCTTTTTAGACCGTGGTTATCAGGATACTTATTGCACTTTATTCTGAGCTTGTTTTTTCCTATAACTTTGTTTAATAGTAATCTATATATCCAAGGTTTAAGTCTTTTTACTAACTTTTCGGAGGGCAAAAATGAGGAACAAGATAAGATATGCTTTTTAAGCAAATCAATGAAGAATGGATAAGCGGTAGATGAATTGCTACAAGCATAAACGTCTACCCAAGATACATAGCATAAATTATTTTTTAGTCTATCAAAATCAATTTTCACTCTTTTTTGCAAGAAATTAGAAGATCCGTAAAATTTAGAATTTGAGATTGTTACTTAGAGTCGCGTCATACAGCGATCAGTAATTTTCAAGTCAAATACGCATTTTTCGCAGTCATTGAGCGCAACATTACTGAGGCGCCCATAAATATGATCCAGACAGCTTCCCGAAGCAAGCGTAGTGGGGTCATTAATGAAGCATGTTAGACCATTTTTTTTTTTTTTTTTTTTTTTTTTTTTTTTTTTTTTTTTTTTTCGTGGGTAGGTGAAAATCTTCATGAGACACTATGAGACCGTGTACTCATAGTAGTGTCAGATTTCTACTGACTAAAAACACCCTTCCCTTCGTTTTGTTTACTACGACTAAGTTTGACCTTATCAAGTAGTTTAAGCTTCAGATTTATATTCGCGTGAGGCAGGTAGATTTTCAATAAAAGCACCTGCTGAAACCGTCATGACATGCGGCTTTTTGTCTTATAGCGCTAATTCGAACGGTTTCGTTCTTTGAAGTCGGCGCGTAAGATTTGTCACATCCAAAGTTTGGAGTATGGCACAGTTGCAATGGCCATGAAGACGAATACGAAGCTTGCGAGCGAAGTTTTTTATTTCGTCCTCCACGGTAGCTATCCCTAAGTCTCTGTGGATATCATTGTTTCTGATATACCAGGGAGCGTTCACGATTATTCTTATAATTTTATTTTGCAATGATTGTATGAGATTCCTATTGCTTGGTTTGGTACAACCCCAGAGTTGTATACCGTACGTCCACACGGGTTTAAGCACTTGCTTATACAGAAGCAGTTTGTTATATACGCTTAGTTTGGAATATCTTCCAATTAGCCAATACATTTCTCTAAGTCGATTTTCGACTTCGTCACGTTTCTTTTTAACGTGAGGTTTCCATTTAAGTTTCGCGTCTAGTGTCATTCCCAGATATTTAGCTTCGTTTGCATGCGGTATTTGTACCGAGTTAATGAAAACGGGAAGGTTGATTATTTTCTTGTAAGTGAAGTTAACATGCGTCGATTTGGTCTCGTTAAGAACAATGCGCCAAGTTTTTGTCCACTCACAGATTTTATCCAAGGCTCGTTGGAGTTTTATGGTTGCTGACTCGATTGAACTTTCCGTTGCCAAAATAGCCGTATCGTCCGCGAACGTAGCTACAATAGTGCCTTCAGTTTGAGGTATGTCCCGAGTGTACAGCAAGAATAAGATAGGCCCAAGGACACTTCCTTGCGGAACTCCGGCGGCGATTTCTTTAAAATCAGAATATTCAGTTCCGTGCTTAACACGAAAAAGTCTGTTTTTAAGGTACGATTCTAAGATCTTATGAAGTTGCTCCGGAAGGATTCGTCTTAGCTTATAATTCAATCCATCGTGCCAAACCCTGTCGAAGGCTTGAGATACGTCAAGAAAAGCGCTAGAACAAATCTTTTTCTCCTCAAGGGCTTTTTCAATTTCGTCGGTTATTCTATAAACCTGGTCAATTGTGGAATGCTTGATTCTGAACCCGAATTGGTGGTCAGGTATTAGGCGTCTCTCTTCAATGACCGGAAGAATCCGTTTCAGAAGGAGTTTTTCAAATACCTTCGATATTATTGGTAGTAGCGATATCGGTCTGTACGATTTTTTGTCATTTGGAGATTTTCCCGGTTTCGGAACCATTATGACTTCTGCGACTTTCCATTGATTTGGAACGTATAATAATCTAATGGAAGCATTTATTAAATAAAGCAATTTTAATAGTGCCTTTTTTGGTAATTCCTTGAGGATTTGTCCGGTTATTAAATCATAGCCAGGAGCTTTATTGTTCTTCAGGTTTTTTATTGCCTGGCAAAGTTCTATAAGTGACACACTTTTTATTCTAAGGTTGTCAGATGTCGTAGTCGTACCGGTAAAATCGTCTACCAATGTTTCTCCATCAAATGGCTTAAAAGTTTCTTCTAAGTGCTCGGCAAATAGATCCGCTTTTTCTTTGTCACCTTTTGCCCATTCGTCGTTGTTTTTTCTTATCGGTGGCGAATGTATTTGCGGTTTTTTAATTCTTTTGACAGCTTTCCAGAGCGAGTAATTAGTAGTTTTTTCGGCGGTTAAACCTTCAAGATAAGCTGAAGTCTCTCGGTTTTTTAGGTCTTGGATCGCTTTTTTAAGCTTATTGCATAAGAAATTCGAGTGGGTTTTATGCTGGGGAGCGCGAGTTTGTTGCCATATTTTGCGTGCTCTCCTCTTTTCTCGAATAAGTTCTTTTATTTCCGGCGGATAATAAGCTTCATTGCATGGGACTTCTTTCCTCCTTAAAGGTGTATTTTTCCACGCGGCATTTTGTATTGATTCAATAAATTTGCCGAGCTCATCTTCTATTTCGAAGGGTGTTTTGAGCGATACATTTAAGACAATATTTTCTTCGCAATCAGTTCTAAAGTCGCGCCAGTTAGTTTTTTTGTTAGTTAATCTAGGCACAGCTTCTACTGTCATTAGTCGGTCACTTATTGTCAAGATTACCGGCGAGTGATCGGAGGAGAGATCAAAGCTTTCCTCTACTTTCGCAAAATTTGAAGATACTCCTTTCGCTACGAAGAAGTCTATTAGGTCCGGTGTTTTTGCTGTATCAGAGGGCCAATACGTCGGTTTCCCCGTCGAAAAGAAATCAACCCCGAATTGCATACCGGCTTCGTACAGAAGTCTGCCTTTCCGTGAATTGGATCTGGAACCCCAAAAGGTGTGTTTTGCGTTGAAATCGCCACCTATAATGAAATTCGGTCCAAGTGAGTCAAGGAGACGTACAAAGTCGTTACTTCGAAACGTGCATCGCGGAGGACAATAAATGGACGCGATGTTGAAATATGAGTGCCTATTCTTAACTCGAACTGAGCTTGTTTGCATTGTATCGATTTCAATCGTCGTATTTATGGAGTGCTCAATGCAGTCTTTAATGAATAAGGAGGATCCGCCTCTAGCTCTTCCGGAAGGGTGGTATGCGTGATAAGCACGATACCCTCTTATTTTTACTCCGGATTCCTTTGTCAAATGAGTTTCAGAGATCAAGCAAATGTCAATGTTGTCATTCCGTAAGAATACTTCTAATTCGGCGTTTTTTTGTAGAAGGCCGTTTGCGTTCCATGTTAAAATTTTTAGTAACTGATTCATATTCATATGGGAGTTCTTTTCTGGCGAGGTTTTAACTCGAGCTTGCTCAATTTATCAAATATGACTTTGTTTACCTTCGTTTGCTCCTCAAGTTTCGCAAGAATTATAGAGAAGACTTGGGAGACTGGGTCTACCGTAACACCGCTTTGCTTGGTTTCTAGCGACGCAGCTTGAGCATATGTTAGCGTCTCTGGAGATTGTGGCTTTTCCTTTGATTTTGCCGAAGGAACTTTACTTTGCTCGACTCTCGTCTTAAGTTTGACGTGTTTATTGACGGTCGTTACCCTTGGCTTAGCGATTTCACGACTATTTTTAACCGGTTCTGCGTTCTGGCGTTGAATATTTTTAAATGTGTCTCGCCTTTTTTGAAGCTCTTTTGCCACTTCGCAACCTCGATAGTTCGCTGGGTGCTTTCCTTTGCAGTTAATGCAGGTAGCCGGGGCCTGCTTATTTAGGTCACACTTTTCTGAGAGATGGTTACCAGCACATTTTACGCATCTCGGCTCTTTTTGACAATACGACTGTGTGTGATTAAAGCCTTGACAGCGTTTACACTGAGGTATCGATCTCGTACTCGTACGCATAGGCTCAATCTTGACTACGATATTCAGAATAGTTTTAACGTTATAAATATCGTCTACATTTTCGCTCCTGTCAAATGTAAGCATAAAGAGCGGAAGTCCATGCTTGACCATGATTTCCTGGCCTTGTTCCGTTTGTTGCTTCACCTTTTTGAGAATATTGACGGCATTAAGAATTTTCAAACCTTTAGCTTTGAGGTCGTTCATTACGTCGTCTTTTGTGCACGAGGGGTGGAGACCCCTTGCTATAACACGCAGTGGTCTTTCTGACTTATTTTCATAAGTATACCACTGGATTTTTTCCGTGTTTAATTTTTGTGATATTGCTCGGTAGCCATCGGAGTCATCAACGTTAATTTTCCACGCATTGTTCCTGAGTGACGTTACCTTGAATTTCGATGTCGTCGTACCTTTAAGAAGGCAATGTAGCTTACTGTAGTCCGTTATGCCAACGACGTTTATTGCAGGCGGAGGACGTGCTTTAGCTTGAGTTTGTTTTGGCTTCGGCTCATTTTGCTTGTCTTCTTTTCGCGGCTCGATTTCGGGCGAAGAGCCGGCTCTGCGTTTTTTGCTAGGTCTTTTCTTTAAGACGCAATTCGTTTCGCGTGCAAGCTCTTCTTCGTCCGTGTGATATTGTGGATTAGCTGCGCGGGGAGGGGAATCTTCGCGTTCTTTTTGTAAAAGCGAGTTCTTTAGAAGCTTGTTTTCCTCTCTCAGCATGTCTACCTCTTTTTTGAGCTCTTGGTAGAGCCGATCCATTTCATCAAGCCTATTGCGAAGTTCGTTATTTTCCTTCTCAAAGCTTTTACATTTCTCGGACTTTTTTTCCCGGAGACATTCGGTCTTGATGGTGGAGACCGAGGTACCCTTGAACTTTTTATAAAGGGATTTATCAATTGCAATAATTGGCTCTCCCCAGAATCCGTAGAGCCTACCTCCGAAGAGGGTGGATTTTCCAGTGAACCTGGACTGCCACCTGGGGTATTAAATCTTTTCGTTTTACTCATTGCATTTTTTTGTATACACTTTAAGCCCGGTATACGAAGGGTGGATTTTAGTCGCCTCTTACGACAGGCATGCCTACCTCGGGTATATTCTAACCCCTACCCGAAGGGGGGTTAGACCATGAGAAGCCAGTAATGCCAATTGAAGTCACCTACAATAATTCAATTTTTCGATTTTTCCCTAGTTAAGAGGTCAGAAAACTCATTTAAAAAATGCACAACTTTAAACATATGCAATCAATAGACACATAAAAACACATAAATAACATGGTTAATTTCAACGGAAACCTTTAAAACATCAGCACTCAATAAATCAACACACAAGACATCATGAATTAAGTGTTCCTCTTTAACAAAACAACCAACTCCACCTGCACCGTAATTTTCATTAGTTTTAGAAACAAACTTGAACCCGGGCAGAAAATAATCGTTTTTCTCAAAGTCATACTCGTAGATCCAAATTTCAGACACAAAACCAATATCTGGAACGCAGGCAAAAGAATCAAGGTGAGTGACAAGAGATGAAAAATTTTGTCTCATACTTCTAATGTTCTGATGAACAATAAAAAATTTGTCATTGCAGAAGGAACTATTCTTAAAGATATTATCACAGTTGGAATTACTTAAATTAGAAGGGGAAAATACATCAAATTAAACTGTATCAAAATTCATTAATTAAAACAGAAAATCAAAAGCACTAAATGAGTGCAAGATCATTAAAAGATTTAATGGAAATGACTTTTCCCCCCTCAACCTTTCTCATAAGAATTTGACCATTATTAAACCATATATATTTTCCGCCTTTTTGTTTCATTGATTCTTTCGTCTTCATTCGGAGTGGGTAAATTTCGTAAGAGCATCGTTGATGTATATTCCAGTACCGCTCTCTTTTCTGCTGCTGCTGCTACCGCTGCTGACGAGATGAGCATCGATGCCAGTCGTATGTATGTTGAGAATATTTTTCTTATTCCTCTTTGCGCACATTATTCGTTGTTTTGTTGTTAGACTAGCAAATCTTAAACAGATGATCGATTTCAATACAGACGAGGAGGATTTTGTTTGTGTTTTCTTTACATAACATTTCTCAATTTCACTATCGGGAACATCGATGGACAAGGCTTTGGAGAAAATTTGTTGTGCCGTACTGATAAGGTTGGTGTCATTGACATTTGAGACACCCACAATTTCAATTGAATTATTTAGAACGTGTTGTTGTTGCCAGTTTAGCTGCTCTCCAGAACATTGACTCTCGATTTAAGCTCCGCATTTTCAGTACGCAACTCATTTATCTGAAGCGAGAACCGATGATTAATTTCCTCCAACTTAGAAAGTTTTGCGTAGATCATCTGAAGAGTGTATTGACCATCGCTAACATTGTTGTGCGTGGACTCTTCAACTGTTAAGAGGGTGTTGCTTCTTCTTGCTTGCAGAACATTGGCGTTAGTTAAAGTCGGCGCACTGCTATTTTGCGGCTTGGGTACCACCGGCACTGGCATATGAAGAGAACGGCGTCTTAACCCTGCACAATTGCCTCAACGAAAGGGCTTAGCACTGGATTTTCAAAAATCGACGTCTTCGTCCGTAATATTGACACATGCATAATGAAAAAAATGTTTGCAATCATTGCAGTTAATTTTTGTAGGACAACTACGATAAATTTTTTTTGAACACACTGAGCAATTCATCTTGTAAAAAGTTCGTAATTTTACATAGGTTCTTAGTAATGCGCACCCCACGACAATCAAGAGAGAACTCCGAACTATCTCTAAGGCGATTGCATAGTCGGTTAAGGACCGTTTTATGCTGCGGTGCACGAGTGATTTGCCATTTCTTTCGTGCTTTTCTTTTCTCCTTCACCAGTTCAATGATTTCTCTGGGATACTTTTCGTTGCGGTTGATCTTATAGCTTCTAGAAGGAGTGTTTCTCCATGCCGCTCTTTGGATTGCTTCCATGAAACGGTGAACTTCGTCTTCTAGTTTACAAGGTGTTTTAAGTGATACATTTAAAGCCATATTTGTTTCGCAATCATGTCTAAAGCACTCCCAGTTTGTTCTATTGCTAGTAAGTCTTGGAGGTCCTGTTTTCTTGATCAGCGCTTCTCCAAGTAATAAAATTACCGGAGAATGGTCAGAAGAGAGATCAAAACTTTCTTTAACTGTAATAAACTTCTCGTTAATGCCTTTTGTAACGAAAAAATCAATAAGATCGGGAATTTTTTCTGAGAACATAAAAGTAGGCTGCTGTCGAGATTAAGAACCTTGTGCAGACAGTTTACTGAAAGACAGAACAGGGAGGAAATTAGGATGCTGAAATCGTTGATTAGAACTCGAAGTAAATTAAAGAAAACTACAGACTTTCTACAAATACCGAGGAGCTGAGAAAATATTTTCTTCTTACACTTAGATATTTTTCTATTTAAGGAGAGTATGTTTCATTAAGCTGTTACTAATACCCTTGTACTGATACTCCGGCAACCTTAATTCTAGAATCCTTGACAGTTATAATCTTCGTGGAAATTCTTTGCATCTAGCTCTGCGCCTGTATTTTGCACTACTTCGTTTCGTAATTTGCATACCGTGTTTTCTTGTTGTTTGTTAAATAAATGACCACAGTGCCTTCGAGCAACAAGTTCACCAAACATTTTTTGACAGAATTAAAAAATTTGCTATATAGATAGATTTTCATTTGGTGATCCAGAATCTCTCTTTAATGTCCAGTCCTAGATAACTTAATATGTGTATTTAAATCCATAATGCTGTACGAGTAACTTTGAAAATGTATCTTATTCTTTTCTTCTTTTTTTTATGCCTTTATTTGTTTTTATTTTCGCTACTATTATTTCAATTTTTTTTTAAATTGCTTTAAATTGAATTATTATGAATTTTTCTTTCTATTTGCCTATTCACCCCATCCACATATAAAATTATCAAACTAATTTTTTTTAAGTGACATTCAATATTTTTCTTAAATATTGATTGTTTCCACTATTTCATTTATTGAATTTGTATACTTAGCCTAAGATGATTTTTATAAAGTTTGAGAAATAAATGTAATATCAAATAAATAAAATAATAAATAATAAATGTGCATTGGGACAGAAAAATGTAGGCTGTTAGATCCAACCCAAGTAGTAGTATAGTAAAGGTATTGTGATTTTATTTTACGATAAAAGAACTTAACAAATGTTTGTAATTTCACAAATTTTGACATTGGCATTTGACGTCAGCCAGAAAAGAGAGATTTAACTTTTATGATTTTTAATCTAATTGCAGTACATAAATTAATTTTAGGATACAATTTCCTTTAAAAGGTTTCGTCTAATATTTGTTTGCGATACTTTCGAGCAATACTTAGGTAACTGTCCAAAACTTTCCAGTCTTGACCATTTAGAATAGCTTTTTATCTGGTTTGTCGGTAACTCGTTTTCCTCCCAATGCGCTCTTCTTATCTCCCTTAGGATGAGACATATTCCGATGAAGTGATGGATGTCTTCTCTAACTGGTAGATTACACAAAGAGCACTCCTCGTTGCGTTCGGATCTGTATGGCTTATAATTTAAATTTAGCAGTTCGCCTCTAGCCTTAAAAATTGTGGAGATTGTTTCTACGCTGTTTTGGTCGTTGAAATAGTTTTTCTCTGCTAGGTTGTGTTGTAGCGTTCGATACGTATGGTTTGGCTTTCCTGTGTTTGGGCTTTAACATTATCCCTGGTGGATAGCTCTATTTTTATGAGCAAGTCCTGTAGGCGTTCCCTCCACGATGCTACATTATCTTTCTCCAATAACACATCATGTTCGCTGCATAATCTAATCTTTTCACTGAAGAACGGTTACGGGGACCTCTTTTAGCGCAACACCCCACGTCCATGATGACGTCAACATTATGTGGATCATATTGACGTAGAGATCTGGAAAGAAGAGAGATACTCTACTCTCTTTCCATGACTCCGAAAAAAGCTTATCTTGACGTACAGATATGGAAAAGAGAGTGATATTCTACTCTCTTTCCAGAGAGAGACAGAGAGAGACAGAAAAGATTAGAAAAGGACGACACATAAGAAGAGAAATAGCTACAGAAATAGAACAAAGAAAAATCAGACAGAACAAAGAAAAATGAGTGAGACAAAGAGTACGTAGGGGAACGAGAATCTGAGCTGAAGCTAGACATAGGTCAATGCACTGCAGAGTCGGTTTTTTTTTGCGATATTTGGGCCAATTTTAATTAATTGGGTAAGTGGTGCCAATAAAAGCTAATTTTTGCATTTTTGTGAACTAGGGCTGATACTTCGGCGGTGACATATAAAGCCAACCCCAGCTATAGGCATACATATATATATAATATATTCAATTTAGAAAATCGACGTTACAGAGGTACGTAAAATAGTAAAAGGGGGTCTTGGACTTCGGTGGGCTAATTTTTTTTTTGTACTTCTATAGGCGCTGAACAAGTGTAACCCTACGGGGGTAGTTCAGGCCGTTTCTGCCGTTTTTTTATATGTACGTATGTACCATAGCCAGGCGTGGAGCGTACCTCACGCTCACCATAGACAAGGCTATATTTCTGAGGGGCAAAAAAATATATATATATATAGTGGAATCCCGAAGTCGCAAGGGACTCACACAAGATACATATGTACATATATATACCTCTTGAACAGTGAGCCACCTTTGGCGCAAGCATCTGGCGCGATAAGCCCGACAGCAAGACAGGGTGCCACCCTACACACACCGATGAACATATATGCACATATATCGAAAACCAAGCTGACCCTGTCTGGTTTCCGCCCACCGAAAGGGGGTGCTCCGAGGGACAGAAGCAGTGTTTTTTCGTGCGAACATTTGAACAACTTTAAAAAAAAAAAAAAAATTTTTGTAGTTAAACCAGAACCCAACGAACGTATATACATATGTATTTGCTCGGGTTATATAACTAAGTTTCTTTTTTTTTCTTTTCTTGTGAATTTAAAATTTTTGAAAAACTCGTAATTTAGTGAATAAGGTTAGGGTTAAGATTAAAAAAAAAATAAAAAAAAAATGTGTTCTGTCCTTAAAGTGCTCAGTGTTAAATAACGCGTTTACAGTGAAATTGTGCATCAGACTTTCATCCTACTTGTGCTGCCGGCAGGACGACGAGGATCGCAAAAAACCGTGAGTAACTCAGTTTTCTTTACGACCTCTGTATACTTAGAGGTCAAACACAATAAGTACAGAACCATCTTTTTTTTGTATTTTCTTATACATACATACATACATACATATATATATCCTTTTCCTTTTGTTTTATTTTTATTTTATTTTTGAATTAAACATTAATTTGTGAGTTATTTGGTTAGGTTAAGTTTATGATAATAAGGCTGGAAAGGCTTATATATACAAATCATTTTTGTGCTAAAATTGAGTTTTGGTGGTGAAGATGCACCTGTAGATTCTTTTCGCGACTGGTGTGTGGACAATGGACCAGCCGACCTCTATTAGAAGAACTATGACGTGACAGAACGACCACAAACGCTGACGACATGACCTGACCTTTGACCTACGCTTCTCTACTACGAACAATTAGTGGTTTTGACTGGAAGGTACTTCGAGGGGCCATTTCCCATCGATTCTGGCCAGGGAGATGCCATTGGTTCGTGCTTTGGAGCATGAAGGGGTGGGCAGGCCAACCTTTGCCACCAATATCAGGCATGCCTCGGGTTCTTGGTGAACCTTTGGAAGGGAGAGACTCCGGGAAGGAAGAGTCGCGCTAGATAGGTTAAGTTAGTGGTAAGGGGGTAGCTTAGGGGTTAGCTTAAGTCGTTAGGTTAGTATAGGCTTAGTTTAGCTTTAGTATAGGTTTAGTAACGCGTTTTTTTCGCCCCGATTTTCTCCCTACTAAGGGCATAAGTTCAAGGGCATTTTCTTTTCATCCTTTCTATCCTATTCTTTTTTTGTCCGTCCGATGTCAATTTAACGTAGCTTTCTTTTCTATCTTAAGTTTTTATTTTTTTGGCACGATATAAAATGTTTGGTGAGTAGGGGTGTATGGTGGGGTTGACAAGAACTTCCCCGTCTGACGAGCTTAAGCCGAGCAACCGCGAGCGTGCCACCGTCCTCCACACCTACACCAAAGATGCCTCCGTTGCCCTTTGCAACTCCCAACAGAACTGCATCTTACGATGAACAAGATGCTTTGCAACTATATGAGGTAGGCGTTGATTAGGTAGCGACATTGCTTTCAGGATATATAGAAAATGTAGTCCAAGTGTAAAAATATATGAGGGAGGTAATCCAGTCTCGAGGTGGATCATGTAGTTTGGGGAGTTTTCGGGTAGTCTAAAGATTATTTTTTCGAAATACCTCAACAGTTTCTCTACCTCCTCATATTGAAGGATTCCCCATACTTGAGTCGCGTAGCACATGGTCGACCATGGTCACCACCGCTTCGTAGATTTTATACTTTGTGTTCAGGGCAATGTTCCTTTTGCGAAGTAAGCCCTTCAAATTGCAGTTTATTGCCCTTTTAGCTTCTTTAAGTTTCTCCTCCAAATGCTTTTTGAACGTCAGTCGATAGGTTAAGATGACTCCAAGATATTTATAGTCTTTGACTAACTCAAGTTCTTCGTTCTGAAAAAAACACTTTTCATCTCTCGCCAAGCCGCCCGTCCCATTTCGTTCGTTGGTATTGACATTCAAGTTCCATAGACTGCGGTACAGCTGTAATTTGTTGATCATCGATCATCGATATTGGGGTTTCCGACAGGATGACGACGTCGTCTGCGTACATAAGAAGCTTTATTCTAAGCCCGGCGAAGTCGATACCTCCTGGTAGAAACGTTGGTAGATAATCTAGGAATAATGAAAACAGTAGGGGACTCATAAGGCAACCCTGCTTAACACCCGAGAGCGATTCAAACCAGTGAGACATATCTCTTCCATCACAGACTGCTGTTCTATTCTTCTCGTAGAGACTTTGTATTACCTTAAGGACCTTTGCCGACACTCCCCGATTACTAAGCTTGAAGTAAAACGATTTTCGGTCAATGGAGTCAAATGCTGCTTTGAAGTCCATAAAGAACGCATATAGTTTTTTCCCTTGTCTAAGTAGGTTCTGGCAATACTTATCAGCGTAAAAATATAGTCCACTGTGGAATAGTTTTTTTTGAAACCAGCTTGGACCTCGCTTAGTATGCCATTCATTTCAACCCAATCTGTCAAACGATCCTATATGATTCCCGTAAATAATTTCATTATTGCGTTTAGGAACGATACACCTCTATAGTTGTTTTGGTCGCTAGGCTCTCCAACCCAAGTATGTTCCCACAAATAATGAGAACGACCTTAAGCGTCTTAAAATCGCCCGAAAAACGAACAATGTACAAAAATGGTAAACTGTGAAACAGTGAACCATGTCCCATTCGAATCGAATCACTTGGATATACGAGATCGTTTCACTCAATAACAACAACAAATATAAAGCAGACAAATTGGTTGTTTATACTAATAAATTTTTCTTATTACTTGTGCTTGAGTGCCCCAAGGTGTTGCACGTGCCACAGGCAAAAAAAAATATATTGTCTTGTTTTGGTGCCTGTTAACAAATATTCTAAATTACCGTTACATTATTTCTCCGTTAAGCCAAATCAGATAACAGCGTGCTTTAAAGATCCACGGTATTTTATTTTAACTACATTTGTCCGTCACCCCCTTCGGTAGGGGTTAGAATATACCCGAGCTAGGCATGCCTGTCATAAGAGGCGACTAAAATCCACCCTCCGTATACCGAGCATAGTGGATACAAAAAAATGCAATGAACAAAACGAAACGATTCAATACCCCAGTTGGCAGTCCAGGTTCACTGGAAAATCCACCATCTTCGGAGGTCGGCTCTACGGATTCTGGGAAGAGCCAGTTATTGCAACTAATAAATCCCCTCTTAAAAAGTACAAGGGTATCTCGATCTCCACTAGCAAGATCGAACGTCCCCGGAAAAGAAGTCTGCCGGAAGCGCAAGCGCGTGAAAAAACGGGACTCAGTGAAATTGAAGAGCTTTGAGGAGGAAAACGACGTACTACATACCAAGCTTACCGAAATGGAGCTACTCTATCGTGAACTTAAAAAAGAAAATACAGTTAGCCCACATCGCTCACCTAGTCGCGAATACCAGACGGATGAAGAAGAGCTAACACGTGAAACGAATTGGATCGAAAAGAAAAGACCTAGCAAAAAACGCAAAGCTGGTTCCTCACCGGAAGTCGAGCCACAAACAGATGGAAAGCGCAAGAAGTTGCAACAGAAGCCTCAACAAATAAAACTACGTCCTCCGCCACCGATAAACTCGTTGGAATTACGGACTATAATAAATTGCATTGCCTCCTTAAAGGAACGCTGCCATTGAAATTCATGGTGACACCTCTCCGAAACAATACGTGGAAAATCAATGTCGATGATGCCGACGGTTACCGAGCAGTGTCCCAAAAATTGAATGCCGAGAAGATTCAGTTATATACTTATGAAAATAAGTTAGACAGACCACTGCATGTTGGAGCAAGCGGTCTCCACCCCTCGTGCACTAAAGAAGATGTAATGAACGACCTTCAAGGGAAAGGCTTTACAATTCTTGATGCAGTCAATATTATCAAGAAGGAGAAGCAACCGTCAGGAAAAATTGGTAAAGCGTGGTGTTTGTGTTTTAATGGGCGATGAAAATTGTGTGAATGTAGTTTAGATAATTGATTTTGATACAAACCATACAAACCATATCGAAAAAAAAACTTATCCCGAAAAAAACCATTACATGCCCTTCCTTGACCAGGAGCAATCAGCGACAACGACGGCGGCGATATCCCGAGAAGAATGTGTGTTGTTTGTGTGTATGAATGTTTGATTAATTGTGTGATGTGTGTGTGTGTGTGTGTGATAAAAAAAGGTGTGTGATTTTGTATTTTGTATTGTGTATTATAAATATGTAATGTGTTACAAATTTGAATGCATAAAGTGTAATGTGTAACAAAGAGCAAATATGTTTGAACTGTACTGATTGCTGGCTGAATCACGAATGCTGTGAAGCAGCAAATTCTTCATTGGCACCAGCGAGAATGCAAAAAAAGTTAACGTTAGTATATTATGTATGAAGTAAATAATGAGTAGCAAGAGTACAAACAGTTGTAATTTACGATATTAGAAAAAATGATATTGAAAAGCTAACATTGTGATAGAGTAAAGTTGTTGATGTTTGGTGCCTAATTGAGTATAGATTACATTATCAAACACCCAGCCCCCCTAAAAGACTACAGGCTTTTAGTAATTGGCAAAGGAGCCACCTTGATCGAAGGACGAATATAATCGAAGTGGTATGAACTTCCATTGAATGTTATCCTTTGCTAAATGGTCGATGATGATGGAATTGTGATGTTGACTGCAAAGGTGTTTGTAAAGCTCTTTCAATAGCCGCATAGCTCCATGAAAATTGGTTCCGTTATCGCTCCAAATTTCAACGGGTTTATCACGACGGGCTGTAAAACGATCCAGGGCCAAAAGAAACGATGCTGAAGACAAGTCGCCAACGAGCTCTATATGAAGGGCCTTTGTCACGATTGATTGGATGCTTTTCAGAATAATTTAAGTTCGAGTGTTCTATGCGACCGCCGACACGAAGAATACCAAGGGAATCAATAAAGGGGCTTAAGAACATGAATTTACTTTTCAAGGATAATTCTGATTTATTTTTAAGGGTTGTGATTTCATTTTGAAATAGGGAGTTTTGAGCACGTTTAATAAGATGGGTTTTTGCAGGTGATAATTCCGTAGTCTGTAAAGCTTCAAACAGGCGAGCATGTGAAGGCAACCGACAGTTTTTGATGAACCGTAGAACGAATGAAATTAAGCGTACCGGCTTAGACCAACTTGAAGAATTAAATATGGCATTTCCGAATATGTTCATTGTTGCTGTAGCTGAAACAAATACCTTTGGTGTGGATACTTTTCTTTCTTCCAGTTGAGTAGAATCGATTTCCTCCAGTTTGTAGCACGATGTGGGCCATTGACTCTCTTCTTCACTCAGCCATCTAGGTCCTGTCCACCATATGTCCATTTTTGATAATGTTGAGGGCGATATTCCTCGCGTTGCCACGTCTGCAGGATTTAAAGCAGACCGAACGTGACTCCAGGACTTAATCGGTTTTGATGAAAGAATTTCGGATGTCCTGCTCCCGATGAAAACCGACCATTTTCTTGGAGGTGCCGACAGCCAATGGAGTACGATGGAAGAGTCGGTCCAAGTACGGATTTTTAGGTTAGGTTCCTTTAACGATGTCTTAATCTTATTAAGAGGGCGAATAAGCAAAAGTGCTCCACATTGTTGCAGCCTCGGAAGTGGTAATACTTTTAAAGGAGCGACATTTGTCTTAGCTGCAACTAGGGAAACTGAAACAGATGTGTCTAGATTAATGCTTCTACAATACACAACTGCTGCGTATGCATCTAACGATGCATCACAAAAACCATAGAATTCCCAATTTTCCTTGTTTGTGATCAGTAATCTAGGAATAGATATTGCTTAGGTTAGGTTAGATTGGCTGTCTGCACCACGATGCAGACACATTTAGACCATTAAAGGTCCATTGTGATGCCAAGGATCTACCACTAGACCACTCAGGGACTAATAAAACCAACCGGAGCTTTTGATGAAGCGATAGATGTTCACGACGTCTAAGGACGCCAAATCGCTGAGGTCGTCAAGGAAGGGAGCTCCTAGACGGAGCATTCTTTTGCGTGGTATAGCAGGACATGTCCAATGGAAGTGAACAATGGTTTCCTCCTCCTCCGCGTCCCTACAGCTCCTGCAGAAGTCATTGGAAAAGAGCCCAAGTCTTTTGGCATGTTGGCCGATTAGACAGTGTCTGGTGATGACACCGATAACGCAGCTGATCTGTAATCGCTTTAGTTTAACCAACTCGGCACTACGTTTCTGGTCCAGCTTAGGCCAGATCTGCCTCGAATGTGACACGTTGAGCCAATATCCCACCTAAGGTTGGTCTTGCTAATAGCGTTCAGCTTCAGGAGATGCTTACATGTAGCGAGGGGCATACCAAGGGCTTGCCTATCTGGCAGAATCCTTAGAGTAGTACCCTGTCTAGCGAGTTTGTCCGCCCTACAGTTTCCTGGAATGTCTCTGTGACCTGTCACCCAGCATAGGTGAATGTTGAACTGCTCTGTCATCTCTGTAATAGACAAACGGCAGTCTAAGACGGTCTTTGAAGTAAAAGAGCACGATTCCAGGGACTTGATAGCCGCTTGACTGTTTGTGAAAATGCTAATATCGCTGACAGATAATACATTACATTTCAGCCAAGGCAGGGCTTCCTCAATTGCCATGATTTCCGCCTGAAAAACGCTACAATGATTAGGGAGGCGGAACGAGATGCTCAGGTTGAGCTTTTCGGAGAAAACACCACACCCCAGCCCACCTTCAGTCTTAGAACCATGTGTGTAGAAGTGCACCGAATTTCCATCATCAGGGGGAGAGCCATCCCACTCATCCCGTTCACGGATACTCGTACGGAAGTGTCGGTCAAATCTCAGTTTCGGTGGGGTGTAGTCCGTGTTTTCATGTGAGAAGTTGAGAAGATCAAGGATCGAGGAGTGGCCAATGTGATAACTAGACCACTGAGAGGAGGCTTTAAGACGAATAGCCGCACTGGCAGCAGTCTGTCTGCCAAGGATATCCAGAGGTAACAGGTTGAACATAATGTTCAATGCCGCAGAGGTGGTAGTTCTTAGTGCACCACTGATGCACATGCAAGCGGATCTTTGCACTTTAGCTACCTGAGAGAGGTGAACAGCCCTGTCAAGAGCAGGTCACCAAACGATCACGCCATAGAGTAGTATAGGCCTGACAACAGACACGTAAAGCCAGCGAGTGATTTCAGGTTTCATACCCCAGCTCCTACCTATAGCCTTTTTACAGGAATAGAGAGCTACATTGGCTTTCCTTACGCGTTCTAGTAGATTGGCTTTCCAGTTCAGTTTTCTGTCCAGAATAAAACCCAGGTATTTTGCATTAACAGTGAAGATGAGACTGGTGCCATAAATCATAGGAGGGTCTACGAGGGGAACTTTATATTTCCTTGTGAAGAGAACAAGTTCTGTTTTATGAGGGTTAACCCCCAATCCACATTTGGAGGCCCACCTAGTGAGCCGAGAGAGAGCATATTGGAGGATTTCCTTGAGAGTGTCTGGGTGCTTGCCAGACGCAGCAATCGCAATGTCATCAGCATAGGCAATCACTCTACAGCCTGACCTGTCCAGGTCCACTAGTAGCTCATTCACTAGAATATTCCACAGGAGGGGGACAAAACACCACCTTGGGGTGTTTCGCAGCAGGCAAATCTTCTGGCCGATGCTCCACCCAGCTGTGTGTTGATAATCCTGCGCGTTAGCAATTTATTGATCAACACTCCGAGCGAAGTATCCACTTTCAGATTTGTAAGTGCGTCTGTGATTGCCTTTGGTTTGATATTGTTAAAAGCTCCGTCAATGTCAAGGAAAGACACCATGGTATTATAGATATTGCTTCAACGAGAAAGAGATCGTTTCGAATAGTGGACCATTGCTGCGCCACAGTTTCCGGTACTTCTTCGTCCCATTTAAGATCCTTCCTCCTCAGTTCCTGAAACATTATTTTGATTGGGATCACCATTGGAGACAGAAATCCCAAAGGGTAAATAATTCGAGAAGCATCTGATAAGATTCGTCTCTTTGTGAATGTTGTTCAATCAGATAGTTTGACCTTGTAAGAAAAGCAGTCCCGCCATGGACACCACCGCAAACCTAGCATCTTGGCCAACAGTTTGTGGTCCACTTCCGCAAATTAAAACCTGCAATTTTTAAAAGATCAACTAATTCCAAACGAAGTGCAATGACTTCATCAATGGTATCAGCACCTGTTACAACATCGTCCACGTAATTATTGTAACCACAATTATTGTAAAACACGTATCGCAAGAAAGGGAGCAGCAGAAGTTCCGTAAGTAACAGTGAGAAGTCTGTAGTGTCGTAAAGTATCATCTGGATTTTTACGCCAAAGAATTCTTTGGTACTCAGTATGGTGGCGTGTGACCAAGATCAGCCTATACATCTTTTCGATGTCTCCTGCAATTAAATATGCATGTCGCCGAGATCTTAGGCAGATTGTAAATATGTCATGTTGAATGGTAGGACCAACAAGTAAAGTGTCATTCAAAGTCAATGAATTTGATGTTGCGTATGAGTCGAAAACCACCCGTATCTTAGTGGTGCTGCTATCACTTTTGAATACCGCATGGTGAAGATAGTACCTAGGTAAATTTAGAGTTTGGAGTATTTCACTTGGCGAGATTTCTTCCATGTGCCCAAGTGATAGATACTCGTCAATGAAAGTAGAATACTGAGCCTTTAAATGGTGGTCTAAAGATAGTTTGCGCTCCATTGAGTTAAATCGATTGAGTGCTGTTCAAAACGAATCTCCGAAATTAAGCTCAGCTGAAGGTTTGAAGGGCAATTGCACTTCGTATTTGCCATCTGTCCGACGAGTGTGTGTTGTGACGAAGTTTTCTTCAGCTAGCCGTTCCTCTAGTGATGCCGGTGCATCAAGCTTTATTTCCTCTAATCTCCAAAAACGTTCTAAATCAAATTCCTCTGTTTGGTCTAAACGAGTGCAGTGCGTATTTACTTCAGATCCCGATAGCAAGACCTGTGAATGGCTTCCGGCTATGATCCATCCAAAAATGGTTGGTATTGATATCAACCCTTTAGCAGCTTCTGGTTTTCCTGCCCCCGTTATGATGCTGAAGAATTTATCAGCACCTAATGGAATATCAATGGGACCAGGCGAGTAGAAATTAGGATCTGCGGGATTGACAGGAAATGAATCAATAGACATGTCAAAAGCGAATGGTGGAAGAGATGAGGATATTTTGGGTAGAATGTAGCAGTTGGCTTCAACGAATTCCGAATTGTAGCGAGAATTTATTTTAAGATTTATTAATCCGTTGGTTACTCCAGCTGACGTAGACGCGATTCTAAGTATTGGAACACGACATCGTTTTTGGGGCAATCCCAGGCGTTGAGCTATTTGTTCGGTTACGAACGATACCTGCGATCCGGAATCAAGTAAAATTCGAACAAGCAGATTGTTTCCTTGGCTGTCCTGAATTTGAGCAAGCGCAGTTGGTAGTATAGTTAAAGTAGGACGATTGGATTCTAAGGCTTGACTGACGACAACAGGTATTTCAGAAGATAGTCATGAGTGGATTTGTTTCGCTTGTGAGGAGGAGTTGACTGTGCTAATTGTTGTTGTTGTAGGGTGTACCAGGGTATGATGTCGTGAATTGCAGTGACGACAGCGAAAGTTGAAGCGGCATCTGTTGGATTAATGCCCTTGACGCAAGCAATTGAAGCAGAGAGATTTTATTTTCACGAATTCTCGACGATCTGTAGTAGAAAGCGGTTTGAATTGTTCACAATGCGAAAGAGTGTAGTCAGCTTTGCATTTAGGACAACCCTGCGAGTTCTCCACTAAATGTATATGAACGAGATTAGCTCCTTTATTCCGATTGGGGTTCGGTCGAGAAATTGATATGCTAGACTCAAGGCAAGTACAACGTTTCTGTAGAAAATCAAGAAGGTCATTAATGCTGCAGTCAGCTCTTAAACCTACTTCCTCGGCCCAAGCTTGTTTTGTCTCGTGGTCCAATTTTTATACTAGGAGATATATGAGCCATGGGTCACGATCAGTAGAGTCTAAAGCACTGAGTCCACGTACTGCTTCATCTGCTCCATCCGAAATTTTGCGGAGCATGCGAATATTTGGTGTAGTGCATGATGGTAGCGATAGAAAAGACTTTATGAAAGATTGGACTATAAGATTCTTTTGATCATAATGCTTTTCTAGCCGATTCCAGGCTTTAATATAGTTTTGATCTGAGCACGAAATATCTTTTATTAGGTTTGCGGCGTACCCACACAGAAAAGATTTAAGATAGTACAGCTTTTGAGTACAAGTAATGTCTTTATTAGAGTCGACGGTTGCGGTAAAAAGGTCAAGAAAGGCAGGCAGGACTGGCCTGTCACCGTCAAAATTGGAAACAGATATTTTCGGCAATTGTACTGAATTTCGACAATTTGATTTGGAAACATTCTCCACCGATGAAGAACTTTGGCTTTCTTCGCGATTTTCCAAATGTTGCTCATCTTTTAGATGATTTATCGCGTCAGACAAAACTGAATGAGCATGAAAATATTTATCTTCGTACTCCGAAAATTCAGGTTCACTATCAATGTAGTCGGCAGCACCAATAAAGTTCAAAAGGTTATCTTGCAACTTAACAAAATCTCGAAACGCTTCCTCAAGCTTTCCTAACCGAAATTCGAGGGTTGATACGGACGTATTTTTGTCAATTGTATCAGAGAATGTTACCAAGGATGTGATACTACTTTCTAGACGTCCACGTTTTGTCACTACAAAAACAAACAAAACAAATATTTGGCGCAACAGCTCTTTAAAGTGCCAGGGCCTAGCTTCTCGCAACCACTCATGTTGTGTGCGTTATATTTTTCACACGAATGGAAGGGACCTACAGTTTTAATGCCGAATCCGAGCGGCGATTCGAGAAGCTTTGTTCGTGACAACAATACTCTCGGATGTTTGTCAGACGCTCGCGAGAGGTGGGACCGTGAAAAGACTTTTTGGTCTTTTTTTGGCCACTACCTTATTCATTTAAAAAAAAAAAATAAACGGCAATTAACGATATCGAAAAAATTAGAAAAGAATAGTTGTATTAATTGTTCAATAGCTGAAGCATAAGCAACTGAGCTTCAAGAACCACTACACCAAAAATCTTTCTCTCTCTCTCTATCCATCTTTTCCAACGCCCGCACTGTGTGCAAACATGTTAAAGGTATTCATAACCCTTTGAGTGCGCGCAAGTTATAAAAAAAAATAAAAATATTTCAAATTATTCAATTGCCCCGTTTGAACCAAAACGCGTGATCTTATGGCATATGTACATATATGCAATTCAGTATCATATGTATTGTACATAAACCGCGTGTTTCCAAATTCCGATATAAACGGCATTTATCACATATATGTACATAAATGTTAGTAAAAACCTGTAACACGCGAAATAATCGAGGATAATCATGCCACTCCTAAAGTATATATTTGAGTATATGTTTGTATGTATGTTGTTTAAGTTTCATTTTTTCATAGCCGAAATTCGATATTGTTCAAAACATATTCTTCCAAGCGTGTGACCAGACGATAAATTAGCAGTTCACGCATCTCGTGTTCCATAAAGAACCAGACGATAAATTAGCAGTTCACGCATCTCGTGTTCCATAAAGCATTGTCTCTGTTCGCACGCTTAGATTAATATTCATACATATTCTATTTCAAATTGTTATTCTCGCGCTTAGATTAAGATTCATATTGCATTTCAAAATTGTTATTCTCGCGCTTAGATTAAGATTCATATTGCATTTCAAAATTGTTATTATCGCGCTTAGATTAAGATTCATATTGCATTTCAAAATTGTCATTCTCACACTTAGATTAAGATTCGTATTTCGCAGGTTACCTGAAAATTGTAAAAATAAAATATAGTTGTGCATCTACTTTTGAAGCGTTCGGTCTTCTTCATTTAAATTTTCACTTTGTTTTTATAGTAGTTTGTTTTCCACGTTGCTTGTTTCAATTAAACATTGTATCTTTAAACATTGGCGAACGTGACGGGACACACGTCAAAAAAGTTTGTTGGCCTGTAAATAAGTTAGTTTATCTTTATAAAATCAATTATAAAAAAGTGTGAAGTTTACAATAATTAAAGTCAAGTGAAGTGTAAAATATGGCAGAAAGTGAAAGTATTGGTCAAGATGGAGACATCGAATTCTTCGCTAGCCAACAGGAAGAGTTGGGGGAAGTAATTTGCACAATTGTCAGAAATTACAATAAAGATAGTCCCAACAGGAAGACTCTAGATTATCTCAACAAGATAAAAGAAAAGTTAGAATGTCAATGGGAAAACTTTGACAGGAGGGATACTGAAATCCGTGACAAATGTTCCGACCAACTTCATCACCCTTATTTTAGGAGGGATGATTACGAGTCGGTGCGAAAGGCAGCAGAACGCATGCGAATCGATGTGGTTCGCCGAATTCAGGAAATCAAAGAGAAAGCTGATCCCCATAAGGAATTTGTTCCAGCTAGGTTTTCGGTACAAGGCGAAACTCAAAAGGAGGATAAAGAGTCTACCGAAAGCAGTACTGGAATAGATGATTCAACAAGATCGGAAGTACCCCTTAAGCCCATAGGAAAGACACAAGAGCAAGGTGCAATTCCGAAATATAAGATGGGATTTTGTACAGAGCCCAGAGCACCAGGACAACAACAGCCTACCACGCCGAAAGCGTACATGAGCAACAAGCAAAGGTTTGGCCTCTTAGTCGATATATTAAAGAGGTCACTCAACAAGTCGATAGAAGAAGCATCACGACAAAGAAGTGACCAATTCTGTCAAATAAGGGCAAGAAGTATTGAACAGAATTGGGGAGAAATCACATGCTTGTATCGCAAACTAGAGGACGAAACCACTACTGACGACGTGGAAGAGTACTTTGATTTGCAGGAAAGAGTGGAGGTGACATTGCTGAACTTGTACGCCGAAACTTCCAAACTTCAAGAAAAGAGCAGTGAGACAAAGACGTTGAACATAATGATGAAGCTACCAAAAATAGAGCTTCCCAAGTTTGATGGTGAATACTTGAATTGGTTGCAGTTCCATGACCTATTTAAGCAGATGATTCATGACCAGCCAATTCCGCCAGCACAAAAACTTTATTTCTTGCGAGCCAACGTAACTGGAAAGGCTTTGGAACTAATTCAAAACTTTAAACCAACGGATATTAATTATGAAGTAGCATGGAACGTGCTTGTTAAACGTTTTAGTAACAAAAGATTGCTGCTGACAGCTCAACTAAACAAGCTCTTAGTGCAGCCAGTTACCACAGCAACAAGTTCGAGCCTCAGAAAGCTCCACGACAATACAAAGGAGTGCCTGCAGGTGATCACAAATCTTAACGTTGACACTGCAAGTTGGGATCCAATCGTGGTCCATCTTCTCTTGCAAAAACTGGATAGAGAGAGCAGGGAACAATTTGAATTCTCCATGAGCGACCCGAGAAGCAGCCCCACCATTGAAGAGTTCCTGAAGTTTGTCGAATCAAGGTTCCAAACTCTAGAAGCCATCAGTAGCCGTGATGACAGGAGGAAGTTCCAGAGTTTAGAGGCCATCAGCAGCCATGACGATGGAAAGAAGCCCACGCGCGGCGTCGCCTCCAAGTTTGGCCAGGACTCATCACCTATTTGCAATTACTGCAGTTCAAGTAAGCATGCTATCTACAATTGCACTAAATTTTTGTCTCTTTCAGATGTGGACCGAGGAAAGGCTGTTCAAAGACTGATGTTATGCAGAAACTGTCTGAAGAAGGGCCACTTTTCCCAATCATGCCAGTCCCGAAGATGCCAAAAATGCAACATGAGCCACAATACATTGCTTCACCAGCAGAGACGACAGCAAGAACTTCCTCCACCACAGCAGAGCTTCGACAACTCATCTACACATCAGTGGGGTGAGAAAGGTAAAGTTAATAAAGTCCCACAGCCCCTAAATCCATCAGTAAACAATGCAATGAAATAAGAACTAAAAAACGTCATGTTCATCTGGCTACGGCTGTGGTCAATGTGATTTCCCATGCAGAGCTCTTTTGACTCTGGTTCCCAGCTCCACTTTGTGACGACATCATTTTTACATCAATTGGGAATCAAGAAACGTCGCATGGATACTCCAATCAGTGGAGTAGGTGCGCAGGAGTGCAAGTCGGAGTTTGTGGCCTCAATATCATTTGAGTCCAGAGCATCATCATTCAAAGCAACGATAGAGGCAAATGTAATGTCTCGTATAAGTGATTACCAGTTCAGCGGAGAAATCGACTTGTCTCAGTGGGAGCTTTCGACTAAAATGCAGTTAGCAGATCCTTCGTTCTTCAAATCTAAGCATCAAATCGACATGCTCTTAGGAGCTGAACTGTTCTTTGAATTGTTGCAACCGGGAGAGTACAGGTTGTCAAACGATTTGCCAATTCTGCGGAACATAAAGTTAGGATGGATCGTAGCAGGAAGCGCTCCAGCTCCAAACACCACTACGCATTGTCACATAGCGACGAAGCCTTCCTTGTCATCGTTGGACAAACTTGTGCGTTCATTTTGGGAAACCGAAAGCCATGAAACTCCCATTAACACCGTGAGCGAAGAGGAACACCAGTGTGAGAAGCATTTCAAAGAAAATACGACACTAAATTCCAAAGGTAAATTCGTCGTAAAATTACCGTTTAAGGAGGATCCAAGGATAATGTTAGGAGACTCCCTCCATATGGCAAGGAGAAGGTTTCTTTCATTAGAAAACAAATTAAGCAAAGACGACAAGCTTAAAGAATCATACATTAGTTTCATGGAGGAGTATAAAGCATTGGGTCACATGACACTCATTTCTAAAGACGAAGTTCCAGAAACACATTACGTCATACCTCATCATTGTGTCATGAAGGCCGAAAGTTCATCAACAAAGCTGCGGGTGGTTTTCAATGCGTCAGCAAAGACAACATCTGGCCACTCACTCAATGATATACTCATGGTCGGTCCAACTGTACAACTAGACTTATTTTCAATAGTTTTGAAGTTCAGGACACATAAATATGTCTTTACGGGGGACATAGCTAAGATGTATCGTCAGGTTTTAGTAAGCCAGGAAGATCGACCTTTTCAACTTAACTTTTGGAGATCAAATCCTGACACCCCATTGCAGTGTACCAGTTGAACACCGTCACTTATGGAACAGCGTCTGCTTCTTACCTAGCAACTAGATGTCTTGTGAAGCTAGCAGAAGACAATAAAGAAGTCTTTTACAGATCAGCTGAAGTCATTAAAAATAATGTGTACGTGGATGATTGTTTAGCTGGATCAGAGACTATTGAGGATGCTCAAGCATTCCTAAATGAGACAATTTGCTAACTCAAGGCAGGTCATTTTGAACTGAAAAAGTTTTGCTCAAATAGTTCAATGATTTTAGAAGGAACCTCTCCCGAAGATAGAGAGAAGTTAGTTACCTTTCATCATTCGGAGGTGATAAAAACATTGGGATTAATATGGGATCCCTCGCAAGATGTCTTTAAATTTAGCTTCAATGAAGAAAAGATAATTAAGCTGAACACTCAAATATCGAAGCAGACGGTGCTGGCTGACCTTGCATGACTTTTTGACCCTCTAGGTCTAGTCGGGCCAGTGATTGTTCTTGGCAAACTTTTCCTAAAAGAGTTGTGGAAAACCAAGTTGGCTTGGGATGAAACTCTTCCAATCGAACAGGTTCAAAAATGGATTAATTACCTTGATCAATTTTCAAACATGAAGAAGACATGCATTCCACGATACGTGCTGCGTCCATCGGCTAGGATAATTGAACTTCATGCTTTTTCCGACAGCAGTTTAGGCGCATATGGATCATGCGTGTACTTAAAGTCAACTGATGAAAGCAACCAAAACTTTTGCCAGCTTCTCTGCTTTAAATCACGAGTTGCACCATTAAAAACTGTGAGTATTGCTCGTCTAGAATTACAAGCAGCAGTACTAATGGTGGAATTAGTAGAAAGGATTATCCAAATACTGCCAAAGAAAATTAATAAAATTTGTTCTTAGACAGACTCAACAACAGTATTAGCCTGGCTAAAATCACCTTCTTATACATGGGAAGCTTCAGGGTTCCATCAGTGGCAATACATCAAAGGCGACCTCAATCCTGCAGATTTAGTATCCAGAGGATCAAGTCTAGAAGCACTTTTAGCATCATCAATATGGTTCGAGGGTCCTAAATTTCTTAGAGATGGTGAAAATATTTGGGCTAAAAATTACACTCTACCAGATTCAATTCCAGAACGCCGTAAAAAGAAATCGGTTCTAACAACATCCATAAAAGGCGATCCCAATTTTTTCGGAAATATCAAACATAGGAATTCATTTTTTACGTTAACAAAAATATTCTCATTTTGCTTTAGATTCGTTAACAATTCAAGAAAACCAAGGGTGCTGAGAAACACAGGTCAGTTAACTCTTGAAGAACTAAAAGAAGGAACCCGCTGGTTACTTGTGTACACACAAAAGGTGTCGTTTCCAGAGGACTATCGTGATTTGGAAGAGAATAAATCCGTAAGCAGAAAATCAAATATATCATCTCTTTCTCCATACTTTGATGCCAGAACAAAACTTATTCGGGTTGGAGGGAGGTTGGCAAACGCAACAATTTTGCCAGATGCCAAGCATCAAATCTTAATTCCAAAAAATAATATTATAACTAAAATGATTTTAACGTATCTACATCAACAATATATGCACGCGTCGCATAGAGCGCTAGTTTCACTTTCCAGACAGCAATATTGGATCTTGGGTGTTGGAAACGCAGCCCGACAACTAATCATCAAATGCATCAAATGCTTTAGATCAAGGCCTACATCTATTGATCAGCTGATGGGAAACATGCCCCCGGAAAGGGTAACTCGAGCGCGACCTTTCTATCATTCAGCAGTAGACTTTTGCGGACCTATAAAAACTCATTTCAAGGTTAGAGGTAAGAGTCCTACTAAGTCATGTTTAGCAGTATTTGCCGTACATATAGAGGTAGTAGGTGATTTGTCATCCGAAGCATTCATTTATGCTCTAAAAAGATTTATAGGCAGGCGAGGCCTTTGCCATACGATATTTTGTGATAATGCCACGAATTTTGTTGGCGCAAAAACTGAATTATCAAAGCTAACGAAGATTTTCAATTCAGAGAGACCACAGTCAACGATTCATTCGACATGCCGTGAAAATGGAATCAAGTGGAAAAACATACCACCTCGATCGCCTCATTTTGGAGGGCTCTGGGAATCGGCTGTTATATCAGCAAAAATACTCCTCGTCCGTCACCTCGGAGAAGCACCATTGACATATGAACAATTGCTTACTGTGGTCATACAAATAGAAGCAATTCTAAATTCCCGCCCTTTGACTCCCATATCATCCGATCCAAACGATTTGGAGGCATTAACACATGATCATTTTTTAATTGGAAGTCCGTTAACAGCCTTAGCCGAACCAGATGTTAAAGAATGCAAAATGAGCAGCCTCAACAAGTTCCGGCAGATACAACAAATTCAACAGCACTTTTGGAGAAGATGGTCGACGGAATATTTGCATCTCTTGCAGCAAAGAAACAAGTGGAAAACTGAGTCTGACAACCTTAAGCCGGACACACTGGTTCTCATCAAGGATGCCAGTACTCCTCCAATGCGTTGGAAATTGGGACGTGTTGTCGAGATCTTTAAGGACAGCGATAATAAAGTACGCGCAGCTAATGTCAAAACACAAAATAGAACATACCAACGAGCGATTCACAATCTTTGTCCGCTTCCAATAGATGAACCCGATAAACAAAAGGAAGTTCCAACCTCCATCGTACAAAGGAACAGGAGAAATCTAAGACGCAAAAAACCCAAAAAGGTGTCATCGCTCTCAGCGGTGCTTCTAGTACTCCTATTGTTACCAGCTTCTCTATGTCAAACACACAAGGAAGTAAACGTGAAAGAACTTGATGACGGTGTTGGCATTTACTTTACAGATATTGGTAACGTTCGAACAGTAAACACTTATTGGAAGATCTTTATATACTACAATATGTCCACGTATTGGCAAGAGTTCGGCGGGCTGAAATCATATATTAAACGTATGGAAGAAATGTGCACAAAAAATCTATCACAGCAAAATTATTATGTCCCTATTATAGTAGCGTTGCCATCTGTCCGGGTTTTCCCGGACATGTTCTCTTTTTGGCCTGTGCGGGGAACGTCCGGGATCGTTTTTCTAAATTTTCCGGGTTTATCCGGGATTCAGGGATGATTTAAGCGAGGCGTATTTGTTTCTTGTACATTCTCTAATGTCAATATTTAATTGTAATATTCAAAAACTTGAAAAACAAGCTATAGTATTCATTATTGAGACTGTGGATATTTTATATATATTTGAAGAAGAGTTACAAGAAGAAGTAGAAAAAATTAAAATTGACAGCAATAAACAATATGAAATACATTGGATCGTGAATAGCACCTTTCGAAGAATTTAAATCTTTTTTATGGATGCAGTTTAATGACAACAATATAACGTGGGAATCGGTTAAGCCATGCTTGCTATATGTTCAGGATAGTAAATTATTTGGTCAATTTTGTAATCTCAAGCGCTACATGGATAATCTATCTCTCTGCAATGAAACAAATGTAAACACAAAATGGACTGAATATTTTAAAAGTTTTAGTTCTATAGACTTGTTTATAGTGAATTAATTAAGATAGCGGAGTTTTGTTTCGCAATTCCTATTCACAACGCCCATGTAGTGAGAGTTTTCTCTTTAATTAATTCTGAATGGATAAAGGAAATAAATAAATTGGTGCCTGACACAGTAAAAGGAATAATTTTAACCAAGTTTAATTTCCAACTATTAAGCTGCGAATCGTTTCAAGATTTCTTAATCACAAGCAACAGTGACGTACTTGGCTAGGACATGTAAAGCGGATGGACACCAACGCTCCGGCCTGCAGAGTCTTTGAATCTAACCCGGAGGGACGCCGCAGAAGAGGGTCTCCTCGCCGAAGGTTGCACACACAAGTTCAAGGGGATCTCGACCAACTTGGAGTGTGTAACTAGAGGCAATTAGCTAAACAGCGAGCTAAAGGCCTACCGAGGAGTCGCTTACCGATTACACGGCGATCATGATACGTCTAGGAATCTGGTCTGTGGGCATGCGCACTACGTGACCAAGCCATCGAAGCATAGATCGTTCCGTTCGGAGAAGTAGTTGCTCAACATTGAGCGCCTCGCGTACTCTGATGTTGTGCAGTCGATTCCTATGAGTTATTCCAGAAACACTGCGAAGGAACCTCATTTCGGCACCTTGTATCCGCAATCCTATTCTTTCGGTCACTACCCAAATTGCATGACCATAGATGAGATTTGGAAGATACTCGTGTACCTAGTTAAAAACCAATAATTTAACAAAGTTTGGCCTTCTTTGAAACAAATTGACCAAGCCCTCTCAAAATAAATAAATTGTACAGGCTAACTCGGCATTGCTCTTTCCATCACTTGTGAATAAGTCCCCGAGGTAGTTAAACTTATCCACCTGCTTCAATGGGACTCCCCTAAATATTTTTAAACTATTCTATTTTATTCGAAAATATATTTACGTGTATGAAATGTATCATGAACATGAAGTACATATTTTTTTTCTTTTTACAATAAATAGTACCTGTGTTTTCGTCCTAGTTTTGTACTCTTTTTTGAATCCTATTTTGTCCGGGAAAGTCCGGGATTTTCAAACTCGATAACTAGTTTCTTTGAAATATTGCTGGCAACCCTATATTATAGAAACATTACGAAATAGGATTGCAGTGACCGACCATAATAATGAATTACTTCACAATTACCACGCCCCAAAATTTTAAAGAACCAGAGCAGCAAGATCTCCATTCGATATTGTCCTTGATCAAGAAAATGCGAATAAAATACAACATCGAATTGATAATGCTTATAAAAATGAAAAACGTTGAAGTGAACTTATAAGAAAACAAAGTTCCATTGCAGATGCAACTTTAAACATTTTGAAGCGGAATCACATTCAAATTCAAGATCAATTTAAAACTCTTAATGATTACCTCTCAAAAACAATCGGAATCATTAATGAAAAACAAAAAGCAAACGAGGCAATACAGAATCTGTCATCAATGACATCGTACTTGATTCTAGTTCTTACCAACTTCGAACATGTGCAAGAAATCTTGTTAGATGTCCTACTGGATTTAAACCATGCAAAGATACCATAAATCCACAACTTATAACCCCGAAGCAATTCAGTCAGCAGCTTCGGTTGGTAAGGAACAATCTGCCTTCATATTTATCATTGCCAGAGGGGTCAGTTATAGACATGTATAAAATGTCATCCGTAAGGGGGCGTAGCTTGAACCACTCCATTGTGTTTGAAATGCTATTACCGCTAACAAATATGGAAGAATTTCAACTTTTCAACTTCATAACTGTTCCTATAATTCACAGAAACAAGACGTACATTGTTAAAAAATCCGCTCCGTACTTAGCTGTGTCATTGGCGAGGGATCGATACTTTTTAATGAACGAACTAGAGATGGTTTCATGCAAACCTTTCTTGCCGACTAAGTACATGTGCAGCCAGGTTCATCCAACTCTCATTCAACAAGGAAATCCAGATAACTGCGAAATGACACTATTGAACCATAATCAAGGCAGCTTAAATGAGTGCGCATTGAAGACAACACCGATTCAAAATCAATGGAAAAGACTTAAGGCTTCCAACAGTTGGATCTTCTCCATAACATCAAAGGTTTCTGGGCATCTGATTTGCAGTGGTAAAAGTAACGCCATAACATTATCCGGAAACGGACTGCTGAAATTTAATAAAGCTTGTGTGCTACAATTGCCTGAAATCGTCATCAAAGGTAGGATAGAATTCGAAAATAAAATAACGTCATCATTTATTCCCAGCGCAAACGTAAGCAGTTGGATTATTAAACAAGATGCAATCACGACGACGCCAAAACTACCTATTGAAGTTCACATTGACCCATCTGAGTTTGATAACCTGAAAAGGAAGATTGAGGATGTTATTGCTCAATCAAAAGACTTACCAGCCATCACTGATCTCAACTCACATGATTACCACCACTATGGCATTAGTACTTTTCTGTTTGCTGGCATGATTGGGATTTTTATCATACTTCGATATCGTACAAAAAGGCCCACCCCTAAGCCTAGAACGTCAGCTTCACGTTTCGAAGTCAACGTGTAGGAGTTAATTTAAGTTTAGAGAGTTACGAACCCTCAAAAGGGGGAGGAGTATGTTTAAGTTTCATTTTTTTATAGCCGAAATTCGATATTGTTCAAAACATATTCTGCCAAGCGTGTGACCAGACGATGAAATAGCAGTTCACGCATTTCGTGTTCCATAAAGAACCAGACGATAAATTAGCAGTTCAGGCATCTCGTGTTCCATAAAGCATTGTCTCTGTTCGCACGCTTAGATTAATATTCATACATATTCTATTTCAAATTGTTATTCTCGCGCTTAGATTAAGATTCATATTGCATTTCAAAATTGTTATTCTCGCGCTTAGATTAAGATTCATATTGCATTTCAAAATTGTTATTATCGCGCTTAGATTAAGATTCATATTGCATTTCAAAATTGTCATTCTCACGCTTAGATTAAGATTCGTATTTCGCAGGTTATCTGAAAATTGTAAAAATAAAATATAGTTGTGCATCTACTTTTGAAGCGTTCGGTCTTCTTCATTTAAATTTTCACTTTGTTTTTATAGCAGTTTGTTTTCCACGTTGCTTGTTTCAATTAAACATTGTATCTTTAAACATATGTATATAAGGTTTTTTTTTAATTGCATATTTATATACGTAGAATGGCGCCATTTGGACACTTTTTTTTATTGTATTTTATGAATTATATACGAAACACCAGATTAAATAATTCATATTCATGTAAAGATTTGTTCATAGAAAGGCAATTATATACGTATATATGACCATATATGTATGTTTGAATGTAATATGTATTGGTCAAAATTTCACTTTTTATATATGTATATCCGGTTACGCGAAGGACCAAAAATATGTCTGTGTTTTAATGGACGATGAAAATTGTGTGAATGTAGTTTGGATAATTGATTTTGATACAAACCATAGAAACCATGTCAAAAAAAAACCTATCCCGAAAAAAACAATTACATGCCCTTCCTTGACCAGCAGCAATCAGCGACAACGACGGCGGCGATATCCCGAGAAGAATGTGTGTTGTTTGTGTGTATGAATGTTTGATTAATTGTGTGATGTGTGTGTGTGTGTGTGTGTGTGTGTGTGATAAAAAAAGGTGTGTGATTTTGTATTTTGTATTGTGTATTATAAGTGTGTAATATGTTACAAATTTTAATGTATAAAGTGTAATGTGTAAGAAAGAGCAAATATGTTTGAACTGTACTGATTGCTGGCTGAATCACGAATGCTGTGAAGCAGCAAATTCTTCATTGGCACCAGCGAGAACGCAAAAAAGTTAACGTTAGAATATTATGTATCAAGTAAATAATGAGTAGCAAGAGTACAAACAGTTGTAATTTACGATATTAGAAAAAATGATATTGGAAAGCTAACATTGTGACAGGGCAAAGTTGTTGATGTTTGGTGCCTAATTGAGTATGTATTACATTATCAAACACGTGAACTTCCACTATTCATGCTAAGTTTCGATAAAGATGAAAATTAAGATGGTATGTATGGTATTAAGACTATTCTAAACATCGTGGTCAAAATCGAATCTATGCGTAAGAGCTCCAGATCGATACCGCAATGTAAGCGCTGTCAAGGTTTCAATCACACGCGGACTTACTGCCAGAAAGAACCGCGATGCGTCAAATGCGCAGGTAAACATATGTCGGAAGAGTGTCACCTAAATAAGCAAACCCCAGCCACTTGTATAAACTACAATGGGAAACATCCTGCGAACTATCGAGGTTGCGAAGTGGCGAAAGAGTTCCAAAAAAGGCGTGACACACTGACAAATTTCAAGCAGCGAAAGACAAAAAATGCGTCAATATTCTCTTAAGATCGGGTAATGAAGAAAAACCCAAACGTAGTAGAGAAAAGGTGACAGGAGCTAAATCCTCGAATATTGGCGTGCAGTCTTATGCTCAAGCGGCGGTGACAGTTAATGGAAAGCTCAAGCTGCGGCATTGGAAAACGGTGATAGAGGTAGCTCACAAGATCATGTATCCAATGTTTTTTCCTCAATTCTTGCGAAACTTGAAGAGCAATACAAAACAAACAAACTTATTTTCGAGAGACTAGTTGCATTAGAAAACAACATTCATAACACGCGCACTTCAACAAGAAAATGAAAGAAACACTTAAAATTCTTACTTGGAACGCCAACGGGCTTATACGAAGACTCGACGAGTTAGAAATCTTTATACGAGAAAAAGACATTGATATATGCTTGGTCTGTGAAAGTCATCTGACAAAGCAATCGAATGTTAAGATAAGGGGATATAGCGTGTATCACGCCTTCCACCCATCGGAAAGAGCCAGAGGCGGATCATGCTTGTTTATAAAAGAATGTATCGAACACTCAGCGAAAGTAAAAATTGAATTAGAAGCAATGCAAGTAAGCACGGTACTCGTCAGAAATAGACATTTTGCTTTCAACATGTCGTCTATATACTGTCCACTGCGATGTAAACTTGAAGAAAGTGATTTCACAATCATTTTCAACTTCCTTAAACCAAATTTTATTATTGGTGGCGAAACACCCCTTCTGGGGTTCAAGGTACGCCTCTCAGAAAGGTAGAGAGCTTTATAATGCGGGCATGAAATACAGTTGTGATTTTGACTCGACGGGTAAACGAACATATTGACCGACTGATAGAAATAAGATACCAGATCTGACCGATTTCTTTATTGTTAAAGGAATATCTGACAACTGTAGAAAAGTTAAGGAAAGCTTTGATCTCTCCTCCAATCATTATGACGATAAGCAATGCTCTGGTTAAAAAAGTAGGACCGGGCAGATTACACAGCGCGGAAACTACTTGGGACTTAAAACGCCATATGAACTTGAAGTTGAAGTTGATCGCTTCGTCGAAATCTTACAGAATGCCGCGTAGAAGAAATCTACCAAACCTAAGAAAACGCCGGCCAGCTACATTCAAACTCATTCGCAGGAAATAAAAGAGATGATTAAGGAGAAGAGAAAAGCGCATAAAAGATGGCAAAAAACTCGGGCTCCGCAAAATAAAGCACATCTTAACCGTTTGTGCAACTCACTAAAAAGATCTATTAAAGACCTTAAAAATAATGAAATACAAACTTACCTAGAAAGCTTAACAGCAGAAAAAGATTCTAATTATTCGCTTTGGAAGTCTATAAAAGGTATTAAAAAACCTCAAATTCAAGCCGCACCAATTAGAAAAATCAAGACGAATGAGCCAGGCATGATAAAGAGAAAGCGCAAGTTTTTGCCGCCCACCTTGAAGGAACTTTTAAACCGTTTGATGGACAAGCTCTTATTCAAAATATGAATGTGTCATATGTAGCCAATAGTGAAATAAGAAATGCATCACTAACCGAACTTAAGGAAGAAATAAAGAAACTTAAACCTAAGAAAGCTGCTGGATACGACCTAATTACGGGAGAGGTTCTTAAAGCACTACCAAGAAACGTTCATTAAGCTTCTGTTCATTATAAACGCCCCGATTAGACTAGAATATGTTCCCAGTCAATGGAAAGTCGCCGAAGTTATAATGGTCCTTAATGCTGGAAAACCGCCGAATGAAAAAACGAGACCGATTTCGCTTCTTCCAATTATATCCAAAGTGTTCGAGAGAATATTGATTAGGCGAATACAGCCGGTAATAGAAGAAGGGCATCTCATCCCTGATCATAAATTCGGATTCAGAAGTAAGCATTCTACAGTTGAACAAGTACGTCGAATAACACATGTAATCGAAAAATCACTTGAAGAAAAAAAAGATTTGTTCAAGCGTATTCCTTGACGTTTCTCAAGCCTTTGACAATGTCTGGCACGAAGGCTTAGAGTTTAAATTACGACAAGTTCTGCCAGAGCACCTATATAATATTTTGAAGAACTACCTTACGAATAGACTATTCCGCGTCAAATATGGACACGAATATTCTGATTTTAAGGAAATAATGGCTGGGGTGTCAAACTTACCATATTCGCGGGAAATAAAAGAGATGATTAAGGAGAAGAGAAAAGCGGGTAAAAGATGGCAACAAACTCGGGCTCCGCAACATAAAGCACATCTTAACCGTTTGTGCAACTTACTAAAAATATCTATTAAAGACCTTAAGAATAATGAAATACAATCTTACCTAGAAAGCTTAACGGCAGAAAAAGATTCTAACTATTCGCTTTGGAAGGCTATAAAAGGTGTTAAAAAACCTCAAATTCAAGCCGCACCAATTAGAAAAATCAAGACGAATGAGCCAGGCATGATAAAGAGAAAGCGCAAGTTTTTGCCGCCCACCTTGAAGGAACTTTTAAACCGTTTGATGGACAAGCTCTTATTCAAAATATGAATGTGTCATATGTAGCCAATAGTGAAATAAGAAATGCATCACTAACCGAACTTAAGGAAGAAATAAAGAAACTTAAACCTAAGAAAGCTGCTGGATACGACCTAATTACGGGAGAGGTTCTTAAAGCACTACCAAGAAACGTTCATTAAGCTTCTGTTCATTATAAACGCCGCGATTAGACTAGAATATGTTCCCAGTCAATGGAAAGTCGCCGAAGTTATAATGGTCCTTAAGCCTGGAAAACCGCCGAATGAAAAAACGAGACCGATTTCGCTTCTTCCAATTATATCCAAAGTGTTCGAGAGAATATTGATTAGGCGAATACAGCCGGTAATAGAAGAAGGGCATCTCATCCCTGATCATAAATTCGGATTCAGAAGTAAGCATTCTACAGTTGAACAAGTACGTCGAATAACACATGTAATCGAAAAATCACTTGAAGAATAAAAAGATTTGTTCAAGCGTATTCCTTGACGTTTCTCAAGCCTTTGACAATGTCTGGCACGAAGGCTTAGAGTTTAAATTACGACAAGTTCTGCCAGAGCCCCTATATAATATTTTGAAGAACTACCTTACGAATAGACTATTCCGCGTCAAATATGGACACGAATATTCTGATTTTAAGGAAATAATGGCTGGGGTGTCAAACTTACCATATTCGCGGGAAATAAAAGAGATGATTAAGGAGAAGAGAAAAGCGGGTAAAAGATGGCAACAAACTCGGGCTCCGCAACATAAAGCACATCTTAACCGTTTGTGCAACTTACTAAAAAGATCTATTAAAGACCTTAAGAATAATGAAATACAATCTTACCTAGAAAGCTTAACGGCAGAAAAAGATTCTAACTATTCGCTTTGGAAGGCTATAAAAGGTGTTAAAAAACCTCAAATTCAAGCCGCACCAATTAGAAAAATCAAGACGAATGAGTCAGGCATGATAAAGAGAAAGCGAAAGTTTTTGCCGCCCAACTTGAAGGAACTTTTAAACCGTTTGATGGACAAGCTCTTATTCAAAATATGAAAGTGTCGTATATAGCCAATAGTGAAATAAGAAATGCATCACTAACCGAACTTAAGGAAGAAATAAAGAAACTTAAACCAAAGAAGGCTCCTGGATACGACTTAATTACGGGAGAGCTTCTTAAAGCACTACCAAGAAAAGCGCGAATGAAGCTTCTGTTCATTATAAACGCCGCGCTTAGAATATGTTCCCAGTCAATGGAAAGTTGCCGAAGTCATAATGCCCGGAAAACCGCCGAATGAAAAAACGTTTTATAGACCGCTTCTTCCAATTATATCTAAAGTGTTCGAGAGAATACTGATTAGGCGAAAACAGCCGGTAATAGAAGAAAGGAACTTCATTCCGGATCATCAATTCGGATTCAGAAGTAAGCATTCCACAGTTGAACAAATGCATAGAATAACACATGTAATTGAAAAATCTCTTGTAGAAAAAAGGATTTCTTCAAGCGTATTCCTTGACGTCTCTCAAGCCTTTGGCAAGGTCTGGCACGAAGGCTTAAAGTTTAAGTTACGACAAGTTCTGGCAAAGCACCTATACAATATTTTGAAGAACTACCTTACGAATAGGCTTTTCCGCGTCAAATGTGGAAACGAATATTCGGATTTTAAGGAAATAATGGCTGGGGTGCCGCAAGAAAGCGTACTTGGTTCAGTTTTATATCTATTAGACACTCGTGATATACCGCAAGTAGAAGGTACTGAGCTAGGTACATTTCCCGACGACACTGCTATCTTGGCAGTAGGTAAAGCGGTCGAAGATACTACAGAAAAACTGCAAGAAGCTTTGGATAAAGTAAATGAATGGACAAAGGTTTGGCGATTCGCAGTTGTAGAGAAGAGATCAACAATTGTCTCTCGAGTCAGTCGCTACCGCACCGCTAAAAGGATAACATACCTCGCTTCTCATTAGCCATTATCCTATTACTTATACTATTGAATTATTAACAGTTACTCTTAATCATTTATTATTCACTATATACATTAACCTAATACTTAAATTAAATAAAGAATAATTGTACTTAACATTTTGGCGACGAGGACAATTTTTTTTTCTCGAACTTTCGCTGTAAGTTGATTAATTCGCGGCGCGGCTCAAAATTTTTTTTTTGCGTCTTCATCGACATTCACACGTGGAGCTACGGTGTGCAGTTCATCGTATATTTCTTCAAGCAGCCGCCGTGTATACAATGGACAAGGACACGGTTACAAAACTGCTTGATCAGCAGCAGGCATTTTTCAAGTCCCTGATCGAGGGTCAGAAAGAGTGGATAGGTATATGCATTAAGGCTCAAACTGCGGGAAGCAGCGCAAAGTGTGGCAATCCCACAATTTCACGAGTTCCAGAAGGCAAAGCATCAATGGGACTCATATTTGAAGCAGTTGGAACAGCATTTCGCCGCAGAAGCAAAAGCGTGCATTCTTCCTTTCTTGGGTAGGCTCAGAGATTTTCGAACTTACTCAAAAAATTCTAGGAAACGACTTAGAAGACAAAACATGTAAGGCCATAACGGGAAAACTAAGTTAACATTTTAAGCCCTTCCCCTTCGGGTAGGGGTCAGAATATACCTGAGGTAGGCATGTCTGTCGTAAGAGGCGACTAAAATCCACCATCCGTATACCGAGTATGGTGTATACAAAAACATGCAATAAACAAAACAAAAGATTTTAATACCCCAGGTGGCAGTCCAGGTACACTGGAAAATCCACCCTCTTCGGAGGTCGGCTCTACGGATTCTGGGGAGAGCCATTTATTGCACCTTATAAATCCCTTCTCAAAAAGTACAAGGGTATCTCGATCTCCACCAACAAGATCGAACGTCTCCGGAAAAAGAGGTCCGCCGGAAGCGCAAACGCGTGAAAAACGGGACTCAGCGAAATCTAAAAGCATTGAGGAGGAAAACGACGTACTCCGTACCAAGCTTAGCGAAATGGAGCTACTCTATCGTGAGCTCAAGAAAGAGGTAGATTTACTCAGGCAAGAAAATAATGCCCTAAAAAACACGTACCTACAAAAAGAAAATACAGTTAGCCCACATCGCTCACCTAGCCTCGAATACCAGACGGATGAAGAAGAGCTAACACGCGAAACGAATTGGGTCGAAAAGAAACGACCTAGCAAAAAACGCAAAGCTGGTTCCTCACCGGAAGTCGAGCCACAAAAAGATGAAAAGCGCAAGGAGATGCAAGAAAAGCAACAACAAAAAAAATTACGTCCTCCGCCACCGATAAACGTCGTTGGAATTACGGACTATAATAAGTCGCATTGTCTCCTTAAAGGAACTCTGGCATCGAAGTTTAAGGTGACATCTCTGCGAAACAATACGTGGAAAATCAATGTCGATGATGCCGACGGTTACCGATCAGTATCTAAAAAGACTTATGAAAATAAGTTAGAAAGACCACTGCGTGTTGTAGCAAGGGGACTCCACCCCTCGTGCACTAAAGAAGATGTAATGCACGACCTTCAAGGCAAAGGCTTTAAAATTCTTGATGCCGTCAATATTATCAAGAAGGAGAAGCAACAGTCGGAGGGAGATCATGAAAAATTGGTTAGGCGTGGACTTCCACTATTCATGTTTAGTTTCGATAAAGATGAAAATAAAGATGCTATATATGGTATTAAGACTATTCTAAACATCGTGGTGAAAATCGAACCCATGCGTAAGAGCTCCAGATCGATACCGCAATGTAAGCGCTGTCAAGGTTTCAATCACACGCGGACTTACTGCCAGAAAGAACCGCGATGCGTCAAATGCGCAGGTAAACATATGTCGGAAGAGTGTCACCTAAATAAGCAAACCCCAGCCACTTGTATAAACTACAATGGGAAACATCCTGCGAACTATCGAGGTTGCGAAGTGGCGAAAGAGTTCCAAAAAAGGCGTGACATACTGACAAATTTCAAGCAGCGAAAGACAAAAAATGCGTCAATATTCTCTTAAGATCGGGTAATGAAGAAAAACCCAAACGTAGTAGAGAAAAGGTGACAGGAGCTAAATCCTCGAATATTGGCGTGCAGTCTTATGCTCAAGCGGCGGTGACAGTTAATGGAAAGCTCAAGCTGCGGCATTGGAAAACGGTGATAGAGGTAGCTCACAAGATCATGTATCCAATGTTTTTTCCTCAATTCTTGCGAAACTTGAAGAGCAATACAAAACAAACAAACTTATTTTCGAGAGACTAGTTGCATTAGAAAACAACATTCATAACACGCGCACTTCAACAAGAAAATGAAAGAAACACTTAAAATTCTTACTTGGAACGCCAACGGGCTTATACGAAGACTCGACGAGTTAGAAATCTTTATACGAGAAAAAGACATTGATATATGCTTGGTCTGTGAAAGTCATCTGACAAAGCAATCGAATGTTAAGATAAGGGGATATAGCGTGTATCACGCCTTCCACCCATCGGAAAGAGCCAGAGGCGGATCATGCTTGTTTATAAAAGAATGTATCGAACACTCAGCGAAAGTAAAAATTGAATTAGAAGCAATGCAAGTAAGCACGGTACTCGTCAGAAATAGACATTTTGCTTTCAACATGTCGTCTATATACTGTCCACTGCGATGTAAACTTGAAGAAAGTGATTTCACAATCATTTTCAACTTCCTTAAACCAAATTTTATTATTGGTGGCGAAACACCCCTTCTGGGGTTCAAGGTACGCCTCTCAGAAAGGTAGAGAGCTTTATAATGCGGGCATGAAATACAGTTGTGATTTTGACTCGACGGGTAAACGAACATATTGACCGACTGATAGAAATAAGATACCAGATCTGACCGATTTCTTTATTGTTAAAGGAATATCTGACAACTGTAGAAAAGTTAAGGAAAGCTTTGATCTCTCCTCCAATCATTATGACGATAAGCAATGCTCTGGTTAAAAAAGTAGGACCGGGCAGATTACACAGCGCGGAAACTACTTGGGACTTAAAACGCCATATGAACTTGAAGTTGAAGTTGATCGCTTCGTCGAAATCTTACAGAATGCCGCGTAGAAGAAATCTACCAAACCTAAGAAAACGCCGGCCAGCTACATTCAAACTCATTCGCAGGAAATAAAAGAGATGATTAAGGAGAAGAGAAAAGCGCATAAAAGATGGCAAAAAACTCGGGCTCCGCAAAATAAAGCACATCTTAACCGTTTGTGCAACTCACTAAAAAGATCTATTAAAGACCTTAAAAATAATGAAATACAAACTTACCTAGAAAGCTTAACAGCAGAAAAAGATTCTAATTATTCGCTTTGGAAGTCTATAAAAGGTATTAAAAAACCTCAAATTCAAGCCGCACCAATTAGAAAAATCAAGACGAATGAGCCAGGCATGATAAAGAGAAAGCGCAAGTTTTTGCCGCCCACCTTGAAGGAACTTTTAAACCGTTTGATGGACAAGCTCTTATTCAAAATATGAATGTGTCATATGTAGCCAATAGTGAAATAAGAAATGCATCACTAACCGAACTTAAGGAAGAAATAAAGAAACTTAAACCTAAGAAAGCTGCTGGATACGACCTAATTACGGGAGAGGTTCTTAAAGCACTACCAAGAAACGTTCATTAAGCTTCTGTTCATTATAAACGCCCCGATTAGACTAGAATATGTTCCCAGTCAATGGAAAGTCGCCGAAGTTATAATGGTCCTTAATGCTGGAAAACCGCCGAATGAAAAAACGAGACCGATTTCGCTTCTTCCAATTATATCCAAAGTGTTCGAGAGAATATTGATTAGGCGAATACAGCCGGTAATAGAAGAAGGGCATCTCATCCCTGATCATAAATTCGGATTCAGAAGTAAGCATTCTACAGTTGAACAAGTACGTCGAATAACACATGTAATCGAAAAATCACTTGAAGAAAAAAAAGATTTGTTCAAGCGTATTCCTTGACGTTTCTCAAGCCTTTGACAATGTCTGGCACGAAGGCTTAGAGTTTAAATTACGACAAGTTCTGCCAGAGCACCTATATAATATTTTGAAGAACTACCTTACGAATAGACTATTCCGCGTCAAATATGGACACGAATATTCTGATTTTAAGGAAATAATGGCTGGGGTGTCAAACTTACCATATTCGCGGGAAATAAAAGAGATGATTAAGGAGAAGAGAAAAGCGGGTAAAAGATGGCAACAAACTCGGGCTCCGCAACATAAAGCACATCTTAACCGTTTGTGCAACTTACTAAAAAGATCTATTAAAGACCTTAAGAATAATGAAATACAATCTTACCTAGAAAGCTTAACGGCAGAAAAAGATTCTAACTATTCGCTTTGGAAGGCTATAAAAGGTGTTAAAAAACCTCAAATTCAAGCCGCACCAATTAGAAAAATCAAGACGAATGAGTCAGGCATGATAAAGAGAAAGCGAAAGTTTTTGCCGCCCACCTTGAAGGAACTTTTAAACCGTTTGATGGACAAGCTCTTATTCAAAATATGAAAGTGTCGTATATAGCCAATAGTGAAATAAGAAATGCATCACTAACCGAACTTAAGGAAGAAATAAAGAAACTTAAACCAAAGAAGGCTCCTGGATACGACTTAATTACGGGAGAGCTTCTTAAAGCACTACCAAGAAAAGCGCGAATGAAGCTTCTGTTCATTATAAACGCCGCGCTTAGAATATGTTCCCAGTCAATGGAAAGTTGCCGAAGTCATAATGCCCGGAAAACCGCCGAATGAAAAAACGTTTTATAGACCGCTTCTTCCAATTATATCTAAAGTGTTCGAGAGAATACTGATTAGGCGAAAACAGCCGGTAATAGAAGAAAGGAACTTCATTCCGGATCATCAATTCGGATTCAGAAGTAAGCATTCCACAGTTGAACAAATGCATAGAATAACACATGTAATTGAAAAATCTCTTGTAGAAAAAAGGATTTCTTCAAGCGTATTCCTTGACGTCTCTCAAGCCTTTGGCAAGGTCTGGCACGAAGGCTTAAAGTTTAAGTTACGACAAGTTCTGGCAAAGCACCTATACAATATTTTGAAGAACTACCTTACGAATAGGCTTTTCCGCGTCAAATGTGGAAACGAATATTCGGATTTTAAGGAAATAATGGCTGGGGTGCCGCAAGAAAGCGTACTTGGTTCAGTTTTATATCTATTAGACACTCGTGATATACCGCAAGTAGAAGGTACTGAGCTAGGTACATTTCCCGACGACACTGCTATCTTGGCAGTAGGTAAAGCGGTCGAAGATACTACAGAAAAACTGCAAGAAGCTTTGGATAAAGTAAATGAATGGACAAAGGTTTGGCGATTCGCAGTTGTAGAGAAGAGATCAACAATTGTCTCTCGAGTCAGTCGCTACCGCACCGCTAAAAGGATAACATACCTCGCTTCTCATTAGCCATTATCCTATTACTTATACTATTGAATTATTAACAGTTACTCTTAATCATTTATTATTCACTATATACATTAACCTAATACTTAAATTAAATAAAGAATAATTGTACTTAACATTTTGGCGACGAGGACAATTTTTTTTTCTCGAACTTTCGCTGTAAGTTGATTAATTCGCGGCGCGGCTCAAAATTTTTTTTTTGCGTCTTCATCGACATTCACACGTGGAGCTACGGTGTGCAGTTCATCGTATATTTCTTCAAGCAGCCGCCGTGTATACAATGGACAAGGACACGGTTACAAAACTGCTTGATCAGCAGCAGGCATTTTTCAAGTCCCTGATCGAGGGTCAGAAAGAGTGGATAGGTATATGCATTAAGGCTCAAACTGCGGGAAGCAGCGCAAAGTGTGGCAATCCCACAATTTCACGAGTTCCAGAAGGCAAAGCATCAATGGGACTCATATTTGAAGCAGTTGGAACAGCATTTCGCCGCAGAAGCAAAAGCGTGCATTCTTCCTTTCTTGGGTAGGCTCAGAGATTTTCGAACTTACTCAAAAAATTCTAGGAAACGACTTAGAAGACAAAACATGTAAGGCCATAACGGGAAAACTAAGTTAACATTTTAAGCCCTTCCCCTTCGGGTAGGGGTCAGAATATACCTGAGGTAGGCATGTCTGTCGTAAGAGGCGACTAAAATCCACCATCCGTATACCGAGTATGGTGTATACAAAAACATGCAATAAACAAAACAAAAGATTTTAATACCCCAGGTGGCAGTCCAGGTACACTGGAAAATCCACCCTCTTCGGAGGTCGGCTCTACGGATTCTGGGGAGAGCCATTTATTGCACCTTATAAATCCCTTCTCAAAAAGTACAAGGGTATCTCGATCTCCACCAACAAGATCGAACGTCTCCGGAAAAAGAGGTCCGCCGGAAGCGCAAACGCGTGAAAAACGGGACTCAGCGAAATCTAAAAGCATTGAGGAGGAAAACGACGTACTCCGTACCAAGCTTAGCGAAATGGAGCTACTCTATCGTGAGCTCAAGAAAGAGGTAGATTTACTCAGGCAAGAAAATAATGCCCTAAAAAACACGTACCTACAAAAAGAAAATACAGTTAGCCCACATCGCTCACCTAGCCTCGAATACCAGACGGATGAAGAAGAGCTAACACGCGAAACGAATTGGGTCGAAAAGAAACGACCTAGCAAAAAACGCAAAGCTGGTTCCTCACCGGAAGTCGAGCCACAAAAAGATGAAAAGCGCAAGGAGATGCAAGAAAAGCAACAACAAAAAAAATTACGTCCTCCGCCACCGATAAACGTCGTTGGAATTACGGACTATAATAAGTCGCATTGTCTCCTTAAAGGAACTCTGGCATCGAAGTTTAAGGTGACATCTCTGCGAAACAATACGTGGAAAATCAATGTCGATGATGCCGACGGTTACCGATCAGTATCTAAAAAGACTTATGAAAATAAGTTAGAAAGACCACTGCGTGTTGTAGCAAGGGGACTCCACCCCTCGTGCACTAAAGAAGATGTAATGCACGACCTTCAAGGCAAAGGCTTTAAAATTCTTGATGCCGTCAATATTATCAAGAAGGAGAAGCAACAGTCGGAGGGAGATCATGAAAAATTGGTTAGGCGTGGACTTCCACTATTCATGTTTAGTTTCGATAAAGATGAAAATAAAGATGCTATATATGGTATTAAGACTATTCTAAACATCGTGGTGAAAATCGAACCCATGCGTAAGAGCTCCAGATCGATACCGCAATGTAAGCGCTGTCAAGGTTTCAATCACACGCGGACTTACTGCCAGAAAGAACCGCGATGCGTCAAATGCGCAGGTAAACATATGTCGGAAGAGTGTCACCTAAATAAGCAAACCCCAGCCACTTGTATAAACTACAATGGGAAACATCCTGCGAACTATCGAGGTTGCGAAGTGGCGAAAGAGTTCCAAAAAAGGCGTGACACACTGACAAATTTCAAGCAGCGAAAGACAAAAAATGCGTCAATATTCTCTTAAGATCGGGTAATGAAGAAAAACCCAAACGTAGTAGAGAAAAGGTGACAGGAGCTAAATCCTCGAATATTGGCGTGCAGTCTTATGCTCAAGCGGCGGTGACAGTTAATGGAAAGCTCAAGCTGCGGCATTGGAAAACGGTGATAGAGGTAGCTCACAAGATCATGTATCCAATGTTTTTTCCTCAATTCTTGCGAAACTTGAAGAGCAATACAAAACAAACAAACTTATTTTCGAGAGACTAGTTGCATTAGAAAACAACATTCATAACACGCGCACTTCAACAAGAAAATGAAAGAAACACTTAAAATTCTTACTTGGAACGCCAACGGGCTTATACGAAGACTCGACGAGTTAGAAATCTTTATACGAGAAAAAGACATTGATATATGCTTGGTCTGTGAAAGTCATCTGACAAAGCAATCGAATGTTAAGATAAGGGGATATAGCGTGTATCACGCCTTCCACCCATCGGAAAGAGCCAGAGGCGGATCATGCTTGTTTATAAAAGAATGTATCGAACACTCAGCGAAAGTAAAAATTGAATTAGAAGCAATGCAAGTAAGCACGGTACTCGTCAGAAATAGACATTTTGCTTTCAACATGTCGTCTATATACTGTCCACTGCGATGTAAACTTGAAGAAAGTGATTTCACAATCATTTTCAACTTCCTTAAACCAAATTTTATTATTGGTGGCGAAACACCCCTTCTGGGGTTCAAGGTACGCCTCTCAGAAAGGTAGAGAGCTTTATAATGCGGGCATGAAATACAGTTGTGATTTTGACTCGACGGGTAAACGAACATATTGACCGACTGATAGAAATAAGATACCAGATCTGACCGATTTCTTTATTGTTAAAGGAATATCTGACAACTGTAGAAAAGTTAAGGAAAGCTTTGATCTCTCCTCCAATCATTATGACGATAAGCAATGCTCTGGTTAAAAAAGTAGGACCGGGCAGATTACACAGCGCGGAAACTACTTGGGACTTAAAACGCCATATGAACTTGAAGTTGAAGTTGATCGCTTCGTCGAAATCTTACAGAATGCCGCGTAGAAGAAATCTACCAAACCTAAGAAAACGCCGGCCAGCTACATTCAAACTCATTCGCAGGAAATAAAAGAGATGATTAAGGAGAAGAGAAAAGCGCATAAAAGATGGCAAAAAACTCGGGCTCCGCAAAATAAAGCACATCTTAACCGTTTGTGCAACTCACTAAAAAGATCTATTAAAGACCTTAAAAATAATGAAATACAAACTTACCTAGAAAGCTTAACAGCAGAAAAAGATTCTAATTATTCGCTTTGGAAGTCTATAAAAGGTATTAAAAAACCTCAAATTCAAGCCGCACCAATTAGAAAAATCAAGACGAATGAGCCAGGCATGATAAAGAGAAAGCGCAAGTTTTTGCCGCCCACCTTGAAGGAACTTTTAAACCGTTTGATGGACAAGCTCTTATTCAAAATATGAATGTGTCATATGTAGCCAATAGTGAAATAAGAAATGCATCACTAACCGAACTTAAGGAAGAAATAAAGAAACTTAAACCTAAGAAAGCTGCTGGATACGACCTAATTACGGGAGAGGTTCTTAAAGCACTACCAAGAAACGTTCATTAAGCTTCTGTTCATTATAAACGCCCCGATTAGACTAGAATATGTTCCTAGTCAATGGAAAGTCGCCGAAGTTATAATGGTCCTTAATGCTGGAAAACCGCCGAATGAAAAAACGAGACCGATTTCGCTTCTTCCAATTATATCCAAAGTGTTCGAGAGAATATTGATTAGGCGAATACAGCCGGTAATAGAAGAAGGGCATCTCATCCCTGATCATAAATTCGGATTCAGAAGTAAGCATTCTACAGTTGAACAAGTACGTCGAATAACACATGTAATCGAAAAATCACTTGAAGAAAAAAAAGATTTGTTCAAGCGTATTCCTTGACGTTTCTCAAGCCTTTGACAATGTCTGGCACGAAGGCTTAGAGTTTAAATTACGACAAGTTCTGCCAGAGCACCTATATAATATTTTGAAGAACTACCTTACGAATAGACTATTCCGCGTCAAATATGGACACGAATATTCTGATTTTAAGGAAATAATGGCTGGGGTGTCAAACTTACCATATTCGCGGGAAATAAAAGAGATGATTAAGGAGAAGAGAAAAGCGGGTAAAAGATGGCAACAAACTCGGGCTCCGCAACATAAAGCACATCTTAACCGTTTGTGCAACTTACTAAAAATATCTATTAAAGACCTTAAGAATAATGAAATACAATCTTACCTAGAAAGCTTAACGGCAGAAAAAGATTCTAACTATTCGCTTTGGAAGGCTATAAAAGGTGTTAAAAAACCTCAAATTCAAGCCGCACCAATTAGAAAAATCAAGACGAATGAGCCAGGCATGATAAAGAGAAAGCGCAAGTTTTTGCCGCCCACCTTGAAGGAACTTTTAAACCGTTTGATGGACAAGCTCTTATTCAAAATATGAATGTGTCATATGTAGCCAATAGTGAAATAAGAAATGCATCACTAACCGAACTTAAGGAAGAAATAAAGAAACTTAAACCTAAGAAAGCTGCTGGATACGACCTAATTACGGGAGAGGTTCTTAAAGCACTACCAAGAAACGTTCATTAAGCTTCTGTTCATTATAAACGCCGCGATTAGACTAGAATATGTTCCCAGTCAATGGAAAGTCGCCGAAGTTATAATGGTCCTTAAGCCTGGAAAACCGCCGAATGAAAAAACGAGACCGATTTCGCTTCTTCCAATTATATCCAAAGTGTTCGAGAGAATATTGATTAGGCGAATACAGCCGGTAATAGAAGAAGGGCATCTCATCCCTGATCATAAATTCGGATTCAGAAGTAAGCATTCTACAGTTGAACAAGTACGTCGAATAACACATGTAATCGAAAAATCACTTGAAGAATAAAAAGATTTGTTCAAGCGTATTCCTTGACGTTTCTCAAGCCTTTGACAATGTCTGGCACGAAGGCTTAGAGTTTAAATTACGACAAGTTCTGCCAGAGCCCCTATATAATATTTTGAAGAACTACCTTACGAATAGACTATTCCGCGTCAAATATGGACACGAATATTCTGATTTTAAGGAAATAATGGCTGGGGTGTCAAACTTACCATATTCGCGGGAAATAAAAGAGATGATTAAGGAGAAGAGAAAAGCGGGTAAAAGATGGCAACAAACTCGGGCTCCGCAACATAAAGCACATCTTAACCGTTTGTGCAACTTACTAAAAAGATCTATTAAAGACCTTAAGAATAATGAAATACAATCTTACCTAGAAAGCTTAACGGCAGAAAAAGATTCTAACTATTCGCTTTGGAAGGCTATAAAAGGTGTTAAAAAACCTCAAATTCAAGCCGCACCAATTAGAAAAATCAAGACGAATGAGTCAGGCATGATAAAGAGAAAGCGAAAGTTTTTGCCGCCCAACTTGAAGGAACTTTTAAACCGTTTGATGGACAAGCTCTTATTCAAAATATGAAAGTGTCGTATATAGCCAATAGTGAAATAAGAAATGCATCACTAACCGAACTTAAGGAAGAAATAAAGAAACTTAAACCAAAGAAGGCTCCTGGATACGACTTAATTACGGGAGAGCTTCTTAAAGCACTACCAAGAAAAGCGCGAATGAAGCTTCTGTTCATTATAAACGCCGCGCTTAGAATATGTTCCCAGTCAATGGAAAGTTGCCGAAGTCATAATGCCCGGAAAACCGCCGAATGAAAAAACGTTTTATAGACCGCTTCTTCCAATTATATCTAAAGTGTTCGAGAGAATACTGATTAGGCGAAAACAGCCGGTAATAGAAGAAAGGAACTTCATTCCGGATCATCAATTCGGATTCAGAAGTAAGCATTCCACAGTTGAACAAATGCATAGAATAACACATGTAATTGAAAAATCTCTTGTAGAAAAAAGGATTTCTTCAAGCGTATTCCTTGACGTCTCTCAAGCCTTTGGCAAGGTCTGGCACGAAGGCTTAAAGTTTAAGTTACGACAAGTTCTGGCAAAGCACCTATACAATATTTTGAAGAACTACCTTACGAATAGGCTTTTCCGCGTCAAATGTGGAAACGAATATTCGGATTTTAAGGAAATAATGGCTGGGGTGCCGCAAGAAAGCGTACTTGGTTCAGTTTTATATCTATTAGACACTCGTGATATACCGCAAGTAGAAGGTACTGAGCTAGGTACATTTCCCGACGACACTGCTATCTTGGCAGTAGGTAAAGCGGTCGAAGATACTACAGAAAAACTGCAAGAAGCTTTGGATAAAGTAAATGAATGGACAAAGGTTTGGCGATTCGCAGTTGTAGAGAAGAGATCAACAATTGTCTCTCGAGTCAGTCGCTACCGCACCGCTAAAAGGATAACATACCTCGCTTCTCATTAGCCATTATCCTATTACTTATACTATTGAATTATTAACAGTTACTCTTAATCATTTATTATTCACTATATACATTAACCTAATACTTAAATTAAATAAAGAATAATTGTACTTAACATTTTGGCGACGAGGACAATTTTTTTTTCTCGAACTTTCGCTGTAAGTTGATTAATTCGCGGCGCGGCTCAAAATTTTTTTTTTGCGTCTTCATCGACATTCACACGTGGAGCTACGGTGTGCAGTTCATCGTATATTTCTTCAAGCAGCCGCCGTGTATACAATGGACAAGGACACGGTTACAAAACTGCTTGATCAGCAGCAGGCATTTTTCAAGTCCCTGATCGAGGGTCAGAAAGAGTGGATAGGTATATGCATTAAGGCTCAAATTGCGGGAAGCAGCGCAAAGTGTGGCAATCCCACAATTTCACGAGTTCCAGAAGGCAAAGCATCAATGGGACTCATATTTGAAGCAGTTGGAACAGCATTTCGCCGCAGAAGCAAAAGCGTGCATTCTTCCTTTCTTGGGTAGGCTCAGAGATTTTCGAACTTACTCAAAAAATTCTAGGAAACGACTTAGAAGACAAAACATGTAAGGCCATAACGGGAAAACTAAGTTAACATTTTAAGCCCTTCCCCTTCGGGTAGGGGTCAGAATATACCTGAGGTAGGCATGTCTGTCGTAAGAGGCGACTAAAATCCACCATCCGTATACCGAGTATGGTGTATACAAAAACATGCAATAAACAAAACAAAAGATTTTAATACCCCAGGTGGCAGTCCAGGTACACTGGAAAATCCACCCTCTTCGGAGGTCGGCTCTACGGATTCTGGGGAGAGCCATTTATTGCACCTTATAAATCCCTTCTCAAAAAGTACAAGGGTATCTCGATCTCCACCAACAAGATCGAACGTCTCCGGAAAAAGAGGTCCGCCGGAAGCGCAAACGCGTGAAAAACGGGACTCAGCGAAATCTAAAAGCATTGAGGAGGAAAACGACGTACTCCGTACCAAGCTTAGCGAAATGGAGCTACTCTATCGTGAGCTCAAGAAAGAGGTAGATTTACTCAGGCAAGAAAATAATGCCCTAAAAAACACGTACCTACAAAAAGAAAATACAGTTAGCCCACATCGCTCACCTAGCCTCGAATACCAGACGGATGAAGAAGAGCTAACACGCGAAACGAATTGGGTCGAAAAGAAACGACCTAGCAAAAAACGCAAAGCTGGTTCCTCACCGGAAGTCGAGCCACAAAAAGATGAAAAGCGCAAGGAGATGCAAGAAAAGCAACAACAAAAAAAATTACGTCCTCCGCCACCGATAAACGTCGTTGGAATTACGGACTATAATAAGTCGCATTGTCTCCTTAAAGGAACTCTGGCATCGAAGTTTAAGGTGACATCTCTGCGAAACAATACGTGGAAAATCAATGTCGATGATGCCGACGGTTACCGATCAGTATCTAAAAAGACTTATGAAAATAAGTTAGAAAGACCACTGCGTGTTGTAGCAAGGGGACTCCACCCCTCGTGCACTAAAGAAGATGTAATGCACGACCTTCAAGGCAAAGGCTTTAAAATTCTTGATGCCGTCAATATTATCAAGAAGGAGAAGCAACAGTCGGAGGGAGATCATGAAAAATTGGTTAGGCGTGGACTTCCACTATTCATGTTTAGTTTCGATAAAGATGAAAATAAAGATGCTATATATGGTATTAAGACTATTCTAAACATCGTGGTGAAAATCGAACCCATGCGTAAGAGCTCCAGATCGATGCCGCAGTGTAAACGCTGTCAAGGTTTCAATCACACGCAGACTTACTGCCAGAAAGAACCGCGATGCGTCAAATGCGCAGGAAAACATTTCTCGGAAGACCGTCACCTAAACAAGCAAACCCCAGCCACTTGTATAAACTGCAAAGGAAAACATCCCGCGAACTATCGAGGTTGCGAAGTGGCGAAAGAGCTCCAAAAAAGGCGCGATACACTTAAAAATTCCATGCGCCCTAATCCGAAACCAATTAAGAATATACCCAAAATAGCTACAAAAAAAGCAGCGAAAGATAGGAAATCCGTCAATATTGACTTAAGATCGGGTAACGAAGAATACCCCAAACGCAGTAGAGAAAATGTGACAGAAGCAAAGTCTTCGAATACTGACGCACAGTCTTATGCTTAAGCGGCGATGGCAGCTAATGGCAAGTATATGACCGTCAACCCACGGGAGATCAAGGCAAAAAACCGTCCAAACTCTAACGTAAAGACTCCTGCTCAAATTGCGACATTGGAAAACGGTGATAGAGGTAGCTCACAAAATCCAGTATCCAATGTTTTCTCCTTAATACTTGCGAAACTTGAAGAGCAATCCAAAACAAACAAACTTATTTTCGAGAGACTAGTTGCATTAGAAAACAACATTCATAACACGCGCACTTCAACCAGAATATGAAAGAAACGATTAAAATTCTTACTTGGAACGCCAACGGGCTTATACGAAGACTCGACGAGTTAGAAATCTTTATACGAGAAAAATACATTGATATATGCTTGGTCTGTGAAAGTCATCTGACAAAGCAATCGAATGTTAAGATAAGGGGATATAGCGTGTATCACGCCTTCCACTCATCGGAAAGAGCCAGAGGCGGATCATCCTTGTTTATAAAAGAATGTATCGAACACTCAGCGGAAGTAAAGATTGAATTAGAAGCAATGCAAGTAAGCACGGTACGCGTTAGAAATAGACATTTTGCTTTCAACATTTCGTCTATATATTGTCCACTGCGATGTAAACTTGAAGAAAGTGATTTCACAATCATTTTCAACTTCCTTAAACCAAATTTTATTATTGGTGGCGAAACACCCCTTCTGGGGTTCAAGGTACGCCTCTCAGAAAGGTAGAGAGCTTTATAATGCGGGCATGAAATACAGTTGTGATTTTGACTCGACGGGTAAACGAACATATTGACCGACTGATAGAAATAAGATACCAGATCTGACCGATTTCTTTATTGTTAAAGGAATATCTGACAACTGTAGAAAAGTTAAGGAAAGCTTTGATCTCTCCTCCAATCATTATGACGATAAGCAATGCTCTGGTTAAAAAAGTAGGACCGGGCAGATTACACAGCGCGGAAACTACTTGGGACTTAAAACGCCATATGAACTTGAAGTTGAAGTTGATCGCTTCGTCGAAATCTTACAGAATGCCGCGTAGAAGAAATCTACCAAACCTAAGAAAACGCCGGCCAGCTACATTCAAACTCATTCGCAGGAAATAAAAGAGATGATTAAGGAGAAGAGAAAAGCGCATAAAAGATGGCAAAAAACTCGGGCTCCGCAAAATAAAGCACATCTTAACCGTTTGTGCAACTCACTAAAAAGATCTATTAAAGACCTTAAAAATAATGAAATACAAACTTACCTAGAAAGCTTAACAGCAGAAAAAGATTCTAATTATTCGCTTTGGAAGTCTATAAAAGGTATTAAAAAACCTCAAATTCAAGCCGCACCAATTAGAAAAATCAAGACGAATGAGCCAGGCATGATAAAGAGAAAGCGCAAGTTTTTGCCGCCCACCTTGAAGGAACTTTTAAACCGTTTGATGGACAAGCTCTTATTCAAAATATGAATGTGTCATATGTAGCCAATAGTGAAATAAGAAATGCATCACTAACCGAACTTAAGGAAGAAATAAAGAAACTTAAACCTAAGAAAGCTGCTGGATACGACCTAATTACGGGAGAGGTTCTTAAAGCACTACCAAGAAACGTTCATTAAGCTTCTGTTCATTATAAACGCCCCGATTAGACTAGAATATGTTCCTAGTCAATGGAAAGTCGCCGAAGTTATAATGGTCCTTAATGCTGGAAAACCGCCGAATGAAAAAACGAGACCGATTTCGCTTCTTCCAATTATATCCAAAGTGTTCGAGAGAATATTGATTAGGCGAATACAGCCGGTAATAGAAGAAGGGCATCTCATCCCTGATCATAAATTCGGATTCAGAAGTAAGCATTCTACAGTTGAACAAGTACGTCGAATAACACATGTAATCGAAAAATCACTTGAAGAAAAAAAAGATTTGTTCAAGCGTATTCCTTGACGTTTCTCAAGCCTTTGACAATGTCTGGCACGAAGGCTTAGAGTTTAAATTACGACAAGTTCTGCCAGAGCACCTATATAATATTTTGAAGAACTACCTTACGAATAGACTATTCCGCGTCAAATATGGACACGAATATTCTGATTTTAAGGAAATAATGGCTGGGGTGTCAAACTTACCATATTCGCGGGAAATAAAAGAGATGATTAAGGAGAAGAGAAAAGCGGGTAAAAGATGGCAACAAACTCGGGCTCCGCAACATAAAGCACATCTTAACCGTTTGTGCAACTTACTAAAAAGATCTATTAAAGACCTTAAGAATAATGAAATACAATCTTACCTAGAAAGCTTAACGGCAGAAAAAGATTCTAACTATTCGCTTTGGAAGGCTATAAAAGGTGTTAAAAAACCTCAAATTCAAGCCGCACCAATTAGAAAAATCAAGACGAATGAGTCAGGCATGATAAAGAGAAAGCGAAAGTTTTTGCCGCCCACCTTGAAGGAACTTTTAAACCGTTTGATGGACAAGCTCTTATTCAAAATATGAAAGTGTCGTATATAGCCAATAGTGAAATAAGAAATGCATCACTAACCGAACTTAAGGAAGAAATAAAGAAACTTAAACCAAAGAAGGCTCCTGGATACGACTTAATTACGGGAGAGCTTCTTAAAGCACTACCAAGAAAAGCGCGAATGAAGCTTCTGTTCATTATAAACGCCGCGCTTAGAATATGTTCCCAGTCAATGGAAAGTTGCCGAAGTCATAATGCCCGGAAAACCGCCGAATGAAAAAACGTTTTATAGACCGCTTCTTCCAATTATATCTAAAGTGTTCGAGAGAATACTGATTAGGCGAAAACAGCCGGTAATAGAAGAAAGGAACTTCATTCCGGATCATCAATTCGGATTCAGAAGTAAGCATTCCACAGTTGAACAAATGCATAGAATAACACATGTAATTGAAAAATCTCTTGTAGAAAAAAGGATTTCTTCAAGCGTATTCCTTGACGTCTCTCAAGCCTTTGGCAAGGTCTGGCACGAAGGCTTAAAGTTTAAGTTACGACAAGTTCTGGCAAAGCACCTATACAATATTTTGAAGAACTACCTTACGAATAGGCTTTTCCGCGTCAAATGTGGAAACGAATATTCGGATTTTAAGGAAATAATGGCTGGGGTGCCGCAAGAAAGCGTACTTGGTTCAGTTTTATATCTATTAGACACTCGTGATATACCGCAAGTAGAAGGTACTGAGCTAGGTACATTTCCCGACGACACTGCTATCTTGGCAGTAGGTAAAGCGGTCGAAGATACTACAGAAAAACTGCAAGAAGCTTTGGATAAAGTAAATGAATGGACAAAGGTTTGGCGATTCGCAGTTGTAGAGAAGAGATCAACAATTGTCTCTCGAGTCAGTCGCTACCGCACCGCTAAAAGGATAACATACCTCGCTTCTCATTAGCCATTATCCTATTACTTATACTATTGAATTATTAACAGTTACTCTTAATCATTTATTATTCACTATATACATTAACCTAATACTTAAATTAAATAAAGAATAATTGTACTTAACATTTTGGCGACGAGGACAATTTTTTTTTCTCGAACTTTCGCTGTAAGTTGATTAATTCGCGGCGCGGCTCAAAATTTTTTTTTTGCGTCTTCATCGACATTCACACGTGGAGCTACGGTGTGCAGTTCATCGTATATTTCTTCAAGCAGCCGCCGTGTATACAATGGACAAGGACACGGTTACAAAACTGCTTGATCAGCAGCAGGCATTTTTCAAGTCCCTGATCGAGGGTCAGAAAGAGTGGATAGGTATATGCATTAAGGCTCAAATTGCGGGAAGCAGCGCAAAGTGTGGCAATCCCACAATTTCACGAGTTCCAGAAGGCAAAGCATCAATGGGACTCATATTTGAAGCAGTTGGAACAGCATTTCGCCGCAGAAGCAAAAGCGTGCATTCTTCCTTTCTTGGGTAGGCTCAGAGATTTTCGAACTTACTCAAAAAATTCTAGGAAACGACTTAGAAGACAAAACATGTAAGGCCATAACGGGAAAACTAAGTTAACATTTTAAGCCCTTCCCCTTCGGGTAGGGGTCAGAATATACCTGAGGTAGGCATGTCTGTCGTAAGAGGCGACTAAAATCCACCATCCGTATACCGAGTATGGTGTATACAAAAACATGCAATAAACAAAACAAAAGATTTTAATACCCCAGGTGGCAGTCCAGGTACACTGGAAAATCCACCCTCTTCGGAGGTCGGCTCTACGGATTCTGGGGAGAGCCATTTATTGCACCTTATAAATCCCTTCTCAAAAAGTACAAGGGTATCTCGATCTCCACCAACAAGATCGAACGTCTCCGGAAAAAGAGGTCCGCCGGAAGCGCAAACGCGTGAAAAACGGGACTCAGCGAAATCTAAAAGCATTGAGGAGGAAAACGACGTACTCCGTACCAAGCTTAGCGAAATGGAGCTACTCTATCGTGAGCTCAAGAAAGAGGTAGATTTACTCAGGCAAGAAAATAATGCCCTAAAAAACACGTACCTACAAAAAGAAAATACAGTTAGCCCACATCGCTCACCTAGCCTCGAATACCAGACGGATGAAGAAGAGCTAACACGCGAAACGAATTGGGTCGAAAAGAAACGACCTAGCAAAAAACGCAAAGCTGGTTCCTCACCGGAAGTCGAGCCACAAAAAGATGAAAAGCGCAAGGAGATGCAAGAAAAGCAACAACAAAAAAAATTACGTCCTCCGCCACCGATAAACGTCGTTGGAATTACGGACTATAATAAGTCGCATTGTCTCCTTAAAGGAACTCTGGCATCGAAGTTTAAGGTGACATCTCTGCGAAACAATACGTGGAAAATCAATGTCGATGATGCCGACGGTTACCGATCAGTATCTAAAAAGACTTATGAAAATAAGTTAGAAAGACCACTGCGTGTTGTAGCAAGGGGACTCCACCCCTCGTGCACTAAAGAAGATGTAATGCACGACCTTCAAGGCAAAGGCTTTAAAATTCTTGATGCCGTCAATATTATCAAGAAGGAGAAGCAACAGTCGGAGGGAGATCATGAAAAATTGGTTAGGCGTGGACTTCCACTATTCATGTTTAGTTTCGATAAAGATGAAAATAAAGATGCTATATATGGTATTAAGACTATTCTAAACATCGTGGTGAAAATCGAACCCATGCGTAAGAGCTCCAGATCGATGCCGCAGTGTAAACGCTGTCAAGGTTTCAATCACACGCAGACTTACTGCCAGAAAGAACCGCGATGCGTCAAATGCGCAGGAAAACATTTCTCGGAAGACCGTCACCTAAACAAGCAAACCCCAGCCACTTGTATAAACTGCAAAGGAAAACATCCCGCGAACTATCGAGGTTGCGAAGTGGCGAAAGAGCTCCAAAAAAGGCGCGATACACTTAAAAATTCCATGCGCCCTAATCCGAAACCAATTAAGAATATACCCAAAATAGCTACAAAAAAAGCAGCGAAAGATAGGAAATCCGTCAATATTGACTTAAGATCGGGTAACGAAGAATACCCCAAACGCAGTAGAGAAAATGTGACAGAAGCAAAGTCTTCGAATACTGACGCACAGTCTTATGCTTAAGCGGCGATGGCAGCTAATGGCAAGTATATGACCGTCAACCCACGGGAGATCAAGGCAAAAAACCGTCCAAACTCTAACGTAAAGACTCCTGCTCAAATTGCGACATTGGAAAACGGTGATAGAGGTAGCTCACAAAATCCAGTATCCAATGTTTTCTCCTTAATACTTGCGAAACTTGAAGAGCAATCCAAAACAAACAAACTTATTTTCGAGAGACTAGTTGCATTAGAAAACAACATTCATAACACGCGCACTTCAACCAGAATATGAAAGAAACGATTAAAATTCTTACTTGGAACGCCAACGGGCTTATACGAAGACTCGACGAGTTAGAAATCTTTATACGAGAAAAATACATTGATATATGCTTGGTCTGTGAAAGTCATCTGACAAAGCAATCGAATGTTAAGATAAGGGGATATAGCGTGTATCACGCCTTCCACTCATCGGAAAGAGCCAGAGGCGGATCATCCTTGTTTATAAAAGAATGTATCGAACACTCAGCGGAAGTAAAGATTGAATTAGAAGCAATGCAAGTAAGCACGGTACGCGTTAGAAATAGACATTTTGCTTTCAACATTTCGTCTATATATTGTCCACTGCGATGTAAGCTTGAAGAAAGTGATTTCACAAACATCTTCGACTTCCTTAGACCCAATTTTATTATTGGTGGTGACTTCAACGCGAAACACCCCTTCTGGGGTTCAAGGTACGCCTTTCAGAAAGGTAGAAAGCTTTATAATGCGGGTATGCAATACAGTTGTGATTTTCACTCGACTGGTAAACCAACATATTGGCCGACTGATAGAAATAAGATACCAGATCTGACCGACTTCTTTATTGTTAAAGGAATATTGGCAACTGTATAAAAGTTGAAGAAAGCTTTGATCTCTCCTCTGATCATTCTCCAATCATTATGACGATAAGCGATGCTCTGGTTAAAAAAGCAGGACCGGGCAGATTAACCAGCGCGAAAACTAATTGGGATGGCTTTAAAAAAGATATTGAAGCAAATATTGAGCTGAGCGTATCACTTAAAACGCCCAATGAACTTGAAGTTGAAGTTGATCGCTTCGTCGAAATCTTACAGAATGCCGCGTGGAAGAATACTCCCAAACCTAAGAAAACGCCGGCCAGTTACATTCAAACTTATCCGCAGGAAATAAGAGAGATGATTAAGGAGAAGAGAAAAGCGCGCAAAAGATGGCAACAAACTCGGGCTCCGCAACATAAAGCACATCTTAACCGTTTGTGCAACTCACTGAAAAGATCTATTAAAGACCTTAAAAATAATGAAATGCAAACTTACCTAGAAAGCTTAACGGCAGAAAAAGATTCTAATTACTCGTTTTGGAAGGCTATAAAAGGTATTAAAGAACCTCAAATTCAAGCCGCCCCAATTAGGAAAAATCAAAACGAATGGGCCAGGTATGATAAAGAGAAAGCGCATGTTTTTGCCACCCACCTGGAAGAAACTTTCAAACCGTTGGGTGGACGAGCTCTTATTCAAAATATAAATACGTCATATATAGCCAATAGCGTAATAAGAAATGCGACACTTACCGAAATTAAGGAAGAAATAAAGCAACTTAAACCAAAGAAGGCTCCTGGATACGACCTAATTACGGGAGAGGTTCTTAAAGCACTACCAAGAAAAGCTCTAATTAAGCTTCTGTTCATTATAAACGCCGCGCTTAGATTACAATATGTTCCCAGTCAATGGAAAGTCGCCGAAATGATAATGGTCCTTAAGCCCGGAAAACCTCCTTATGAAAAAACGTCTTATAGACCGATTTCGCTTCTTCCAATTATATCCAAAGTGTTCGAGAGAATATTGATTAGGCGAATACAGCCGGTTATAGAAGAAGGGCATCTCATTCCGGATCATCAATTCGGATTCAGAAGTAAGCATTATACAGTTGAACAAGTACATCGAATAACACATGTAATCGAAAAATCACTTGAAGAAAAAAAGATTTGTTCAAGCGTATTCCTTGACGTTTCTCAAGCCTTTGACAAGGTCTGGCACGAAGGCTTAAAGTTCTGCCAGAGCACCTATATAATATTTTGAAGAACTACCTTACGAATAGACTATTCCGCGTCAAATGTGGAAATGAATATTCGGATTTTAAGGAAATAATGGGTGGGGTGCCGCAAGGAAGCGTTCTTGGTCCGGTCTTATATCTATTATACACTCGTGATATACCGCAAGTAGAAGGCACTGAGCTAGCTACATTTTCCGACGACACTGCTATCTTGACAGTAGGTAAAACGGTCGAAGATACTACAGAAAAACTGCAAGACGCTTTGGATAGAGTAAATGAATGGACAAAGGTTTGGCGAATCGCACTCAACGAGACCAAATCTGTTTATGTAAATTTTACTTATAAGAGAGTAAATAATCTGCCGATCTTTTCAAACTTGGTTCAAATTCCGATTGCAAACGAGGCTAAGTATCTTGGAATGACACTTGATGCAAAGCTGAAATGGAAAACGCACGTTAAGAAAAAACGCAAAGAACTAGATAACAAATATCGAGAAATGTACTGGTTACTTGGAAAATATTCCAAGCTTAATATAGAGAACAAACTGCTTTTATATAAGCAAGTGCTAAAGCCTGTATGGACATATGGTATACAACTCTGGGGTTGTACCAAAATAAGTAATATTACAATTTTACAAACTTTTGAAAACAAAGTGCTTAGAGGTATTGTAAATGCGCCATGGTATATCAGAAATAGCCATGTCCACAGAGATCTTGGCATTAAATCAGTCGAAGACGAAATCAAAAACTACGCGAGAAAACATAAAAGTCGACTAGAAAGTCACGTTAATATAACAGTCCTCCAAGTTTTAGATGAAAGAAACTTACTACGCCGTCTACAAAGAACAAAACCTTTAGACTTAGCGCGATAAGTAACCGCGTCTAAACTGCGGAGCTAGCAGGAAATTCTAATGGGAAGGTACCTGCAAAACGTCCTTATTTCGTGAAACGTAAGCTACTTGATAAGTCGAATACTTAGTTGTAGTAAAAAAATATAAACAAGTTTGTTTTGAAGGGAGGTTTTTTAGTGGGTAAGAATCCCACACTACTATGAGCACCCGCTGTCGATCCTCATAGTGTCTGTTGAAGATTTTCACCTAAAAACAAAAAAAAAATTTAAGCGGAATGTGCACACACTTGCAGCGAGGTTTTAATTTCTTCAATCAAAAATGTCAGAGGGTCAGAGCTATGCAGACTGGGTAGCAGAGCTTAGAGGTATTGCACGTAATTCCGAATATATATGCTCTAATGTCAAGTGTAAGCAAGAATTTGTCGATGAGCTACTTCGAGACATAATTGTCATTAATACGCCCCATGATGCTGTGTGCTCAGAAGCACTTCAGAAGCAAAACCCTTCTCTCGATGACGTGCTTCTTATAGCGGAATCGTACGAAGCAACTAAGAACACAGTTAATGTTATAAAAAATGCTAAACCTGCAACAGCAAATATGTCGACACAGGAGGTATCTAGGTTCCAAGCGGACTCGCATCGACATCGTGTGAGTGTGGGTACAAATAAAGAGAAGAAAGCAACGGATGTTAAATCATGTTCGGGGTGTGGAATCGACCACAAGCGCGACAAGTGTAAATTTCGTGATGCGATTTGCTTCAAATGCAATCGGATAGGACATATTGCACCAGTTTGCCTAACGGGAGAAAAGAGAGATGGAAAAAGTAGTAACAGAAACTCTCACAATCGGTATCGTGCGCCCAAGAAAGACAAAAAAACGGAGAACATCGGAATGATTAATTCACACTCGATTGATTTTGTCGCAACTGAAAACATCGGGATGATCAGTGCTTATTCTATAAACGTAATTAACGCAAATCCAGATAAAATTAGTGAGCGCGAATCAAAATGTGCGCCATTGCAGCTCGGGGAAAAAATTATTGCGAACATTAAAGTAAACAGACGGGAAATAGTGGATACCGGTGCTTCATGTTCTATGGTTAGTAGGGACATTTACAACCGCGGACGTAGTTCTCAAAGCCTACGGTAATATTACAATTCCGGTGCTTGGAAAAGCTTTTGTAAACGTGGAATATGGATGAAATAAGAGAGTTTTGCCACTAATCATCACGGACGTGGAAGCTTCGTATAACATTTTGGGCATAGATTGGTTGGATGCATTGGGATGGAGCATGGACGAGCAGGTAAATCCAGTAGTGACAGAGGCGCAACAGTCAAAGGTAAATGATTTATGTAAGGAATTCGAATGCATTTTCGACGGATCATTAGGGCGATGCATACCATTTAAGGCACACCTTCAATTAAAACCAAATGCTTCTCCTAAGTTTTTTAAAAGCAGATTTCTTCCTATTGGTCTCGAGGAACCGTTCAGGAAGGAAGCAGAGCGGTTGATAGCAGCTGGCGTGTGGAAATCGATCAAATACAGCAGCTGGGCAGCACCCATCGTCGTAGTGCCGAAGCGGGAAGGCAGTGTTAGAGTGTGTGGCGATTTTAAGGCATTGAATTTGCAGCTCGAGGTACAGCATCATCCACCGCCTCGACAAGAAGAGGTTAACCACAAACTGAGAGGCGGGGTATGGTTTTCAACCATCGATCTTGCAGATGCGTTCCTCCAGGTGGAGCTCGATGAGGAATCCAAGGTACTGTTAGTCGTGAACACTCCATTGGGGCTTACGCAGTATCAATGCTTTGCGCCCGGAATATCAAGCGCTCCAGCTATTTTCCAGGAGCTTGGAGAACAGGTAATTGCTGGCATTGATGACGCTATTATTTACATAGACGATATAGTAGTGAAGTCGAAGACAATCGAAGAGCATCTGGGAACATTACGGCTAATTTTTGAGCGAATAAAATCTTTTGGACTGGCCTGTAATCTTAGAAAGTGTATTTTTTTGAAAACGGAAATCACTTACTTGGGTCATACTTACAGTGCATCTGGCATCAGTACTTCGGAGTCAAAGGTCATGGCCATAAGGAAACTTCCCACTCCGTCAAACTTAAAAGAGCTGGAGGCATGTCTTGGTAAAGTCAACTATTATAATAAATTTATTAAAAATCTATCCCAAGTAGCATCTCCATTAAACTATTTGCGCCAAAAGGACGTTCCCTTTGTATGTAGGAAAGAGCAAGAGGAAGCTTTCCAAAATTTAAAGTCGCAGCTCGAAAATACAACAACGTTGTCTTACTTTCAAGACGACATCCCTATTTTACTAGCCACATACGCATCTTCTCACACCATTGGAGCCGTAATCTCGCATGTGCTGCATGACGGATCTGAAGTGCCTATTGCTCACGCAATTTTCGGAATTCAGAAATTTAACCAATATTTATATGGGCGCAAGTTCATTCTGTACACTGACCACAAACCTTTAGTGTCTATTTTCAGCACGGACAAAAATCTGCCAGTGTACGCTATACAACGGTTGCAACGGAGGGCGATATTTCTGATGGGTTATCGTTTCGCAATTTGGTACAAGCCAACGAAGAAGCATGAAAATGCCGACGCACTGTCTCGCCTACCAATGGGTTATGATGTGGAGTTTAACGCCAGCAATCTCCCCTGTTTTTCAGTCACCAATGAGCAACATTTAGAAGATTTTCTAGTTGATGCTAAACGAATCGCCTAAGCCACCGGCTCTGATCCAGTCCTGCGAAGAGTAAGTAAATTTATTCAAGATGGTTGGCCAGACAAACATCATATCACAGATAGTTTAATAAAACCCTATTTCGATCGTAGATTTTCACTTACCATGCAACATAATGTTATTTTGCTTCAGACCAAGTACGTTCGAGTTGTTATTCCGGCATTGCAGCCCAAGCTTCTGAGTCTCCTTCATAGTGGTTACTGGGGCATAGCTCGGATGAAGCAGCTCTCTAGAAGATACTGTTGGTGGCCTTCTTTGGATAAGATTATCGCAGAACAAACGGCAAAGTGCCAGCAATGCCAGCAATTAAGCAGCTTTCCAAAGAAGGAGTTTGTAGCATGGCCTACCCCTGATCATCCATGGCAGCGCATATACTTGGACTTTGCTGGTCCATTCGTTGGAAGCATGTGGTTCATATGCATGGACACATTTTCGAAATTTCCGTTTGTCAACAAGATGTCATCGACAACCTCTAGCGCCACTATTGCTACATTTTAGGGAATATTCAGTCTCGAAGGCTTCCCAGATACCATTGTAACGGACAACAGTCAACAGTTTATGTCCGACGACTTCGAGAAATTCTGTTCATTGAATGGAATTCAGCATTTAACTTCAGCGCCGTTTCACCCCGCATCCAATGGGGAAGCTGAAAGATTCGTGAGGACGTTCAAAACCTCGTTAGAAAAAGCTATTGAGGGGGGAGAGGATACGACCAGCGCTTTACTCAGCCTTCTTAGTACATTTCGAGCAACGCCAAATTCCTCGACCGGCAAGTCACCCGCAGAAATTTTGCACGGACGCCAGCCAAAAGTTCCGCTGTCATTGATGATTCCGAAACCTCAGCAGAAGATGAGCATCAGAGCAACAAGCCGGTTTTCCAACCAGCAAGCGAACTTCTCACGTGGCCCGGCATGGGTGCAAGGCAGCATCTCGAAACAATGTGGTGGCATGATGTATTTAGTGGCGACACCCTTTGGAACATGGAGGCGGATCAGTTGAGAATTCGACGCGTTGACAGTCAGTTGGAGGAGCTCCCATTTTCCGATAGCTTCCAGTGCTGCAGTAAATGACGCTGATCCAGAACGTGACAGAGAATCCGAACGGGTTCCCAGCGATGCAGTACTAAAGCAAGGAGTACTCAGGGAAGAGCCGGTGCTTAGACGTTCAGCTAGAACAAGAACTCCTATAGACCGATTCGAGCACAGGGAATAAGGTCAATCTTTGTCTGGGAGGAATCTGTAGAGAAGAGATCAACAATTGTCTCTCGAGTCAGTCCGCCAGACGGATAACACACCTCGCTTCTCATTAATCATTACACTATTACTTATACTATGGAATCATTAACAGTTACTCTTAATCATTTATTAATCATTATATACATTAACCTAATACTTAAATTAAATAAAGAATAATTGTACTTAACAACAGTCAACTAGACCAAATCTATTCATGTAAATTATAAGAAAATAAATAATTTGCCGATCTTTTCAAACTCGGTTCAAATCCCGTTTGCAAACGAGGCTAAGTATCTTGGAATGACACTTGATGCAAAGCTGAAATGGAAAACACACGTAAAGAAAAAACGCAAAGAACTAGATAATAGATATAGAGAAATGTATTGGTTACTTGGAAAATATTCCAAGCTTAATATAGAGAACAAAACAAATTGCTTTTATATAAGCAAGTGCTAAAGCCTGTATGGACATATGGTATACAACTCTGGGGTTGTACCAAAATAAGTAATATTAAAATTTTACAAACTTTTGAAAACAAAGTGCTAAGAGGTATTGTTAATGCGCCACAGTATATCCGAATTAGCGATATCCACAGAGATTTTGGCATTAAAACAATCGAAGACGAATTCAAAAACTACGCGAGAAAGCATAAAAGTCGACTAGGACGTCACGTTAATATTACAGTCCTCCAAGTCTTGGATGAAAGAAATTTACTACGCCGTCTACAAAGAAGCAAACCTTTAGACTTAGCGCGGTAACCGCGTCTAAACTGCGGAGCCAGCAGAAACTTCTAATGGGAAGGTACCTGCAAAACGTTATTATTTCGTGAAATGGAAACTACTTGATAAGTCAAACACTTAGTTGTAGTAAAAATAAAAAAAACAAGTCTGTTTTGAAGGGAGGTTTTTTAGTGGGTAAAAATCCCACACTACTATGAGCACGCGCTGTCGTTTCTCATAGTGTCTTGTTGAAGATTTTCACCTACCCTCGGAAAAAAACAAAGAAAAAAAAAAAAACTTATCCGTGAAGTATGTTAAGCCTTTCGTATAATCAAGTTGCCTGTATATTCTATCTGTGCTCTCTGATGTTTTTTGAAGCATAGTTTGCCATATCTTCTGTCGTAGCATCTGCAATAGTTGGACTCCTTTGGTCAGCCAGTAATTGCGCGTCAGCAACCCAGCATGCCATTGTAGTCCAAAGTCTAAACCAAGTGTGTTTTCTTTTTTAGCCCAAAATATGTTTTTTTCTATAAGTTTTCCTTGATATTATATGAGGAAATCTTCTGTTATCGTATTCAAACAATTGTATGCATTGCAAATGTATTGTAGTTCCTGTGTGTAAAAATGTCCACAATCTATTCCGGTTTTTATATGAAGAGCATAACTTGATGAGTTACCTGGAAGCATAAGATTTCGTTTAAGGAAATACCATCGAACTTTATCAACCTCTTCAAAATGTACGTACCCCCATATTTATTATATGCTGCATAAGCCTAATTTGCTCTGCCTGGAATAATTGCCACTTCACTTTCAGAGATATTTCCTTCCTGCTGAGGTAATTTTTTCATTAATGCTATTTTTTGCTGAATTGTTTCTACTTGCAACATGCATTACAAATAACATCCTTGGGGTAAGTATCACTCCTAGGTAGCAATACTCGGACACAATTTTGATTTGATCCCCTTTAAAAATCCATTTTCCTTGAATCGATAGTCTTCCACCATTTCTAAATACAAATGGCTGCCCCCCACCGCAAAAAAGTTCGACCCCACAGCGCGCCACCCAGATGCCAAAATGGTCGGCACTTCAGCACACCACTCTATTCGGCATAGCAGCACACCATCGCGATGCCAAAAATTCAGCGCAACAGTCTGAAACAACACCCACACACACCACGAGGCGCGGCACATACGGCACATATATAAGTTAACGCCACATCAGCAAATTCACCGAGATATCTGCGCACGCCTCCAGCCCACATAACTTGCATGGCATAATCACATGCCCACATCAACACAGCCAGCATTGCACGCGCAGCATTATCTGCACGCGCAGCATTATTTGCACGTCATGCTTACATGTCCACATGATCGTTGCAGGTGCACTCCACATTCCACTCTCCAACATGACACTTGACACCTCCAGACAATTCCCATTACCCGCATTCCTTTCTCATTCCCATCATCTTCCCACAGCCGCATTAGACATTAAGCTAATTTTCTGTTAGATTTTAAGTTCAGTTTATGTTTTGCTTTAAATAAATAAAGTTCTTTTTTTTAAGAAGAAAATAATATATTTTCTTAATTGGCGTCCGAACAGGTGATTTCTATTAGTAAAGACGCGAGTGAGAAGTATGATTTCTTAAATCTTGCCAAGTAGTTCCCGCGTCTTTCAATCCCTCCAGTGACCTCAAATAGTTCCCGTGCCTCGCAAACTTTTCGTCCCCATATTCAGTGACCTCAAGTAGTTCCAAAAGTGGACGTAGTGAAAGCATCAGTGCACAAAGGCTTTCAGTGAGTGAGAAACCAAGGGCCGTTAACAGGACGGAGGAACAGGAAGCGCAACGGCCGCTAGCCGCTCACCATCATGATGACAACATTAGCATTGATGTAAGCGTAGAATTAAGTTATAGAATTTGTAATTAAGTGAAAGTAAAACAATTGAAATCTAAACATAAGACAAATTTTAAAAATAAATTTGATTGAGCTATTAAATCATAATTTGAGAAGTACTTAATACTAATACATTTTTATTAAGTGAAACAAAAAGAAATCTTAAACAAAATTTTAGAAAAATAAAAAAGAGCAATTCGATTGAGCTATTAAAGCATACTTTAAGAAGTACTTAATATTAATAAATTTGAATCAAGTGAAACAAAAACAAATCTTTATATAAGGAAAATTTTAGGAAACAGAAAAAAATACATTTATTGAATTATTAGACTATAATTTAAGAAGTGTTGGTAAAGTGATAACATTAAGTAAATAATCCTAATTATATTTTAAACTAAAAGCAAACATGCGAGAGCTCCGTGCAGGTGCAACCGGCAATTCAGTGGATGAAACTCCCGGTAATAATAGCAATCCGCCCAGAAGTGCACAAGGTACAAGCAGCGGTGATCAAAATGCAAACAGTTCGTTTCAATCAACATCATCTCACCCCGACTCAAATGGGGGAGTTGCGTCAACCCTTCAACTGGACACGCTTATCGCTGCCATAGTAAACCAAGTTCTAGATGGCAGAGGTCTCTCTCTGTTGCAAAGCATATTTACCCCGAAAGCTGATATCTTTGTTGGCGTTGACCAGACAATATTCCTGGAACACAGGGCAAATCTATCGGAGTTAGACAGGATTCCCGACGTAGCTCAGTGCTTACGAGATTTTTAGGGTAACCCCGGAAAATTTAGTTCATGGAGAAAGAGCGAAGAGCGTATTCTCCAAATACACGAACCTATCAAAAGTATGCCAAAATACTATGAGATTTTAAGCGTGATTCGGAACAAGATCAAGGGCAACGCGGACACCTTGAGTCATGTAACACCTCTTTAAATTGGTCGAGCCTATCACGCTACTTGATCATGCATTATGCAGATAACCGCGACATGGGTACCCTCGAGTACCAAATGACGTCCCTAGTGCAGGGTAGTAACTCCATACAAGGCTTCTATCAATCCGTTTGCTCACATCTTTCGTTGATCCTGAATAAATTGTCTTGCATGGACATAAGCCCGGAGTCACTAAACTTGTTAAGACAAACTTATAGAGATAAAGCCCTTGACACCTTCATCAGGGGTCTTAAAGGCGATCTACCTGGGCTACTCGGCATAAGAGAGCCAACAGACTTGTCACAAGCGTTACACCTTTGCCTGAAACTAAAGAGCCAGAATTTCAGGGCAAATTATGCACACAGTATTCAGAATAATTCAAAGAAACTAATTTTCGCGTCGCCTTCAATTGCATTTCAAAAGCATTATCAAATCCAAGCCAGACTTTATAATCAGCCGAACATGCAACCCCAAATCAGGTCTTATAATCAGTCAAATTACAGAAGCCAAGCGCCTCATGGTGCTCCACCGCGTCCCCCTGTCTAGAATCATTCATACGATAAGCTAGGAATCAACCAAATGATAGACAAAACTCTATACCAAGGCAACCGACTTCTTTCCCCGCAAGGCCACAAAGTTCTCAAACCAGGCAACAACCACGCAGATTCACGCCAAGAACTTTCACGCCAAGACCTCAACAAGCTCCCAATATGGTTGGAGAGCAACGCAATTTTCACATTGATACATACGAATATTCCGATTATAATGCGGCATTGGAATCTGAAAGTGCCAACTTTGAACAAACTCTCGAACAATATATGCCAGCAGAACAAGCAGAAGCTGATGTGAATACGAATAGTGAGGAAATCGTCGATTTCTCTGATACCCATGTTTTTGGGTAACGATCTCTTCGTTGCCCTATTTCGAAGTAAAAACGAAGAGCGGACAAATTCTGAAGATTCTAATAGATACGGGATCCAATCGAAATTATACCCAACCCTCACTAGCCACTAACCCAATTCCTAATAACCAATGCTTCTACGCCAACTCAGATGGCGGCAGCATCAAAATTAGCCACCACGTAGAAACAAATCTCTTCGGTTTAAAAGACTTAGAAGTTAAATTATTCCTCCTGTCGTCACTAAAATCCTTCCACGCCATACTCGGCATATACTCGGCCATGATAGCCTCAAGGAACTCTCAGCCACAATTTTTACCCGACAAAATTATATGGAAATAAAAAACGGAATTAAAATCAAAATTAAACAACAGGTCTCTCAATCAGTAAATAAGCTAGACATTCAAACTGACCATATGTTCGATTCCCAAAAAAAAGCTGTTAACGTGCTCGCAAATGAATGTGCTTTTTTATTCTCAAAGCCAGACGAGAAATTAACTTATACGACTAAAGTTGTGTGCGAAATTCGCACTAGTACAGATCTCCTGTCTATACTCGATACTATCGTTACCTCATCCCGCTCAAAGGGGAGGTAAAAACTCAAATTAGCAACTCGAGGATGGAATAATCAGACCATCCAGATCACCCTACAACTCACCTGTTTGGGCTGTTCCAAAAAACCGGATGCTAAGGGTGACAAACAGTACAGGGTAGTGATTGATTATCGGAAATTAGATATGGTCACAATCGCAGATCGCTATCCAATCGCGGAAATCAACGAAGTTGTTTCCTAACTTGGCAAAAAAAAATTTTTCACTGTTCTTGACCTTAAAAGTGGGTTCCATCAGATTCCATTGAAGGAATCTGACATGACAGCCTTCCCTATTAATTATGGAAAATACGAATTCACAAGACTGCCGTTCGACCTTAAAAATGCGCCGTCTATTTTTCAGCGGCCCTCGACGACATTTTGCGCGATCACATAGGAAAGATATCGCTCATTTACTTGAAGACTGTCATTACTCAAAAAAAGTGTTTTTGCAGAAAACATGTTTAAAGTTTTCAATTGACTAACACCTTGCAGAAAAAAAGAAGAGATCTTATAATTCTAACGCGGAGAGTATACAAGATATTAATATGAAATTTTTACACAATATGAAGCATGGTAAAATGAATAATTCTGCATCATTAACTCAAAAATAGCGTTTTTTGAGTCATGACAGTCTTCAAATAAATGAGCGATATGTTGTGTCTATATCGACGACATCATTATCTTCAGCCAAACAGAAAGTGACCATCTCTCGCATATTCGAGAGATATTTCAAACTCCTCAGAAAGCAAATATGAAAGTCCAGTTGGACAAATGTTAATTTTTTTAACAAAACGTTTTTAGGCTTCGTGATATCCCCTGACAGAATTCGAACAAACCCAGCCGAAGTCGAAGCGATAACAAGCTTCCCTATTCCAAAAACTTTGAAGGAGCTAAGTTCCTTCCTTGGTCTCTCTGGATACTATCGTTGCATGGTGAAGGATTATGCTAAAGTGCCAAAACCCCTCACCACTCTTTTAAGAGGGTAAGATACGTCCAAAGCGCAGTCAATCAAAAACGAAATTCACTTAAATACCGAAGCAATGGAATCATTTCAAAAATTGAAAAACGCACTAACTTCCAGAAACACAATTTTGGTGTACCCCGATTTTGGAAAAGTTTTCCAGCTTACGACAGACGCGTCTCAATTTGCAATTGGAGCCGTATTGTCGCAAGATGATATGCCGATCACATTTATCTCCGGAACTCTCAACAAGACCGCAGAAAGCTATGCCACAAACGAGAAGGAGGTGTTGGCCATAGTCTGGGAATTGAGTTCACTTAAGAGTTATGTATTTATATGGCTCAGCAAAGGTAAGAATCATTACCGATCACCAGCCGCTGACATTTGCTTTAAGCAATAAAAACCATAACAGTAAGATGAAGAGGTGGAAGGCTTTCCTTGAGGAGTATGATTATGTATTACAGTCCAAACCGGGCAAGACTAATATATACGCCGATGCCCTTTCCAGAGTACCGCCCATATCACAAATTAACTTAATGACTTCAACTCAACACAGTCAAGAGAGTTTAGCACACAACACAATTCCCACTGTAGAAGTTCCAATAAACGTTTTTAAAATCCAACTTATTTTATCCACAGGCAACAGAGATATTGTTCGACCTACATTCACTAAGGAAGGTATAATCTCATTTTCCAAAAGATACCTAAGTCCCTACTCTGTTAATTGCCTTATAAAAACAGAAGAAACCATGGGAAAGATACGGGAGGTATATGCCTTATATTTCACCTGTTACAAGGTACACTTTACGCAAACTAAGGCAGAAGATCTAACTATTGAGGTAGAACAAGAAGAACAGATTCTCAAAACACACAACAAAATTCAGTTGTTGGAGTATTTTTACTTCCCAAGAATGAGTGCAAAGATCAAAAATTTAGTCAAACAATGTGTGATATTTAAGCAGCATAAATATGATAGACACCCAAATAAACCAGAGCTCCAAGCAACACCTATTCCAAAGTCCCCAGTGCAGATAGTACACATTGATATCTATACAATAGAGAGAAAATTAGTCTCTACAGCCCTCGATAAATTCTCCAAATATGCTCAGGCAAGAATCTTAAAATCCAGAGCTATCGAGGACATCCCACAACAACTTAGAGAACTACTGTTCTGATTTGGACTACCAGAAATGATAGTCATAGACAATGAAAAGTCTTTCAATTCCGAATCTATAAAATGTATGCTACAATTGCAATTAGGAAACCAAATATTTTAAACCCCACCTTACACGATAACAGTAAATGGGCAGGTCGAAAGACTTCATTCTACACTTTCTGAGATGACGCGTTGTTTAAAAACGGATCGGACCCACAAGAGTTTCCAGGAACTCTTGGAACGTAGTATTTAAAAAGCCCATAGAAACCTTTTTTGGTAGAAACGTTAGTACCAACCCAGCGCAATTTGAAATTTGTAGACAGGAAAACATTGAAAAACTTAGACAGAAACGGGCGATTGATCTAAGAAATCATAACAAGAAGAACAACCTCTCAAAACCTATTAACCAGGCGTAATAATTTACGTTAGAATTAACAAACGATTAGGCTCTAAGCTTACGCCTAGGTTTAGAAAAGAGATCGTTTAGGAAGATTAAAACACCCTTGTGCTAACCGAATTTAATAGAGTTTTCCATAAGAGCAATATTAGGTAATAAATTTATTTTAGATTATTCGTCGCCGTCAGCTATGCCGAGATTCAAGTCTTAGATTACACCAACTCTCAAGTAATTGCCATTAAGACGGGCACGGCGAAATTTCGGACAGGGAGTGTGAAGTTAATACACGATATAGACTTGGAAAGTTTCCAGAAGTTGATTGATGACATCTCACTCACCATACAAAATAACATAACTTATAAACACCGTATCTACCCCTTCCTTTCACTTGAAATTTCCCAAATCCAAAATATCCTCCACAGATTAAAACCAAACAGTGAAAAAGGTCGCTTAACTTTATAGGAAGTGCATGGAAATAGTTGGCAGGCAGACAAAAAAAAAAAAAAATAAGGTGTTGGTAAACAACAATAATCAGGTAACTATAAACAAAATTTCAATTACTAGAATGAATAACTTTAGTAATATAACAAATGTAATATTAAATGAATTAAATAGTAGTAAACGTAAGGATTATATTGCACAAGATGTTAAATACAGAATAAGATTAATAAAAGAGGAATTGCTAAATATCGAATATGCCATACACTGAGCTAAGAATGGAATTATAAATTCCTACATTTTATCCATGTCAGAAATAAATATCGCTAGGAATGTGTAAGAAAAAGAAAATATACAATTTAATAATATAGACGAAGCATTCGACTTCGCTGAACTGAAAATAGCGAGAAATTTAACCACAATTATCTACATTATAGATTTGCCAAACACACACAAAGAAAAGTGTGAATAAATAATGTTTAAATCTGTAAAACAAAACAACATGGTAAACAAATTGCCTTTCTAAACAATTCTAAAATGTTCAAACAATTTTCGGAATCAAACCCAACTGTAGAACTTATAATAAGCTATCCATATGTCCTAGTAATAATATCACATCTACAATATCGTAAGCGGCACATCCTGCATACCAAACCTCCTTAAAAGCACCATCCACAATTGCACGAAAACCAACCGTCAACATATCCCGACCAGAGGAAATTTCACCAGACCGTCTTATACTAAGCCAGTACAACGGAACGATTTGGACCAACAATGACATCATGAATATCACCGGAATATTCTTGATCAAGTTTGAGAATGCAACATTAACCATCGAAGACGAAACCTACTCGTCAGTCACACCGTCCAGATACAAACCTTTACCCGCCATGTTACAACCAGTGTCTAATCAAGGAAATTTTGAAGAACTTCTCTCCTTGCAAATGCTAAAGAAACTCCACGTCAACAACAGCAGAACGATTAACCTTTTGCACCGAAAACACCACAAAACCTGCTAACAAATCTGGGCCTAGCTGCGTTAATCACGACCTCCATCGCAGTTGCCATGGTTAAACACTTTTATACAAAATACGTGCGATGTACAGGAACCACCATCATTAAGGAAACGGATGTGGCAGAACTAGCAACAACATCCCAATCAACAACAGCTCCCTGAATTTAAGATGTCGAAATACAAGGACAACAATTATCATCAAAACCATCCCGAGTGAGCGAGATACCATTATTCTGACTTGTCAAACGAGGACGTTTGATCTTAAGAGGGGAAGAGTTAACGGCGCATCAGCAAATCCACCGAGATATCTGCGCACGTCTCCAGCCTACATAACTTGCACGGGATAATCACATGCCCACATCAACACAGCCAGCATTGCACGCCCAGCATTATCTGCACGCGCAGCATTATTTGCACGTCATGCTCACATGTCCACATGATCGTTGCAGGTGCACTCCACATTCTATTCTCCAACATGATACTTGACACCTCCAGACAGATTCCCATTACCCGCATTCCTTTCTCATTCCCATCATCCTCCCACAGCCGCATTATACATTAAGTTCATTTTTTGTTAGATTTTAAGTTCAATAAATAAATTTGATTTTTTTAAGAAGAAAATAATTTATTTTCTTAATTTATATAGCTGGTTTAGTTTTTCGTGCGCATAGCAACACGTGCGCAGCGGAGCACCTACAGCTGCCCATCGAGACGCCACTGAAAAACCCTATCGCAGCAGCAACCCATATGCTTTGCAGTACACCGGAGCACCCACATCAACAAAACCCATGGAAACACCACCATCAAACCCCATAGCAACAGCAAACCACATGCGCGGCAGTACACCGGAGCACTGCAGCAGCAAAACCTAACCCCAATCAGCCGTATATGCACAGTAGACTTCAGGAGCACCCAGCCAACAGAAGAAAAATAAAAGTCAACAACACCAAGAACGGAACGTCAATGCAACAAGGGATGACGTCAGCTGTTTCTATTCAGCGAGTTGCAATAGCAGTAACTCCCTAGTTTTTTTATTTATTTTTTTTATTAAAAAATAAAATTTATATACATATGTATATAAACTTATGTTGACACGTTTACATTATATGTATACTATATGCATATCATACAAGTATGCTTTGCCATGGATATCAGTAGAATCAATGGATCAAGAAATCTCATTTGCGGAAGTACAAAAGGCAATCATTGGAAGCAAAAACAACAAAGCTCCAGGGGAGGATAGGATCACCTTCGAGTTTTTAAAAAAATGCGGCAACGAGCTTTATGCATCTGGTTACGGAAGGTTTCAACATGATTTATAACGCAGGTACAGTTCCGGAAAGCTTCAAGAAGAATATAATATTCCCCCTATTTAAAAAGGGAGATGCTAACAACCCAGGTAACTACAGGGGTATTTCCTTCCTGAATACTCTTCTGAAACTGTTTACGAGTGTTTTGCTGCAACGGTTGTCTACATGGGTAGAATCAAGAGGACTTTTGAGTGAGTTTCAGGCTGGCTTTAGAGCGAACTACTCAACGTTCGACAATATATTTGTATTGACCAACTTAGCAAAATTGTATCTCAGCAAGGGGAAAAACTGTATGCATTTTTTGTGGATTTTCGTGCTGCCTTTGATACGGTACGGACGCAATCGCTTTTTTATAAGCTAAGTTTACTGGATATATCGTCAAAAATGTTAAGGATAATACAAAGCCTATACAATGATAATCAGACGGCAGTATGAGACGGTGTCACGCTATCAGAATGATTTTCCACAAATACAGGTGTCAAACAAGGTTGTATGTTAAGTCCGCTATTGTTTAGTTTATACCTAGATGATCTAGCAACCTACTTACCAGGTGGAATTGAGTTCGAGGACTGTATCATTAAAGTTCTCTTCTATGCTGACGATATCGTCATTCTAGCAGAATCGCCAAATATGCTGCAGCAACAAGCTGGAGGAGTACTGCAAGCTATGGAACCTCAGTGTAAACACCGATTAATCGAAAGTCTTGATATTTCGAAATAATTCAGGAAGATACGCCAGAGAGGAGAAATGGTCGTTTGCTCATGAGCAACTAGAAGTAGCTAAGCAATATCGCTACCTAGGGGTAACATTTACACCAAGACTGTCATATGCAAGTCACCTAAAGGAGAAGCTGAAAGAGTCGAAAAGAGTCATAAGCAGCACCTGGAAAAGGGTTTTCGGAAGAAACGATGTATCAACGAAAGCAAAGTATAAACTCTTTGAAGCCACAGCTAAATCTATTATGTGTTACGCAAGCCAAGTATGGGGTTATGAGGACTATGATGAAGTCGAGGCGCTGCAAAGATATTTTTTAAAGCACATCTTCAAACTTCCGCTAAATACCCCAAATTATATGCTATATGTTGAGACAGGACTGCCTATGTTGAGCCTATATGCTTTGGGATTGCACTTCAAATATATACTAAAAGTAGTAAATATGCCAGACCATCGGCTGCCAAAAATAATGATTCGCTATCTTCTCAACAGAAAAGCTCTACTGTTCCGTAAGTGGGAAGAACTTAGTGAATATTGCAGTGTGGATATGTCATTAAGATGGGAAGACAAAAGTAGCTGGAGTGCAGCTGAATTTATAATTTACTTTTACTTCAAATTCAATCGAAATGTGTAGAAAATAGTTATTCGATGTACTGTATATAAACGCAACCTTTGTTCGAATAAATGTCTTTAATTGGGTTATTTCGTATTTATACAAAGAATTTTGGCGCTAATGTATTTACTTTTATATAATAATTATAAATTATCTTAGTGTTAATTAATACATTATAGTAAGTAAGTATTAGTAATTGATTGTATAACACTTTAGTATTAGAATTACTTTGTGTTTGTGTACATTATTTAAGAGATGTCAAATAATGGTGACGTCATTGCGTGTGGTTATGGTAGTTGCTAACATTCTCCCCAGCCGTGAACGAAGTTTGCAAATTTGAGCCGACATAGTCGTCAACTTCTGTTCGGTGTTTCATTTCGGGACCACCCTGTGACCTTCGCTGCAGAGCAAATCTACTACATCTGATTGTAATAAATGGTTCCATGTAAAGAGAAATGCGATCAGTCAATTGAAACATGAAAGAGACGACACATTGCGACATAGAGGTGGATAAATGGAGTGATAAGACGATAAGTCGATGTCTTTGGTCTATCAAAGAGACGATCGGTGGTTGATAGACGTCTGCCTTTCTCTTGCGTCTGCCATCATATGTACTCTTTGTTGCCCGTTTATCCTTTTCGCACTAGCGTTGTAACGATGAATGGGATAAATTGGACGTGGACAATCGTGATAGCAAACTGTGTCGTATAGTAATCGTCGGGCGTGTTTTGTGTTTTGTGGTTTTTTTTTTTTTTTTGTGGTTGTGGTTTGTGTTTTTTATTTTAGGTATTTTTGTTAGCTGTTAGCGAGGAGTATTGCTGATTTCGGGACACAGGTGAGTTTTATTCCATTAAGATTTTAATTATCCTCACGTGCGATTTTATGAGTGAATTTTACCGGTTCATCGGAAAAATTTTTTGATCGTTTTGTTTCGCGATTTTCGGTATTTCGCGTTAATTTGAACGAGTTTGTGTGGAGTGCAAAAAGGTGTCTAAATTTTGAGTTTGTGAAGTGCATTAATATCTTTTACTTACAAGTGCAGATCAATTATGAGTTTATTGTGCATAAATTGTTCGGTCGAATGCGTTAGTACGCCTCGTGTTAATACCCGTCGCATGGCTTGTTTACATGCGAAGTGTATATTTAACCGTACCGTTTGATCGTTTGTGACATTTGTGGGTGGCGATGGTTGTCCGTCAGTTGTTCATCAGTGACGATGAAGTATCAGTTCCGCTTCTTCGATTTGCAGCTGATGCCCCGTTTTGTGTTAAACGATGTTATGTACTTCCAATTGTACATACATACCTGGATGTGTTAGTGTTTACGTTCTGGATTAGGTTAATTTATATTTGTGAATTGTGTTGATTTAATTGTATTTTACAGTTTGAATAAAGAATATGGCTAAATATTTTATCCTTTGCGTTTTTCTGGGTGTTATGTGGGAAGGTAGTGAAATTTGTTTGAATTGTTGAAGTGTTTGTAGTGTTTGACAGTTTAGGTTTTGAAGGTTTTAAATGAATGTGTCGTTTTCGTTGGTTTTGTTCGACGGCAGGTAACAAATTTTTGATAGAGGACGTTTGAGTTTGCCGGTTTTTGCCCTGAGTGTTATCACGCGAATAAGACCGTCGGACCCTGGATGTACCTGTTCTATGCGGGCGAGCATCCATTGGGAAGGTGGTAATCGTTCATCCTTGACGATGACGAGATCTCCTATTCTCGGTTGGTCCTCTATTTTAAGCCACTTTGGCCTTTGTTGTAGGCGCGAAAGTTACTCACTGTACCATTTTCGCCAAAAGCCGTCGGCGAAACACTGAATTCTACTCCAGCGATCGATAGTGCTTACGTTTGCGCTCGATGTGTCTCCTTGAGGTACGGTGTGTAACGCTTCGCCTATTAAGAAATGTCCTGGCGTTATGACGTCCAAGTCCTCATGGTTGTCCGAGAGAGGGCATAAAGGTCTGGAATTCAGACAGGCCTCTATCTGTGTGAGTAAGGTGTACAGCTCCTCAAATGTTAGCTTCTCGTTTCCTGTCGCGCGTTTTAAATTTTTTTTTTTTTTTTTTTTTTTTCCGAGGGTAGGTGGAATTCTTCAACAAGACACTATGAGGATCGACAGCGCGTGCTCATAGTAGTGTGGGATTCTTACCCACTAAAAAACCTCCCTTCAAAACAGACTTGTTTTTATTTTTACTACAACTAAGTATTCGACTTATTAAGTAGTTTTCGTTTCGCGAAATAATGACGTTTTGCAGGCACCTTCCCATTAGAAGTTCCTGCTAGCTCCGCAGTTTAGACGCGGTTACTTATCGCGCTAGGTCTAAAGGTTTGGTTCTTTGTAGACGGCGCAGTAAATTTCTTTCTTCCAAAAGTTGGAGGACTGTAATATTTACGTGTCTTTCTAGTCGACTTCTATGCTTTCTCGCGTAGGTTTGAATTTCGTCTTCGATTGTTTTAATGCCAAGGTCTCTGTGGATATCGCTATTTCTGATATACCATGGCGCATTTACAATACCTCATAGCACTTTGTTTTCAAAAGTTTGTAAAATTTTAATATTACTTATTTTGGTACAACCCCAAAGTTGTATACCATATGTCCATACAGGCTTTAGCACTTGCTTATATAAAAGCAGTTTGTTATATATATTAAGCTTGGAATATTTTCCAAGTAACCAATACATTTCTCGATATTTGTTATCTAGTTCTTTGCGTTTTTTCTTAACGTGCGTTTTCCATTTCAGCTTTGTATCAAGTGTCATTCCAAGATACTTAGCCTCGTTTGCAAACGGGATTTGAACCGAGTTTGAAAAGATCGGCAAATTATTTATTTTTTTATAAGTAAAATTTACATGAACAGATTTGGTCTCGTTGAGTGCGATTCGCCAAACTTTTGCCCATTCATTTCCTCTATTCAAAGCTTCTTGCAGTTTTTCCGTAGTATCTTCAACCGTTTTACCTACTGTCAAGATAGCAGTGTCGTCGGCAAATGTAGCTAGCTCAGTGCCTTCTACTTGCGGTATATAACGAGTGTATAATAGATATAAGACCGGACCAAGAACGCTTCCTTGCGGCACCCCAGCCATTATTCCTTAAAATCTGAATATTCGTTTCCTCATTTGACGCGGAATAGCCTATTCGTAAGGTAGTTCTTCAAAATATTATATAGGTGCTCTGGCAGAACTTGTCGTAATTTAAACTTTAAGCCTTCGTGCCAGACCTTGTCAAAGGCTTGAGAAACGTCAAGGAATACGCTTGAACAAATCTTTTTTTCTTCAAGTGATTTTTCGATTACATGTGTTATTCGATGTACTTGTTCAACTGTAGAATGCTTACTTCTAAATCCGAATTGATGATCAGGGATGAGATGCCCTTCTTCTATAACCGGCTGTATTCGCCTAACCAATATTCTCTCGAACACCTTGGATATAATTGGAAGAAGCAAAATCGGTCTATAAGACGTTTTTTCATTCGGCGGTTTTCCAGGCTTAAGGACCATTATAACTTCGGCGACTTTCCATTGACCGGGAACATATTCTAGTCTAATCGCGGCGTTTATAATGAACAGAAGCTTAATTAGAGCTTTTCTTGGTAGTGCTTTAAGAACCTCTCCCGTAATTAGGTCGTATCCAGGAGCTTTCCTAGGTTTAAGTTTCTTTATTTCTTCCTTAAGTTCGGTAAGCGTTGCATTTCTTATTACGCTATTGTCTATATACGACGTATTTATATTTTCAATAAGAGCTTGTCCATCAAACGGTTTGAAAGTTTCTTCCAGGTGGGCGGCAAAAACTTGCGCTTTCTCTTTATCATGCCTCGCCCATTCGTCTTGATTTTTCCTAATTGGCGCGGCTTGAATTTGAGGTTTTTTAATACTTTTTATAGCCTTCCAAAGCGAATAGTTAGAATCTTTTTCTGCCGTTAAGCTTTCTAGGTAAGTTTGTATTTCATTATTCTTAAGGTCTTTAATAGATCTTTTTAGTGAGTTGCACAAACGGTTAAGATGTGCTTTATGTTGCGGAGCCCGAGTTTGTTGCCATCTTTTACGCGCTTTTCTCTTCTCCTTAATCATCTCTTTTATTTCCTGCGGATAAATTTTAATGTAACTGGCCGGGGTTCTCTTTAGTTTGGGAGTATTCTTCCACGCGGCATTCTGTAAGATTTCGACGAAGCGATCTACTTCAACTTCAAGTTCATAGGGCGTTTTAAGTGATACGCTCAACTCAATATTTGCTTCAATATCTTTTTTAAAGCCTTCCCAATTAGTTTTCGCGCCAGTTAATCTGGCCGGTCCTACTTTTTTAATCAAAGCTTCGCTTATCGTCATAATGATTGGAGAATGATCAGAGGAGAGATCAAAGCTTTCTTCAACTTTTATACAGTTGCTAGATATTCCTTTAACAACAAAGAAATCAATCAGATCTGGTATCTTATTTCTATCAGTTGGCCAATATGTTGGTTTACCCGTCGAGTAAAAATCACAACTGAATTGCATACCCGCATTATAAAGCTTTCTACCTTTCTGAGAGGCGTACCTTGAGCCCCAGAAGGGGTGTTTCGCGTTGAAGTCACCACCAATAATAAAATTTGGTTTAAGGAAGTTGAAGATATTTGTGAAATCACTTTCTTCAAGTTTACATCGCAGTGGACAATATATAGACGAAATGTTGAAAGCAAAATGTCTATTTCTAACGCGTACCGTGCTTACTTGCATTGCTTCTAATTCAATTTTTATTTCCGGTGAGTGTTCGATATTTTCTTTTATAAACAAAGATGATCCGCCTCTGGCTCTTTCCGATGGGTGAAAGGCGTGATACCCGCTATACCCCCTTATCTTAATATTCGATTGCTTTTTCAGATGAGTTTCACAGACCAAGCATATATCAATATCTTTCTCTCGCATAAATATTTCTAACTCGTCGAGTCTTTGTATGAGCCCGTTAGCGTTCCAAGTAAGAATTTTAAGTGTTTCTTTCATATTCTGGTTGAAGTGCGCGTGTTATGAATGTTGTTTTCTAGTGCAACTAGTCTCTCGAAAATTAGTTTATTTGTTTTGCATTGCTGTTCAAGTTTCGCAAGAATTAGGGAAAAAACATTGGATACATGATCTTCTGAACTACCTCTATCACTATTTTTCAATGTCGCAACTTGAGAAGGAGTCTTTACATTAAAGTTTGGACGGTTTCTTGCTTTGATCTCCCGTGAGTTGTCGGTCGTGTACGTACCCTTAACTGTCTTCGCCGCTTGAGCATAAGACTGCACGCCAATATTCGGAGATTTTGCTTCTGTTACCTTATCTCTATTACTTTCGGATTTTTTATCATTAACCGATCTTAAGTTAATATTGACGGACTTTCTATCTTTCGCTGCTTTTTTCGTAGCTATTTTGGGTCTGTTCTTGATTGGTTTCATATTCGGACGCATCGAATTTTTTAGCGTATCGCGGCGTTTTTGAAGCTCTTTCGCCACTTCGCAACCTCGATAGTTCGCAGGATGTTTTCCTTTGCAATTTATACAAGTGGCTGGGGTTTGCTTGTTTAGGTGACACTCTTCCGAGAGATGTTTACCTGCGCATTTGACGCATCGCGGCTCTTTCTGGAAGTAAGTCTGCGTGTGATTGAAGCCTTGACAGCGCTTACACTGCGGGATCGATCTGGAGGTCTTACGCATGGGTTCGATTTTCACCACGATGTTTAGAATAGTCTTGATACCATATATAATATCTTTATTTTCGTCTTTATCAAAACTAAGCATGAATAGTGGAAGACCGCGCTTTACCAATTTTTCATGATCTCCCTCCGACTGTTGCTTCTCCTTCTTGATAATATTGACGGCATCAAGAATTTTAAAGCCTTTGTCTTGAAGGTCGTGCATTACATCTTCTTTAGTGCACGAGGGGTGGAGTCCCCTTGCTACAACACGCAGTGGTCTTTCTAACTTATTTTCATAAGTATACCACTGAATCTTTTCGGCATTCAATTTTTTAGATACTGATCGGTAACCGTCGGCATCATCGACATTGATTTTCCACGTATTGTTTCGCAGAGATGTCACCTTAAACTTCGAAGCCAGAGTTGCTTTAAGGAGGCAATGCAACTTATTATAGTCCGTAATTCCAACGACGTTTATCGGTGGCGGAGGACGTAATTTTGGTTGTTGTTGCTTTTCTTGCATCTCCTTGCGCTTTTCATCTTTTTGTGGCTGGAATTCCGGTGAGGCACCAGCTTTTCGTTTTTTGCTAGGTCGTTTCTTTTCGACCCAATTCGTTTCGCGTTTTAGCTCTTCTTCATCCGTCTGGTATTCGCGACTAGGTGAGCGATGTGAGCTAACTGTATTTTCTTTTTGTAGGTACGTGTTTTTTAGGGCATTATTTTCTTGCCTGAGTAAATCTACCTCTTTCTTGAGCTCACGATAGAGTAGCTCCATTTCGCTAAGCTGGGTACGGAGTACGTCGTTTTCCTCCTCAATGCTTTTAGATTTCGCTGTGTCCCGTTTTTCACGCGTTTGCGCTTCCGGCGGACTTCTTTTTCCGGAGACGTTCGATCTTGTTGGTGGAGATCGAGATACCCTTGTACTTTTTGAGATGGTGTTTTAAATGGTGTTTGATTGATTTTACTCCCGCTTCCCAAGGTCCACCGAAGTGAGGCGAAGCGGGAGGGATGAAATTCCATTTTGTTCCTTGATCAGAAAGGATTTCTGCGACTTCTGCCCAATCGTGTTTTGCTTCTTTCAGCATACGGTCGAGTTCTCTGCTAGCTCCAACGAAATTGGTTCCGCAATCGCTGTGGATTTGGCTGCATATACCTCTTCGTGCAGTAAAGCGCTGAAAGGCAGCCAAAAATGCCTGAGTGGTTCGGTTCGAGACAACCTCAATGTGTATAGCCTTGGTCGCTAAACAAATGAAGATCGCGAAGTACCCTTTAATGCTCTTCGTATTACGTCCTTTCAACTTTTAATCTCAATCGGTCCAGCGTAATCGACTCCAGCATTCGCAAATGGTCGGGCCATTCGGACCCGACAGATGCGACGGAAAAAATCGACAACGCCGATTGTACGGGGAACGAAATCAGGCGAACGGGCTCCTACGTCGGAAGAACGTATTGCTAAGCAGACTGAGCGGTCTCGTAACCCAGTTGTACAGATTCCTAAGCCGACTGAAAGGACGCTCGAATCAGCAGTGCAGTCTCTTGAAACAGTCAATCAGCCTTCTAACCCGGTTAAACGTAAGTCAAAGTCGTCCACTAAAAAGGCTGAACGAAAAATAACTTCTGACAAGCCAGCGAACCCCGTACGTCTGACGTATTCTCAGGCTGCAGTCAAAGCAACCAAACAAAACGTCGGATCAATGTCGGATCCGTTGAATGAAATTCTGAACTGCATCTACACTAAGTTCGAGGAACAATGTGAAATTAACAAACGGATTCTCGAACGTTCCAGTAACGTCGAAAGCTTTTGTATGGCTAACCACAAATCTAAATCTAAGTAAATATGAACTCTTTGCTTAAAATAGTAACATGGAATGCAAACGGACTCTTACAAAAATCTAACGAATTAGAAATGTTTCTAATAAGAGAAAATATCGACATATGTTTGATCTCTGAAACCTATCTAATGAGGGAATCGCAGATAAAGATAAGAGGCTACACTGGTTATCACGCCTATCATCCTTCTGATAGAGCGCGGGGCGGTTCGTCTTTATTCATTAAAACTAACATCGAACATTCGGTCGACATAAGCATAGAGCTGGAAAAACTTCAGTTGTGCGCGGTAAGGGTTAAAAATAAGCACTTGAGTTACAATATAGCGTCTGTTTACTGTCCGCCGCGATGCCCACCAGAAAAAGACGACTACTTTCGTGTCCTCAATGGTCTTGGTTAGGATGGCAAACGACTAACAAAGGCCTCGTAGGGGCAGCATCTCCCGATAGGTGATGGTCCGCTAAGTAACGAGAAAGAGCCACTGCAGCCGAAAACCTAGCAGCTCTGTTAGTAAGCCCTACTCCCACCTCCTCGTGGTGCCATCTGGGGATTGCTTCGGAAATTGCTAACGGGAGAGGACGAATGGCGAGCTTCCTGCGCCAAAAAACAGGATAAGTGTCGGTTGGTCTGTGGCCCAGCGAGCCGCAACCGTAAAAACTTTTACTGCTCCGAAACGAAAACCAACGCCTCGGATACGGACGGATAATTTGATGACGACCTTTGGCTATCGGACACGGACAACGATCGGATTCTGGAACGTTAAGACCCTCCTGGACTCACTCAAGGAAGGGCCTTATAACGCCAGATTCCTCCAATTAGAACGCGAATTCGCAAGGTATAAAATAGACATCTTAGGGCTGAGCGAGATAAGATGGTTCGATGCTGGGGAATTCATCTCCCCAACCAAAAACACTGTCATGCTCTACTCTGGGAAACCAGCTGGAAGTGCACGGAGTTCCGGAGTAGGACTCATGCTAACTCCAGCAGCACGTAGTAGCCTCATATCCTGGAAACCCCATAATGACCGGATATCGACGGCTAGGTTCCAGAGTAGAGTTAGAAAAATTACCATCATACATACCGACTCTAGACGCGACTGAGGACGAAAAGGATGATTTTTATAGCCACTTAGGCACGTGATGGGAGTTCACGGCGTGGGAGACCGTAATGATAACGGTGAGCGATTTGTGGACTTCTGCAATACCAACCGCCTAGTCATCGGAGGTACGCTGTTTAAGCATAACACCTGCCACAAAATCAGTTGGGTCTCTACTGATAGGCAACGAACATCCAACCAGATCGACCACATTGCGATCAGTCGCCGCTTTAGAAATTGTTTCCTGGACGTCCGAAACAGACGTGGAGCTGACGTCGGACTAGAATGAGATCACCATCTTATGGTAGCTCATTTACGCCTTCGTACTGCATCCGTCAACAGCAACCGCTCAAACCTACTTACCATCACCAGGTTTAATATCGACAGGCTCAAGGTTCCCCAAGTGCGCCAACAGTTCAGGGACCATCTTGCCTTAGAAGCAGAAGCAATCAGCAGCATAGAGAAAATGGATGACCACTGGAGTGCTGTGAAAAATGCTTTTGCGACTGGGGCACGCACGTATGTCGGTAAAAAGCAGAAACACCACCTCACATGGCTTTCTACAGACACCTGGAGACGGATCGATGAGCGTACAGCAATCAAGGCTCGGATTGCAGCGGCCTCAGCAGTAGAGAGAACCGAACTTGAAGCCCAATACCGTGCGAAGAAGAAAGAAGTGCAGCGTAGTGTGAGACGTGACAAACGTCAATATATCAACTCACTGGCCTCAAGGGCTGAAGAAGCAGCGAGTAGGTGCGACAGTAGGACTGTGTATAGCATCACTAAGGAGCTCATCGGTGGTCGAAACTCCAAACAACATCCAGTGAAGAGTCTAGACGGTAACCTTCTGATTTCGGATGAGGATCAGCTCACTAGATGGAGAGAACATTTTGCTACAGTGCTAAATCACATAGACGATGGCGGTATGATCTCGAATTCGAATGAGCAGTTCGAAGCAACAAATTTCCGAATTCGCACCGCACCTCCCAGTAAAACCGAGATAATAACAGCAATCAAGTCCCTCAAGAAGAACAAGGCGGTGGGTATTGATGGCATCCCTGCCGAGCTATTTCAAGCGGCGCCAAATACATCGGCAGATTTGCTGCATCCCCTAATACGGAGAGCTTGGGATAGTGAACAATTTCCACAGGAGTGGAAAAGGGGGATGATCATTAAACTTCCAAAGAAGGGAAACTTGATGGATTGCGGTAACTGGAGAGGTATATGCGTTCTTCCAGCCGTGGCTAAAATAATAGCTAAAATAATTCTAGAACGAATTAAAGAACATTTAGATTCAACTCTCGATGTCGAACAGGCGCGCTGGATCCTCCTGCATTGACCACATAAACACCTTACGGATCATTATCGAGCAATGCGTTGAGTATAGGTCTCCGCTACATTTAATGTTTATCGACTTCGAGAAAGCCTTCGACAGATTGAATCGAGATGCTATCTGGTTGGCCTTGCGCAGGAGAGGCATCCCAGAAAAACTTATAGCTATTATCAAGGCTACATACGAGGGCGGTAAGTGTCACGTCGTGCACAGTGGTAAGGTGTCGGAGGATTTTGAAGTCCAAAGTGGAGTACGTCAAGGGTGCATACTGTCACCACTATTGTTTTTGGTGGTTATCAGCGATGTACTCCGTGCAGCATTGACGGAAGGCAACTATGGAATTCGTTGGACTATGACATCTTACCTTAAACACCTAGATTACGCTGACGATGTTTGTCTACTTTCACATCGGATAATGGATCTTCATCTGATGGCCCAAAATCTAGAAGCTGAGGCAAACAAAGTGGGCTAAAAGTAAACATAGCCAAAACAAAAGCCCTGAGCACTTCTTCTAACAACCGCGCTCAACATAACATTGCCGGACAGGAAGTCGAGAAAGTTGATAACTTTCTTTATTTAGGAAATGTGGTCTCGGCTAATCGCGGTGGCACCGAACTGGATGTGTGCAGCAGAATCAGGAAGGCTAAAGCTGCGTTCGGAATGCTATCTAAAATCTGGAGAAGCAATGTTATCAGCTTAAGAATCAAGCTGCGACTGTTCCGCTCCAACGTAGAATCAGTGCTGCTTTATGGGTGCAGTACTTGGAAGGTGGACACCATTAACACACGGAAGCTGCAAGTCTTTGTAAACAAATGCTTAAGAATCATCTTGAGGATTTTTTGGCCGAACCGCATCTCTAACGAACAGCTTTATCTGAGAACGGGCCAAGAACCTATAAGCATTACTATACGAAGAAGAAAGTGGCAATGGATTGGACACACCCTACGGCGCGAAGACAACTCCATTGCGAAATACGCCATGCAGTGGAATACGCTCACCCAGGCAGGCAGAATAGCGGGACGCCCTAGGCAAACGTGGCGCAGAACAGTTGAGGAGGAATCGAGCTCTTTAGGAATGAGTTGGAGGCAGCTCAAACGCGTTGCAGAACTTCGAACACGATGGCGCGCAGGCGTGGTTGACGCCCTATGCCCCCCGAGGGGTTAAAGGATCTAAGTAAAGTAAAGTAAGTAATGGTCTTGGTTCAAATTTTCTTATTGGTGGAGATTTCAACGCGAAGCACACCTTCTGGGGTTCAAGATGTACGTCTTCTAAAGGAAACATTCTCTACGAAGTGGCAAATGAATTCTGTTGTTGTTTTTATTCGACAGGAAAACCGCCCTATTGGCCAACTGACTCACAAAAAATTCCCGATCTTATCGATTTTTTTTGTTACAAAAGGCATTTACGAGAAGTTTGTTACAGTCAAAGAATGTTTTGATCTCTCTTCTGACCACTCGCCAGTAATTTTATTACTTGGAGAAGCGCTGATCAAGAAAAAAGGGCCTCCAAGACTAACTAGCAATAGAACAAACTGGGAGGGTTTTAGAAATGATTGCGAAACAAATATCGCCTTAAATGTTTCACTTAAAACACCTTGTGAACTAGAGGACGAAGTTGATCGTTTCGTGGAAACAATCCAAAGAGCGGCGTGGAAAAACACTCCTTCTGGAAGCTATAAGATCAACCGCAACGAAAAGTATCCCAGAAAAATCATTGAACTGGTGAGAGAGAAACGAAAAGCACAAAAGAAATGGCAAATCACTCGTGCACCGCAGCATAAAACGGTCCTTAACCGACTATGCAATCGCCTTGGAGATAGTATTCGCGAATTTAAAAGCAAAAAGATAGCGACCTATCTTGAAAATCTTTCCGGTGAAAAAGAATCAAATTATTCGCTTTGGAAAGCGCTAAAAGGCATCCGGAAACCTCAAATGCAAGCACCACCAATTCGGAAAAACGATGGAAACTGGGCCAAGAGCGACAAAGAAAAGGCAGAACATTTTGCTTTGCACTTAGAAGGAACGTTTAAGCCATTCGACGGCCCTTCGTTAACGCCCAACTCCCCAGTCACGACATCTGACCACTTTAAAGTAAAAAGAGTTGCATTGATTGAACTGAGGGAAGTGATTAAAAATTTAAAGACGAAAAAAGCTCCGGGTTACGACTTGATAACAGCGCAGGTAGTTAAAGAATTGCCGAATAAAGCTATTATCAAACTGCTCTATTTGATCAACGCTTCGTTCAGATTGCTCTATGTTCCGAGACAATGGAAAGTCGCCGAGATTATAATGGTCCCGAAACCAGGCAAATCGCTAAATGAGAAGAAATTATATCGGCCTATTTCCCTATTGCCGGTTATCTCAAAAATATTTGAAAAACTACTTTCCAAACGTCTACAGCCCGTAATCGACGAAAGACGTCTCATTCCTGACCATCAGTTTGGATTTAGAATGAAGTATTCTACAATTGACCAAGTCCACATAATAACTGACGTGATTGAGAAAGCTCTGGAAGAAAAAAAGATTTGTTGTGGTGTATTTCTTGACGTCTCCCAAGCTTTCGATAAGGTTTGGCACGAAGGGTTGGAATAAAAATTGCAACGACTACTGCCACGGCAACTCTTTTTAATCTTGCGATCGTACCTCACCGAGTGACTCTTTCGTGTTAAGCACGGAAACGATTACTCTGACTTCAAGGAGATTGCAGCCGGAGTCCCGCAAGGAAGTGTCCTTGGCCCATTTCTATATGTACTCTACACGCGTGACATCCCGCAAGAAAGAAACTGTGTCGTCGCCACGTTTGCGGACGATACGGCGATATTGACAACGGGAGATACCATTGAAGCAGCAACCGGAAAGCTTCAACATGCTATTAATAAAGTCCACGCTTGGACGAATTCTTGGCGTATTGTGCTGAACGAAAGCAAATCTACTCACGTCAACTTTACGTACAAAAAAGTGGATATATTGCCTGTATATCTAAACTCGGCTCAAATACCGTACGCAAACGAAGCAAAATATCTAGGAATGACTCTAGATGTCAAGCTCAAATGGAAATCGCACGTGAAAAAGAAACGCGACGAACTTCAAAACAAATACCGACAAATGTACTGGCTACTCGGATAACATTCGAAGTTGAGCTTACATAACAAACTGCTTACCTATATGCAAGTGCTAAAGCCAGTGTGGACGTATGGTATACAACTATGGGGTTGTACCAAGAAAAGCAATAGAAACATCATACAAACTTTTGAAAATAAAGTTCTTAGAACGATCGTTAACGCACCGTGGTATGTACGTAACGAAGATATTCATCGGGATCTGGGAATTCCCAGCGTCATCGAAGAGATAACAAAATTTGCGCGTAAACACAAAGATCGTGTTCACGGCCATTGTAACCGTACTATCACTCAACTACTTGACGCGAACAATTCAATTCGTCGTCTTCAAAGGACAAAACCTTTTGACCTCGCGTCATAGCATATGAAGGTCGTGAAAAAGGCAGGAACTTTCATTGGAATTAAATTTATTTTTTACATATGATCATCTTTTTCTAGAATAACGATTCTCGTAAGCGAAAATAAAACTACTGGATAAGCACTGGCTTAGTTGTAGTATTAATTTTGAAGAGAGGTGTTTTTTTAGTGAGTAAAAATCTCACACTACCATAAGCACGCGCGGTCGGGCCTTATGGTGTCTTTGGAAGATTTTCACCTGCTCTCGGTAAAACAAAAAAAAAATAAAAAATCGGACCCGAGGTGCAGGTAGACTCCCCATCAACTGTTGCATGTGTTGAGGCTTATGTCGGAAGCATACAACGCACTGGTGAATACACCTTTTAACAGCCCTTTTTATGTTTATTATCCAATATTTGGTCCGAATGTATGCCACCATTTGCTGTAATCCTCCGTGAAGAGTTCGATGATGTGCATCGCTGATTACGAGTTCCGTAAAGTGATGTTTTGTGTGCAGTATTATTGGGTGCTTTTGTTCATAGGGTAGAAGTGCGAATTGGAGTCGTCCTCCTACGCGAAGGATGCCCTGTCCGTCGAAGAAGGGGTTAAGTGCTCTCAGACCCTTTGGTATAGAGTTAGGAGCTTTGTGTGGTTCTGATAAGCGCATGTCCTTTTGAGTGGTACGAATCGCGACGACTGTAGCTTGTTGCAATTCCTTTGGTTCGATAATGTTCATTTTCCTAGCTCTCGACTCCGTTCGACAGTTCTGTATGAATCGTAAGCAGAAGGCTAAGACTCGGAGTACCCTTGACAACCGAGAGAACTTGTGAATGACTCTGTTCACACTATCATACGTGTCTGGTGTTGTTACGTGATGAGTTAGAACCCTTTTAATCTCTTCCACTGTCTCTGTTGATAATGGCTGCTCTGGTTCCTTAAATTCCCATTGCCTTCGCAAAAAGGTTGGACCTTTCCACCATAAGTCTTGTGCTTCTAATGACGAAGGGGAGATACCTCGAGATGCCAAGTCTGCCGTGTGTGGGAATGTGCCTCCATTCATCGTGCTGGGTGAGACGTTGAATTTCCGCAACCCTATCACTGACAAATGTAGTCCATTTTGTAGGGGGTGCGCGGATCCAGGCTAACGTTATTGTGGAGTCTGACCACGCGTAGCTGTAGACCAGTTGCATCTCGAGGACGTCCTTTATGTAGTGGAGTAGTCTTGATAGCAGGACTGCGCCGCAAAGTTCCAGCCTAGGAAGACTTACGGTTTTTAACGGAGCCACTTTTGTTTTCGCCATAAGTAGGTGCATGTGTGCTTTGTTGGAGTCATCTAGCACGCGTATATAAACTGCTGCTCCGTAGGCCTTTGTTGAGGTATCGCTTGCAGTTCAATGCCTCGTCAGGTTTTTTGAGTGTTCAGCCACCGAGGAATCGCGATGTTTTCAATCGATGGAAGTTCTCGTTAAAAGTTCTCCCACTCATGCTTTAGCTCTGCTGGAATTGGTTGGTCCCAGTCACTGCCACGCTGCCATAGCTGCTGCATAAGGATTTTGCCTTTGATAGTGCAGGGTGATATCCAACCGAGTGGGTCAAACAGCTTGGCTATCGCTGACAAAATTGCCCTCTTTGTTAGTTCTTGAGCTTCTGCGTGAAAATTCTGAAAAAATAATGAGTCGGTTTTTGCGAACCACTTTATACCTACCGTTTTGACGTGAGCTGACGACCCTAGAGGAAGATCAAAATTGATTTCGCGATCCTTGTCAGGTATGTCCGCGATGAGTTCCTGGTGGTTAGAAGTCCATTTGCGTAGATTTAGACCAGCTGATGCTAACAACTTGCGGACCTCATCCCGTTTTTGCCGATCTTCTTCAATGTTGTCAGCTCCACTTATAAGGTCATCTACGTACATGTCTTCCTTAAACGTTCGTGCTCCTATGGGATATCGATGTGCTTCATCATCTGCTGCTTGGTGTAGGATCCGGATGGCCAAATAAGGTGCACACGCTGTGCCGAACGTTACCATTTTGAGTTTGAAGGCCCTTACTGGTTGACTCTCCCCTTCCCTCCAAAGGATAAGTTGGTAATACCTATCTAGTGGACTTACCCACATTTGGCGATACATTTTTTCGACATCTGCCGTAAAGGTGTATCGGTGTCTTCTCCACTGAAGTATGATGTCCACTATGTTGCTCTGAAGCTTAGGCCCTACCATTAAGCTGTCATTTAGTGATGTTCCGTGGGTGGTTTTTGCTGCGGCATCGAATACTACCCTGAGCTTTGTGGTGGTGCTGGCTTCTTTCAACACGGCGTGGTGTGGAAGAAACATGTGGTACGGTGACTTTATCACAGCATCATTGTCCATATCAACTTCTTCCATATGTTGCAACGTCAAATACTCCATGATACATTGGCTGTATCCAGTCTGTAACTTTTCATTGCTCTGAAAACGTCTTTCCAAGGAAGCGAATCTCCTGAGAGCCACCTTTCTGCTAGCACCTAACACTGGACGCTTTCCACCTTTAAAAGGAAGTGTTACTTCATACCGTCCCTCGGCCAGCCGCCTTGAAGTTGCAGTGAAGTGCTTCTCGCAAGCTATGTCCTCTTCAGAATCTTGAATTCGAAATGTAGCTTCTTCTATCTCCCGAAATTTCCGCAACTGTGTATCCAGTGTCGTTAGTTGGACGAAGCTCTGTATGGATCGTGGTTCCTCTTCAGGCACCTTACCTATGACGACCCATCCCAGCTTGGTCTTTTGGACGATAGGTGTGTTGACGTCGTCAGTCCTGATGATTTCCGGAAGAATGACCTCAGAATACACATCAACTCCGAATAATATTTCTATTTTTGCGGGTATGTTGAAGTTGGGGTCGGCTAGCTGCAACCCATTTATGTGTTTCCAATTGTCAGGTATCACGGATTTGGCCGGAAGAAGCCCAGTTAACGACTTAAAGACTAAAGCCCTGGCAGAGCTCTCGAACGTTGAATCCCTCGACGTAAAAGTAACGTCGACGTAGTGTTGACTGGTGCCGTTACTGACCTTCCCCAGCCCCGATACCTGGACATTTGTACGATATTTAGGGAGTTTGAGCAATTGCGCAGCTGATTCAGCTATGAACGTTGCCTCTAATCCCGGATCGATTAAGGCACGCAGGTAAACGTACCTCCCGTCCCTTGATTTTACCTTAACCACTGCTGTGGCTAGTAAACCATTCGTTGTAACCTGTTGCGATGCATGAAATGCGTTACGCCTGCTGCAGTTGGGTTGGTTGTCACTCATTGGATGAAATGTTGGAGCGTTGGGGTTCACAGCTACCTGCTCCGTTTGAGTGCTACCATGATTTTGAATCCGTTGTGATTTTGTGTACGTGTGGGGTGATGATGTGTGTGCGTGTGTACTTGGGTGTAGCAGTAAATGGTGGCGTTGGTGACAGAAATAGCAATTCTTACTGCTGGGACATTCTCGGGTCGGATGGCTATAGGCGAGACAGTTCTCGCAAACCTTGGCTTGGCGAACAGACTGTTGCCTATGCGTCACATCCATGGCCAAAAATCGTTTGCATTTCCTCAAGGAGTGTTGCCGTTGGTTGCAAACTTTGCACGAAAACTGCTTCGATTGTGCCGAAGCGTGAAAGACCTTAGGGTTGGACTCCGATTTTAACCATCGCTTGGCGATAGGCCGAGCTGCTCCCTGTTGCGCTACCGCCTCTAGCGCGCGAAAACGTGTTTCCAAAATTCGTTGAACTGGCTCCTCGTTGGCAGTTCCTTGCTGTTGCCCAACTTTTCTTCCCATAGCTGTTGCGTGAGACTCGGTAGTTTTTGAAAGAGGATGTAAATTAAAATAGCATCCCATTGCTTGACTGGGAGTCCTAAGTTCTCTAAAGCGTGCAGACTTTCAGAAGAAACATCTAAAATTGTTCTTAAACCATCTGCAGATTCTTTTCCTAACATGGGTTGGTTAAAAAAAACCTTGAATTGAGCATTGACCAACACCCGCTTGTGGTCAAACCTCGCCTTTAAAATTTCCCACGCCTTATCATAATTCCCCGCATCTAGGGACAAATGTTGCAGAAGTCTCGCTGCATCACCCGTGAGAGACGATTTTAAGTAATGAAACTTCTGTATTTCACCAAGTGACCCATTGTTGTGTAAGCGAGATGAAAATGTCGTGAAACGCCCGCCATTTTGTATAGTTTCCAGAAAACTCAAGTATATTAATTTTTGGAAGCCGAATATCCACGTTATTAGTAGCTGCGGAAGGTGGCGGGGGTGTAAGTGGAGCATGTGTCGTTGCAACCTCTTGAACCTTACTTTTCGGAGCACACTTGTCCAAGGCATCTAACAACTCGCCCTTGTACTCAAGGTAAGCTTCCTGGATTTGTTCAAAGACTTCCACTACAACCTCCCTTTTAAATTCCTTCTCCAGCTTACCAGCGTTCATAATCTCCTCGTGATATCGCTGAGAAGCTACTAAGCTATCTTCTAACAAAGCAAGCCGAGTAGATAAATAATTTCTCGTCCGGCGAGATTCACCTGTCTTCTTGAAATTGGTGAGATCTCGTTTCATCTGCGACAAAACTATGTTTTGGAGCTCCTCAAAGGACATTTTGCAGTTGTTTTATCAATAAAAGACAAAAAGAAGTTGGAAAAGTAAAGACTTACGTGATGCGCCTTTAGTAATATACGTATATATGTATGCAGCAACGGAATTACACGTCGCGGGAATCCCGATTTGCACAATTGGGGTGCACTTTATTTTATCAATAAATAAAAAAAGGACGAAAAAAAAAAGTATGGTATTTGCACTCAACCTCTTAATTTTGTTCTTTTTGTCTTTTGTTTTAGCACACACACACGGATTTTAGGGGAATTTAAAATTTACTTTTACTTCAAATTCAATCGAAATGTGTAGAAAATAGTTATTCGATGTACTGTATATAAACGCAACCTTTGTTCGAATACATGTCTTTAATTGGGTTATTTCGTATTTATACAAAGAATTTTGGCGCTAATGTATTTACTTTTATATAATAATTATAAATTATCTTAGTGTTAAATAATACATTATAGTAAGTAAGTATTAGTAATTGATTGTATAACACTTTAGTATTAGAATTACTTTGTGTTTGTGTACATTATTTAAGAGATGTCAAATAATGGTGACGTCATTGCGTGTGGTTATGGTAGTTGCCAACAGCAGCTATGTATGTTATATTAAGGACCCTTGATGAAAGGAAACATGCAGCTTTCATGGAAAGGGCTTCTCAGTCCGGGAGTCGCAGCATATATAGAGTTCTAAATCATAGCCTGAAGGAGAGAAACTATTTCAACGATAAAAATACGGTACAGCAAATGAGCGTAGCCTTTAAAGCGAGAGGAGAGTTGTTACCACTGAATTTCAGACCTCACCGGAACGATTTGCCAATCTTTTGCTCACTGTGCAATTTAAAGGAGAGAGAAGATGTATACTACTTTCTGGGAAGATGTCCTATTCTGCAGGAACTGAGGAGACTCTATTGGAATCAGTCCGTGCTATCAAGGGAGGAGGTAATTCAAATCTTGAATGGTAGTAACTGGAAAGTACTATTCTATTACGTTTCGGCTGCATTGGAGTACAGAAAGCAATATTTAGAAATATAGTTCTACACATTTAACTTTATTTTTATGTTATTATTATTATTTTTTTTTTCTTTTAACCGATTTATTACTCGAATTGTAACTGTGATTCTGGCTGACGGCTTTTGCCATTGCTTTAAAAGAATTTGAAAACCGATGTACATTAACATAATTCAGTGAATAAAATAATAAAAAAAAATATTACAGTTTTGAAGATATTTGAGGTTTTTTTCTCCCGGATTTTCAAACTTTGTATGTCCTTTTAGTCCTTTCCAGTAGTTTGCGCTTTGGATTTTCACTTCTGACGTATAAGACTATACGTACAAAAAATTGAAGAAAATCGGAGATGAGTACTATTCGGAACTGCACCCGAAAGTAGTTATACAGTTGTAAAACAGCAGTTTCCATACAAATCGTTTTTGTTTCATCTCCTTGCTCACTTCGTCTCTAGACATCTCGCGAAATTTAGGTTTCACAATTATTATTAATATAAATTTTTCGGCGATTAGAATAATATTTCTGGTTGTTTGGTTCGGCCATTTTCGCGATTCAGTAGTCAAAAGCTGATGAAGTGATACTTGAGTCTTTACTTTTTTTTTCGTTTCAACGATATTGTGTCAAGTGAAATTAATGCGGAACCAGCAATGTCGAATAATACTGAGGTATTACCTGACCTTGCGACATTACAAACGACATTAATTTCAATTACAATTCCACCTTTCTGGAATAATCGACCAGATTTATGGTTACTGCAGGTGGAGACGCAGTTTAGACTCGAAAATATTACTTTACTAAACACAAAATACGACTATTTAGTCGTGTCTTTAAATAATCAGACTATGGAATCAGTCGCCCACGCTTTAATTTCCCCTCCCACACAAGACAAGTACAATTTCTTAAAAAAGATTTTGCTCGAAAGAAATAGAGACTACGAAGGGCGACGCATAAATAATCTCTTAAATTAAGTCGAATTAGGTGATCAAAAGCCTTCTGAGCTTTTTGCATGGACGCATGGAAAGCCTCGCGAACGCTAACAATCTCAATAACACTTCACTCGTTAGTAAACTTTGGCTCAACAAGCTGCCACCATCTATACGCGTTTGCCTAACGGCAGTTGAAAACTCGCAAAGTCGCGAAAAACTTTTCAATCTTGCCGACAGATTACACGATTCCTGCAGCAAAAAGCAAATTTCACAAATTGATCATCGAACGAATTGGTCTAAGTCACAAAAACACTATTTTACACGGGATGATTTTTTGGTTTTAAATTGAATTATAGATACATTTCTTAGCTCGTTGATTGCTCACGTAATTTTTTTTAAGTTTTCTTACCATTTTTTTTTTTAATAACAAAAAAATGCTTTTTAAATAACCATCTACTATTTTTAAATAATTTAAAAACAAAATACATATGTATATATGGAGATAAAACCCATTCTCATATAATAGTGCATCCTCCTAAAAAATAGCATGGACATAGAACAAAATTCTTCTTTTTTTTTTAGAACAAAATTCAGCAGTGCACTCGTTTGAGATAGACCAAAGGAGAATTCTTTGTCGATTAGAACAAAATGTCCAATTGGTCTAAATTTGGAATGAGTTTCCCTTTTAAAATTTGGAATATATATAAATAATTTGTTTATACTCGTTATAACGCGGCATAGAGTTTTTTTTTTGTTTTTCGAGGGTAGGCGAAAATCTTCCATCGACACTATGAGAATGGCAACCGCGTGCTCATAGTAGTGTCCGATTCTTGCTTACCAAAAAACACTACCCTTCGATATAAATTTGTTAGATATCGCAACTAAGTAATAACTTATCAAGCAATTTTTCTATCGCGAAATCAAAACATTTGGCATATTACTTTCCACTGAGAGATCCTGCATGTTCCGCAATCTAGACGCGGTTAATCATTATCTCGCCAAGCCGAAAGGTTTCGTCCTTTGTAGTCGGCGCAATAAATATACCACGGTGCTTGGACAATTTCTCTTAGCACTTTATTTTGAAAAGTTGTAAAATACTGGCATTTGTTTTCTTGGTACACCCCGAAAGTTGTATACCGTAGGGACACACAGGCTTTAGAACTTGCTTGTATAAAAGCAATTTGTTCTCAGTACTGAGCTGGGAAAGTTTCCCGAGTAACAAGTCCATTTATCTTTATTTGATTTCGAGTTCTTTACGTTTCATTTTCAAGTGCGAATTTCATTTCAGCCTTGCGTCGAGTGTCATTCCCAGGTACTTGACCTCGTTTGCAAAATGTATTCGCGCCAAGTTCAGAAATATTGGCAAGTCATTAGTTTTCTTATAAGTGGAATTCACGTGAACAGATTTAGGTTCGTTGAGGGCGATCCGCCGGCCCCTCGTCCATTCATTTACTTTATTCAGTGTGCTTTGCAGTCGTTTCTTCAAATGTTTACCAACTGCTAGGATAGCGGTGTCATCGGCAAACGTAAAAAGGATAGTGCCATCTTCTTTTGGTAAATCAGGTGTATATAACAAATAGAGAAGCGGCCCAAAAACGCTTCCTTGCGGTACGCCGGCCGAAAATTCTTTCGGCTCCGAGTATTCGAATCCATGTCTAACAAGAAAGAGTCTATTCCCGAGATATGATTCTAGAATATCGTATAAGCATACAGGGAGGCCTTGTCGTAGTTTGGATTTGAAGCCATCACGCCACACATTATCAAAGGCGTGCGAGACGTCAAGAAATACGCTCGAGCAAATCTTTTTTTCTTCAAGTGCTTTCTCGATTATGTCAGTAATTCAATGCACCTGGTCAATCGTCGAATGCTTACTTCTGAATCCAAACTGGTAGTCAGGGATAAGATTATTTTCTTCTATAACCTTAGTAATATCCTGTCGAAAATGTTGGATATGACTGGAAGAAGCGAAATTGGTCTATACGATTTTACCTTATTTGCCGGTTTTCCTGGTTTTAAACCTATTATGACTTCCGCAACTTTCCATTGGCTCGGCATATGTTTTAATCTGAGTACAGCATTTACAATATGGAGAAGCTTAATCAATGCTTTCTAGGTAAAACTTTGAGAATTTCTCCGGTGATCAAATCATAACCAGGAGATTACTTACGTTTTAGATTCTCGATATCATGTTTGAGTTCCCTTAGCGTTGCACTTGTGAGTGTTAAGTCGTCAGATGGTAAATCCGGCCTATTGATGTTGTCGTAAACCTCTTGACCATCGTGCGGTTTAAAGGTTGGCGGCGCGGGGACTTTTTGCCTTTTGGTGCCTTTTACAGCTTTCTAAAGTGAATAATTGGAATTTTCTTTCGCTGTTAAACTTTCAAGGTAAGAGTCTATCTCGCGATTCTTGAAATCCTTAATAGTCTTCTTCAGCGCATTGCACAGACGGTTCAAGTGTGCTTTCTGTTGCGGAGTACGACTCTGTTGCCATTTTTTACGCGCTTTTCTCTTTTCCTTGACCAATTCTTTTATTTCCGGAGGATATCGTAAACCGTATTTGCCCACCGTTTTCCTTGTATTTGGCGTATTATTCGGGCATCGAGTGCGAATACGTTTTCCCGTCGCCTATTTATTCGCGACAAGCTATCAAAACGAAACTTTTTAATCGACACTGGAACAGAGATTTCCATTATACCGAGTAAACTCCGCCGCCATTACAATCAACCTAATGATTTCATTCTACTCACCGCAAACGGTGGAAAGAACCAAACGTACGGATTCAAAAATATCACGGTGGATTTCAATCTCAGACGATCTTTTGATTTTACATTCTTTAGAGCCGACATAGATCACCCAATCATTGATACTGATTTTTTGCACAAGTTTAAGTTGATTACGGATATAGGTGAACAGAAGATAGTTGACAAACAAATGACAAATGAGTTTCAGATTCAATTGTACTTCAGTATCAACTTCTTTTCATACACCAAAGTTGTTTTCTATCCCAACTGAATTCGGAAGAATGTTCGACGAATTCTCGACATAACGTCGTGCACCGAATAGTAACGCACGGTCCTCTTCCTTCAGCATGCGCTCGAAGACTCAACTCTCAAAAAATTTTAGTAGCCAAAGAAGAATTTCGGCAATGGTAAGGTCAGGTATTTGTCGTGTTTCGAACTTTCCTGCAGCTTCTCCGCTGTACATGGTTCCGAGGAGGAATTCCCCCGACTGTAGACCATGTTGCGATTGCCGACAACTAAAGGCAGTAACAGTTCCTGATTAATACCCACTACCTCACATTCATGATTGTGCTTCCAACCTTCACAACTGCAACATTTTTTTCGAAAATTGATTTGATAAGGGCGTACCATCAAATTCTGGTAGCCACAGAAAACATGCATAATACAATAACGTGTACGTCAAGGAAACCATCTTACAAAAAATAGAGTGCGGCCGGCTCAGCTGCTATTCCCACGTTCAGAGAAGAGATTATTTGAACCCAGTTAAAAAGGCAATATCAATGAACGTTCCAAAGATATCGCGAGGCAGGAGAGGCAGGCCTATAAACGCCTGGATCACACAAATGCGACGATATAGTCATTTCATTGGCCTCAGTAACCGAGTGATCCAAAATCGGGAGGCCTGCCGATATTTTCTGAGGTCAAATAGGCGAACCCACCTGTGGATCTGTAGAAATGCGGTGAAGTGGGAAGGTTATGATTTCTTGTTTTCGGATTATAACTTCACCGACATAGGAAGAAGAAGAAGACAGACGACATACATAAACCGGCAGTCACAACACTCTCCGGACTTTTTGAATTTTTAAAAATGCCATTGCGCGTGAGAAAGGGAGCTCAATCTTTCCAACGTTGTGTATACGAAATTCTGGGTGACTTACCTCTTGTATTCATTTACGTAGATGATATACTCATATCAAGCGAATCAATCGAAAAACACAAGTAAGACTTGCGTATCGTTTTCAAAAGATCGCAAGAACGCGGACTTAATATCAATTTAGCCAAATGTGTTTTAGGAGTCGAAGAATTCAATTTTTTAGGCTACACGATCACAAAAAATGGACTTATCCCATCTTCTAAGAAGCTAAAGGCAATCAGTGAATTTCCAAGTCCAAAGTCAATCAAACAATTATAGCGTTTTTTGGGCATGATTAACTTCTTCCACCATTTCATACTCAATATCGCGACGAATGCAAGCTGCGTATATGAATTACTAAAAAAATGCAAATACCAACAAAAACGTAAAATTCAAAAATTTGAATTGGCCTGAAGAGTGCGAGGAGGCTTTCATCATCCTGAAGAAGAATTTAGAACAACAAACGATCCCGTTTCATCCAAACCCACAGGCTCAATTTTCAATTACGGTAAATGCCTCAACACATGCAATTGGCAATACCAACAATACCATACCAATCAATTGCAGCCTTTAGGTTTCTTTTGCACGGGCTTAAGTCCGGCCGAAAAGAGGTATTCTACTTTCGACCGAGAACTACTTGCAATTTGCAAGGTCATTAAGCACTTTCGATATTTCGTGGATACAATTCACCGTTTTCTCTGACCACAAACCACTTACGAAAGCAATCTGCTCCTAAACGGAAAAAAAAGCCTCGTCAAACCCGCCAATTGGAATACATAGCTGAATTCACTACAGACATTCGCTACACTAAAGGCATACAAAATATTGTGGACGACACCCTACCGAGATCACACATAGAGGTTACAAATTTCAACCACACCGATATTCCCATTATTGCAAAAGAGAAAAATTCAGACGAAGAATTAAAGTTGCTCTCGGAAGAATCGAAATCCTCAATCAAGCTTTCGAAGCTTTACCTCCCGATTCACGATGTTGATCTGTCGTGTGAGATTTTGACAGGAGTAAACCGTCCATACATCCCCGATGTTTCCAAACGCAAAGATTTTCACACATCCACATGGATTTAGTAGGACCTCTTCCGCCTTCGCAGGGTCATACATACTTACTTACTATCAAAGATCGTTTCACTTCATGGTCTGAGGCCATACCTATAAAAAACATAAGCTCAAACAGTTGTCTCGGCTTTCGTTCACAACTGAGTTTCAAGGCTCGATGTTCTACAAACCATTACTAGGGATCAGGGTACCCAGTTTGAATCATCATTTTTCAAGCAAATCTCAGAAATATTGGGTATCAAGAGAATCCGAACAACAACGTACGACCCTCAAGCGAAAGGCTTAGGGAAGAGATTCCACAGAAAACTTGAGGAAGCTTTAAGGTCTCATGAAGACAAACAGAAATGGTTCTCTAACTTACCCAGCACTTTACTATGAATCCGAGAATTGTAGAGGTACATATATGTAAACATATATTATAGAAATGTACAAGAGGTAGATTCCTTGTTTGTCGGCTTCTTTGGTCACATACCATATGTTGTTTAATGAAACAGATTTATTTCATTATGTTTTTCCAACGTTTCGGCAGTTATTGCTGCCTTCTTTAGGGGATCTTTATTCATGAGAAAGTTAATACATATGGAGAGAATTTAACAAAATGGTTTGCATTATTTAAAAATAAAAAACCAACTTAACGAGTAATAAAATGGACAATTGAAAACAGTTGTGTAAGAAAACAGGAAATAGAAGAAATCAATTAAACAATTTATGGCAAAAAAAAAAACAAGAAAAAGAACACTTCTTATGATGAAGTTTAGTCACTAAATAACGGCTAGTATATTTAAAATTTAAAACTTTGCAGAAACGAGAGAGCAATATATCGAGGAGATGTTCTGTGTGTCCTGCTTCCGGTTCATGCTCTTCTTGTTGTTCAAAATATGTAGCCTTCCGAGAGTGTAGCGCTTCGATGTATGTTTTTCCGTCTGCAGGACCTCTACGTTGTTATAAAAAAAAAAGGAAGAACTTAATTTTGTTCTTTCTTATTACAGGTTACTGAAAAAGAACTTAATTTCAGAATGTTTATATGGTTTAGGCATTAAATGTTATTCAAGATTAATTAAATTATTTACATTTTCAAGTTTAGATTTTACAAGACATTTTGTTAAACAGGCTGCCAAATTTTCATTACTAGGTATATACTGAAGATCAATCATTCTTTTCTGAATTTTTTCTCTTATGAATTGTGTTTTAATTTCTATGTGTTTTGTTCTTGGAGAGTAGCAGTTATTTCTTATAAGCTGGATAGCGCTTTTGTTATCACAATAGATGACCATTCCTTTGGAAGCTGCAGGGAACAATTCCATCTCCAAGCGTTTGAGCCACATCGACTCTTGTATTGCCGTCACGATCGATAAAAATTCCGACTCCGTTGATGACAGTGCAACTGTGGACTGCCGTTTAGAAGACCAGGAAATCGGGGCCCCTTGCATCGTGAACATGTAGCCTGATGTTGATTTTCTACCGTCCTCGTCACCAGCCCAGTCTGCGTGGCAGTAACCTTTCAAGTCGTCATCAAAAGGAGTAAAGACCAATTTCTTGTCAATGGTACCCTTGAGGTAGCGGAGCACTCGTTTCAATGCTGTCCAGTGGGCCATTCCTGCATTCCCGGAATACCTGCTAAGTAAATTAACAGCAAAACTTATATCAGGTCTGGTTGTTTGTGCAGCAAATAAAAGACTACCAATAACCTCCATGTATGGCACATTTAAAGGAGGTTCTTGTTTGTCAGGTGAAGGACACATCTTATCAGATATTTTTTGATTTGGATCAAGAGGTGTGCTGACCGGATTGCAATCACTCATTCGAAATTTCTCCAAAATTGTTGCGATATACTGAGATTGATCGATTGCTATAGACCCATTTGACTTGTCGCGCGAAATTCTAATTCCTAATATTGAAGACGCATCTCCTAAGTCTTTCATTTCAAAATTGTTTTTAAGCAACTTCTTTAACTCCTCCTCCTGATGTTTGTTGTTGGAGAATATGAGAACGTCATCAACATATACAGCAACAAACATCATTTGTCCATCCTGCTTCCAATAGTAAACACATTGATCGGCCTCACTGCGCTTTAGTCCAAATTTTTCAAATACTGAGTTTAATTTTTCATTCCATACCCTACTTGACTGTTTTAGGCCGTATAGAGATTTTCGTAATTTACAAACCCTCCCCGTCTTATCGTCAAACTGCTTTGGCTGATTCATATAGATTTCTTCTGCTAAGTCTCCATTGAGAAAGGCAGCAACGGCATCTAACTGAGAGATTTTCAAATTATGCTTAACAGACAAAGCAATGAGGAATCTAATTGAGGAGTAACGTGTTACCGGAGAAAAGGTTTCATGAAAATCAATGCCTTTCTTCTGCGAAAAACCCCTACATACAAGTCGGGCTTTATATTTAGTCACTGCACCGGATCTATCTCTTTTGGTTTTGAAAACCCATTTGCAATCTATGCAGTTTTTTTCTTTTGGCAATTCCACCAAATCCCACGTATTGTTTCCTTGTAGAGAAAGGAATTCCGCCTCCATAGCCTCCCTCCATTCATGAGAGTCTTTTCTACACAAAGCTTCATCAACTGATTCTGGATCGCCGAAATTTTCTGCACTCAATCCGTGTTCAATTTGCTTTTGCGCTATACGCTTAGATCGACGAAATTCATTTTCAAGGACAGTTGGGCTATTTGGGGCCTGATCTTCACTTTCAGAGCATTCTACTTTAGAGGAGGGTAAAGGTAAACTTTCAATTTCAACCGTCTTCTCTTTCTCATCTCCTACTCCAATGATTCTTACTTCATTTTCTAACTCGTCGTCTGCAAACAATTCTACGTAATTGTTTTTATTTTTTTTACCTCAGTATTAAATTTTTCATTTTCAAAAAAAACTACATTTCTACTGACAACTATATTTCTATTTGTGTCACAAAGTCTGTATGCTTTTGACTCCGCAGAGTAGCCCAACATAATACATTCCAAACACTTGGAGTCAAGCTTCTTACGCTTCTCTTGTGGAATATATACCATGGCTTTGCAACCAAACACCCGTAAATTATTTAAATTTTGTTTCATACCTGTAAAGGATTCCTCTGGCGTTTTTGTTTTTTCGTATCTACATGGAATCCTGTTAAGGATATAGGCCGCCGTCATTATTGCCTCTGCCCAAAAGCGTTGACTTAAGTGGGCGTCTTGGAGCATGCATCTTACCCTTTCAATCAGGCTCCTGTTGATGCGTTCAGCCACTCCGTTCTGTTCTGGTGTGTAGGGTGCAGATTTTTGATGCCAGATCCCACTCTCAGCCAAATACGTTTCGAAATCTCTGTTGGTGTACTCTGTTCCGTTGTCAGAACGTAGAATTTTGATTTTCCTTGAGGTTTGTTTTTCTACAAAAGACTTGAACATTTTAAATTTATTACAAACTTCACTTTTCTGCTTTATTGGAAAAACGAATACTTTCCTGGTAAAATCGTCGACGAAAGTCACGAAGTATCTTGAGCCAGTCCATGACTGGACGGGAAGTGGTCCGCACACATTTGAATGGACAAGATCTAAAACTCCATTCGCGCGACGTCCTTCAGATTTGAATGGGGCTCTTGTTTGCTTCCCCTTGAGACATACGACACAGTTTTGCAGCTTGCCACCTTCAGATGCTACACCTTCCACCGCATGCTTTGCCTTTCTAAAATATTCTTCACAAACGTGTCCCAGCCTTCGATGCCACAGTTGATCATCCACCATCGTACGTAAGGCAAACTTTGTATCCTTGCGTTCCAATTCGCAATTTAATTGATACATTCCATTCACTTGATCAGCTGTGGCTACGACCTCCTTGTTTTTGTTGAAGATTTGACAGGATTTTTTGGTGAACAGAACTGTATTACCCTTACTCGTCAACTGACTAACTGACAGTAGGTTGGTGCAAAGATTGGGAACAAAATGCACATTACCGACATCTGCGTTCACTTTTCCTCTATGCGTCAGTAGCGACATCTTTACGTCACCGATCTGACTTACGTGAAGTTTAGAGTTGTCGGCAACAACAATTTCTTTTGGTCTGCTGGGTTTGGGATTGCGCAAAATATCTTCCCGCATCGTCATGTGGGTGGATGCTCCCGAGTCCACGTACCAAATGTTGTCCAAATCAGATCTTCCTGCCGCGAACGCCGTGTATAAACATTCAAGTTTCTTCCTCTGATGTTTTTTCTCCGGACAATTTCTAACGAAGTGCCCCGTCTCTCCGCAGCCATGACACCGAAACCTGGTTTTTGAAAATTTTTTGTTCTGTTGCTTAAACTTACCGACCAATGCCTGTCCTACTGAGCCATTTCCACTTTCATAGTTCTGCTGTAGCAATAAAGTCTTGATTGCATCCGTAGTTAGCACCTTTGATGAATTCTCAACCGCCATCACTAGGGGTTTGTAGCTTTCTGGAAGTCCAGCTAACATCAGAGATGCCACGATTTCGTCATCGATTTTTAGCCCCGCTTTTTTGACTTTCATCGACGTCATCACCATTTGGTTAACATAATCCTCCATATTGTCACAGTCCGTGAGCCTTTGTTGTACAAGATGTTTGAGGAGTTCCACCTTTCTGCAAAGTCCGTTGTCTTCAAACGCCTTTGTGAGGCTATCCCACGCGTCTTTCGCTGTAGCTGCATCTGCTATGTAGGAGTAATTTTGCGTCTCTAACAGCAAAATTAACTCTGACCTGGCCTTTAGATCTTTTTCTTGTTCTTCAGCATCGTTAGTCGCTGGCTTCTTCACCATACAGCTCCATAACCCTTTGATTACCAAATACGATTTGGCGGCTATTTTCCACACATCAAAATTTTCTCTACCCTTCAGTTTTTCAACTGTTATGACCGTGCCTGGGCCCATAACCTCTTATTTGTAAAAAAAAACTGCGGGATACAATAAAACACGATGTGCACACTTCGGAGTACAAAAGAAGAAGAAGGTTTATTAATAACCGGAAATGACAGCCATTATAAACAGGTCAATGAGTGTGTTCGATGACATAATGTAAAAAGGTTACGTTTAGAACAACTAATCGTACAAGTTAGGATTTAAACTATTTTATCATTTTAAAACCGGAAATTACAGCCATTATAAACAGGTCAATGAGTGTGTTCGATGACATAATGTAAAAAGGTTACGTTTAGAACAACTAATCGTACAAGTTAGGATTTAAACTATTTTAACATTTTAAAACATTTTAAAATAGTTTAAATCCTAACTTGTACGATTAGTTGTTCTAAACGTAACCTTTTTACATTATGTCATCGAACACACTCATTGACCTGTTTATAATGGCTGTAATTTCCGGTTATTAATAAACCTTCTTCTTCTTTTGTACTCCGAAGTGTGCACATCGTGTTTTATTGTATCCCGCAGTTTTTTTTTACAAATAAGAGGTTATGGGCCCAGGCACGGTCATAACAGTTGAAAAACTGAAGGGTAGAGAAAATTTTGATGTGTGGAAAATAGCCGCCAAATCGTATTTGGTAATCAAAGGGTTATGGAGCTGTATGGTGAAGAAGCCAGCGACTAACGATGCTGAAGAACAAGAAAAAGATCTAAAGGCCAGGTCAGAGTTAATTTTGCTGTTAGAGACGCAAAATTACTCCTACATAGCAGATGCAGCTACAGCGAAAGACGCGTGGGATAGCCTCACAAAGGCGTTTGAAGACAACGGACTTTGCAGAAAGGTGGAACTCCTCAAACATCTTGTACAACAAAGGCTCACGGACTGTGACAATATGGAGGATTATGTTAACCAAATGGTGATGACGTCGATGAAAGTCAAAAAAGCGGGGCTAAAAATCGATGACGAAATCGTGGCATCTCTGATGTTAGCTGGACTTCCAGAAAGCTACAAACCCCTAGTGATGGCGGTTGAGAATTCATCAAAGGTGCTAACTACGGATGCAATCAAGACTTTATTGCTACAGCAGAACTATGAAAGTGGAAATGGCTCAGTAGGACAGGCATTGGTCGGTAAGTTTAAGCAACAGAACAAAAAATTTTCAAAAACCAGGTTTCGGTGTCATGGCTGCGGAGAGACGGGGCACTTCGTTAGAAATTGTCCGGAGAAAAAACATCAGAGGAAGAAACTTGAATGTTTATACACGGCGTTCGCGGCAGGAAGATCTGATTTGGACAACATTTGGTACGTGGACTCGGGAGCATCCACCCACATGACGATGCGGGAAGATATTTTGCGCAATCCCAAACGCAGCAGACCAAAAGAAATTGTTGTTGCCGACAACTCTAAACTTCACGTAAGTCAGATCGGTGACGTAAAGATGTCGCTACTGACCCATAGAGGAAAAGTGAACGCAGATGTCGGTAATGTGCATTTTGTTCCCAATCTTTGCACCAACCTACTGTCAGTTAGTCAGTTGACGAGTAAGGGTAATACAGTTCTGTTCACCAAAAAATCCTGTCAAATCTTCAACAAAAACAAGGAGGTCGTAGCCACAGCTGATCAAGTGAATGGAATGTATCAATTAAATTGCGAATTGGAACGCAAGGATACAAAGTTTGCCTTACGTACGATGGTGGATGATCAACTGTGGCATCGAAGGCTGGGACACGTTTGTGAAGAATATTTTAGAAAGGCAAAGCATGCGGTGGAAGGTGTAGCATCTGAAGGTGGCAAGCTGCAAAACTGTGTCGTATGTCTCAAGGGGAAGCAAACAAGAGCCCCATTCAAATCTGAAGGACGTCGCGCGAATGGAGTTTTAGATCTTCCACCACGACCACTTCCCGTCCAGTCATGGACTGGCTCAAGATACTTCGTGACTTTCGTCGACGATTTTACCAGGAAAGTATTCGTTTTTCCAATAAAGCAGAAAAGTGAAGTTTGTAATAAATTTAAAATGTTCAAGTCTTTTGTAGAAAAACAAACCTCAAGGAAAATCAAAATTCTACGTTCTGACAACGGAACAGAGTACACCAACAGAGATTTCGAAACGTATTTGGCTGAGAGTGGGATCTGGCATCAAAAATCTGCACCCTACACACCAGAACAGAACGGAGTGGCTGAACGCATCAACAGGAGCCTGATTGAAAGGGTAAGATGCATGCTCCAAGACGCCCACTTAAGTCAACGCTTTTGGGCAGAGGCAATAATGACGGCGGCCTATATCCTTAACAGGATTCCATGTAGATACGAAAAAACAAAAACGCCAGAGGAATCCTTTACAGGTATGAAACAAAATTTAAATAATTTACGGGTGTTTGGTTGCAAAGCCATGGTATATATTCCACAAGAGAAGCGTAAGAAGCTTGACTCCAAGTGTTTGGAATGTATTATGTTGGGCTACTCTGCGGAGTCAAAAGCATACAGACTTTGTGACACAAATAGAAATATAGTTGTCAGTAGAAATGTAGTTTTTTTTGAAAATGAAAAATTTAATACTGAGGTAAAAAAAATAAAAACAATTACGTAGAATTGTTTGCAGACGACGAGTTAGAAAATGAAGTAAGAATCATTGGAGTAGGAGATGAGAAAGAGAAGACGGTTGAAATTGAAAGTTTACCTTTACCCTCCTCTAAAGTAGAATGCTCTGAAAGTGAAGATCAGGCCCCAAATAGCCCAACTGTCCTTGAAAATGAATTTCGTCGATCTAAGCGTATAGCACAAAAGCAAATTGAACACGGATTGAGTGCAGAAAATTTCGGCGATCCAGAATCAGTTGATGAAGCTTTGTGTAGAAAAGACTCTCATGAATGGAGGGAGGCTATGGAGGCGGAATTCCTTTCTCTACAAGGAAACAATACGTGGGATTTGGTGGAATTGCCAAAAGAAAAAAACTGCATAGATTGCAAGTGGGTTTTCAAAACCAAAAGAGATAGATCCGGTGCAGTGACTAAATATAAAGCCCGACTTGTATGTAGGGGTTTTTCGCAGAAGAAAGGCATTGATTTTCATGAAACCTTTTCTCCGGTAACACGTTACTCCTCAATTAGATTCCTCATTGCTTTGTCTGTTAAGCATAATTTGAAAATCTCTCAGTTAGATGCCGTTGCTGCCTTTCTCAATGGAGACTTAGCAGAAGAAATCTATATGAATCAGCCAAAGCAGTTTGACGATAAGACGGGGAGGGTTTGTAAATTACGAAAATCTCTATACGGCCTAAAACAGTCAAGTAGGGTATGGAATGAAAAATTAAACTCAGTATTTGAAAAATTTGGACTAAAGCGCAGTGAGGCCGATCAATGTGTTTACTATTGGAAGCAGGATGGACAAATGATGTTTGTTGCTGTATATGTTGATGACGTTCTCATATTCTCCAACAACAAACATCAGGAGGAGGAGTTAAAGAAGTTGCTTAAAAACAATTTTGAAATGAAAGACTTAGGAGATGCGTCTTCAATATTAGGAATTAGAATTTCGCGCGACAAGTCAAATGGGTCTATAGCAATCGATCAATCTCAGTATATCGCAACAATTTTGGAGAAATTTCGAATGAGTGATTGCAATCCGGTCAGCACACCTCTTGATCCAAATCAAAAAATATCTGATAAGATGTGTCCTTCACCTGACAAACAAGAACCTCCTTTAAATGTGCCATACATGGAGGTTATTGGTAGTCTTTTATTTGCTGCACAAACAACCAGACCTGATATAAGTTTTGCTGTTAATTTACTTAGCAGGTATTCCGGGAATCCAGGAATGGCCCACTGGACAGCATTGAAACGAGTGCTCCGCTACCTCAAGGGTACCATTGACAAGAAACTGGTCTTTACTCCTTTTGATGACGACTTGAAAGGTTACTGCGACGCAGACTGGGCTGGTGACGAGGACGGTAGAAAATCAACATCAGGCTACATGTTCACGATGCAAGGGGCCCCGATTTCCTGGTCTTCTAAACGGCAGTCCACAGTTGCACTGTCATCAACGGAGTCGGAATTTTTATCGATCGTGACGGCAATACAAGAGTCGATGTGGCTCAAACGCTTGGAGATGGAATTGTTCCCTGCAGCTTCCAAAGGAATGGTCATCTTTTGTGATAACAAAAGCGCTATCCAGCTTATAAGAAATAACTGCTACTCTCCAAGAACAAAACACATAGAAATTAAAACACAATTCATAAGAGAAAAAATTCAGAAAAGATTGATTGATCTTCAGTATATACCTAGTAATGAAAATTTGGCAGACTGTTTAACAAAATGTCTTGTAAAATCTAAACTTGAAAATGTAAATAATTTAATTAATCTTGAATAACATTTAATGCCTAAACCATATAAACATTCTGAAATTAAGTTCTGTTTTCAGTAACCTGTAATAAGAAAGAACAAAATTAAGTTCCTCCTTTTTTTTTTATAACTTTGAATTGTTTGAAAATAAGCATTTGTAATTAATTTTAAATATAATTGAATGTTCAGTTAAATCCTATGTTAAACTTCTTTTTTGGAATGAATTATTTTATAGAATTCAACGAAATTATTGTTATGTAAATAAGTCATTCAGGAAGGGTGTTAAAATAGTTTAAATCCTAACTTGTACGATTAGTTGTTCTAAACGTAACCTTTCTACATTATGTCATCGAACACACTCATTGACCTGTTTATAATGGCTGTAATTTCCGGTTTTTAATAAACCTTCTTCTTCTTTTGTACTCCGAAGTGTGCACATCGTGTTTTATTGTATCCCGCAGTTTTTTACAAATAAGAAGCACCATATCGCCAACCTTCAGGTTTTCGTGAGTCAACTGCCATTTCGAACGAAGATAAAGTGTTGATAAGTACCCCTGCGACCAACGTTTCCAGAAATGTTGAACGCATTGTTGTATTATCTGCCATCTTGATAGTCGATTTAGCTTGGTTTCGATAAGGTCTGGATCCGGAATAGTCATCAGGGATTCCCCAATCAGGAAGTGTGCCGGAGTCAAGGGTTGAAGATCGTTCGGGTCCGAAGATAATGGAGTTATAGGCCGTGAATTTAAGCAAGCCTCTATTTGTACGAGCAACGTGTTAAGTTCTTCGAAGGTGAATGTATGTGTTTTTAAAATGCGTCGCAGGTGATGCTTCGTGGATTTTATTCCGGCTTCCCATAAACCACCTAGATGGGGTGAGCCTGCAGAAATAAATCTCCATTCCATTCCTTCATTAGTTGAAAATTCTTGAATATCAGCCTTGTGTTGAGTACCGTGAAATAATCTGAATAAATCCTTTAATTCGCTTTTAGCACCAACGGCAGGTGGCATTATCGCTGTAAATACGAGAACAGCGACCGCGCCGTGATATGAATCACTTCAATGCAGCAATAAATGCGGCTGTCGTAAGGTTACTCACGAGCTCGACAAGTATGGCCTTTGTTGTTAGGCAAACAAATAACGCGATATAGGCCTTTGATGTTTTGGCACCTCTTCCTCTTGACTGTAGAATAGTGATAGGGCCACCATAATCAATTCCGCATATTTTAAAAGCTCTGTTTTGCCTTATGCGATCTTCTGGTAGATCCGACATTAACGCTATAAGTACTGCTTAAGGGCAAGCATTTTGTGACGAATATTACTTTGAACTGAAAGAGAAAAACTCAAATCAGCTACTAAGTAATATCCAGCTTGTCACAGTCATCATTTAGCGTGGTGCTGGTTGTTACTTACTTACTTACTTAGATGGCGCTATAGTCCGGGGTGGACCTGGGCCTCAACCAACAAACCTCTCCAGCCAGCACGGTTACGAGCCAGCTGCCTCCAGTTGCGCACGCCAAGTTGGTTGTGGTCTCCCTCCACTTGTTTGCGGCAGCTACCGCGAGGTCGTCCTCTACTGTGTCGTCCGTCCGGTGTGGATTCGAAGACTTTCTTAGCGGGAAGGTTGGGCTCCAACCCCTCTTAATGACCCAGCCATCTTAGTCGCTGTATGTGAACTCTTTTGGCTAAGTCGATGTCCTTGTACAGGCCGTATAGTTCGGCATTGTACCTTCTCCTCCACTCACCGTCTATGCAGACGGGACCAAAGATCGCTCGAAGAACTTTTCTCTCGAAATAACCAAGGTCAACCAAGGGCATGCCTCTGCGCCATACAGCGGGACTGGGATGATTTTAGTCTAATAAAGAGTTACCTTAGTACTACAAGATAGGGCTTGGCTACTTAATTGCCGTTTTAGCCCATAGAAACAACGATTGGCAAGAGTTATTCTCCGTGTGATCTCCCTACTGATGTCATTTGCGGAGCTGACCATAGAGTCTAGGTAGACAAAATCCTTTACTACCTCAAAATTGTATCTGTCTATTGCGGCGTTCCGTCCAAGACGCCGATGTTGGGTGTCCTTTTTCGTAGACAGCATATATTTTGTTTTGTTTTCATTGACCGCTAGACCCATCTTTGCTGCCTCGGTCTCAATACTCGTAAATGCCCCATTGGCGGCCCGCTGAGTTCTTCCGATTATGTCAATGTCATCGGCATAAGCGAGTAGTTGTACAGACTTGAAGAAGATTGTACCTCCGGGGTTGGCTTATGAGTTTCGTACAATTCTCTTGTCTAAGACCTTTCCTGGCATCGAATGGTTCGGTGATGTTCTTACCGACTTTGATGGAGCAGCGAGAGTTCTCCATCGTCATTCTGCACAACCGGACGAGCTTGCCAGGGATGCCAAGACTAGATATGGCTCTGTATAACTCGTCTCTATACACGCTATCATAGGCAACTTTGAAATCGATGAAGGGGTGGTGCGTATCGATTTTATATTCATGGATTTTTTCTAAGATCTGCCGTAGTGTGAATATTTGGTCAATGGTGGACTTTCCAAGCCTGAAACCGCACTGATAAGGACCTATCAGGTTTTTGACGATCGGTTTTGGGCGTTCACATAGTACGGCAGACAGGATCTTATATGCGATATTTAGGAGACTTATACCTCTGTACTTGGCGCAGTTCAGAGGGTCTCCTTTCTTCAGGATCGGGCAAACGATGCTGAGGTTCTATTCATCGGGCATACTTTCGTCCGACCAGATTTTACAGATGAGCTGGTGCATGCTCCTTACCAACTCATCTCCTCCTGCCTTGAAAAGTTCAGCGGCAAGGCCGTCGGCTCCAGCAGCTTTTTTGGACTTGAGTTTAGATATCGCTATCCTCACTTCATTCTTATTGGGTTGATGGGAATCTTGACTGTCATCGTCACTTTTGAATGGCTCATTCTGCCTGACAGCGGAATATTGGTCATCATCGCCGTTTAACAGTCTGCAGAAGTGTTCCTTCCATATCCTCAGCACCGACTGCGATTCTACTACTATATTGCCATTTTCGTCCCTGCAGGCTTCTGTCCTGGCTTTGAAGCCCTGGCATGTTCTTTTTACCCTTTGGTAAAATTTTCGAACATCATTCCTGCAATAAAGTCTGTCAGTCTCCTCGATCGAGCGCTTCTCATGCTCTTTTTTCTTCTTTCTGAGAAGTCGATCTTCCTCTTTTCTTCTGCGCACGTAAAGCTCGTAAGCAGCTCTAGTCCTTCTATGCAGCGCGCCTTTGTATGCCTCTTGTTTAGCTGCATGTGCTTGCTGGCATTCCTCATCAAACCGGGGGTTTCGTTGTGGTAGCCGAGAAAAACCCAGTACATCAGAGGCGGCATCTCTGATGGCTTGTTGGCAACGCTGCCACTGGTCTTCCGCATTTGCTGCTGGTGGCATAGGACTTAGATTAGGATAAGAAGAAACTCGATCGGCAAAGGTTCTGGCGGTCTCTTGCGATTGTAGCTTTTCGACGTCAAATTTCCTCACAGAATTTCGTTGATTTCGCTCCGTTCTGGATATCCGCATCCGTACCTTGGCTACAACTAGGTAGTGATCCGAGTCCACGTTGGCTCCTCGGAAAGTCCGGACACCCAGAATACTGGAAGAGTGCCTTGCGTCTATCGCAATGTGATCGATTTGGTTGACAGTTTTTCGATCAAAGGAGAGCCATGTTCCTTTGCGAGACGTGGGAACCGCGTACTAGCTACGACAAAGTTTCGCCCAGCTGCAAAGTCGATTAGCCTGAGTCCGTTGTCGGATGTGATGTCGTGCAGGCTGTGCTTTCCGACCACGCTACTAAAGACGTGATCTCTTCCTAACTTTGCGTTAAAATCGCATAGGATAATTTTAGCCTCGTGTCTTGTCCAAGAGCTGGTAGAAATCCTCCTTTGTCGCGTCGTCCTTCTCCTCGTGAGGGGCGTGAACGCATATTAGGCTAATGTTGGCGAATTTAGCTTTGATACGGATAGTCGTAAGGCGCTCGTTCACATGCCGGAAGCTCAAGGCTTCTTGCCTAAGTCTACCTCCAATGACAAATCCGCACCCGAATAGACGCTGTCCTTTTTGTCTGTAGCAATCGCTGTAGTAGATGTCGCAGTTTTTCATACTCCTTTTGCCCGGCCCATCCCATCGCACTTCTTGGATGGCGGTAATATCTGCTTTGAGACACTCTAGGGCCTCCGCAAGTTGTTCGGCTGCACGTGGTTTGTAGAGGGACCTAACGTTCCATGTGCCGACACGAAGATCGTTGTCCTTTTTACGTTTGCATGGGTCGTCAACAGTAAGATCATCCGTATCCGAGGCTGTTGGTTGCTTCGTAACCAAAGGTTTTTTACGTGGTAGGGAAGTTAGCCCGACGGCACAACCCCCAACCTGGAGGGCCAGATCTTTTTTGCAACCCCTACGACCAGAGGCCAGATGCACCGACGCCAGTAACCAACCTCGAGGATATGAGCGCTGACGTTAGCCCATTAAGGGTTCCTCCGCCACCATCTCTTTTTCGGTACCCTGACGCAGTACTGAAAATCCTTACAGACCTCAGCTCCAAATATGTCGAAGTAGCTCCGGTAAAGTATCCGCTGGTCTGTAGACGTCACCGTTGATTCCAGCGAAAGAATTCATCCGCCGCACGTCCTCCTTCTGAGGAGCTCTTGCTAGACTTCTGAGACGCATATTTCAGCCAATCAGGTCAACAAGAGATGCCTTGTCCGGTTAGACATATGCGCGCTGAAGTTCACCCAGATGTGCTTACGCTGGTCTGAGTGATCAGCTGCACATATATCGTCAGACTCAGCATACGCTCATCGTTAGTTCATTATCAGATAGCTATCCAGCGGGCACCGCGAGGAGGTGATGATGCGATTTTGCCCATTTTGGTGTTAGTTGTTAGTATTGTGAATATTTATAAAGCCCAACACCTTACACAAAAAACTGGACAAGTAAACAAAAAGCAAACGCTTTCAACAAATTAAATATAATTTACTATGGTTGTAATCAAATTTGTCGCGGTTACTATTTACTTCCTTCGCCATGCGCGTAAGAGGTTCGTTAGAACCGTAGTTCGTTCTGTGGAAATTTAAGCGGAAAATTTCGGTATTTCTGGAGTTGTAGCAATTTACGTTTAAACCGACTTCATTTAAAAGATCCGGCGAGTCAATAAAACCATTTACCAGCTGGTGTAAAAACACTACATCACATACTTCCATACGTTTCTCTAAAGAATGGCGATTTAGGAGAGGAGGGCGGTCGCAATATGGTGGAAGACGTGTAGGGTCATTCCAGTTTAAATGGCGAAGTGCAAAGCGGACAAACTTACGCTGTACCAATTCAATACGGTTAATGTGTACTGCATACATTGGAGACCAAATATTAGACGCATACTCTAACTGCGGAAGAACAAAGGTATTATAAAGCGTGGATGTTATAAGAGGACACTTGAATTCTTTACTCAAACGTTTTATAAAGCCAAGCATTGAATTCGCTTTATTGACAATCTGTTCAATGTGAAAATCGAAGTCGATATTTTGAGAAGAAATCACATATTGATGTGACTTTGTTAAGTACAGATTCATTGAGATTGTAATTATAACTTATTAAATTACGTTTTCTTGAAAAGATCATCGACTGGCATTTAGATACGTTCAAAAATAAATTGTTATTACAGCACCACTCAGCGAACGTATCTAAATCATTCTGCATAGCAATGCAATCAGATTGACTGCGTACAAGTCTAAAGATTTTTATGTCGTCAGCATAGATTAAAATTCGAGTACTCTTAAGTATTGCCACCACGTCATCGATCGCAATGATAAATAAAAGAGGACCTAAGTGACTTCCTTGGGGTACACCGGATGTAGCGAAGATTGCATCGGATGTTTTTCCCCGAAATAAACCTTGAAAAGTTCGTTCTTCAAGGTAAGAATATATCCATCGAACGAAATGATTTGGAAAGCCCAAAGAGGTCATTTTAAACTGAATTAAGCTGTGAGAAAGTTTGTCAAAGGCCTTGCTAAAATCTACATAAATACAGTCGAACTGACCACCCTCTTCAACAACTTTGTTTGTAAAAGAAGTAAATTCCAACAGGTTGGTAACAGTGGATCTTCTATTCATGAACCCATGCTGCTTGGTTGAAAGAAATGGTTTACAAGCAAAATAAAAACTCTTACAAACTATAGTCTCGAACAGTTTTGGCACACACGATAGCTTGGCAATAGGTCTATAATTAGAAATTTCACCTCGATTTCCCTTTTTGTGTATTGGAATAATAAAAGAGTTTTTCCAAATTTTAGGAAAAATTTTCTGCTTTAATGATGCCCGAAATAGCACGGCTAAAGGTGTTGCCAAAGTATTGCAACAATATTTTAGCACAATCGGAGGAATTCCATCAGGGCCACAGGTAATATCGTTGCTAAGTAAAGCTGAATGCTCTCTCACATCTTCATCAATTATTGAAATCTGGCCCATTGAGCTACTAAAGAAACCTTCAAGGTGGGCAAAATTACTTGGGGTAGGTGAATAGTTGTCGGAACAGAAAGATAGACCAAGGAATGAAGAGAACATATTGCAGATTACAAGTGGGCTGCTGCTTCATTCGCTTAAGTAAGACATATTGGCAGGATAAACATCCGTTTTTTTCTTACTGTTTACAAATTTCCAGAAAACTTTGGGATCGTAAAGATGTAATGTAACTATCATATAGATTTTTCGATAAGATTTGAAAGTCTCTGTAGAGGATAGCGAACTGGTTATAATCGCTTGTTCTGTGTGTCGTTAAATAATTTGTCCACGCTTTATTTCTTTTGTTACGCAGACTCCGTAATTGGTTATTGTACCAAGGTGCAGTTGTAGACATATCCTTACATGTGTTTCTCACAGGTACGGACGAGATAAAACAGTCAAATATACGTATGTACAAATTTTCAGTCATTTATTCAATATTACTATTGCTGTTGAAGATTCCTACAAAATCAATGCTAGATATTAGTTCGTTCAGTAAATTAAAGTCTGATTTCTTAAAATCCAATTCAAGAGTAAGATTTTCAAAATTATCATGAGCCACGTCGTCATAAGAAAGAATAACGTGAAGTGGAGGATGATACGCGTCAATAGTACTCATCGTGGTAGAACTAGGTTCCACAATACAACTGCTCGAATTTGTATAAAAAACCAGGTCAAGTTGTCTATCAAGAAAATTTTTTATACTGCTTAGTTGCAGTAATCCACAAGACATCACATTGTCCACCAAAATTGTTTCTTGAGGTTAGTTTTGTGGTAGGATGAGCTACCACGAAACTAAGTTCGACGTCAGAAAGGGTCCACTTTAAGTTGGGTAGATTAAAATCACCCACCAATTAAATGTCGTCAAGAGGATTACAATTTTCCGATACATAATTTATGGCATCAGTGGCATGCTTATATACCTCGATCGAGCTTTCAGGAGGAATATAAATGTTAATAATTATAACGAACTTATTTATTTGGAGCTGAGGTCTGTAAGGATTTTCAATACTACGTCAGGGTATTGAAAAAGAGATGGTGGCGGATGAACCCTTAATGGGCCAACGGCAGCGCTCATATCCCCGAAGTGGGTTACTGACATCGGTGTATCCGGCCTCTTGCCCTAGGGGTACAAAAAAAAAGGATCTGGCCCTCCAGGTTGGGGGTTGTGCCGTCGGGTTAACTTCCCTACCACGTAAAAAACCTTTGGTTACGAAGCAACCAACAGCCTCGGATACGGATGATCTTGCTGTTGACGACCCATGCAAATGTAAAAAGGACAACGATCTTCGTGTCTGCACATGGAATGTTAGGTCCCTCTACAAACCACGTGCAGCCGAACAACTTGCGGAGGCCCTAGAGTGTCTCAAAGCAGACATTACCGCCATCCAAGAAGTGCGATGGGATGGGCCGGGCAAAAGGAGTATGAAAAACTGCGACATCTACTACGGCGATTGCTACAGACAAAAAGGACAGCGTCTATTCGGGTGCGGATTTGTCATTGGAGACAGACTTAGGCAAGAAGTCTTGAGTTTCCGGCATGTGAACGAGCGCCTCATGACTATCCGTATCAAGGCTAAATTTGCCAACATTAGCCTAATATGCGTTCACGCCCCTCACGAGGAGAAGGACGACGCGACAAAGGATGACTTCTACCAGCTCTTGGACAAGACGTATGAGCAATGCCCTAGCCACGACGTTAAAATTATCCTAGGCGACTTTAACGCAAAGCTAGGAAGAGAGGAAGTCTTTAGTAGCGTGGTCGGAAAGCACAGCCTGCACGACATCACATCCGACAACGGACTCAGGCTAATCGACTTTGCAGCTGGGCGAAACTTTGTCGTAGCTAGTACGCGGTTCCCACGTCTCGCAAAGGAACATGGCTCTCCTTTGATCGAAAAACTGTCAACCAAATCGATCACATTGCGATAGACGCAAGGCACTCTTCCAGTATTCTGGGTGTCCGGACTTTCCGAGGAGCCAACGTGGACTCGGATCACTACCTAGTTGTAGCCAAGGTACGGATGCGGACATCCACAACGGAGCGAAATCAACGAAATGCTGTGAGGAAATTTGACGTCGAAAAGCTACAATCGCAAGAGACCGCCAGAACCTTTGCCGATAGTGTTTCTTCTAATCTCAATCTTAGTCCTATGCCGCCAGCAGCAAATGCGGAAGACCAGTGGCAGCGTTGCCAAAAAGCCATCAGAGATGCCGCCTCTGATGTACTGGGTTTCTCTCGCCCACCACAACGAAACCCCTGGTTTGATGAGGAATGCCGGCAAGCACATGCAGCAAAACAAGAGGCGTACAAAGCGGCGCTGCATAGAAGGACTAGAGCTGCTTACGAGCTCTACGTGCGCAGGAGAAAAGAGGAACATCGACTTCTCAGAAAGAAGAAAAAAGAGCATGAGAAGCGCTCGATCGAGGAGATTGAGAGACTTTATTGCAGGAATAATGTTCGAAAATTTTACCAAAGGGTAAAAAGAACATGCCAGGGTTTCAAGGCCAGAACAGAAGCCTGCAGGGACGAAAATGGCAACATAGTAGTAGAATCGCAGTCGGTGCTGAGGATATGGAAGGAACACTTCTGCAGACTGTTAAACGGCGATGATGACCAATATTCCGCTGTCAGGCAGAATGAGCCATTCAACAGTGACGATGGCAGTCAAAATTCCCGTCAACCCGATCATAATGAAGTGAGGATAGCGATATCTAAACTCAAATCCAACAAAGCTGCTGGAGCCGACGGCCTTGCCGCTGAACTCTTCAAGGCAGGAGGAGATGAGTTGGTAAGGAGCATGCACCAGCTCATCTGTAAAATCTGGTCGGACGAAAGTATGCCCGATGAATGGAACCTCAGCATCGCTTGCCCGATCCTGAAGAAAGGAGACCCTCTGAACTGCGCCAACTACAGAGGTATAAGTCTCCTAAATATCGCATATAAGATCCTGTCCGCCGTACTATGTGAACGCCCAAAACCGATCGTTAACAACCTGATAGGTCCTTATCAGTGCGGTTTCAGGCCGGGAAAGTCCACCATTGACCAAATATTCACACTACGGCAGATCTTGGAAAAAACCCATGAATATAAAATCGATACGCACCACCTTTTCATCGATTTCAAAGTTGCCTATGATAGCGTGTATAGAGACGAGTTATACAGAGCCATGTCTAGTCTTGGCATCCCTGCCAAGCTCGTCCGTTTGTGCAGAATGACGATGGAGAACTCTCGCTGTTTCATCAAAGTCGGTAAGAACATCACCGAACCGTTCGATGTCAGGAAAGGTCTTAGACAAGGTGACGCGCTATCATGCGATCTCTTTAACATAATACTTGAGAGAATTGTACGAAACTCACAAGCCAACCCCGGAGGTACAATCTTCTTCAAGTCTGTACAACTACTCGCTTATGCCGATGACATTGACATAATCGGAAGAACTCAGCGGGCCGTCAATGGGGCATTTACGAGTATTGAGATCGAGGCAGCAAAGATGGGTCTAGCGGTCAATGAAAGCAAAACAAAATATATGCTGTCTACAAAAAAGGACACCCAACATCGGCGTCTTGGGCAGAACGCCACAATAGACAGATACAATTTTGAGGTAGTAAAGGATTTTGTCTACCTAGGCTCTATGGTCAGCTCCGCAAATGACATGAATGCAGAGATCACACGGAGAATTACTCTTGCCAATCGTTGTTTCTATGGGCTAAAACGGCAATTGAGTAGCAAAGCCCTATCTCGAACTACTAAGGTAACTCTTTATAAGACATTAATCATCCCAGTCCTGCTGTATGGCGCAGAGGCATGGGCTTTGAAAAAACCGGATGAGGATGCCCTTGGTTATTTCGAGAGAAAAGTTCTTCGAGCGATCTTTGGTCCCGTCTGCATAGACGGTGAGTGGAGGAGAAGGTACAATGCCGAACTATACGGCCTGTACAAGGACATCGACTTAGCCAGAAGAGTTCACATACAGCGACTAAGATGGCTGGGTCATTTAGAGCGGATGGAGCCCAACCTTCCCGCTAAGAAAGTCTTCGAATCCAACCCGGACGGACGGCGCAGTAGAGGACGACCTCGCGGTAGGTGGCGCAAACAAGTGGAGAGGGACCTCAACCAACTTGGCGTGCGCAACTGGAGGCAGCTGGCTCGTAACCGTGCTGGCTGGAGAGGTTTGTTGGTTGAGGCCCAGGTCCACCCCGGACTGTAGCGCCATCTAAAGGAAAGGAACGAACTTATATTCTAGATTTAATTTCACACAGATAACGTCTAGCGAGTCTGTATTAGGAATTGGAAAGATACAACTTTGTAAAGAATTTCGAACAGCAATTAGGACTCCACCACCCCTTAGATGCTCAATATCTAAGTATCTATCTTTACGATATACCTCAAAGTCTGTGGGGAATAATTCAGTGTTTAAAAATGTAAAATTGAGCCAAGTTTCCGTTAGTGCAATCACATCATGGATCGATGCATGAGATGCCAATAATAAATTTCTAGTTTTCGTGCGGAGTCCCCTTACATTTTGGTAGTAAAGGGATAAGCGCTTTAGTTTTTTGGAGAATTGAGAACAGGGCGAGTGTTGTTATTCTGTGGCTTAGCAACAAACTCTCTCTAACTGCATAGCTGTAGATGGCTTTACGTGGAAACACTCAGTGCAGCTGCGAGTAGTCCTTCGAGCATATAGTAGTCCCTACCATTGAGAGGCCAAAACTTCAATCGGATCGATGCAAGTAACGACTGTGCTCCTACGTGAAGCAACCTCTTGTGTTCTGCATCGAAATCTATCCTTTGATGGAAGTAGAATTGGATTCCGCCCAGAAACTCTACCGCGCACCCTGAGGATATCATGGGTATCGATGTACAAATTCAGTGACTGATATTGTTTGTTAATGTTGCGATTTGATTTTAACGAGGCGATTTCGGAATGAAAATATTTAGATTGAATGTGTTTAACGAGAACGAGTAAGGATGATTCCAATTCCGCAGAGCATAATTTAAGTGAGAGAGAGTTTCGAGAATTTTTACGAATTTGTTTAATGAAGCGAAGACAATATGCGATAACGTGAATAAGCCGTGAATAACGGAAAAATTTGTCTATTAACGAGTCGAGAAACCAGGATTTGTCTAGTGCTATATGTGAAGATGAATGTTTTGTTGACCGAAGTTCGATATCCGGTAATTTTCAATCATCATCAGATATATAAGCCGCATGAGTCGAGAAATCTAAAGTCGAGTCAATAAGAAAGGAAGGTCCATGCCACCACAACGAGTTTTTTGCGAGGCTTGTTGTATCATTCGAGCGTGTCAGTAGATCAGAGGGATTGAGTGCCGTTGAGACATGGTGCCACATGGCCAGACCACAAATCGAGACGAGTTCATTGACCCTGTTTGAGACAAATGTTTTCCACCGACTGGTATCCCCTGAGATCCAAGCAAGTACGATGGTTGAATCAGACCAACAGATGATATTATCAAAGTTTAGGTTTATAGAGCCCGTTATTTGTTTTACGAGTAATGCTAACAAATGAGCACCGCACAATTCGAGTCGTGGTAATGAGATACGTTTAATAGGTGCCACCCGTGATTTTGAGCACAATAAATGGGACGATATGAGACCACTCTTGTCAAAGGCACGAATATACAAAGCTGCCCCATAAGCATGATCGCTGGCATCGCTAAGGCCGTGAAGTTCGAGCCGATTAAATTCCGAGAAATCTATAACTTTTCGAGGTATAACACATTTCGAAGATTCTAAAAGCAGTGATAGATATGATTTCCACTGTTTCGACAAATCCTCCGGTAAACTATCATCCCAGGAGCATTTTGTTTTCCAAAGCTCCTGCATCAAAAGTTTCGCGATTATAATTGTAGGCCCAAGTAATCCTAAAGGGTCGAAGAGATTGGAAATTTCCGATAGTACAATTCGTTTCGTGGGGTTCCGTAATGATTTAAATGTAGTGAACTGGAAATTGTCGTTTAAAGGATGCCATCTCAGACCAAGCGTTTTAATTTCATCATCCAAGTTAAAGTCTGTGTCTGATAATTCGCGATCTACTCAGGTTATTTCATCAAGGACTTGTTGAGAGTTTGAGACCCATTTACGCAAATTAAAACCTTCTTGCCAGAGAAGCTCCTTGAACTCACGCTGTAACACCTTTGCTTGTTCTACAGTTTGACACCCGGTTAGTATATCATCTGTATAGACATTAGTAAGCAATGTTCGTTTGGCTAACATAAACGATTCAGAATCTTCTGCCAGCTTAAATAGGCAACGCGTTGATAAATGCGGAGAACAGCTAAGTCCATATGTGATTGTGTTGATCTCATAAACACCTACTGAATCTGATGTGTCAAATCTCCAAAGAATTCTTTGATAGCGTCTATCTTCCTTCTTCACCCAAACTTGTGAAACATTTCTTCGATGTCGGCTATTAGAACAATGTTATGGGTTCGGAAGCGAATAATAATGTTTAATAAAAGATCCTGACAAGGACGATCAACCATTAAAACCTCGTTTAAGAAAATTCCTGTTGTAGTCTTCGCTGAACCATCAAATACCACTCTCAGTTTCGTTGTGGAGCTCGATAACTTCCACACACCGTGATGTGGTAAATAGAAAGCATTTTCCGGAATGTTCCCTTGAAAGGTCCCTATTAAAGTCATGCGCTCGAGGGCAATATATTCGCGAATAAATTTACTGTATTCCAGTCTAAGATTCCAATCGCGAGTGAATCTAATTTCCAAATTATGTAAACGTTTGAAGGCCTGTTCCTTGGAGCACCCCAAAAGAGCGATCTTTTTGAAAGGAAGGGAAACTGTAAATCTGCCATCCAAATCATGAGTCGTGTTTTGAAGAAAATGTTGTTCACATGCACCTTCCTCTATCGATAATGATTTTTTGTTTCAAGACTGTAATCTACCTCCAAAAATGTTGAAAGACGCTTATCGAAATCTTCATTGGATACTAGCATGCAAGTCTGCGTAAAATTTCGGGTTTGGGTTTGATTGAACGTGCATCTACCAGTAACTAGCCAACCAAATGATGAGTTTTGCAGGATGGGCCGGTTAACTCCAAGATCTATACGTTCGGGTTTTAAAATTTTATAGAAGTGTTCGGCACCTATAAGCAAATCGATGGTATCAGGGACATTGAAGTATGGATCTGCTAATACCAAATTTTTGGGAATATCGAGTTGTTTGATGTCTACTTCGAGTTGAAGGACCTCACTAGTTATGTGATCAATTATGAGAACTTCAATCGTATTGTCAAAGGTTAAGGCACGAGAGCGAATTAGTACGTCAAATTTCTTAGTAATAGTCTGTGAAAACTGACCGGTTCCTTGTATCGAGAACGTGATGTTATTCGTGGGTAATCCTAATTTCGTGATAAGTGATTTGGTTGCGAAGTTAGATTGCGAAGCAGAGTGAACCTTGACTATCATAAACCAGAACGACGGCCGTAGATAGAAATACCTGAGAATGAGAAAGAGTAGAGAGTGTACTAGTTGCCATTATAGGTTTGGAGCCATTCTCCTTTGCAGCGCTCACAGAAACGTTGTTGCTAACTGATTGTGTTGGGTTTGACGCGAGTGTATGTTTTTGCGAGAAACATAAAAGACTACTGTGCCTCTTGCTGCAATACTTGCAACTTCGTGACCTACATACGTTTGCGCTATGCGACTCTCTGAGACAATTTAGACATAAATTGAGTTTTTTAACGTTTCGATTCCGTTCATCGATCGTCGATAATAAAAACTTTGGACAGTGATAGATGCCATGAGGTTCGGTGCATCCAAGTTTGCATTTGTCTGGCTGCATTACAAATGTTTTTGACATAGCCGGTCTATAAATACTGCCATGCGAACTAGATGGTTTTGTGGAATGATACCTCCTACTGCTAGGTTGCTGATAAGACTCTAGAGTAATGCACAGTTTTTCCAAAAACGCCAAAAAAGTCTGCCAACCGTAATCCTTGTCCCCATTTTCGTAAGCCCATAGCCGCTTGGTGTCGTTGTCTAGTTTTTGCACTACAATGTGAACCAACCGCGGATCGCGTCCTTCAGTCTTCAGAGATTTTAGCGCCCTAATGACTTCGTCCGATGCATCGTACAAACGACGAATTGCGATCGCTTTATTAGGTTCCTTGATAGCTGGTTGATCTAAGAAACGTTGAATTTCGTTCGTGACGATGGGAATTTCCTTACTAGGTATAACGTTGTTTCCACGCTTCTTCATAATTTGCATCGGACACCAAAGTGTGTTTCAATAATCCTTGCGCCTTGTCTTTAAGAAACGTTTTTAGATATTGAAACATTTTGATGTTCGATAACTTATCCTTTTCGTGGACTAAACTAACGTATAAATTGTGAAACGAGACCCAATCTTCGGGTTCTCCGCTAAAACACGGAATATGTAATGCGAGTAGCTTATGTTCTGATTCAGACGAAGAGGGAATTGTCATATGTAAGACCAATTCGTTAAATTGTTCGAGAATTCGGTTTTGTTGTTCTGCGATTCGCAAAAACTGATTATTCGAGTCGAGTATTGTATTATTGGGTTCCGTGGATGCTTGTTGGTGGGATGTGGAAGGGGAATCTACCGACTTGAGTCCGTTTAATCGTGTTAGTAAATTCGTTTTTGCCTCAAAGAACTTACCTTCAAAAATTTCTTCGTGGGTGAAATAATCCGAAACCATTGTATTTTCGTCTATACTTACAATTTTTATTTGAATGTCTTCGTACTTTTTCTTACTGTCTGCGATTTGTTCCAGATGCACTTGAATTTCTTCCTTTGAAATCAGTCGAGATTCTTAATCCACCTGCGCGAGCGTATTTAATAGAATTGTAATCTTTCTTAATATATGGCCGCGTTGTTGACGAAGGTTAGGGAGCGTCTCCATTGCGATATAATTGCGTTGAATCAATAATAAAAACGAATTTATATGTATATGTATGTACTTACAGGTATCTTACGTTTTGTGTTGACAGCTTTACATGTACTTACGAAACGTTTGCACTTCTTATTTGGTTTAACTAGCGAACGCGGGAATAATTAACTTGTCTTTATCGCGCTTACGTTTTCAAAGGCACTTCCCTCTAATTCTTCGGAGAGATAAGAAACATAAGAAGGGTTTTACTCACGCACACGTTTACGTACATTCACGCTTACGTTCTATATACGCTTATATCTACTTCTTCCAAGAGACAAAAAACTGTAAGCACACTTGTATATAATGCAATTCGTCATTGTCTGCACTGTATATAATGTAAAATTTCACTGTTACTTGTACCCGTTATTTGAAATTTCAGATTCGAATTGCGCACAATTATGCAAGGAAATTTGATTCTGAAGATGATCGAATTACTTTTGTTTACAGTAAGCGAACACAATTTAATATTTTCACCCGTTCGGACCAAAAACATCCACCAAGATCACCGACGACATCACCTCACACGATACCACGCACCAACAATAGTTTGTTTTTTATGTCTATGTTGTTATGCTTCAGCGCGACGATACCGAGACAATGTTTTTTTTGTTTTTAAAGAAACCGGAATAATTAAAGAATGAGTTCCTTTGCAGAGATCCGGCTCGAAGGACCAAAAAAATGTATGCAACGAAGGAACCGCTGGTATTCTCTCTGCAAATAAGAACTCCAAAAATAAGAACGCAACAATTGCCCTTAAGCTTTAATTCATTGAATTTATTTCGGTAAATCTATAAGGTTAGTTGGGTTATAAAATATACGTGTGACGCGACCGAGATCGAGAAGTGGACTGTGTCGAGTCGAGGGTTAAGTATATAGGAGTTTACATAGATGATGACGAATTAGGTAGTATTAGTTGGAGACAGAAATGGGCTAGGTTACCGCCTGAACAATGGCGGTGGAAAGAGTGCAGCATGTTGCAATAATGCGCTCTTTTTAACTTGCTCTCTTTCGCCTTCAATGTGTCTAATGACCTCCTCTGCGTCAGCGATCAGCTGGAATAGCGGAAAATTATGTTTGTGCATTGGTAATGCAAATTTTTTCCCCATTGATAGCAGCCATTGGATTTTCAGACGGAACACCACTTCGGTTCTATTGATAAACCACTTGGTGTGTAGTCTTATGTTAAATGTTCTCCAGAATGTTGCTTTCAGCTGGTCTATTTTTTGTGTGTTTGATTGTTATTTTTTAGCATAAGTATCCCTGTAGACTCGGTGTTGTTTCGTTGTGAATTGTTCGTATTCAGCTTCCAACAGGTCTTCCTTTATGTGCTCGTCTTGTAGTCGAAGAATATTGGTTTTTATTTTTATTTTGTGGCAAATTTCTGTGAAATAAAAAATAAAAAAAGAACAACCAATATTCTTCGACTACAAGACGAGCGCATAAAGAAAGACCTGTTGGAAGCTGAATACGAACAATTCACAACGAAACAACACCGAGTCTACAGGGATACTTATGCTAAAAAACAACAATCAAACACACAAAAAATAGACCAGCTGAAAGCAACACTCTGGAGAACATTTAACATAAGACTACACACCAAGCGGTTTATCAATAGAACCGAAGTGGTGTTCCCTCTGGAAATCCAATGGCTGCTATCAATGGGGAAAAAATTTGCATTACCAATGCACAAACATAATTTTCTGCTATTCTAGCTGATCGCTGACGCAGAGGAGGTCATTAGACATATTGAAGGCGAAAGAGAGCAAGATAAAAACAGCGCAATATTGCAACACGCTGCACTCTTTCCACCGCCATAATAACAATGGTCAGTTTGCCAAATATATACTGAAAGTGCACAAAGAAACGGTTCGCTTTCTCAAACGAAACAAAAATATAATAATAGCTCCAGCTGATAAAGGCAACATAACAGTGGCAATGGACAGATCAGAATATGAAGAGAGAATGGCTGAACTGTTGTCGGACCTTTCTACATACCGAAGAGTGAGAACCAACCCAACAACAACACTTCAAATTTAAAACAATGAGTTGGTCAAATGGTTGTATAGAAACACAATAATTAACGATCGGGAAAAAATGACTATGACGATATATACGGCACAACTTCCATCAATATATGGGCTACCAAAAGTACACAAACCCGATGAACCTCTCAGACCGATCACATCATCAATAAAAGTTCCATGCTACCAACTGTCGAGATATGTAGGAAGGATACTACAGTGTGTGACAAATAATTCGGCCTACACCGTAAAAAATTCTTTTGAGTTTGTGGAAAAGGCAAGAAATGTAGAATTTCGCGAGCATGATATTTTGGTTTCTTACGATGCAATTTCACTATTTACCAATCTTCCCACACAACTACCAATTAGCATCGTCAAGAATAAATGGGATATAATAACTCAAAACACAAAGCTCAGCTTGACCAAATTACTCGAAATTCTTGATTTCTGCCTCAAAGAGAACAACTACCTGCAGTTCAAAGATGAAATGTATAAGCAGGTTCACGGAGTACCGATGCGCAATCCGCTCTCACCAACGATTGCAAACCTAGTATTAGACCATGTATTGGAGGAGTGTTTCAAAACAACAGAAAGGCCAAGTTTCAAAGTCAAATACGTTGACGACATATTCGCCGTTACAGTCGAGAACGGATAAGTGCACAACGTCCGGGCATCGATTTGTTGTGCACTTATCACGTCTATGCACTTATCCATAAGTGCAAATTTTTGCACTTATCCGTAAGTGCACATTTTTTCACTTATATGTACTTACTATCGAGAGTTTATACTCCAGGAAGCAACACCCGTACTGAAACCTGTACCTGTACCTGTAGATGAAAATTGAAACTTCGTAGTAGAATCACAGTCGGTGCTGAGAATATGGAAAAACTACTTCTGCAGACTGTATAACGGGGACGAAGACAAACATCCCGCTGTCAGGCAGAATGAACCATTCAACATGCACGATGATAGTCAAAATTTCCATCCACCTCACCAAAACGAAGTGAGGATAGCAATATCCAAGCTAAAATCCAACAAGGCTGCTTGACCTGACGGCTTACCGACCGAACTTTTCAAGGCAGCTGGGGATGAAATGGTAGAGTGCATACATCAACTCATCTCTAAGATTTGGTCAGACGAGTGTATGCTTGATGAATGGAACCTCAGCATCGTTTGCCCGATCCACAAGAAAGGAGACACCCTCAATTGCGCCAATTATAGAGGCATCAGTCTCCTCAACATCGTATACAAGATCTTTTCTGCGATATTGTGTGAACGCCTGAAACCTTTTATCAACCGCCTGATTGGACCCTATCAGTGCGGTTTCAGGCCAAGAAAGTCCACCATCGATCAAATCTTCACACTTCGGCATTTCCTGGAGAAAACCCAAGAATTCCAAATCGATACTCACCACCTCTTTTTCGATTTCAAGGCCGCTTACGACAGCATCTATAGAGAAGAGCTTTATAGAGCCATGTCTAGTTTTGACATCCCTGCCAAACTTGTCCGTCTGTGCAAGCTGACGATGGAGAACGCTCGCTGCTCCATCAAGGTCGGTAATGACCTCACCGATACATTTGATGTCAAAAAAGGCTTTAGACAAGGTGACGCGCTGTCATGTGACTTCTTTAATATTGTACTTGAACGGATTGTGCGGAACTCACAAGCCAACACCGGAGGCACAATCTATTACAAGTCTGTACAACTGCTTGCATACGCCGACGATATAGACATTATTGGAAGAACTCAGCGGGCTGTCACCGTTGCGTGCGTTTGCAAGCATTGAGGCGGAAGCGGCCAAAATGGGTTTAGCGATAAACGAGGGCAAAACCCAGTATATGCTGTCAACAAGAAGGGAAAGCCAACACCGACGAATTGGACAAAACGTCACAGTGGGCAGCTATAACTTCGAGGTAGTAAGGGACTTTGTCTACCTTGGCTCTGCTATAAATTCTACAAACAACATCAGCGCAGAAATCAAGCGAAGAATAACTCTTGCCAATCGCTGTTTTTTTGGGCTCATAAGGCAATTCAACAGTAAAGCCCTATCTCGAGCAACTAAGGATACTCTGTATCAGACCCTGATCATCCCAGTCCTGCTTTACGGTGCTGAAACATGGACTTTATTAAAAGAGGATGAAGATATCCTTGCTCGCTTTGAGAGAAGAATTCTTCGGAAGATTTTCGGTCCCGTTTGCCTTGATGGGTTTTGGAGGAGAAGATTCAATTACGAACTATACGAGCTGTACAGCGACATCGACCTAGTCAAAAAACAGCGTATTGGACGTCTGAGATGGCTAGGACATGTAGAGCGAATGGACACCAACGCTCCGGCCCGCAGAGTATTCGAATTTAACCCCGAGGGACGACGCAGTAGAGGGAATTATCGCCGTAGGTGGCGCGCACAAGTTCAAGGGGACCTCGACCAACTTGGAGTGCGCAACTGGAGGCAATTAGCTAAAGACCAAGCTAAGTGGAGAGGCTTGTTGGTTGAGACCCAGGTTCACCCCGAACTGTAGCGCCACCTAAGTAAGTAAGTAAATTGGGAATGACGATGAAAACTGTGACCCGTGCTACGTTGGTACAACGAAACAGCTGTTAAAATGGCGAATGTTCAATCACAAGTCGGACATAAGAAGCAAAAGTGCCAATAAGACAGCCCTTGCAAGCCACAACATCCAGAATAGCCACACACCAGACTTCGACAACATAGAGGTCCTGCAGGCGGAAAACATACATCGAAGCGCTACACTCTCGGAAGGCTACATATTTTGAACGACAGGAAGACATGAACCGGAAGCAGGACACATAGAACATCCCCTCGATATATTGCTCTCTCGTTTCTGCAAAGTTTTAAATTTGAAATGTACTAGCCGTTATTTAGTGACTAAACTTCATCATAAGAAGTGTTCCTTTTCTTGTTTTTTTTTTTGCCATAAATTGTTTAATTGATTTCTTCTATTTCCTGTTTTCTTACACAACTGTTTTCAATTGTCCATTTTATTACTCGTTAAGTTGGTTTTTTATTTTTAAATAATGCAAACCATTTTGTTAAATTTCTCTCCATATGTATTAACTTTGTCACGAATAAAGATCCCCTGAAGAAGGCAGCAATCCCTATATTTCTACAATATATTTTATATGTATCACGAATTGGTCAAATAATTTATACACCATGTATGTAAACAGTCATCTATTCCAAAATTGTTTGATATGCTGGTTACTGAGAGATTAAATTAGTTCTGCAAATCACTAATTTGCAATAACCAGTATGGTTTTGTAAGAAAATGTTTGACTGTTACTAACCTTCTTCTCTTTACTAATTTCGTCATTTCTGAAATTGGTAAAGGAAACCAAGTTGATGCAATCTACACGGATTTCAGTTAGGCTTTTGACCGTGTTGACCATAAAATTTTACTTTATAAACTTGAAAGATTAGGTTTCCCATCTTCCTTTTTACGTTGGCTCTCACCCTTTCTATGTTGTAGATATCAATATGTAAGGTTCCGTAACCAAGTTTCCAATAAAATTTCTGTGACCTCGGGCATCCAAGGAAGGCACATTGGCCCTCTTTTATTTATCTTGTTTATTAATGATGTCGTTAATTTCTTAACTGAATGTAATGTGCATACTTATGTTTGCTGATGACTTTAAGATATATTTGTCGGGAAAAGACATTCATTGCTTCCAACGTTTAAACACTTATCTTCAAAAGTTTTATTTGTGGTGCTCAAAAAATTACCTCTCTCTGAATGTTACAAAATGCTCTGTTATTACATTTTCACGTCTTAAATCACCTTTCATGCATACCTATTCTATTGACGGTAAAGTTGTACATATCTCGGGTCTCGTTAGTAAAATATTTGGGTATATAGCTAGATAGTAAACTATCTTTCAACAATCATGTTGATTATGATTACATTTCGAACAAAGCTAAGAGGTCATGAGGAATGCTACGGCGTTACGCTTCTGAGTTTTCTGACCCATATGTTATTAGAACATTGTATCTATCCTTTGTTCGATCTCTTTTAGAATATGCATTTATTGTGTGGCATCCTTATTACAATGTCCACATCACCAGAATTGAATCTATTCAAAAAAGGTTTCTTAGATTTACCCTTAGAGTACTGTGAGGGTGTTTTCCGAAGGCTGAGGTTTCGCTCGTCGGACCCAGGGTCTCTCAAAGAAACACCCGGAACTTTGGGTAAAGAGGTAAATTATTTATTTAACACCGCAATGAAAGTTCAGTTTAGCTGGCCTCAACGATATGGAGCTACTTAACAATGAATCGAGTCCTATTTCAATATGTGCTCTTACGAGGCCCGGTGTAAGCTAACCTTAACAATTTCCTTCTACTTAACGATAATCGGATTCCTACGTTGTCCTTGCTTTCTTACTTGCTAACTTACTGACTACTCTACTAACTACTGGTAAGCGTCCGCTGGTGATGGACACTTGAGCAGCAACGGCTTGTGGCAGTCACTTGGCAGCAACTGCTTGTGCCAGTCATTTGGCAGCAGCGGCTTAGGGCCGTCACTTGGGCAGGAACTGCTTGTGCCAGTCACTTGGCAGCAACACGTTGCGACCACTTGGGCAGCAACTGCTTGTGGCAGTCACTTGGCAGCAATGCCTCAGGGACGTCACTTGGGCAGCAACTGCTTGTGGCAGTCACTTGGCAGCAACACCTTGCAGTGTCACTTAGGCAGCAACTGCTCGTGGCAGTCACTTGGCACCAACGGCTTAAGGCCGTCACTTGGGCAGCAACTGCTTGTGCCAGTCATTTGGCAGCAACACCTTCCAGCGTCACTTAGGCAGCAACTGCTCGTGGCAGTCACTTGGCAGCAACGGCTTAGGACCGTCACGTGGGCAGCAACGTCTCAGAGGCGTCACTTGGGCAGCAACTGCTAGTGGCAGTCACTTGGCAGCAACGGCTTAGGGCCGCCACTTGGCAGCAACGGCTTAGGGCCGTCACTTGCGCAGCAACTGCTTGTGGCAGTCACCTGGCAGCAACGGCTTAGGGCCGTCACTTAGCAGCACTTGCTTGAGGCAGGTACTTAGCTTCCAATAGCGCGGTAAACTCCTGGGAGCACGGATCGGATCCTCCAACTCAAGGATTAGGTTCAGGACCGACAATGGCTTCTCCTTGAGGAGGATGAGCCCAAAAGCTTGCGATCAGATCGGCTGTGGTCAGCAGTAGGTCCGATTTATAAATCGTCAAGTCCGGAGATAGACGATAAAAAAATGCTGTGGTATCACCACGTCGGAGAGTTGACTCAGAAGTACTCGAAATTGGTACTAAACCACTGAGTGAGGAACTCCCTCGGCCACATCTCCCAATCTCCGCCTTATGAAATTTTCTGCAAAAAGCGAATGCGAATTATAAAAGTGGATGCAACTCACTTTTGTAAATCACTTGGCCAAGGAGATTGAGAGAAGTGGTCATGTTCGCATGGCGTGATCATCGCCAGATGTTGTTTGCCATAAAAGTGAACTACAGTGGAGGCGATAAAAAGTGTAACGCTTCGTTACAGTACTCCCTTGGGTCGATCTATATAATTTAGCATCCTATCAATCTAGGTTAAAATTGATTAGTTTAGAATCACTTGAAGCTAGGCGAACGGTGGCAAGAGTTCTTTTTTTACATAGGGTAATCATTAGTGAGATTGACTCCCCGGAAATCCTAAGCCTTCTGAACATATACGTTCCGTCTCTCAATCTACGAAACAATCGCTTTTTTAACATATCGCACTCGCGTAGTAATTACGGCCGATCCCCCTCAATAAACGGTTTGATGATAGTCTACAATACAAAAAACAAATATTTGGCGCAACAGCTCTTTAAAGTGCCAGGGCCTAGCTCCTCGCAACCACTCATGTTGTGTGCGTTACATTTTCACACGAATGGAAGGGACCTACAGTTTAATGCCGACTCCGAACAGCAATTTGAGAAGCTTTTTCGTGACAACAATATTCTCGGATGTTTGTCAGACGCTGGCGAGAGGTGGGACCGTGAAAAAACTTGTTGGTATTTTCTGGGATTCGAACTTGGAACCTCATGCGTAGTGCTCCGACACATTAACCACTTACGCCACGGCGCCCATAGTTTATAATGCTAATGTAAATTTAATTGATTTCAACAAATCAATCTCTTGTATTAAGAAAGTCTTATTGGAAGCAGTGCAGTCATGATTGTTTGCTTTATTTTTTTATTTGTTAATTAAACATATTATTTCTTCTGTTCTTAAAATGTATAACATATATTAGTCTAAGAAAGTCTTTGTATTTTCAAGACAAAATGAAATAATATAAAAAATAAAATAAAATAAAAATACAATAATTGACGACTAAAATACGACAACCTGCTCAGCTACTGTACGGTCAAAACCTACATCCTCCTGCCAAAATCATCGAACCAAAACCACTAGATATCCTCAGCAAAAGCAATCAGTCAATCCATAGCACGGGTTCGACCCGACTCGAAGAGGAACTGCAAACAAAAATACATTTTCGTTCCGAAAGCATCAAATTTATGCAGTCACGTTTTTTTAGGGACGAAGTGAACAAAGGAAGTCCTTACCAACCATATATGGGCCCTTTTGATGTAATCGACAAAAACAACAAAACGTTCACACTGTATTAATCTATATCTATACATATACTCGTAATAAAACTGCAGGGTTTTTCTTTTGTTACCTAATGGCGTGAGAACCGCTGGACAGGTTTCGATTAAACTTTTTTTCAAATGTTTCTTAAGACTCCGGGAAGGACAAGGGATATGTAATTTTTTGCCCTGCCTACTTTTTGGGAGCATTTATGCAGTTTTTATTTGTTTTTACTGACTTTTCTGCCTTTAGCCTCCTATTACTCGGATAATTCCTAATCAATACAAAAAAAAATACGACATAATGGGGTCAGCACTTCCCTTAATATTTTAAGCTATCCATCAGCTTTCTGGTTTATCTAGAAGCTGAGCTACAGATTGAAATCTAACATGATCAAATTAAATTTACTCCTTCAAATCTAAAGCAATTAACAACGATCAGGAACATCGAAAGCACATTCACTTCAACAAATACTGTGTTTCGTTTTCTCTGTTGGATCGGAACGAAAGAGAAGTATGCGCACGTGTGGTGGCGTAAATACAAATTGAGTGCAAGTGTTTCCCCAGTTTTTTGGAAGAAACACTCCATTTAGTGTGAGTAAAAATTGTTTCCGTTAAGTTTAGTGAAAAACTGTTCTCACTCACATAATATTGAAACCAGCGTTGTCACTTTTGCTACATATTATGCAAAACTGCTACATTATGGAGTGCCATGCTACATGTTACATCTTTCTCTCATTATGCTACATATTTCTGAAGTGTTTTCCTTATTTTTTTATTTATTTTCAATTTTTTTTGGTTTTGCTTCTTTTCTTCATCTTCTTCCTTTTTCGATGAGGTTATGATCCAAAAACATGGGATCACAACCCTCCCACTTCACCGCATTTCTACTGATCTGCCTGTGGGGTTCGCCTTTTTGACCGATTTTGGACTCGGTTACTGGGGCCGTTTATAGCCCTGCCTTTCCTACATCGCGATGTCTTTGGAACGTTCATTGATATTGCCTTTTTAACAGGATTCAAATGATTTCTTCTTTGAACGTGGACGTGAACCAGCTGAGCCGGTTGCGCTCCATCTTTAATACGATGGCTTCCTTGACGTGAAGGCTTCCACGGATCCTCGATCTTCTTATTCGATCAAGCTTTGTCACTCCTGTTGTCATGCGAAGCATCTTCATCTCAGCTGCCGTTAATTTACTCTCCTACTTTTTGTACATCGTCCAACAGTGAACTGTATGTGAACCTTTCCTTTCAACTTAAATGGCATTTTTCGGTCACAGAAAATAGGGGAGTTTTCTCGCCACTTCATCCACCTTACGCTTACGCGATGATTGATGTCGTCGTCACAGGTTGCTTTGCTATTGATCATAGATCCCAGATATTTGAACTTTTCGCACTTGGGAAGCACTTTTCCATTCAAATAAATGTCTGGAATAGGTCTGAGTGGATCAGAGAACGGGAAGCACAAGTACTCTGTCTTTTTTAACTAAAGCGATACCCATTTCCCTTCAAAGCGTCCACCCACACATCAAGTGCTCGTTGCAGGGATGTAGGATCCTCACTTATGATAGCTTCATTGTTAGCAAAGAATAATTGATGTACCTTGGGGTCCGTCACTTTATTTCAAGCAGATAGTCAAGGACTATAATAAAGAGCAAAGGACTGAAAAGCGGGGCATCTTACTCTTGTCTTTGCTCTTTCGTACATGTCCATGATCATCTGATCATCATTCTGGAATCCCGCGATGTTTTAGCACCACCCATATCAGATCTCGTGGTGCCAATGTTATAAATTGCATCAAAGCTACATATGCCCATTTTGCACATAGCCCCAAGCGACAAGGCCAGCTCAAAGGCTTCCAAGAATATTTCAATTGTCAGGGGCATAAATTATTGCGGCATGTAACAACACATTGACTGTCTTTGGAAGCCGTAATAAGTTGAGTGTTAGAACAATGGAGTTCCTTGTTGCACTATTTTACATTGGCATCATTTGAGGATGAAAATTAAAAGCATAAACTTTAGTTACTGTTTTTTATCGTATTTATTAAAAAAAAATTAACGATTTGAATAAATGTTTTCAAATAGAAAAGGCACAAATACATTTATTAAATAAAGAAATAACAAATTTATTAATCGAAATATATAAAAATTTTATTAAGCCTCAATATTTACATTAAAAGCTATGTAACGGACCGATATTTCTATGTGAAGTACAAAGACGAATGCTCAGATGTCTATACAACTCGAGTTGGAGTTCCACAAGGTAGGGTATTGGGGCCACGATTATACAACCTATTTACCAGCGATATTCCCCTTCCGACTCAAACAACATCAATGATCGCTACTTTTGCTGACGACACAATATTACTCTACTCGAACAAAAGCTTGCCTACAGCGAGCACTGAACTTCAAAAGACAAAACCATTAAATGGTTTGATGATTGGCGAATAAAAGTAAACGATGAAAAAACAGTACAGGTAATATTCACGACAAGGACTAACTACACCGCTGAGCCACTAAAAATTAACAACAAAAACATTTGCATAGATACAGTAGCGAAATACTTAGGGATGTATCTTGACAGCAAACTTATATGGAAGCACCACATACAGCAAAAATGTAACCAAATAAAGAACAAATTCAGACAACTATACTGGCTACTACGCAAAGACTCGTCATTGTCAATTAATAACAAAATTCTACTCTATAAAGCTGTCATAAAACCAATATAGATATACGGAGTACAACTTTGGGGTACAGCGAAAAAATCTAATACAAAAATAATACAAAGACAACAATTAAAAATCTTAAGAACGATAGTCAACGCCGAATGGTACATACCTAAGTCTGACATACACAGTGATCTTCAAATTCCTACGGTTGAAGAAGAAATAACAAAAACGAGCAATATGCACTTGACAAGAATCAGTACACACTCCAATAATGACATCAATACCCTGCCAAATCAAGAAATTCTCAACAGACGCAGATTAAAAAGAACAAGGCCTACAGATTTAATCAATTTAAATGGTAACTATTAACAGAAACTGTAACAACTATGTAAATTATGTTTATTTGTACATGTTAATTCTTCTGTGGATTTGACCACATACTATATTAATACTGCAAAACGTTCTTAACTTAATTTCAAATGAAAATGGTTGTGTTGCATTGGCAGCAAGCCAGATCTAATTGAATCTTGTAACTTTATTATAAAAAATGTACCTAGTGTCGTCTAGACAGATGTATGTATATAAATCTTAGGGTGTTAAATAAAAAAATAAAAAAATATTTAAGTATAGATATCGATTTTAAAAATAATTTTCATCATTTACAATCGGTAAATTGCTATACCCGTATGCAATTTGAGGTATGTGTACAATCATCTAAAATCAACTCAAACTTAATAGATGTTATAAAGACAAATGCAATAAAAGTATACCATACATTGAATTATGCAAGCAGCTACTCGTACATCAAAGACTTGATTTAAAAACTCCAAGACACAAATAGTTAGGTACTTAGATCCTTGGCTAATTATATGCTAAATTTCTGTTGACTTCCCCATAGCAGTGTTTGCGCTGAACGAAAGTTTTCTGAATTAAACATAATGAAAGACGATCTGAGAAATCTTCTAAGTTCAGAAATGTGGACTCAATTTTACTGGCTAAAGAGCTATTAAAAGGTGAGGCAATATTTGATCCTTCTGAGTAGTTGGCAAGGTTTTGCTTAAATTTTACATATGGTATGTCGATTACAAATACATTCAAATTAAGTGCAAATGTTTGCTCCTCTTATTAGTATATATTCTCCTTTTATTTAATAAAAGACATAAATACTTCACTGTGCAATTGAATATGAATTGAATTAGCTTTTATTTATTTTTTTTAATTTTTTGTTTTATCAATGAATTCCTACTACTATTTATTCAATGTTATCGATTTGTGATTTATAAATGGATTTATTATTTTTCTTTTATGTTAATGGCTTTTCGTATGTTATTTGTTATTTAAAGTTTAAACTGAATGCTGTGTATAATAACGCAAAAATAAAGAAAATTAACAAACATTTTTCTTATGCTAAATTTTTTTTTTTTAATGCTACATTTTTATTGTCAGTATGCTACATTGCTCTGGATAGAAGTGGCAACGCTGATTGAAACCTTATAGATAGTGTTTCCCCTTAGTGAGTGTATTTACATATGCATTTTATTACTATCTATCCTCAATAGAATCTACGTGGAATGTTATTTTGTTCTCAAGCCACCACCACAATTTTCCAGTTTCTTTTTTTAGAGCATGTTGGTTTTTGAGAACTATGAAATCTGCACTTATAGGCTGAAAATTACCCGTTGGAACGTCATTGATAAAATGCAATTGATCCCCAAAATTTATTGGACACAACTATTTTATGGACTTAGACAAATACTTTGATGTTTCTTTACTCGCTCATATATTACATATTTCACGCATGATGAAGCCTTTAGAGGGCGAAGCAAGGCGAGCACGGGTTCAGCTAGTAAAGAATAGGAGACTAACGGTCTCAATACATAGAGTAAAACCACACTTTTTATGTAAAGAAAGCGTTATGACTCGATTCACTTTCAATTTACGAAATTAATGAAGTCATTGTATCTTTAGTATGTATGGTAAGATTTGGAATCTATCAAACAAATTTAAACAAAACATCGTAACTTCTAAACTCAAATAAATGTAGAAATACGTATAGCTTTTCTATGACGGGGAGTTATGTGGCACTTATATTGTAACCTAACCGATCTTGTCACACACCTTTATTTACACTTTTACATTTTAACGTTTTCCTATTTTTTCGACTACCTATTTTGGCAGTAGCAAAACTGGAAGTGTTGTCTTAGTAAAAAAGGTCACCATTGTCAACTCAGCGCTATATTTCATCTTTATAATCTCTGCCTGCCATCACTGTGGCGGTGTGAAGAAGAGAACATATGCTCAAGCGTATTTCTTGACGTGTCGGAAGCCTTTGATAATGTGTGGCATGAGGGCCTGAAATGCAAATTACGACAAGTTTTCCCTGTATGCCTATACGATATCCTCGAGTCATCTCTCGGGTATAGACTCTTCCGTGTTAGACATGGAAACGAAATTTCGGCCGGCGTACCGCAAGGAAGCGTTCTTGGGCCGCTTCTCTAAATGTTATATACTCGTCATATACCGAAAGAAGATGGCATTATCTTTGCTACGTTTGCCGATGACACCGCTATCCTAGCTGTAGGTAAAACAATCGAAGAGACGACTGCAAAACGCACTGAATAAAGTAAATGAATGGACGAAAGGCCGGCGGCTCGTCCTCAACGATTCTAAATCTATTCACGTGAATTTCACTTATAAGAGAACTAATGACCTGCGAATTTTTCTAAATTTGGCCCAAATACATTTTACAAACGAGGCCAAATACTTGGGAATGATATTCGATGCAAGACTGAAATAGAATTTGCACGTGAAAATGAAAGGAAAAGAACTCGAAGTCAAATATAGACAAATGAAATGGTTACTCGGAAAACATTCCCAGCTTAGTACTGAGAACTAACAGCTTTTTTTTTTTTTATATTGGGTTGCTCAATAAGTTCTGCGGTTCTTTTTTTTGTTAAAGTTAAATACACATTTTTGATTTAAAATCATATATTTAATCCACCAAATATTGTCCATTCCGATCTATTACATTCTTCCAACGTTCTGGAAGAGACATTATTCCTCTTCTGTAAAAATCAGTAAACTTTTGGCTAAAAAAGTTTTCCAGGTGCGTTTTTATGTTCTCCTCGGAATTAAATTGCCTTCGTCCAAATCGTTTTGGAGAGAGCGAATTAGGTGGTAGTCAGACGGCCCAAGGTCTGGAGAGTACGGTGGGTGCCGCATTACCTCCCAGCCAAAGGAATTCAGCTTTTCTTTTGTCATAAAAGCTGTGTGTGGTCTGGCGTTGTCATGGTGGTAAACAACGCCCTTCCTGTTCACTAAATCTGGCCGTTTGTCTTCCACTGCCTGGTTCAAATTGTCGAGCTGAGAGCAATATTTGATGGCATTTATTGTCTCATTGCGTGACTGGAAGTATAGGACACCTCACCAATCCCACCCAAACATCCACCTTTTTCGACATTCCAAGCCTTTTCAGTCTCTGTGAAACGGTTGTATGGGCAATGTTAAACCTCTGACCGATCTCTCGTGTCGTCAAATGTCTGTCAACGCTAACTGCAGCTAAGATTTGATCGTCGTTTGTGGTAGGTTTACGTCCAGAGCGAGCAGCATCAGCAAGATCTGTATTGCCGGAACGAAAGCCTGTAAACCCTGACAAATGTCAGCGCTAATTGCCGAATCTCTATACACGCTACAAATCTCCCGTTGCGCCTCTGTCGCTTTGACACCTTTTTTAAAGAAAAAAAGCCAAATATGCCTAAAATGCACTTTTTTATCTTCCATTTAAAAAAAAAATGTTAGCACTTAAAACACGTCCGATCAAAACAAATTCTCGTAGCAATGTAAAGAATAATCCTCTCTACTGGGAAAAAAAAAGTTTTCATAACGGATTTTCTGAAGCGATAAACGCCACTTCCAAAAAAAAAAACCGCAGAACTTATTGAACAACCCAATAATTTTGCGCGCACTCAAGGGGTTATGAATACACTAAGGCCTTAACCTGTTTGCACACAGTGCAGACGTTGGAAAGGATAGATAGATAGAGAGGGAAACATTTTGGTGTAGTGGTTTTGAAGCTCAGTTTTTGTGCTTCAGAGAAACTTCTTTTTCATTATTTTTTGTCTTTGCTTCTGATTCACAGTATTTTTTACTCGATAACCGATGTCATAGGCAAATCATCATCAACAGAGCGAACAATTTTTTTTGCCATATGACCAAGCTACTACCAGTCTTATGCCTTCGCAGTAGTGTTCACACAAGCTTTCGGAATTAATCGGACTGACTTTATATATTTTATGAAAAATGAGTAAATGCTTGCACACAGGATTTGAACTATTAACCATTAGCGTGGCAGTTGACGAAGTTACCACTACACCATTGCCAAACCCTACTTTTACACAAGCAAGTGTTAAAGCCGGTGTGGATCTACGGTATACAGCTTTGGGGTTGTACCAATCGATGCTGAAATTAGAAGCTTCGCGAGAATGCATAGAAACCGACTAACGGACATGTCGGCAACACGGTCCTACAAATTTTGGAAGAGAGTAATTTATTGCGCCGACTACAGAGGACGACTTGGCGAGATAAGGATTAACCGCGTCTAGATTGTGGAACATGCAGGATCTTTCAGTGAAAAGTGACCTGCCAAACGTTTTTATTTCGCGATAGAAAAATTGCTTGATAAGTTATTACTTAGTTGCGATATCTAACAAATTTATATCGAAAGAAGGTGTTTTTTGGTGAGTAAAAATTGGACACTACTATGAGCACGCGCTTGCTATTCTCATAGTGTCTATGAAAGATTTTCACCTACCCTCGGAAAAAAAACTGTACGGTTTAGGATAATTTTAGAAAATCTTAGATGATTGCCTCCAGTTGCGCACTCCAAGAGGTCCTCTTGAACTTGTGTGTGCCACCTTCGGCGAGGAGGTCCTCTACTGCGTAGTCCATCGGGGTTAGATTTGAAGATTCTGCGAACTGGGGCGTTGGTGTCCATTCACTCTATATGTCCTATCTATCTCGAAGCGACCAAGGATATCTTCATCCTCTTTTAATAAAGTCCATGTTTCAGCGCCGTAAAGCAGAACTGGGATGATCAGCGTCTTATACAGAGTCTCCTTAGTTGTTCGAGATAGGGCTTTACTGTTGAATTGCCTTATAAGCCAAAAAAAATGCGATTGGCCAGAGTTATCCTTCGATTGATTTCTGCGCTGATCTCATTTTTCGAGCTTATAGCAGAGCCAAGGTAGACAAAGTCTCTTACAACCTCGAAGTTATAGCTGCCCACTGTGACATTTTGTCCAATTTGTCGGTGTTGGCTTTCCCTTCTTGTTGACAGCATATACTTGGTTTTGCCCTCGCTTATAGCTAAACCCATTTTGGCCGCTTCCGCCTCAATGCTTGCAAACGCATCGGTGACAACCCGCTGAGTTCTTCCAATAATGTCTATATCGTCGGCGTATGCAAGCAGTTGTACAGACTTGTAATAGATTGTGCCTCCAGTGTTGGCTTGTGAGTTTCGCACAATCCGTTCAAGTACAATATTAAAGAAGTCAGATGACAGCGCGTCACCTTATCTACGAATAAAACCTTTTTTCGCATCAAAGGTCTAGGTGAAGTCATTAGCAGCCTGGATGAAGCAGCGATCGTTCTCCATCGTCATTCTGCACAGAGGAACAAGCTTGGCAGGGATGTCAAAACTAGACATGGCTCTATAAAGCTCTTCTCTATAGATGCTGTCATAGGCGGCCTCGAAATCGATAAAGAGATGATGATTATCGATTTGGACTCTTGGGTTTTCTCCAGGATCTGCCGAAGTGTGAAGATTTGATCGGTGGTGGACTTTTCTGGCCTGAAACCGCCCTGATAGGGTCCAATCAGGCTGTTGATAAAAGGTTTCAGGCGTTCACACAATATCCCAGAAAAATCTTATATGCGATGTTGAGGAGACGAGTGTCTCTATAGTTGGCGGAGTTGAGGGGGTCTCCTTTCTTGTGGAAGAAGAAAGTCTTAGCGGCCTTTTATGACGTGGTAGGAGCCTTTCACGATGTGAAAACCGAATCAATTAAGATTATCCCCGAATTCATAAATGCAGGATGATTGCAGTACTGCCGAATAGGAAAAGTTTAGATTATAAATAGCTTGAAATCTACCATGTCTATCAATACAGTATGTATATCTTTGTGAAATTACTGCATTATATTTGACATAAATACAAATGGGAATGGTTTAATACTAAATGTTTTGTCTGTACACAATCTCTGTAAATTTAATTTTCTTTAACATAAAAGAAATAATCGCACCTTAAAAAAAACATTTGTTTCCACTTCGTTATAATATTCGATTATCATTATATTTAACGCAAGAAAAGTATATAACAATTTGACAATTAAATTGTATTTTCGGAATAAAATTCTCATGATTATAAGCGTTGCAAATGATTGGGTTAATGCTTACATTAAATTAAAATTATATGAAATTATTTTTACTAATTTTATTGAAAAGAAAAATATAATTTATGAAGCCTTAACATTCTCCCCGACCGTGAACGAAGTTCTCAAGCTAGTTTTTTGCCTCATCTTTTACCACACTGTTGCCTCGTCTCTGCCATTCTCGTCGTCTTCTACTTTATTTGGCTGTTTGGAAGAATTTCATTACTAGACAGACAAGGACAACACATAGCAAGACAATACGATTGAGAACACAGTGAGTAATAGCGGCCATTATGCTTGTTTACATTTTAGTGTAATTGATTTACATAGTTTGTTTAGTGCCGCGAAAATTCAATCGATGATCAGTGCGGTGATCAAATAATTTTATTATCGCGATAGTGTTCGTATTTATTCGGGAGAATTGTTTTTTTTTTTTTTTTGGGATTGTGGGTGAGTTTTGTTTATTTTTTTTTTTGGTTCATTGAAATCTAATTAATCTTTTGTTGTTTTGGTGATGTGTAGTGTAAATGGTTCATTATTTTGTAGATTGGATGGGTGAATGTGTAAAATGATTGATTGTTTTATGTGTGTGTTGTGAGATTACATTTTAAGTATTTTATTTGTGGGTAGGTTAATATTATATTTATAATTTTTTTTTTGATTGCGAGAAAGTGCATGTTTGGGCACGAGTACGATAACTTTGGCGCCAAAAATTGATAACGGTTTTTTGTAGAGGGGCCAAAAACAAGCATTTTTTTACTACGGAAAAATTACTAATTTACTATGGAAAAAAAATTATTAAAAAACAAAGGCAACACTTACAATGAAGTACTAAACCTGTTTTGAAAGCCTTTAAACCTAAATTTAAATTAAATTATTTATGTCAATAGTTTTTGAAAAATTCGCATGCAAACTCAAAATTTTGATAAAACAAATGGAAAAAAAAAGTTTAGACCAATTTTATTCAAAATTGTGAAATGAAGTCCTAAATTGGCTTTTTGTGGTCAATGCTTATATCAATTCTGAATCGAACACAAAAAACCAAATGGTTTTATGTCTTCTAGTTTTTGAGAAAATTGAAAATTACTATTTTTGTTTTGTTTTTTGACATTCACGTGGTCCTCCTTTGAGGTAAGTGAATGAATAATAGATTAAACGTCTGGCAGGCGCCTATATCAACAGTTTTCTTAATTAACAGTACCCGGGTGGTCCGCTTCGCGGGATTAAGGAATTTAAACTCTCTTTCCGCATGTGGCAGGTCCCGCTCACGCAACTTCGTTGCTCCGCTCGGGGTAGGTGCTTTTCGTCAGGCAGGCGCCTATATCAATAGTTTTCTTAATTAAGAGTACCGGGGTGGCCCGCTTCGCGGGATTAAGGGACTTAAACTTTCTTTCCGCATGCGGCAGGTCGCGCTCCGCAACTTCGTTGCTCCGCTCGGGGTAGGTGCTTTTCGTCAGGCAGGCGCCTATATCAACAGTTTTCTTAATTAACAGTACCCGGGTGGCCCGCTTTTTTTTTCATTTTTTTTTTATCAAACTTTTGAGTTTGCATGCGAATTTTTCAAAAACTATTGACGTAAATAATTTAAATTTTGCATTAAAGAACAGGTTTCTGGCTTTCAAAACCGGTATAATACTTCATTGTAAGTGTTGTGGTTGTTTTCTAATAATTTTTTTTTTTTAATTTTAAGTCATTTTATCCTAAAATTGCCCCTACCTCCTAAACGGGGCGAGATAGACCCCCTCCCTTAGTGAAAAATGCTTGTTTTTGACCCCTCTACAAAAAACTGTTATCAATTTTTGGAGCCAAAGTTATCGTACTCTCCCCCATGTTTGTGTTCGGTTTAATGGGTGGAAGCGGCACGGCGCCGTAGTACAATTTTCGCGGTGTGCGCATGTGCAAGAGTGAGTGCGCATGTGGGTTGATATTTTTTATAACATTTTGTGTATGATTATTTTCTGTGTTGTGTGGAAGAATGTGCCGTGCGAGCTTTGTGTCGTGTACTGTGTGATTTGTGTAGTTTAAATGTTATTGAATATTTTTGAGTCGTATGTGTAGTGTGGTATATTGTTTTCTTATTGCGTGAGATTTTTTCCTATTACCGATGTCGATGATGTCGATTTGTATTGAATTTGTAAATTTCGTGGAGTTACTCGTAAATTCAAAAATTAGTATTATTAACTGATGTATGTCGTGATGTGTGATGTATTAGCTTTGAATGTGTGTTTCAAAAGAGTTTTGGGGAAGTGTTTCGTTGCTGGGTATGCAAAAGATTTTTGTGATCGGCGTTTTAAACTCTCGGGTTTTGGACGGCTTCCCATAATCCTCCAAAATGAGGGGAAGCGGGTGGATTAGAGTTCTACTTACTTCCTTCGTTGCAAGGAGTCTCTGCACACGTTTGCCAGTCGAATGTAGCTTACTTCAGGAACTTCTGGAGCTCTGTGTTTGCGCCTACGAAATTGCTGCCGCAGTCGCTGTACATGTCCGCACTTAGACCTCTTCTTGCGGTGAATCTTCTTAAAGCGGCAAGGAAAGCTTGTGTTGTGAGGTCATTTACCGCTTCGATGTGAACAGCTTTGGTGGCCATGCACACGAAAATCGCAGTAGCCCTTAAGAGTTTTCGCGTTTCTTCCTCTCCACGCTTTGATGTCGATAAGTCCGGCGTAGTCCACTCCAGTGTGGGTAAAGGGTCTCGATATCCTTACGAGGAGCAGGTAGGTTCCCAACCAACTGTCCCATCGGTTTCGGTTTGTACCTGAAGCATATGTTGCACCCGTGAACGTGCTTCTTGACGGCATTTTTGATGCCACAGATCCAAGACCTTTGACGCAGGTAAGGAACCATCTTCTGAACTCCTCCGTGTAGTGTCTTCTCGTGAACGTCTGCGATGACCATCTTCGTGTAGTGGTGTGTTGATTTTAGAAGAGTGGGGTGCTGTTGGTCGTAGTGTAGATCTGCGTTCTTTAATATGCCTCCAACTCGTACTACTCCCTGCTTGTCGCTGGTCGGATTTAGAGCTTTCGATGTTGGTCCTCACCTCAGCAGGAAACATCTCTAGCTGTGCGGTTCGGACTATCGCTAATGTTCCCGAGCGTAGTTCCAGGGGTGAAAGTGTCCCTTCTCTCTTTTTGCAGATTCCTTTCGCACGTTGAAGGCAAACCTTTTGCAGTATGTACGCGATTTCCCCTGTGAGTTTCGTTAACGTTGAGTACTACTGAATCGCTTCGCTGATGGAATTCTCGTCGCTCATTACGCAGTGTACCTTCACTGTACGCCTTCCTTATTCAGTTTCGAAAGTGCTGGGTTGAAAGCAATGGTAGAAATGGTGGTCCATTCCACCAAAGATCGCTCTGCAGCAGTCGCGACAGTAAAACTCCCCGGGAAGCCAGGTCAGCTGGGTTTTGCTCGGACGGAATATGCACCCAGCTGACTGTTTGTGAGTTTCTGCACTTGAGCGACTCGATTACGCATGAAAGTTTCCCATCTAGATGGAGGTGCCTTGATCCAACACTCCGAGTCTGCCCATGCGTATTCCTTGCAGTTCTTCAGCTTAAGAGCTCTGACTGTTTCGTGTAGCAACTTCGCCAATAAAACAGCGCCACACAACTCTTGTCGGCGAAGAGTAACTGCTTTTAGTGGAGCCACCTTGGTTTTGGACATCAAAAGGTGCATGTGGATCTTGTTGTGCTGATCAAGCACCCGCAGGTAAGTTGTAATACCAAGGCGTAGATCAAATAAAGATCGTAGGACAACAAACGCTGAAAGAAAGCGTTTATCACGGGCTAATGAAAGTGAACAAGAAAGTGAATCTAAGTTGACTAATAACCGAAAGAGGAATATTTTGCGGGGGACTTTTGCTGAACGTAATAGGCGTCTTTCTTTAGATCGAAAGAAGGCATGATTTACAGAGGCAAATTGAGTTGCCTGTGGAACGAAGCAAGCGGTCACTCGAAGATAGATACGCGTTAATCTGAGAAACAGGGAACGAGTTATGAGATGTCAAACTAGGTACTAAGATTTCTGGCTTATAGTCAATTATTTAGTGTTCTGGAATGAATTATAATTCTTCCATTAACTATAAAAATGACTACAGTTATTTTGGGTAGTATGACCGAATCAAAAGGCATGTGCTGCTTACAGGGCAAAATTAAAATAGATGAAATTTCTAAACCTCCGGATCCTTTACATCCCAAAAGTAAAGATTTCTTGAGGCACAAACGTCACTATAACCACGCATTTAAGATGACCTCATTTATGAGTACTCAAATAGTCGAACGTAGTTTCATGCCAACCTTTAAGGTACAAGCGCAGGTATATCATTAGGCCGGTAGCCTTTTCCCCCCTCGACATGATAACCATAAATCCCTGCAGATGTATTTTATCGCAGATCCTGAAACACAAGCTACTACTCGATGTTCTATTGCTCGGCCATCCTTAAACAAGGCATTGATAAGACAATTGCAAGATACGTTACACTCCCCTAATAACTATATTCAGTCTTTTAAAATAGCAATTGAGAGTGTTCCACAAAACGTGCCGGACTTCAACGTTGTAATCCACGCCGATAAGGTACCTGTTGGCGAACATCGTGGTCGCTATAATACTCCTTCTACGACTGAGGTAGCAGTTATCATAACCGGCCAACAATTTGGCAGACGGGATATTGTAATACGCAGTCGTGATGAAAATCTGCAAATAATATCAGAAATTCATTGATCATATGATGCTTTATAATATCGCTTGATTTTATGTAGAGGTGAAGAAGGATTTTCAATAAATATTCCTCAAGTGGGTCCAAATACCGGGGCACAGTTACGCAAAATAGTTTCATCTGTAATGACAAGGGACAATTCTAAAAGTATAAAAAAGAGATGCACTAATTTACTAACATAATATATTATTACGAGTATGTCTTATCCCAATTTATTAATTAGAGTATCGGTGTAAAAATTGAATTGCACCCGGACAAAGTCGGGCCGGGTTGCTAGTGTGCATATAAATGCAACCAAACATTTGAAGGTACCTTAGGAAGATCATTGATGTATAGGCAGAATAGAATAGGACCCAATATTGAGCCTTGATGTACACCAGCCAGCAAGTTCCTTGATTGAAATGATCTGTGACCAACGGTAACCCTTTGACTTCGGTTATCCAAATAATTTCTAACTTTACAGACAGAACTATTACTAAACCCGAAATATTACTTAAGTTTCTCACACAAAATTGCGTGATTTACGCGGTCAAAGGCCTTCGAGAAATCAAGAAAACAGAGGACTGTTACGTAGTCTAAGTCAAATTTAATTCTAATGTCATCGAGCACCTTAACCATAGCAGTAGAACAAGAACGCTGTGCTCGGAATCCAGATTGAACTAGAGATAATAGACTATGTCGACCTAGGTAGATTGACATCTGTTTGGTAAGGATTTTCTTAGATACTTTCGGTAAGCATTGCAATATGCGAATTGGGCGAAAATCTGCTGTCGAGGAGGGTATCGATTTCTTTACAACAGGAATTACCTAAACCAATTTCCAACAATCAGGAAAGGATTAAGATGTAATACAGAAATTTAATATATGTATGGGCTAGGGATCGTAAAATGTGAGGTAAGATCATTTTGACAAAACGTATCGGTATTCCGTCTTCAGCTACAGCACCTGATTTAATGGTACGAATGGTTTGAACCACGTCGAGCTCCGAAACAACTTCGAAGTCAAAAGCAATTGACGGTTCATATGTTAGTTCATTATCGGATACCAAGAGCCTGTTTTCTGCAAAGCTGGGAATAAGAGCATTGTTAAGATCATCGGGATCAGGAATGTTGCCAGAAACATTCTTTTTACCAATGCCAATGCTGCGTAAATTTCTCCAGAGTATTTTTGGAGCTTGTTGTGTGCTCAGTTTAGATAAAAAGTATCTTTTCTTGGGTCTACGAGTCACAAAGGTTGAGAAATTACGCACTTGGCAATATATTTCCCAATCGTAGTTCGTCGGGCTACGCTTCCACTTCGAATACAACTTTCTTCGAATTCTTATTGCATTATGCACCTCAGACGTGAACCAAGGGCAATTCTTGTTACATTCTACAACAGTCTTTAAAGGTAGATACATGTCTATCAAATATTTGAAGTAATAAGGCTTGTATATGAGCAACTTTATCATTTGCATTAGTAGCGTAATAACAATAATTCCATGGCAGAAGACTTGCATCCAACTGCAATGTTCTGTAATCAAAAGATTCGGAATCTCTAAATTGAAAGGTTGTGGGTGTTAGATCGGAAACAATGAACAAATCAAGAAGGCTAGGAGATATATTAGGGGCAAAACGAGTGGCGCAGGAGATCGAGCAACTGGAGACCCATGGAATCAGTTTTGAGCAGATTGAGCTGCACTAAAATCTCCACAGATAATAATACGCTCATAAAGCGCTGAAAGTTCTTGGAATGCAGAAAACATTGATTCCGGAGAACAACTCCTGTTCGGCCTGTAAGCAACACCTAAGAAACACCTGAAGTTGCCATCCGTAACTTCAAGAAATAGGTACAGGAATACCTCGAGTTACGTCACTAATTCGTTCCAGAAGTCCTGAAGTAAATCGAAAAGGGCATAAGTCGAAACAGTAAGATAATGTAGAGTGTATTTTCATTTTTCTTTTATTTTTTAAAATTAAAAATTAATTCAAAGTCATTGACAAGAAATAAAATTAAATGTTACAATTAAAAGAACAATTTCATTCGAATTCACGAGTACACAATGCACTTTCTGATGTGCATTTGGAAATGTGTGTTTGTACATAGACGCACTCCACTTACTTTTTTGACGACGTAAGTTGAAATGACGTAAATCGAAACGTTGTAAATCGAGGTATTACTGTACTTCATACCACTTTCTTCAAACTTACCAATTATTTTGCAATTTAGGGATGCATTACAATACACCGCAATACCCCCACCATGTGTATCAGTGATCCTATCGTTGCCAATCAGTTTGTATTTTGGTATATTGTAAATACTGTCTGAAAGAACTGGCTTAAACCAGGTTTCTGTAATGCAAATTACATCAACTTCCGAACTATAAAGGATGAAACTAATATAATCCAATTTAGCTGCATTCAGGCTACGAGCGTTGAGGTGAGACACCTTAAACACTTCACGTACATTTGATAGTATTCTTAGCATTTATCGTGCGGAAACATCATACATACCAACAGAGTAAAACCCAATATTTCTCATCATTGCATAACAATATGTAAACAAAACAAATAGTAGGAGACAAACAGCATTAACAATAAATAAACGATCTGTACATAAAAATCAACAAAAAACAGGAGAGAGGAAGAGATAGATGAAATTTGGGAGAAACGAAATTAGAGGAAAAGAGATGGGAAAAGAATAGGACAGTGAGACATAGTAAATAAACATTTTCTTATACACTAATTTTAATATAAATAACTAAAATTAAATTTAAATTAATAAATCAATCAAAACGAATTATAATTACTAGGCAAATACGTTAATCATTAAAAATCTGCTCCAGATGACATCGATGATAAGGCGGATAGTGGTGTAAAAACAGGTAAGGATTTCAAGAGAAACTAGTTGTTGACAAGATTCTCATTTCAGTATCGTCACTTCTCTTTTTAACATGCACCACCCATTTCTCGTTCTCACAGAGTATAACAATCCCTCTTTGCGTAGTCGAATAGCATGCCGTAGTACAGAGCTATTTTCTGGTGTTAGAGACTTTCGTTGATGTAAATACAAGCGGTGGTGCTGCTGGTTTGGTCGTTATTCAGTTGAGTGAGCGTTAGACCTTTTTTCGCGTGAAATGCAGAAAGTAACGCTCTTTGTTCTGCATGAGAGGAGAGCCGGTTTAATAGCGGACTGTCGCTGAGTTTAGAGTTGAAATAGCCTCGCTGATCTTATTATGTATTTTGGCTTCAAATTCAGCAACTAGCAAAGTACATTTTTCGATTAGATCGGATTCCAGATCTTGAGGATGGTAGAGATGGTTCTTTATTTTTGCTTTTATTTGATGATGACAGCATTGAACTAGATTTTGTCTGTATATTGAAAGCGGGTGACTTGTGGTGGTCTGCTGTTAGGCCCACTGAGCTTTTCTCTTTAACAGTTTTTGATAGAGTTTTATTAAAACGATTCACTTTTAAAAAAACTTCCAGCAAAATAAGTGGCAGTAATTCTCGTTGTTTGAAAACTTTGGTTTTTTAAATTTCGGGTAATGTTTACCGGGTGAAAAGGCAATAATGTTGGGAGCAGATGAAATAGTCGTCTATTCGATTGACATCGATTAATCGCCAATCAGGCCAGGAAAGTCCACCATCGATCAAATCTTCACATTTCGACAGATCTTGGAGAAAATCCAAATCGATACTCATCATCTCTTTATCGATTTTAACGCCGGTTATGACAGCATCTATAGACAAGAGCTTTATAAAGCCATGTCTAGTTTTGACATCCCTGCCAAACTCGTCCGTCTGTGCAGGATGACGATGGAGAGCGCTCGCTGCTTCGTCAAGGTCGGTAATGACCTCTTCCAGACCCTTGATGTTGAAAAGGTTTTAGACAAGGTGGTAATATTATACTTGAACAGATTATGCGGAACTCACAAGCCGTCATCAGAAGCACAATCTATCAAGTCCGTACAACTGCTTGCTTACGCCGATGTTATTGACATTATAAGAAGAACTCGGCGGGATGTCACCGATGCGTTTGCAAGCATTGAGGCGGAAGGGCCCAAAATGAGTTTAGCGAGGGCAAAACCAAGTATGTTGTCGAAAAAAAGGGACAATCGATACCGACGAATTCGACGGAACGTCATAGTGGGCTCGGTCTTTAGCTGATTGCTCTCTGTGGGCCGCAGAGTTGGTGTCCATCCGTTCTACATGTCCTAGCCATCCATGACTATGTCCATGACGCTGTACACCCGTATAGTTCGTCGTTGAATTTTCTCCTGTAAAACCCGTCAACGCAAACGGGGTCGAATATCTTACGAAGTATTTTTCTCCCGAAACGACCAAGGATATCTTCACCCCCTTTAATAAAGTCCATGTTTGTTTAGCGATTGGCAGGAGTTATTCTTCGCCTGATCTTTGCGCTGGTATAATGATACCACAGCTAATAGCAGAGCCAAGGTAGACAAAGTCCCTTACAACCTCGAAGTTATAGCTGCCCACTGTAACGTTTTGTCCAATTCGTCGGTGTTGGTTTTCCCTTATTGTTGACAGCATATACTTGGTTTTGCCCTCGTTTATAACTAAACCCATTTTGGCCTTCCGCCTCAATGCTTGCAAACGCATCGGTGATAGCCCGCTGAGTTCTTCCGATAATGTCTATATCTTCGGCGTATGCAAGCAGTTGTACAGACTTGTAATAGATTGTGCCTCCAGTGTTGGCTTGTGAGTTCCGCACAATCCGTTCAAGTATAATATTAAAGAAGTCACATGACAGCGCGTCACCTTGTCTAAAGCGTTTTTTAGGTCATTACCGACTTTGATGGAGCAGCGAGCCTTCTCCATCATCAGCCTGCATAGACGGTCAAGTTTGGCAGGGATGTTAAAACTAGACATGGCTCTATAAAGCTCTTCTCTATAGATGCTGTCATAGGCGGCCTCGAAATCGATAAAGAGGTGGTGAGTACCGATTTGGAATTCTTGGGTTTTCTCCAAGATCTGCCGCAGTGTGAAGATTTGATCGATGGTTGACTTTCCTGGCCTGAAACCGCACTGAGAAGGGCCAATCAGGCTGTTGATAAAAGGTTTCAGGCGTTCACACAATATCGCAGAAAAGATCTTGTATGCGATGTTGAGGAGATTAATGCCTCTATAATTGGCGCAGTTGAGGGGGTCTCCTTTCTTGTGGATCGGGCAAACGATGCTGAGGTTCCATTCATCAGGCATGCATTCGTCTGACCAAATCTTAGAGATGAGTTTGTGTATGCACTCTACCAATTCATCCCCAGCTGCTTCTGCCGCGGTTCTCATGCTCTTTCTTCTTCTTTTAGAGAAGCCAATGTTCTTCCCGTCTCTATTGCTCGTAGAGCTCACGAGCAGCTCTCGTCTTCCTTTACAGTGCCGCTTTGTATGTCTCTTGTTTTGCTGCATGCACTTGCCGGCATTCTTCGTCAAACCAGAGGTTTCGCGGTGGTGGGCGAGCGAGACCCAGCGCATCAGTCGCGGAGTTTCTGATGGCATGTTGGCAGCGTTGCCACTGGTCTTCGGCGCTTGATGCTCGCGGCATAGGGGTGATTGAGAGATTTCGGGATACGCGTTCAGCGAAGAGTCTGGCGGTCTCTTGCGATTGTAGCTTTTCGACGCTAAATTTTCTCACAGTGATTCTTCTTTGTTGCTCAGATTGGGATATCTGCATTCTTACCTTGGCTACAACGAGGTAATGATCCAAGTTGGCCGCTTGGAAGGTCCGGACATCCAGAATACTGGAGGCATGCCTTGCGTCGATCGTAAGGTTGATCGCTACATGGTCATTGGACCGTTATGACTGCTTGTGAATAGAGATGCGGAAACCATGTGCTTGCTATGGTGACATTTCGCTCCACAGCGAAATCAGTTAGCCTAAGTCCATTATCAGACGTGGTGTTGTGTAGGCTATGCTTACCGACTGCCCTACCAAAGACGTCTTCCTTTCCTATTTTGGCGTTAAAATCGTTCAATACGATTTTAACGTCGTATTTAGGTCATTGCTCGTATGTTTTGTCGAGAAGCTCGTAGAAAGAAAGCTCTTTGGTGGCAGGGTCCTTTTCTTCCGTCGGGGCATGAACACATATTAGGCTTATGTTAGCGAATTTAGCCTTGATCCGGATAGTCATAATACGCTCGCTTACGTGTCGGAAGCTTAGGACCTCTTGCCTAAGTCTGCCGCGTATGACAAATCCGCATCCGAATAAGCGTTGTCTGTTGCCTCTGCAGCAATCACCGTAGTAGATGTCACAGTTTTTCATCCTCTTTTTGCCCGGCCCATCCCATCGCACTTGGCCCATTAAGGGCTCCTCCGCCACCATTTCTATTCCAATGTCCTGACCAACATTGGAAATTCGTTACCGACCTGTGATCCGAATACGACGAAGCAGCTCGCGCAAGGTATTCACTAAGTTCAACCTATGTCCGTGTATTCCTATGCTTAATCCTTGTACCCCAGTCTATCAGCGGTACAATACGGTTCCCATTGGAAAAGGAACTGCAACTGAAAAGTTTTTCGTTTGGAATTTATGTGTTTTTAACCACTATCAGGGCTCTATTGCTTAATTCAAGCAGCATCTTAAAATGATGTGTATTGAAGTCTGTATTTATTCAAAATATGCTTTGCCTCACTTCACTTTATCTGGAAATATTTATGGCTTTGCACATTATTTCTTACTGTGATGCTGTGATAGCACTGTCATGTTACTGAGCGATTTGAACCTTCTAGATATTGAGTGGTTGCGGTCGGATGATAAGTTACATCTTATACTGAATATTACTTCAGGTCAACAGAAGTCTTTTTAACTAGACGACGTAATACCTTTCGATTTATGAGTGAGTGAATGAGTTCTGAAAACAAAAGGTAGTCAGCTTATGGCAGTCAGAGATAGTGAAACGTCAAGTTCATCCAAGATCGCATACAGTGAAATACAACAAAGGGGACAAATATCGCAGCAGTATCAATATAAGTGCAACGCAGGCGACTTTCCAGAGGATAACCTACAAAGACTGATCGTATATGCGGGAAGGCAGAAAACTGATCTCGTTATAGGATGTGATACTTACGCTCACCATATAAATTATCAACCGAACCCTCCTACCTTAAACGTAGATTCAAAAACCCGTCAGTTTTTAGGAATTACCGCAAAACTGATTGGCTCAAGCACAGGGCAACTTTAAGTAATTTAGTTACCTTAGATCACCTTAATCCCCCCTTCAATCGTCAAGAACTTGATCGCATGGTTGAAGATTTAACCCCATCTTCAAATAAAGCGATGAATTCATCCTACCCTTTGATTCAACCCAGGAGCAAGAAAAAACCGCATTGGTGGATTGCAGGTCTAGACCTATTAAGAATTAATTTGCAGAAAACTATTCAATAATACCAAAAGTACGAGAGACGGCTATTGGGACTTGTACAAGGCATCCCTAAACATATATAAAAAAAAGAATTAAGGAAAGCCAAACGTAATTTTTTTGTAAAATAGACGAAACCTTTAAGGCATCTAGGCTAAGAAAAATGCAGATGACACAGCAACCGTGATATGTCGTACATCTCTGGAAGAAGCAGAAAATTGCAGGCCCAATTTGACCGATGGTGTCACGATAACGGGCTGGTAATTAATGGGTTAAAGATAAAATGAATGCACATCCGCAACCTAATGCAAGCGGAGTCACAAATTGTGCTTAAAAAGTTTAGATGCTCCAACTCATTAAACTGCGAAGACATTGAAGTTGTAAATATATATAAGTATTATATATAACCGACTCTATCGACTTTCATTTCCTGTGGGAGTCACATGTCAATGAGCTTGATATTTTAGCCATATAAGGTCGAGTTTTGAATAAGCTTATGTTAAGAGGAGACATGGTTGATTGCAGAGGGAGCCCCATAGCATATAGCTCCCCTTCCACACTGTACACCCGGATCACCTTGAGTCGTCTACAAAGGGGAAAAGTAGAACCGGATACGTCGTGCCCTTGGTCAATAACTTCACCAAGTTCACTATACTGCGAGCCGTAAGACCAACAGCAGAGGAGTTCTTAGCGTGCTATGCCAGATGGTCAGCTATTTTGGATTGTTCAGAGGGGTAGTCAATGTTAAATCCCAGAAAACACCAACAGTTTTTCACGGTCCCGTCTCTCGCGAAAGTTTGACAAACATTCGAGAGAATTGTTGTCATGAGAAAGCTTTCCAAAAACGAAATAAAAATTGCCCTTCCGTAAGGGCCTAGTAAAGGTCAAAAACTCTTGGGATTTATTTCCTAGGTGAGATTCGAAATCAAGATGCAGTCAACCCTAATCCTTCTTTTCCTATCCGTCCTTTCTCCTCCGGTGCAGTGGATCAAGGTGTTATACAACCCGTGCCGAGGACCAACCTGGCTGGGAGCTCATCCCAGTCGCGAACAGAGTATTTGGATACCTGCCGACCTCCGGACTAAGTAGCCTTATATGTGTATTGAGGATTTTTGCACAACCTGACATCCCTTTTTCCGCTACACAAAATGATTTCTTTAAATAGAAACATGAAACTTATAAAACAACAAAAAACTAAGACCGGTAGGACGGCGCTGAAGCTGTCTACCGGTAGGGCTTCGGAAATGCTAGTTTGTAGGAAGACTGTGGCTGTACATGGTCCAACTGCTACCAATAGCCGCATAGAGCCCCAAGGTTCTAGTACCCCGCACGTTCCACTAGGAACTCTTCGGGAACAATGCGTATCCTTGCCCCCGCAAAACAGGCATACAAAGATTGCAACAGAGCTTGCCCGATTCTGGAGCACTTTAGCAATATACCGGAGTGCAAAAGAACTGAAAAGGTGCACGCCCGTGTAGAAAGGAGTGGTACGATTGAGCGCAAACTAAAATCTCTAATAACGAAATATCGCATTCTTTAAATAAATCACGAATAACAAAATCTCGCATATTCAAAATCCCGAATTATAAAAATTTCGCATTATCAAAGTCTCGCTCTGAGAGATAAAAATTTCGCAAATACAGCTGAATCTCGCATTATCAAAAGTTAGGAGTTACTCCTATTTCATGATGAAATTTGAAATTTATAAGGTTTTGAAAGTAAATGCATACATAAACTTTAGCTCCAGGCGCCGGCAGTTGAAGTTATTGACATGCCCATCGCGAAACTGATTATTGTGTACGTATAATGCTAGCAATATAAATAACTGGGTTCCTTTAGGTACATGACAACATATTGTTAATTCTTCTCTCTCTCCATTAGAGGTCAAATAAAAAGTACTAATATTTTTTTTAAATTATCTTTATTTTTATATTGAAATGAGAAAAAAAAAACCAAAAAATATAAGAAAACAGTCAAAAATTGTTGTTTTTATGAAATTATAGGGGTGTACTCAACTGAGTACACTGACCGCTTAGGTATGAAAATATTCAAAACACGCATTTTCGACGCAAAGCGTTTTTAGACACTTTTTGCACTGCCAGCGCACCCTTGAATGACAAAGGACACACCGCAGTTGTTTTTCCATTTTGGCATGGTAATGTCCAACTCCATCTTGAGGAAGGCCATCGACTATTGATGCAGTCTGGCGCGATTTTGTTTGTTCAGTTTGACGCAAATAATATCGTGCGATATGGCGGCGGAACATGAGTTGATCCATAGGATTATCATTAGTCATCACATGTAAACGCCAGGCATTTGCAATTGCCACGTCTAACAAGTAAGTAAATAACACCCACCATCACTTTTTACCATGTACAGCAATCCTATATAATGAGACAGACTGGTCGAGTTCATCCACACCTCCCATATTTTTATTGTACGTTTGGAATAAACGAGGAACCGCTACGTCCGTCTTCTCCTTTTTTATTGGACACCATCGTTTGACTGTCCCTAGCGGTTCAATGGTGTCGTAGTTGGTTGTCACGGTACACACACTGTTATCTTTCCACCTTACCAACAAAAGGTGACCTTTCTTGTCAAACCTATGGTCATAAGTTGCACGTTCTTTCTTTTTCATTTCCTTTGTACCTGTCAGTGGACATTTTTAAGTCCTATTTTCTCGCACTGTTCCCGTAGCTCAGTAGCCTAGGCTTTTCAATCCCAGTAAAAGATCGTAGCTTGTGAAAAAGTTGTCAAAAAAATTTCATGATTTGCTGCGATACAATTCAGTTTCTCCAATAAATTTTTGACTACGCGGGAACCCAAAGGATCAGAAGTCTGTGTTTCCGATTTTCCACAGTAAAAATCGAATGCGTAACAGTACCCTGTTGAACTGGCCGCTACCCAATTCTTATATCCAAAACGGACTGGTTTTCTACGAATGAATTCTTTGGCGGGATGGTGGCCATAGTATTTCACCATTGATTCGTCGATAGAGCTACTATCATGAAAAACTCCCCACTGTAAAAACTTCAGCATAAGTTTATCTGCAAGTGGTCTTATTTTGAACATTTTGTCAGTCGACGTTGCTGCTAAGTCGTTGTATACAGGATAAAGGTTTCTTTTTATATCTCGAAACCTATGTCTCGACATGGCTTTGCCTGCCAATTCGACTCCTATATCTTCATCTAGAGACCAGTACATTAGTTCTCGAGGTAGCTTATGGTACCCTGAAAGTATCAAAACCCCTAAGAACTTTTTTAAATCAGAGGAATCCAGTTGGAACTCATGTCTATTGTTTTGATTAGCGTATAGTTTGCTACTGGATACGATATATCATTATCAATAAATTAAAAAAAAATTTGTACGGAGTTGAGACCCTTCAGCTCTTCATAAATATCATTCCTTCTGTCACAGACTTCGTTAGTACTTCCAGCAGTCTTTTTGACACCAGCGGTTCATCATCACTGTCGTCGAACTGACTGTCTTCTATCACTATCCTCTCGGTTTATAAAAACCTCAATAGAACCAGGTACGTCCTGCGGTATGAAACGCGTCGCCATAATCCACATCGGCACTTTCCTCTTCATCAGTCAACGCACATGGATCAGGTGGTATGATAGCCAAGTCAGATTGTTCATCATCGCTTTCTTGTAAAATGGCTTCAACAGTTTCTTCAAGCCCCCTGTAGCTATTTTGAGCAGTAAAATGATGTTCCATAGCAAGGTTCTAAAAAAAAAAACGGTGTTTTTTTTATGTATGTTGTCATTGTACTCAACCGAGTACAGTCATTTTTATATGACCCTAGTTTTATTTGAGTTATAAATAATTAACTATATTGTTCCTCTTTACTTACTCTCACATGTATTTTATAGCAATTAAATGAAAAAAACAACTTATAAGTAGTAATTACTATATCAAATCTAAAATCACTCTGTTACTTTCACCGCGTTTCGGTGACACAACTTCAACTGTCACTTTTTTTTTCAAAGAAAGGCACATGCGTCGGTTGTTTGGTGGAAGGGGCTCTCGCGTAAATATGTGGTTGCCTTTTGCGCGAAACTCCAAAGAACGGCTTGTCTCGGCTGCACGGGAGCTTTCCCGAGTACGCCTGGCTCTGCTCTAGACGCTTTGCTGAACATACCTCCCCTCGATACTTATATCATGGGTTGCACTATCAAAGCCATCCATCGTCTTAGGCGGGGCGGCTTTTGGTACACTCCACACTGGAATTTTGGTGAACTTGTGCGACACTTATCTTACGACTCCTGTCTTATGGATATGCCGTCTGATGCAATGACACCAGGACTCCAGCTGATGCGCAAATTCAGAGTCGACTTTCCTTGTATCCAGGACTGGCTTCGGCCAGAGTCTGAGCTGGGAATGGAATGTAGTCGTATTTTCACGGATGGTTTCAAAACCAGTCAAGGGTCTGGCGCTGGCGTCTTTGTGGGAGTCGACAACATTAGACTTCACTTTTCGTTAGGCAAACGTGCGTCTGTTTTCCAAGCGAAAACTTATGCAATCCTAATGACCATGAACTATGTTGTGAAGAACAGGTGGAAGGGACGTAGCATTTGTGTCTGTAGTGACAGTCAGGCTGCGCTTAAAGGTTTGCTTAACCCTTTAACCACTTCGAAAATAGTTCGTGAAACCAAAAACTCTTTCAACTCGGTCGCAAGGCTGAATTCTCTGTCTCTTATCTGGGTCCCACGTCATACTGTGATCTTGGGGAACGAGATCTCCGATGACAAGGCTTAGAGGAGGGTTTCTCAGGTCCCGAACCCGCGTTGGATCTCCCTGCGTCCCCGGTTAGGGCTTCCATTGACGATTGGGTCTCTCACGAGCACAATTGTGTGTGGCATGACTCTCGGAGATGCAGGTTGACTAAACGCATGCTCACGGATGTATATAAGAAATCGGCGGCATTCTTGCTATCTCTCAGCAGAAAAGACTGTAGACAACTTATTGGCGTCTTGACAAGCCACTTTGCTTTTGCCAAGCGCCTTAACGTGTTGGGCTTAAGTGACACTACAATCTGCGACGCTTGTGGAGAGAGCGACGACACCGCGGAACATTATCTCTGTGAGTGTCCAGCCTTTGCTCGTATCAGGTGGCAGAGATCCTCGGTGCGGATGTGGAGAGTGCTGGTACTGTTAGCTCCTCATCACCGAAGTGCTTGCTTGGCTTTCTTAGAAAGACAAGGAAATTCCAATAAAATGGGTAGGTTAGGTAGGCTGTCCACACGAGAGTGCAGACACACTTAGACCAGTGAAGGTCCTTTGTGATACCATGGATCAAACCATTAGGCCACTCAGGGACTAACAAAACCAACCGGAGCTTTTGACAAAGCGATGGATGCTCATGACGTCCAAGGACGCCAGATCGCAGAGGTCGTCAAGGAAGGGGGACCCTAGATGGAGCATTAATTTTTGAGACAGGGCCGGGCATGTGCATAGGAGGTGAAGGATGGTTTCCTCCTCCTCCTCGTCCCTACAGCTTCTGCAGAAGCCATTCGAGAAGAGGCCAAGACTTTTGGCGTGTTGGCCTATAAGACAGTGTCCAGTGAGAACACCGACAACGCAGCTGATTTGTGTACGCTTTAACTTGATCAGATCGGCACTACGTTTTTGATCCAGCTTAGGCCAGATCTGTCTCGAAATGTGACATGTTGAGCCGTTTCCCCATCTGAGGTTGGTCGTGCTAATAGCGTTCAGCTTTAGTAGATACTTACACGTAGCGAGGGGCATACCCAGGGCTTGCCTTTCAGGCAAAATCCTTAGAGTGGTACCCTGTCTGGCGAGGTCGTCAGCCCTGCAGTTACCTGGAATGTCCCTATGGCCCGGCACCCAGCATAGGTGAATGTTGAACTGCTCTGTCATCTCCATAAGAGATAGACGACAGTTTAAGGCAGCCTTTGAAGTGAAGGAGAACGATTCCAGGGACTTGATTGCCGCTTGGCTGTCAGTGAAAATGCTTATATCCCTGACAGATAATACATTACATTTCAGCCAAGACAGGGCTTCTTTAATCGCCATGATTTCCACCTGGAAAACGCTACAATGATCAGGGAGGCGGAAAGAGATGCTCAGATTGAGCTGTTCGGAGAAAACACCACAACTCACCCCACCCTCCGTCTTAGATCCATCTGTAAAGAAGTGAACCGAACTGCCATCGACAGGGGGGGAAGTGTCCCATACATCCCGGTTAGGGATGCTCGTACGGAAGTTACGGTCAAATCTCAGTTTCGGCGGGGTGTAGTCCGTGTTTTCGTGTTTGAAGTTGAGAAGATCAAGGATCGAGGAGTAGCCAAAGCGATAGCTAGACCACTGAGAGGAGGCTTTCAAGCGGATGGCCGCGCAGGCAGCCAACTGTTTGCCGAAAATATCTAAGGGTAGCAGGTTGAACAAGATGTCCAGTGCCGCGGAGGGAGTAGTTCTAATTGCACCACTGATGCAGATGCATGCAGATCTTTGCACCTTAGCTAGTTGAGTGAGGTGGACAGCCCTTTCAAGAGCAGGCCACCATACGATCACGCCATATAGTAGTATAGGCCTGATAACGGACACGTATAGCCAATGGGTGATTTGAGGTTTAATACCTCAGTTCCTACCTACAGCCTTTTTACAGGAATAGAGAGCTACATTAGCTTTCTTGACGCGCTCTAGTAGATTGGCCTTCCAGTTTAATTTCCTATCCAAAATAAGACCCAGATATTTTGCGTTTTCAGAGAAGGTGAGACTGGTGCCATTAATCAAAGGAGGGTCTATGAGGGGAACTTTATATTTCCTCTTGAGGAGAACAAGTTCCGTTTTATGGGGGTTAACCCCCAGTCTACAATTGGAGGCCCATTTGGTGAGCCGAAGGAGAGCGTATTGGAGGATATCCCTGAGAGTGTCCGGGTGTTTACCGGAGGAAGCAATAGCAATGTCATCAGCATAGGCGATCACTCTGCAACCTGACGTATCCAGGTCCATCAGTAGTTCATTGACTACCAGGTTCCACAGAAGAGGTGAGCAGACTCCACCTTGAGGTGTACCGCAGCGAGCAATTCTTCTGGCCGATGCTCCGCCCAGCTGTGTGTTAATAATCCTGCATGTAAGCAATTGATTGATCAACACTCCGAGCGAAACATCCACTTTCAGATTTACAAGTGCGTCCGTAGTCGCCTTTGGTTTGACATTGTTAAAAGCTCCCTCAATGTCAAGGAAAGCCACCATGGTGTATTCTTTGATGCTCAAGGATTTTTCGATGGTGCGCACAAGCGAATGTAAGGCTGTCTCAACCGATTTGCCTTTGCAGTACGCATGTTGGGTCGGCGAGAGCAGCGCTGGGCTAATACTTTGCCGAAGATGGATATCAATTAACCTTTCTAAAGTTTTAAGCAGAAAGGACGATAGACTGATAGGTCGGAGATCCTTTGGTTCCACGTGCGAGCTCTTTCCTGCCTTAGGTATGAATATGACTTCAACCTCGGTCCAAAGTTTGGGAATATAGACCAGATTTAGACAGCCCGACAATATGACTTTGAGCCAAGGAAGCACAATGTCCTCGCATTGCTGAATTTCAGCTGGAATAACACCGTCAGGTCCTGGGGACTTGAAGGGTTTGAAGCTGCGCATGGCCCATCGGATCTTTTCTGCAGTTATCAAGACTGAAGAGTTGCTGCAAGGTTGAAGGGGGGGATTTCCCACTTGCGATACAGCAACAGGGGAGCTACCAGGAAAGTGAGTATCCAGTAAGATGTCAATGGATTCCTCAGCAGAGGAGGTCCAGTGACCATCCGGATGCAAAAGGAAGCTGGGTATAGAAGGGCTTTTAGAGAGGATTTTCCGCAACCTGGAAGCTTTCGAGGACTCTTCAATGCTTTCGCAGAAGAGTCTCCAGGAACGACGTTGCTCCTTCCTCAGTGAGAATTTGTATTTTCTGAGAGACAGTTTATAGGAGTCCCAATCGGCCGTCTCACGGGAGCTTTTAGCAATATTAAAAAGGAGCCTACTGTCTTTCCACCAGGAAGGTTTGATTTTACCTCGAGTTTTGCGGAGTGGGCAGGCCTCGGCCATGGCACCATTTAGTGCCGATGTTAGGGTGTTGACTAGATTGTCAAGGTCTTCAGTGCAGGAAGGTTCAGTAGGCAGGTGGGAGGGAATAAGCGTTAATAAACGTTTCCTATAAAGGGACCAGTTGGTTTTCCTAATAAAATGGGTAAATCAGGGTTTGCTCTCTGGTAGTACAATGGACCAGTTGCGCCTGAGTTGAGCAGTTGAACGTTTCCTATCCCGACAAAAAAAAAAAAAGGAACACTGCGCGCGAAATATTTATTGATAAACTTCAACAGTGTTATGATGACGTAAAATAAGAAAGTAACCCAAGTAAACGTTACTGGATCTGAAATTAACGCTTAAGAATATGGCTGTACTCACTTCAGTACAGTGACCTCTAATGGGTTAACAGTAGTCTTCTGTTATGTACGTACTTAAAATAATGCAATTGTTTGAGTTTGGAATAGGTACCTAAATAGCTAATATAGATTTAAAATCGTGCTTTGTAACAAAATAGTTATTAATTTGCACGCGAGATTCTAGTTTTCGAGATTTTGATTTGCGAGATTTTAGTATTGCGAGATTTTGAATACGCGGGACTTTGACTATGCGAGATTTTGAATATACGAGATTTTGCATATGCGAAATGTTGATTATGCAAGATTTTGAATATGCGAGATTTTGAAAACGAGATTTTCAAGTGCGATCAATCGTACCCAACCCGTGTAGAATGGGCTTAAAAGATCGCCAGTAAAGACAAAACTGAGACTAGCAGCGACTTCACGTCAAAGCGACAGCGAACGTTGGAGGAATCCGTGTCGGATCCGAAAAGAGCCAAGGTACACAACACCTCTACCTCTTCCAGGCCACCCAACGTTACATCGAAGTCCACAGCGGCGTCCTTAAGGACAAATTAGTGCTGGCTGTCATCGACAAAAGTGATGCGGACGCATTTATCACCAGAGACAAATGGAAGATGATTCCTACACGTATACTTTCCGTGTTTCTGGACATAATGAAGGAGAATCCAGGTCCTCCTCCTAAATGCTGCGATGGCGAATGGCACCAAGGTCATGTTAAGCTAATAGATTGCGAAGACCAAAGGTTATACGACCTCTACAAACCCGCCAATGAATAATTAGGGGAGCTATGGCCAGGTGCTAAGCTCTAGGTTGTTACGAGTGAAGATATCCCAAGTAGACCGAGAACTTGCACTTGGGTCCCAGCCGAACCCTCAAACCCGGATACGATCTTTCAAATCCTTCAAGTCAGTTATCCTGAACTTCCGGCGCACAATTGGAATAAAGAATCCCCTCTCCGCTCCTTTGGCGAAGACAGCAGGTGCTGTCTACTACGGACTTGACCCTATCACCATCAAGGTTTATAAAAAGGACGAAAAGTCTGATTTGGGTAAAGTGCCCCCCATCCTTCGGACCCCACTCCTGGAACTAACGAAGCCGAGTAATCTATGACATACCCTTCTTCTGATATTGATGACTCTCAAAGCATTCCCTAATAATGCGTCTTTAGTCGATGAAGACAAATTGTCCGATGGGGAGACGAATGACAATTTCGATAAATTACATCCACTGCATTTGAGTGAGGACGAATTGTTGGTCTAGGCTAGGCTGCAAAATCACTTTTTTTGAGTTATGACAGTCTTCAAGTAAATGAGCGATATATAAAAAAAAACCAATTAAGGAAAGCGAAACGTAATTTTTTTATTTTTTATTTTTTTTTTGTAAAGTAGAAGAAATCTTTAAGGTATCTAGGCTAAGGAAAATTCCCTCCTCAAATCCAGTTATCTAAAAAAAAAAACCGATGGGTCTTGGACGACTTCGAAGAATTCGGTAAACTTACTGCTTGACACTAATTTCCCAGGTAGCTCCCAAGTTATTAGCAACATTGTAAGTACATATGAAATACTTGTTAGTATGCATTTAAGATATATGAATTTAACAAATATGTATATAGTATTGACCCCCATTTGTGCAAATTGTGCTTAAAACGTTTAGATGCTCCAAGAAGACATTGAAGTTGTAAATACATGTAAGTATAATATGTTATATAACCGACTCTGTCGACTTTCAGTTCCTGTGGGAGCCATATGTCAATGAGCTGCGGAATAAGCTGAAGGGATCCCTGTTTGCGCTGGCCTATCTGCAATACAAATTAATGGCTTGTGTGCAGAAAGCTTGGGTGCCTTCATTGAGTCGAGGTTGAGGTACGGCGTACTAGCGTGGGAAGGTGGGTCGCAAACGCACATCGAGAAGCTTCAAAATATTCAGAATAGGGCAATTAAGTTACTTTACTTTTACTTGCTGCCAGAGCAGAAGTAGCAAAATGGAGCAAAATCATGAATAGAATTGAAAAATACACGATCGCTAAGGTGGAATATTTAAAAAAAAAGTGCTTATTCTGCTCTATCTCTGAAAGAACTCATTTTGTTGATATTTTAGACAGTTTGTGAGAAACAAGACTTTTGTTTTAGTTTGGAACAATTTTCATATTTTCTTCTTAATTAAAATTCTCATTCAAACTTCCTAGTTATTATCATATGTAAGTGTGCACAGTCCCTTAACCTATAGCATTCATCGTTACGTACGAGCTTATGCATACATGCGAGTATGTATGTTTCGAGTTGTAGCTCTGTATTGCTCATAAATTCTAAGAAAAACAAGTTTATGAAACCTTACCGGCGTCATCGATATCACTTTCATTTTCTATTTCCGTTTGTGATTCACTTAGTCGAGCCAAGTCCTCTTGCGTATGTGTTAATAAAGGATTGTTGGGTGGCAGCGAAGGTAATGATGTAGTGTCACACTGCAGTGAACCATCTTCTGCATCTCTTAACGTCGAAAGCACTGCTTGATGAAATTCCAGTAAGTCGTCACCTAAAAATTATAATAAATTTTATATCATTCAATGTTCGTAGGCCTTAAGTATACTGAATATACCAACTAAGCGTTGTACGAATGACGCTGGAACCAAACCCCTCCTCCCATCAAGTAATTCGGCATCCAAATAGCCTCCTTGAGGCTCTCCACCGGACCAAACAAGTAAATAGTCACCTGCACTAAGCGAAAGTTCACCTTCAACTTCCCTATGTAAATTATTGTTATTGTTATAAAACATATGTTACGTTGTTATTGTGTTAATATAGCGTCTCATTTTTAAGAGCTCAGGGCGATCGAGTTTCACTCCAAAATCTATCTTTTTTTTTTTAAACCTCGGGTCGCTCTGAAATCGCTCTCAAGTTAGCCCAGGTTTTTCTTCGGTTAGGAGTTGTCGAAAAAACCTGGGTCAACCGTGGGGCGAATCTAAAAAATAGACCTATTGGTATTATTTTTGTTATATGTATTTTACTCACTCAGGTGGGTCGTAAGGAAATCTTGCAATAAATACGCAACATCTTCCTTTTCCAGGTATATCCAGCATGTCTACTTGAGGCTCAGATGTGCCGTTTAAGACATGTCCGCGTGCTTTTAAGATATAAAGAAAATATTTTATAGACATGATACTTATTCACAAACAAACCTACTAAAGTTAAATACCTTGACCAATTTCAAAGTTGTTATTGAGGGTAAGAGCATTGATCCTTAGTCGACTATTTGGATGTAACATAAATTGCCCCAACTTTTCGACAGGCGTTGCTCTCATCTTCAAGAGATCTTTATTAATTACATATAATAAATGTGAGAAAACATACGATTAACAAAGATATTTTTTTTGACTGACTGTAGCGGACCTTTTTCTTTCATATAAAAAGGACACCTAAGCCACAGAGCACTCAGACTCGTTGCGGTCCATTATACTACCAGGCAGGAACGTTTCGTCGATGCGTCTAGCGAGCAATCCCTTTAATTCAATCCTGTGATTACACGACGTAAGTTCGAAGTATAGACAGAGAGGAAGGTTGGTGTAGTGGTTCGAAACTCTTCTAGAACAGGTTTTTTCACACATCCCTCCACTGCGAGGGCATTTTGCAAACCATAGATTAAGAAAAAGTGTTTTTGAATTCTACTAAAAAAATATTTTTTTCAGTGAAATGAAGAAAAAAAATGTTGTCGCTCCTTTCCGAAGCTTAAAAAAGATCACCATCTACATATATTACAAAGGTCAATGTTCTAAATATTCTGCATGTTGTATGTACAGTTTCACAGCTAAAATGTTGTAACAAACAGACTGACGGCCGATAGAGGGAGAGTAATAGAGCTTCCGTAGTATACCATATATACGGTACCCCTTAAAAACTAATCTAAAACTAAAATAATAATGTAGAAGTCATACAAACTGGAAGGTACTCTTCGAAACGGTACACTCTAGATACTCTTCACATACTTAACAACTAACCGTAAACAGGATATGTTGTCTATTAATGGATGGCGTACTACAACACAAAACAAAACTTTGACGGAAGTGTTCAATTTTGTTCGCCTTTGTTTTTTTTTTTTTGTAGTTTGCGTTTGTTAAATTCTAATTAATATCTGTGCAAATTTATTCTCTCAAGCTTTTAACATCTCCTAACGTTAAATTATTAAAGTAAGTTCGCTAATTCTATCAAAGAAAATTGTTTGTTAATCACATGCTTTCTCATAACTGATTCATTGCTAAGCAAACAATGAACAAAAAAAAAAACAAGCGACCAAGGACTTTCGTTCCAACCCTCAACAAAAAATGAACCTACTCTCTAGGTCTAACGTTGATCCTATTCCTATGCCACGTTGCGAATGCATTAAATTCGGATTTAAGCTTTCGGTGTAATCATCAAATCCCCAGGTACAAGGTGGTATCGGCGAACAGGGCGAACTTCGATTGCCATATCGCATAAGAGAAAAATCGACATCGTCCAATAGCTTTGGTTTCGAACTCCGAATTGTGCCACCATAAGGCAGCGATGTTGCCCCGGAATCAATAAACGAAGGTGAATAAGTGCTCGACAGACCAGACATCACTCCAGTTAATCCGTAAATGGAGGAACTAGTGGTTCCTGCGGTTACACTTATGCCATTACCCAGAATTGCGCTAGTATCTATCATGCTACTGATATTTGGATGTATATACGATGACGTAACTGAAATTCCACTTAAACCTACATTGTAACTGCTTGATGTGGCTGGGTGCGAATTGTGAAGAGTCATGATTGGCATTGTTGTGCTCTGCAAATTGTATAGTTGGATTGTTCCTTTCTATTTTAAACATAAAACAAAAAAAATAATAAAAATATTACACGTAAAATGCCGTTAATTATTACGAAATACAAATATACAAATTGGCTAAAATTTAATGTAATAATCACGGATATAAATTATTGAATTAAAATTTAAACTTGAAGGATATACCTATTACTTTCGTATCCAAATCTAATATTTACCTGATTTAGTGATGGTAGATGTTTGAGCGAATAAATATTTGGAGAGACCGAGTTGACATTAATTCCAACGGAGCCACTTAATACTCCGTCGACACAAGCTGTTCCAGGATAAGAAGTATTTATCGATTGGGCTGCATTACTACTCATACTTGATGATACGCTTATTGAGCTCGGTGCTAATAACCCGCCACTGGTATTCATTCCATTTGTTGTATTCGTGTTTGCAGGGATGGGAAATCCAGTTAGAACAGACGATCCCGCCATGGCTACGGAAAAACATTGATTCCAATCAGAAAAAAATGAAATATCAGCACATACCTACGTATATACATAGGTAAAGAGAATTCTAGTTCATTCTTTGAAAATAAAATAAAAATTACTGGCGTCCAGAGAAGGAGAAATGTAGCACGCACCCATATGAACTGTGGTAAGCACTCAATTGTGGTGTGGCCTCTCTCTCTCTCCCTCTCTCCCTTGGTCCACTCCATCCTTCCGATTCTCACCCGTCCAACATTTTTGATCTTTTAATTCCATTTTAATCCGTTGTCTTCTTAGAGCAGTGGTTTCGTTAAGCGTTCCTGGATGGTTCCGCCATTCAGTGCTTATACCTTTCCACACGCTTCAACGGGGCAACAAAAGCAAGTACTCCCGGAAACAGAGGCCAACGGTCGGTTGGAAACCCTCTGATTCGGATGGACCGTCCGCCAACAATCTAAGCGAGTGACGAGTGAGACGAGCGACGACGAAGAAGAGGGTGGACTGCCCTAATAGGTTGCCCAAATCATGACGGGCACATATGCTTGGTATAGAGGACGTATAAACTACGAGATACAACACAAACATCACATAAACACCCACACATACCAACGCATGTACCACAATCAACACAACTTTGAGGAACCCAACAATGACCATGAGCAGGGGTCAACGGACTGAAGGAAGTTCGGTCCAAATTCAGCAATGGCCGAGAGCCCGACTTTTACGCATTAATCTATGTATAGGGTGGCACGTCATCGGCTAGTCCCTTATCCCAAGATCTGTGTGGAATTCCACTGGGATAGTTAGCTTACGCGGGTTTAACAAGATAATAATAGGAATACGAGTGGGTACTCGAGGCTTCTTCCTCTTCAGGAATGTCCAACGCAAGGCGTTGTTTGACACATTTATCTTTCCGTGCCAGGTCCAACGCGAAGCATTGTGTAACAGAATCATTTTTCTTTCTCATATTCCTTCTTCCCTTTTATATTTTTTGCGATCTTCTAATTATTTTTTAAATACAATATTTCATTTTGCGTTCACAAGCCCCCTCAATTGCGAGCTCTTGCTGTGAACGTATCACCAGGGTAAAGGAATGAACCCAGGAAATACCTAACTCGACCCTCTGAACTGCCAGTTGTTGGGGCGAATTCAGAGAGAGAGAGCTGCTAGATAGCGGCGTTCAAGGAAACGATTGCATGCTTCAGCGAATGAGTGGAGTACTGCACATAAAGCCGGACTTGAACTTTTATGGCTGAATTAGCGGTAGCCAAATTAAGAGAGAGAGAGACTCCTGGTCGGTTGGGCAACTTCCTACATAGTTGACCACGAAAGTGTGCAGAAGAGCGCTATTGTGATTGGGAAATTTTTCAACAGTGTGACCGAGTGAACAAGTCAGTTCGTTTATTTTTTTTTTTGAGCGGGAAAGTCCAGAAGGGGACGACGAATAAAATATAGAAGGGAAGCAAAGCAGACTCGAGGAGGAGGATAAAAGGAAGATTGGAGGAATAATATTGTGGAGACGAGGAGTAGGAAGCTGAATACCCACTTAGGAAAAGCCAAATAAGTTTATTGTATTTTGAATTTTCTTTTTCGATTAGTGTAGGTTTCATTTTGTGTATGGTAAGTCCCGGTACGGTTTCATTTCGTCTGTTTCCCGGTGAAAGCTGGACACGGGACCCCTGTTAGTTATACATTTCCTTTTACTCTGTTCGAGGCCGGTGATAGCGGGCCACCCCAACGGCTAATAATATATATACGGTTACATTTATTCACGAATTTACTTTGAATATTTCCTTTTTGCTTTTTTTCTCAAAAACTTACTTCGAACTTCAAAATAAATAAGCCATGCTCATAAAAGCTTTTATAACGCAAAGTAGTGTGTTTTTTTTTTAATTTTTTCTCTTTGGATATTGAATTTCAGCATTCCCACCTCATTCGCTTTTCCCAAAAGGTTTCTAGGTCCCTTTAAAAGATCTGGTGGCGCCCATTTACACATCGTGTGTTAACCCAATTCCCGATTCTCTATTCTAGTGAATGCACCCCAGCTGAGTAAGACCCTGTTTAGATGTTAACTGATGCGTGCGCTATGTCGATAGTTTTTGGATGGCAAGAGTGAGGGGTAAAGAGAGAGTCACGTCCCACGTCCGAAATGTTCCATTCTCTTTCATTTTATCATTATAGTTCGATCGTGGAGTAGTGAGGATCGAGGGATGATATGAATATTTGTATAAGAGAACGCTGTCCGATACAGAATTGTTTCAATTCACTCATTCTACCCCGAAATAGTGCAGCACTGAGCATAGCATATGTAGACACGACGCTACTGCTCAATGCGCACTCACATCTAAACAGGGTCTAACCGGGAGAGCAGCATTCAACAGGGTGCAGTTGCACTTTCCCGATCCTCTTGTGCATTATCTGTGGACAACTGTCAGTTTCGTTTCTATCCCTTGGCGTGCGCGTTAGGGCGAATGTACGGCTTATAAATTGAAGCTATATCAGAACCGGTGAAATATTTCTACACCGCTTTCGAATATATGGTAGTTCCAACAGAGTTTGCTCTTGACACACATATCGAGCATGGAAAGTTTTTCGGTTTAAACGATTCAAGTGCCATTCATAGATAATGGCCGATTAATAGGGTTTCGCTTTAATGATAGAAGATAGCATTGAGTTTTAGAAGCATTAAATTCCACTCTATTGGTTAGACCCCATTTAAATATGCTGTCGAGGTCAGAATTTAATGTGTTTAACATACGTTGCTTTTCTTCATCCACGACCGAAGAGCAGGGTCGTGAGTTTGGGAACGAATAGGAAAAACTGAGGGTGCTAGTCGTATTATCAGCGAATGAATGGATTGGATTAGAAGCTGCAGTTGAGATATGACATCAAATCAATAGTGGACCTATTGAAAGCTATACTGTCGGTCATTGAGGAGCTTTCGCGATTCAAGATGCTTCATTAGCTGACGGTTTATCACCGTTTCCAAGAATTTGGAAACAAGGGACGTAAGTGCAATGGGTCGGTAGTTCGAGATAGAAGAAGAATCAACTACTCAGGACGAGACCTGAAGAGTATGATCGGTGAAAAAGCTTACGCAGTGGTTTTGCCAGCAAAGAAGAACACCTCTTTAGAACAGTAGGGGATATACCATTTAGACCAGCGGATTTGTGTATGTTAAGACCCTTAAGTACTACTGCAATTGAACGAGTGCGAAAGTGAACTTATCGCATGGAAAATTCGACGCTCTCAGTGTGGAGTTTGCTGCAAAGTGAGAAGCGAACAGATTAGCTTTGTCTAAGGAGCTGTGAGTTACCTACTTACTTACTTAGGTGACGCTACAGTTCGGGGTGAACCTGGGCCTCAATCAACAAGCCTCTCCATTTAGCTCGGTCGAGGTCCCTTTGAAATTGTGCGCACCACCTATGGAGATGAGGTCCTCTACTGCGTCGTCCCTCCGGGTAAGACTCAGTTCTCATCTGAGTGTCGTGGGGTGCGCATCTCTCTTGGAAGGTCTTTCATATCAAAATAAGCTGTTCAATTTGGGTTGAAAAAATTGAAAGAAGTTATAATCATTGCGCGGATTGTAACAATTTGTTTGCGGAGTATATGAAAGCCAGTGGAGTGCCATTTCGTTGTAACAATTGCTCAGTGCTTCGACGCCGATCTCTGCATATTGTGGAATCTGCGGACAGTATTATCAAGCGGGCACCACCATCCGCTATTACCAACAGCACTGAGACTCATCGCCAACTGACACCAACGACATCAGCGGCTGCTTCTATTTGAAATAAGGAAGCATATACACTGCAGATGATTTATCGGAAACTTGCTAGCCTGGAAGAAGTGAATAGGTGATTCCTTCAATCCCTGAAGGCGCTTCAAGAAGAGAATACTGTGCTAAAGTCGAAGATAAACGTAATAGAAAGCAAACTCAATTGGCAGCAACAAAGCTCTCTGAAGAACTGCTTTGAAATTGCTGGTTTGTCTGAAGTAGATGACTCAAACTCCAAGAGTGTCGCTCTGAAAATCTTTCGTGATGCGGCTAATGTAGCGGAAAACCACGATGACATCGACTAGTGCTACGTTAAGGGAGCTCGACGCAACAGAGCGAAAGAAAATGATCGCCCTCGCTCTTCGGCAAACAAAACCATCATCTGTGTGAGATTCTTGGACCTTGCTCTCAAACAACGGATAATGAGTGAGAAAAGAAAGAAGAAAATCAACTTGAACACAAATGTTATTGATGGCAGCGGCAGAGACAGTGGCAGCAGAAATAAAAAGAGTGACATTTACATTAATGATGATCTCACCAAATAGATTCAATCGTTGTTTATGCAGGCGGAAGAGGCTAAGAAGAAAAAAGGCTACAAATATTTTTGGTATAGAGATAATAAGATACTTATGAGAAAGGTAGAGGGTGGAAATATCATTTCCTTAAGATCTTTTAATGATCTTGCTAAATGCATTTATGCGCTTTTTATTTTGTTATACTTGTACTTTGTTTTCTAAATGAATTTTAAAAATAATCTTATTGATGATATTTCCACTTCCAATTTGTGTAGTTCAAATTGCGATGACGTATTTGTAACAAAAACATTTTGTATTGATACATTTTTTTCTTGTTCACCAAAATGTTAGAAGCTTGAGAGAAAATTTTGCATCTCTCGTATCTCATCTGGACTCATTTGTATGTTTTCCTGATTTTATTTTTCTGTTTGAAATTTGGATTTACGAATTCGAAAAAAATGATTATTGCTTGCCAGGTTTCAATTTTTTTGGCAAACACTAATGAAAATTACGCGGCTGGTGGTGTGGGCCGTTTTGTTAAGGAAGATTATGAGTGTGTGGCTACTAATATTATTTTTCTCAGTGCAGATGTTATAAAATTGTCTTTTAAAATAAATCACGAATCTTATGTCATTTTCTGTGTTTACAGATTGCACAGTTTTAATTTCTCGATGTTTGTGGAGGAATTTTCTAATCTTTTAGATAATGAAAACAAATGTAGAAATTTAATTATTTTAAGTGATTTTAATGTTAATATTTTGGAAAGTTGTTCTGCTGTATCCAATTACATTGATTTGTTTTCTTCGCCTGGCTTAGAATCTTTTATCAATGAGCCTACCAGAATAGCATCGGGAAGGTGCTCAGAGCATATCTACGGGCGTTTTGCTAATATATCACTTAGTGCGTGTAAAAAATGCGTCTTTGATTATAGGATCACTGATCATTCTATGACGGGTTTTTTAGTACGCATAAACAAAATTAATAACAGTGATAATTACGTGTCGGGAAACATTAAATCCAAAATTGATTTTCCTTAACTAAACACTTTTCTTTGTTTTGAGTCGTGGGATGAAGTCTACACAGCAATAAATGCATCTGATTGCTATGATATTTTTATTAAAACGCTAAAGAAACATATTTTATCCTGTTGTTATTCTGTAAGGGTCAATAAATCGTTAAAGAGACTTAAGCCCTGGATTAGCGCTTCTTTAATACTTAAAATAAGAAACAAAAACAAACTTAGGATTTAATGTTCAAAGCACCCATTGAATAGGAATTTTAAAAAAAGGTATAAAGCATTGTGTTCTCGGTTAAAAAAAGAAATTCCCTTGTGCAGAGACAGCTTTTATAGAAATTAATTTAATTTTTCCAAAGGAAATATTATACGTGAATGGCGCAACGTGAGATTGCAGATAAATTTAATTATTACTTTGCCACGATAGCTGAAACTCTACCACAAAATAATGTCTCTGTTTGTACTCATTGCAACTGCGATAACGTTGAACCTTTCCAAAGAAACAGTTTTTTTTTTATAATCCTATAACCGCTTTGGAACTTCTAAAAACCATTGGTAGCTTAAAAAAATCAAACTCTTGTGGAGTAGATGGTATATCTAACCGAATTTAAAAAAATATTGCTTGGTGTGTAACTGACATATTAGCTTTTATTTTTAATAAAAGCATACTCACGGGAAATTTTCCTGATGCACTGAAATGTGCTGATGTAGTGCCACTTTATAAAAACGGAAAATCAGATTGTATCTGCAATTACAGACCTATCTCGCTTCTGCCATCTGTTAGCAAAATCTTTGAAAAAGCAATAGTAGTAGAATTGCAGTCGGTGCTGTGGATATGGAAGAAACATTTCTGCAGACTATTAAAAGCGATGATGACCAATATTCCGCTGCCAGGCAAAATGAGCCATTCAACAGTGACGATGGTAGTCAAGGTTCCCGTCAACCCGTTCAGAATGAAGTGAGGATAGCGATATCTAAACTCAAATCCAACAAAGCTGCTGGAGCCGACGGCCTTGCCGCTGAACTTTTCAAGGCAGGAAGAGATGAGTTGGTAAGGAGCATGCACTGCTCAACGAGGCCCTTCTAAAGATCGAAAAAACTGGATGCAATGTTATTGCCTATGCAGACGATGTCGCCATTCTAACAACAGGCAAATACCCGCAGACGCTGGCCGATGTCATGCAGTCTGCTCTTAATGAACTGCTCAGATGGACCGATAAATGCCGCCTCTCCGTTAACCCGACGAAGACCGAGCTAGTTCTATTCACAAGAAAACACAAGCTACCTGACTTCACTCCACCCAAGATAAGGGGATCCACCCTCAAGCTTTCAAATAGTGCTAGCTATTTAGGCCTGAAGCTTGACCGCAAGCTAATTTGGAAAGAGAATGTCGTCGCATGGGCCAGGAAATCGCTGGCCACCCTATACATCTGCAAGAAAGCAGTAGGCTCCACCTGGGGCCTTAAACCAAGCATCATGCACTGGCTATACACGTCGGTCATTAAACCGATTCTCATGTATGGAGTATTGGTATGGTGGCCCGCCTTGAAGAAGAAATCCAACCTATCCATAATGGAAAAAACTCAGTGAGTTGCATGTCTCAGTATTACCGGTGCACTGAGAACTTCTTTCACAGCGGCGCTCCAAACCATGCTCCACCTGCTTCCGATTGACATCGTCAGTAAACAATTGGCTGTCAGCTCGGCAATAAGACTGAGAGGCTCCAAGCAGTGGAAGGAGCAACACATGGGACATGCCAATATACTTTCGATGCACCGTCATCTTCCCAATTCCACTGACCATCTGCTCACTGAATATGATTTTAACAAGGGCTACACGCCCTCGATACCGGACAGAAGTGAGTGGACGCAACGCAATATCCTTTACAATGAATCGCTGTCAATTTTCACGGATGGGTCCAAAACCAAGGACGGAGTCGGTGCCGGAATTTTCTCCGAAGATCTGGACATACACCTCTCCTTTAACCTTCCAGACTACTGCAGCGTTTTTCAACCCGAAATCACCGCAGTTCGCAAAGCTGCTGACTGGCTAGCAGCTAGCACACTATCAACACCTGATATTGTTATTTATGTCGACAGTCAGGCAGCCATCAAATCCCTCGCATCCAGCACTACGAGATCTAAGGCAGTGAAAGACTGTCCCATATCTCTTAACGAGATAGCTGGTCAGTACAACCTCACCCTTTGCTGGGTACCAGGTCGCTGTGACATACCGGGGAATTGTGCAGCTGACGAACTAGCACGACAAGGCTCCTCTGGTACAGATAGCATAAGCATCACCGACATCGAAGCGCCAGCGTCTTATGTTAAGTAGCTTATTCAAATTGATGCCGATAAAGTAGCCAATCATCGATGGCAACATCTAGACCAATGTCATACCGCCAGACAGCTCTGGCCGACACTTAATAAATCAAGGTCCATCGGACTCTTGAAGCACAAGAGAGTAACCCTCACAAAAATAACAAATGTCCTCACTGGACACTGCGTCATAGGAAGACATGCCCAAAGATTAGGTATCCCTCATAATGACTTCTGCAGAAGCTGCAGAGATGAAGAGGAAGAAGAGACCATCAGTCATCTCCTGTGCGCCTGTCCTGCGCTCGCCAACATCAGGAAGGCCACTCTGGGTGAATACTTCTACAATGATCTTAATGATCTCGGCAATGCCTGCACGGCTAAAATTGACGACTTCATTCAACGAAGCAAATGTTTCCAAGAGTAAGAGGGTGATCCACCCGCCTTACACATCGACAGTACAATGGACCTACTTTCTGATCTAAGTACATCCTCATCGAGGGCCGATCCTAACCTAACCTTACCTAACGAGCATGCACCAGCTCACTGTAAAATCTGGTCGGACGAAAATATGCCCGATGAATGGAACTTCAGCATCGTTTGCCCGATCCTGAAGAAAGGAGACCCTCTAAACTGCGCCAATTACAGAGGTATAAGTCTCCTCAACATCGCATATAAGATCCTGTCTGCCGTATTATGCGAACGCCGAAAACCGATCGTCAACAACCGGGTGACGCGTTATCATGCGATCTCTTTAACATAGTACTTGAGAGAATTGTACGAAACCCACAAGCCAACACTGGAGGTAAAATCTTTTACAAGTCTGTACAACTACTCGCTTATGCCGATGACATTGACATAATCGGAAGAACTCAGCGGGCCGTCAATGGGGCATTTACGAGTATTGAGACCGAGGCAGCAAAAATGGGTCTAGCGGTCAATGAAAGCAAAACAAAATATATGCTGTCTACAAAAAAGGACACCCAACATCGGCGTCTTGGACAGAACGCCACAATAGACAGATATAATTTTGAGGTAGTAAAGGATTTTGTCTACCTAGGCTCTAAGGGGAACTTCGCAAATGACATCAGTAGGGAGATCACACGAAGAATTACTCTTGCCAAGCGTTGTTTCTATGAACTACTAAATTGCCTCCTTATAAGACATTAATCATCCCAGTCCTGCTGTATGGCGCAGAGGCATGGGCTTTGACAAAACCGGATGAGGATGCCCTTGGTTATTTCGAGAGAAAAGTTCTTCGAGCGATCTCTGGTCCCGTCTGTACAGACGGTGAGTGGAAGAGAAGGTACAATGCCGAGCTACACGCCCTGTACAAGGACATTGACTTAGCCAGAAGAGTTCACATACAGCGACTAAGATGGCTGGCACGTTCCCGCTAAGAAAGTCTTCGAATCCACCCCGGATGGACGACGCAGTAGAGGATGACCTCGTGGTAGGTGGCGCTAACAAGTGGAGGGGTGTAGGGGTTGAAGTCGCGGTTTAATTTTAACAATAAACAAACGACACCACTACTTAGAATATTTAATTTAACTTTTATTTAATAGCAAAAATATAAGACGAGGAAAAAGCGAGATCGGTTGCGCAGTTGCCGCAGGTGGTGAAATTCAACTCAAATATTCGGGTCGCAATGAATAGATGATCTCACAGGTTTCGGTTGAGACGAACAGAAATCGAAGTTTGTCTGCTTTCGAACAAACGAGAGTCGAAGAACATTTGCTAGCTAAGGGCGTGTCCAGTTGGTTGCAGGAATGGATGAGTTCGATCCCAGTCAAGTGTTCCGCATACTGAGGGAACGGAGATTACGGAGGAGTTTGGTTTCCACTCGCTCCTAGAGTGTGTGTACCTCGAATGCCTGCGCCACACCACTCCCCCGGAGTGTCTCAACCCTGGTTGAGATGCGAAACTGACTTTCCTCGTTGGTGCAGGGTAAGTTTTGATTTGGTTCGGCTTAGGAAGTGTAGTTGGTGTTGAAGATGGCTCTGGTTTCTCGAAAAAAGCTGGCTTTAGACGTTCCGTCGAGATGCAGGTTTCGATGCCGTTTACCTTGACTTTAAAGACGTAGTCTGATATCCGATGGATGACTTCGAATGGGCCGTCATAAGGTTGTTCGCAGGGCTGCTTCACCGAGTCCACTCTGACGAAGACGTGGGTGCAGGAGTACAGCGTTTCGTGGGCGAAAGCTTTGCGTTTGGTATGGTGGGTTGTTGGTGCCGCTCGAACCTGCCGCATTTGCTCGCGGAACTTCTCCACGAAACGCTGAGGATCCGGTGAGACTTCTTCGTCGGTGAAGAATTCTCCAGGTAGGCGAAGAGGGGTACCATACACCAACTCAGCTGCGGTTGCTTTGATGTCCTCCTTCCAGGCTGTGCGAAGTCCAAGTAGAACGGTCGGTAGCAATTCGGTCCATGGTGAAGATTCGTGGCATCTAACTGCAGCTTTGAATGAACGATGCCAACGCTCAATCAACTTATTTGAAGCGGGGTGGTAGGCAGTGGTCCGGATTTTGTGGCTTCCGATAAGCTTTCCAAGGGCGTCGAATAGTTGACTTTCGAATTGGCTGCCTCGGTCGGATGTGATGTTAGCAGGCGCGCCAAAGCGGGAGACCCAAGCTGCGTAGAAAGCGCTGGAAACAGTGTCTGCTGTCATGTCCTTCAAGGGCACGGCTTCTGGCCAACGGGTGAAGCGGTCGATCATCGTTAGCAAGTAACGGTAACCGTTCGATGGTTGCATGACGACGATGTCGATATGCACGTGACGAAAGCGGTCACTCGGCATGGCTATGTGTTGCGGCGGGTTCTTGACGTGACGGCTAATTTTGTTTCGTTGACACGGCAAGCAGGAACGTGCCCAGCTGGTGATGTCGCGATTCATCGTGGGCCAGATGAAGTTTCGGGCGATGGTCTTCTTAGTGGCGCGTCCACTAGGGTGGGAACAGTTGTGTGCGTTGTCGAATATCTTCCTTCGCAGCGGGCTCGGGACGAATGGGCGAATGTTGTCGGTTGCGATGTCGCAGTACACCACAATGTCGGTTCCATCGATGCGAAGTTTCTTCGGGTTCAGGGAAGAGCTTTCAGGTGATAGCAAAAGCTGTTTCAGTTCGGTGTCGTTCCTCTGTGCTTCGGCGAGCTCCTCCGTGGTAATGGCCACTGGAAAGTTGATCGCTTCGATTCGTGATAAAGTGTCCGCTACAACGTTGTCCTCGCCGGAAATGTGAATGATGCGGGTCGAATACTGGCTAATTTCTTCGAGCTGGCGAGTCACACGGTCGCAGGCGTGGTTGGACCTTTGAGAGAAGGCGTACACCAGAGGCTTGTGGTCAGTGAGGATGACCAGTTCTCGCCCCTCTACGAGGTGCTTGAAGTGTCGTACCGCTCGAAAAATTGCCAGCAGCTCACGGTCGTACACCTTGTACTTGGTCTCTCGCTCGGAAAGCTTTCTGGAGAAGAATCCCAGTGGTTGGAGTTCGGATTCAGTTTTCTGGTCGAGAACAGCTCCAATCGCCACGTTAGAAGCATCGCATCGAAGTATTAGAGGAATGTCGGCCCTCGGGTGTGGCAGCTGAACGGCGTCCCTAAGTGTCGACTTGCATTTGTCGAATGCCTTTTCTCCCTCCGAAGTCCACTTGATTGGCCGTTTGTCCTTCTTCTTCGCCCCTATTGTCAGCTGCACCAGAGGAGCCTGGGTTTGGGACGCGTTGGGAATGCAGCTTCGATAAAAATTCCAAGCGCCGAGGAACTTTCGCAGTAGGTCGATCGTTTCGGGTCGTTTGAAGTTGGTGACTGCATCCACTCTATCTTGGGGCGGTTTGATTCCCTCGCTGTTGACTATATAGCCCAGGTAGCGCACTTCTGGACGGCCAAAAATACACTTGGCTAGGTTGAGGCGTAGGCCGTAACTCTCTAGGCGGTGGAGAACTGCAGAAACATCATCTCGGTGTTGCTGCTCGCTAGTGGAGGCGATTAGAATGTCGTCAATGTAGCATGTGCAGCATTCTACTCCTCGCAGGGCGGCATCCATATAACGCTGCATCGTTTGGGCTGCGTTGCAGAGCCCGAACGTCATCACGTTAAACTGGAAGAGTCCAAACGGGGTGATGACGGCTGTTTTGGGTCGGTCTTCGAGTGCGAGAGGGATTTGATGATATGCGCGTTTGAGGTCCAGCGTCGTGAAGATGGTGCAACCCGCTAACCGCTGGGTAAAGTCCTGAAGATGGGGAATCGGGTACCTATCCGGCACCGTGATGTTGTTGAGTCGCCGATAGTCCCCACATGGACGCCACGTTCCGTTTTCTTTTTTGACCATCAATAAGGGAGACGCCCACTCGCTGTTGGAAGGTTCGCAGATGCCCTGTTGGACCATAAGGTTAAACTCGTCGCGAGCTGCTTTCAACTTGTCCCCTGCGAGTCGGCGGGGGCGTTCGGCGACAGGGTGACCTTGGGTTACGATGTGGTGGCTTATTGACTGTTCAGGTGCGGGTCGGGGTGTTTCCCTGGCGACGTTGGGGAACCTTCGTATGATGTCGGCATAGGCGATGTTGTTGTCTACGATGAAGACTGGTCTCTGCGTCGATCTGCTAGGTGACAGTGCAGCGCTGAGTGTTGTGGTCGTGTCTTCCAGCTGCTGCTTCATGAGGCTAACTGAGAGCCCATAGTGGCTGAGGAAGTCGGCTCCGAGGATGGCGTGGGTGACATCAGCGATGACGAAGGTCCAACGGTAGTCCCGGCGGAGCCCGATGTCAAGTGTTAGGTGCTGAATGCCGTATGTGTTGATAGGAACTCCGTTTGCAGCGAAGAGTTTTCCTGCGGTGGTTCCGCTACTGACGGTGGTTGGCTTGGGCAGCACGGATACGTCGGCTCCGGTGTCGATAAGGAACCAAGTGCCCGACCTACGGTCTTTTACTTTGAGGCGTTTTGAGGTGAGGTGGCTGCCGGCGGTCGCCTCAACGCACGCCGGCGCACCTAGTTTTCCGGCGTCTTGGCCCAGCTGCACGGCTTGCGACAGTTGCGGGCCTCGGCACCGAAGCTCCGGTGGTAAAAGCACGGGCCGGTCCTCTCGTTGGATTTGGGCTGATCTGGAGCTGCTATACGGGGACGACTCTGGCTCCTGCCGCGGTTCCGGGATAGCCGTTCGACCTTCGAAGAGAGGTCTTTAATCGCGGCTCGCAGCTCGTCTACGACGTTAGGGGGGCATCTCTCTGCAGACGTTGATCGTGGAGGTGCCTTGGTGTATGATGGAGGAGACTCGGCTAGCCCGCTGACCGCGGCGATGGTCGGTCGAAGGGCGTCAAAGATGCGGTCAGACTGCTCCGCTAGCTGGGATAGATCATCGATCCTGCTGCCAACCAGGATGCCTCGGACGCTCTCAGGGAGTTGCTCAAGGAAAAGCGATCGGAGAACTGTCTCGTTACAGTGTCCACCGGCGAGGTTGCGGAGGTGTTGGAGAAACACGGTGGGTTTCTCGTCGCCTTGGTGTTGGCCTCGCAGTAACCTTCGGATGCGGGTGTCCTGGGAATCGGAGAGTGCAATAATGATTCTTTTTTTTAGTGCGTTATACTTTCCTTGAGTTGGGGGATTGTCGATCAAATCCCCGACCAGGTCCAGAGTGTTCGCGTCCAGGTGGGTAGCGATGATGCGGTATTTCGTGATGTCTGATGAAATGCGGCACAGGTCAAACCGCATTTCCGCCATGGTAAAGTACTGCGTTGGGTTATCCCTCCAGAAGGGGGTAGGCAGTTTGACCGACGCGCGGGCGTTGACCTCGTTTGCGGCTGTGTTGTCGGCGCCCGGAGCATTCGATGATGGCGCCGCGTTGTCGGCCTCCTGTTCTGGCGGTAGAGCGCCCGCGTCTGTCGGGTTTGTCATCTCGCTTGTCTGGTTAAAAGTTACGGGTGTAGCGAACGAGGAGATGCCACCAGTTCAGCTATGTGTCTGCAGGTCGTGGCAGCGAAGTGTTGTTCGTCGCCAATTGTAGGAAATTGGGCTAACTCGGGGTCACCAATTGTAGGGAAATTGGGCTAACTCGGGGTCACCAATTATAGGAAATTGGGCTAACTCGGGGTCACAAATTGTAGGGGTTGAAGTCGCGGTTTAATTTAAACAATAAACAAACGACACCACTACTTAGAATACTTAAATTTAACTTTTATTTAATATAAAAATACAAGATGAGGAAAAACGCAAGATCGGTTGAACAGTTGCCGCAGGTGGTGAAACACAACTCAAATATTCGGGTCGCAATGAATAGATGATCTCACAGGTTTCGGTTGAGACGAACAGAAATCGAAGTTTGTCTGCTTTCGAACAAACGAGAGTCGAAGAACATTTGCTAGCTAAGGGCGTGTCCAGTTGGTTGCAGGAATGGATGAGTTCGATCCCAGTCAAGTGTTCCGCATACTGAGGGAACGGAGATTACGGAGGAGTTTGGTTTCCACTCGCTCCTAGAGTGTGTGTACCTCGAATGCCTGCGCCACAGGGGGACCTCAACCCACTTGGCGTGCGCAACTGGAGGCAGCTGGCTGGAGAGGTTTGTTGGTTGAAGCCCAGGTCCACTGTAGGGACTTAGATGTCGCGTGGATGTCGGCGACGGTCGTGTCCGCGTTGGAGGAACCAGAATGTGGCGACGGTCGGGTGACCAGTATGTGGCGTCGACGTACTCGCGTTGGGGTGGCCCAATATAGCGAGCGATGGGTCGCCAATTGTTGAGGTTCGTTAGTTGCGGGAACAATCCAAAAGAGACAAATTCCACTACCAAAAAATACAATTACTTTATTATAAAAAGTTCAAAGGGGAAAGACAAATGACAAAGGATGTGAGATGATTCAACGAGTCCGTCCGATGGCGGTGAACGATGATCGAAGAATGATTGGATGACGAGATGGTTTCTCCTGAGACGAACAAAAGTCGAAGTTGGTTGAGTTGAGCTGAACGAGAGTCGAAAGTATTTCACAACTGCGGACGTGTGCAGTTGGCTCACAGGAATGGTTGAGTTCAGCTCCGTTTTAATTGTTCCACTTACTACGGAGACGGAGATCACGGAGGAATTTGGTTCGGCTCGCTTCTAGAGTGCGCGCCACTCGATTGCATGCGCCACACCACCCCGGACTGTAGCGCCATCTAAGTAAGTAAGTAAGTAACTATTAAGAGCGTTTGCTGATGACTTAGGATGTGTATAGTGCTCAGACAGCGTTCTAGATCTAATAGCAGACATTAATTGGGACCTAGACTTACTAAGAACTTGGTTTGCTAAGCACAAATTGGTTATAAGTCCCAAAACTAAAATTATGTTTTTTAGTTTGTCCGCGCAAAACTCTATTGATGCAAATATCTTCTTTCATGCACCTGAGTGTGCTAAATTTAAATTGGTTAAATGTGTTTTTAACTCCCCAACGTCCTTCTGCAGAGATATCAACTGCTGTGATAATTGTTTCCTTATTGAGAAAGTCGATGAGTTCAGGTACTTGGGGTTAATAATTGACTCTTGGATGTCCTTTTCTAACCACACCGAGGAGCTGAGAAAATATTTTCGCCTTGCACTTAGATATTTTTTTCTATTTAAGGAGTATGTTCCACTAAGCTAATAATTAGCTCCTAACATCGCCTTCATCCTAGTTTTCCATTGTCTTGTGATTTGAAAATTCTTCCGATTTGTCATCTATATTGTTTAAAAGTGTTAAAAGTATTTTTTATTAGATCAGGCAACCTTAATTTTAGAATCATTGACATTGAAGATTATAACTTCGTGAAGATTCTTTGCATCTAGTCTCTGTGCCTGTATTCGTAATTTGTATACCGTATTTGCTTGTCGTTTATTTAATAAATTGCCGCAGTGCATTCGAGTAATAAATTCACGAAACCTGTTTTTGACACAATTAAAAAATTGGTTATATAGATTTACATTTGATGATCTAGAATCTCTCGTTAATGTCCAGTCCTAGATAGCTTTATCTGTGCATTTAAATCTATCATTTTGGTGTATCTTTGAATACGCATCTTATTATTTTCTTCTTTATTTATGCTTTTAGTTGTTTTTATTTTCGATACTTTCAACTTGTATTTTTTTAAGTGCTTTTAATTGAATTATTATGAATTTTCCTTTCTATTTTTTTTCTGATCACCCCATCCACATTTTTGAATTATCAGGCTAATCTTTTTCGAAGTTACATTCAACACTATTTTGATATTAAAAAAAATATTCATTGTTTCTACTATTTCCCTATTTAATTAATTTTTTGATTTTGTATACTTAGGCTATCTGTTTTTTTTTTATAAAGTTTGAGAAATTTATTTTTTTTTTCCCCGAGAGCAGGTGAAAAATCTTCTAAAAACACCATAAGGCCCGACCGCGCGTGCTTATGGTAGTGTGAGATTTTTACTCACTAAAAAAAGAACTCTCTTTAAAATTAATACTACAACTAAGCCGACGCTTATCCAGCAGTTTTATTTTTGCTTACGAGACATGTGATTTTTGAAAAAAAGATGTTCGTATAAAGTTAAAAGAAATGTAGCACTTTAGGCAGGTTAAATAAAAGTTCCTGCGTTTTTCGCGACCGGCATATACCATGACGCGAAAAGCGTTGGTGTCCATTCGCTCTACACTTCCTAGCTATGTTAGACGTCCAGTACGCAGTTTTTTGACTATGTCGATGTCGTTGTACAGCTCGTATAGTTCGCTATTGTATCTTCTCCTCCAAAACCCGCCAATGCAAACGGGACCGAATATCTTACGAACAATTTTTCTCCCAAAGCGACCGAGAAAAACTTCATCCTCCTTTCATAAAGTCCATATTTTAGCGACGTAAAGCAGGACTGGAATGATCAGGGTCTTATACGGAGTCTCCTTAGTTGTTCGAGAAAGGGTTCTCTGTTGAATTGCCTTATAAGTCCAAAAAAACAGCGATTGGCAAGAGTTTTTCTTCGCTTTATTTCTGCGCTGCTCTTGTTTTTCGAGTTTATAGCAGAACCAAGGTAGACAAAGTCCCTTACCACCTCGAAGTTATAGCTGCACACTGTGCCGTTCTGTCCAATTCGTCGGTGTTGATTGTCCCTTCGCGTTAACAGCAATACTTAGTTTTGCCCTCGCTAAACCAATTTTGGCGCTTCTGCTTCAATGCTTGCAAACGCACCGGCGCGGCGACAGCCCTCTGAGTTCTTTCAATTATATCAATTGTGGGAAATTTATATTCAAAAAAAAAAGAAAACCATTTTACAATTTTACATACTACCCTCAAGGGTAGTTCCAAAAAAAGGTTCGAACCCAAGCTGCGGGAAAATTTGGGTTTGCGTCTGGGATGCTGACAATAAAGTGCAGACGATAAAATGTTCCAGAGGTCATCTTAATCAAAAAGCTTCTACGTGCCGACTAAACCAGGTCAAGAACCCCGAGAATGGTAATAGAGAGAAACAAAAAAAGCAGTACAGTAAACTGAGCACGACTGTTGGTACTTAATGCGGATGCCAGTATATAGGAAAACGGATTTATCGGCTGATGAAGATCCGCAACCGAACACCACCACGAGAAGGTATAAAAGCCAGCTCAGGTACCCCGTCGAAAAAAAAAGAGAAAAAAATATAATCGAGGCTGCCGCTCATGTGTATGCTGCCTTCTAATAAGAACAAATTATGAGATTAAGTGCGGGAAAGTGACTAACTTGTTCCACGAGAAAAGGTAGCTAAATCGAAAAGAGCACCAAATGACAAAATCTAACAAAGAAAAAACACATTAAAATGTGTTATGTGCGGAAGAGTTAGTGCCCTGAAGTGAAATACAAAAGATTTAACTCAGAAACAGAGCCGCCAGAAGTTACGAGAAACTGAACCTCGTGAGCATAAAAAAAGTGTCATCTTCCCTCGCAAAGCAGCCACTAGAGGAAAATACTCTCAATTCATCCCCAGAAGCCGCTGAGTCCCACCCTGAAAATGCTGAAGGTACGGTAGCAGCACATCCCGCCCCTTGAGTGACCATCAGCATCATCATTATCGAGCGAAATAAATATTTCACGCCTGTGCTGCCGTTTACAGGAAATCTGGATGAATCTGGATCCGAAGATTCCATCGATTAAAGTTATCTTAATATCTAAGTATTTTCTTATATAACACAAAAGAATTTAAATAAGAAAAAAATATATAGCTATATAATATTTAAAGTTCGTGCATTTAACAAAAAAAATTATAAATTGTTCCCAAATTTAGCATGTATGTATCTATGTACAAGCCTACGGTACTCAGACAAAAATACCTGTGAGATTCTCGGGCGGAAAGGATGTGCACACCCTCACCTCACCGTTGGAACACCTTAAAAATCATACGCATACACTTCCATACATATGTATATACATCCAAGTAAGCCCACGTCGAGTATTCTAGTAAGAAAGCATCGCAGGCATGCAGGCATGCAGGCAGCACTCTCCCGAATGCTCCCGAACATCGGCGGGCCTGGACACGGCCGCAGGATCCTGCTGTCCAGAGTGGTCAGCTCGGTACTTCTATACGCTGCCCCGATATGGGCAGGTGCACTGGCGACAAATGAGTGCAGGAAGAAGATATCATCAGCTCACGGGCTCTGCTCAATCAGAGTGATCAGCGGCTTCCGAACTATCTCCGACGATGCAGCCTGCGTTTTAGCTGGGATGGTCCCAATCGACATCCTCGCTGAAGAGATGCAAAGGGTATACCTTAGACGTCCCTCGAACCGGCAAGAGGCAAAAAGGATTAAGGAGGAGGAAAGGGCAGCATCAGCAATGCTGTGGCAAACCAGGTGGGACAGCTCTACCAAAGGCAAGTGGGCCCACAAGCTCATTCCCACTATAAAATCATGGACAGAGAGAGCGAGGGGGAACTGTAACTACCACCTCACACAGTTCCTGTCCGGACACGGTGGCTACCGGAAATACCTCCATAGATTTGGACACGATAGTTCGCCCCAAACGAAGAGGAGGACGCGGAGCATGCAGTGTTCTGCTGCAGACGCTTTGCAGAAGACAGAGCTAACCTGCCAAGTCCAGAAAATCTTGTAAGTCACATGACACGATCAGAGGGCGAGTGGATGGAGATCTGCTCATTCATAGTATGTGTGCAGAATGCGCTGCGAAGAGCAGAAGCCTTAAGAAGAGCCCAAGAGGCGGCCTCGGAGACTAGAGCATAATAGCTAACCAGCCCCGCGAAGAAATACCTAACGGCAGTACCGCGGGGAGAGTGGTTGAAGTGTGTAGGGTGTGTGTTTAGTACGTAGGCGTATTCCTGGAATCGATTACTCAGGTTTGCGAATCGTGCATGCTAGTAGCACTCGGGCTATTAGTATCTATGAAGATTATACATCCTTGGCGCAAACATCCAAGTAAGAACAAAAATCGGGGTAAGTCACAATCTATCTTTTTTTTTTTTGTATTTGCACAGAAGGTCAATTTTTTTTCGAGAGAGAGAAAAGTTACTGATGTATTTACGAGTATACGTACATATATAGTTAAGTTCTTTTTATTATTATTTACTTTTTTTATACTCCTTACCATTTTTTGTGAACTCAAGAGCTAAATAAATATATAAACAAATAGAATGTAAATTTTGGGTTACATATACGCCCTGTTATTAAGTTCATCGAATTATCCTTTGACATTTTTTTTTTATTATTATTATTGTATCCTTATTTTTTTATTCTGTTTTTACGTAATTGTGATTTATTTCATCTTGATTATCACTTTACTAGATTAGATTAGATTAAAAGATTTTATTTATTCATATATTATTTTCTAATACAGTACAAAATCAAAATTTAGCATGGCTTTGCCGTCTGCCTGGTTGATTTATTAATATTCACAAGTAAAAATAAAATAGTAATTTTAACTTCTATAGTAAACTACACAAAATAAAAGGAATAGTTTGTTAAAAGCTTTCATTTATAATTTGCTGTCGATACGTTAGAGCAATTTTGCAATACCGGTAAAGTGTGCTTACATCCGCTTCATTAAGGAGGGAAACCACTTGCATCTCCGTCAAGACGTCATATCCAAATACATGCCTTCTTGTTTCTCGTAGGATTGGGCATCTTTCCATAAAATGGAATTCATCTTCTCCCTCCACTAAGTTACACATGTTGCATAAAAAAGTCAAGTTCTCCTGTGGGGTACGTAGTTCAGGTTCAGGAGTTCACCACGCAGTCTCAGTATCATAGTTATTTCTTCTTTCTTGTAATTATCATGGAAATCATTGTTAATCTGCAAGTTGTGGTTGAGCTTACTATAGATTGCCCTATGTACTGATCTAATTGCCTTTTCAGCATATCTCGCCCTAGCCTGCTCGTCTAACTTTATAATGAACTCGTAGAATTTGGTATCCCAGTTTCGTTTGTTGTTCTCTCTCAGTTCGATCCCAGATCCGTCAGCCAGATCCAGCCATTCCCTGTACCAAACAGTTTTTGTTTGCACAGCATTCAGAACTACTTTCCTTGGGAGACCGCGGGCTGGCATATTTAGAGCTTTTAGTACCTGTAGCTTGAATGTCTTGATAAATAAAGGCGATAAGCCTGTTTCGAGCATAAGCATGTAGTTAGGTGTATTCGGTGGAAGGCGGAATATTCTATTCACATAAAATCTTAGTAGCTTCTCCACCGTTTCGTACTGCCTTCCGCCCCATACTTGCGCCGCATAGAACAGGATCGACTCGGACACTGCTTCAAAAACCCTGAATTTGCTGCTATGATTAATATATGGTATTTGAAAAAAAAAAAAAAAAAAAAAAAAAAAAAATATATATGGTATTTGCTGTTGAAACAATTTTTCCAAGCTACATTGATGCCCGTTTTAGATTTTATTAATTTTTCCTTGAGATGCCGTTCCATGCTCATATTTTTAGTTATGTAAGCCCCGAGATACTTGTACTCCTTAACAATTTCGATTGCACCCTCATCAAAGTGCCATTTTTCGTTGGAACAATTTCGGCCACCACCTTCCTTGAAAATTATAATTTTGGACTTGTTAAGGTTGACCACTAGCTTACAAAATTTGGTGTACTCACGCAAAAGATTGATCATTAGTTGTAAGGAATCCGGGGAGTATGCCAACAGAAAAACATCGTCCGCAAACAAAAGGGCTTCGACGAGCACACCCGCGTATTCCACACCCCCTGGTAAACAGTCAGTCAGGTCATGAATGAACAGAGCAAATAAATTTGGGCTCAGCGCACATCCCTGTCGTATTCCTGAATGCGTTTGGAACCATGCCGATAGAACATCTCCATCCCAATCCGCAGCTTTAGTAGGTTAGGTTAGGTTAGGTTAGGTAGAGTTATGAGGTTATCATAAAACACTAGGCACCAAAGTGGGCCCATCGCGATCCCTAGGAAACCTTCAGGGCAAAAGACCTAAACCCATTCCCCCAAGCAATTAATCTCCCTACAAAATTTGAAGAGATCCTTGTTATGGTTCAAGGACCTCACCTCCTCCAAGTTATCGAAGAAGTATCTACCCAGGTACTTTAGCCTTATCCTGGCAATTCCTTCACATTCACAGAGTATATGATATATCCTCTGAGACATGTCTCATGGCATGCCTCCTTAGGAGACAGTGGCCAGAGAGTATTCCTATCGCTGTTCTTAGCCTCGATCTATCTAACTTAATTATCTCCCGAGATTTTCTGCGATCTGGCTTTAGTATCAGCATATAAAAAAAAAATTTCAGCGACATTCCCAAAGAGTAGAGCTTATATAATAGGGCAGTTCTGTCCACCGAGTCGAAGGCTGCCTTAAAATCAATAAAGAAGGCGTAGAGCTTCTTGCCTTGCGAAAGAAATGGCTTTGCAATGCTGCTTAGTACAAATATATGGTCGATTGTAGAGTACCCTGATCTGAAACCCGCATGAAACTCATTCAGTAGGTTATTGGCTCCTATCCATGCATTTAATCGTTTTTGAAGTATCGCCGTAAAAATTTTGTACGATGCACTCAGAAAGGAAATACCCCGATAATTCGCTGGATCCAATGTATAGCTCTTTTTGTGGATAGGAAAAATGAATGCCTCCTTAAATCGCTGCGGGACACATCCGAACTCCAAAATATTATTAAACAAGTCGGTCAGTCTACCGTGAAGCTCATTGGTGCCATACTTGTAAAACTCCGAAGGGATCTTATCCGAGCCTGCTGCTTTGCCATCCTTCAGATTACACAGTGCTTGTGTAACTTCAGCATGTGTTATCGGATTGTCCAGAATTTCATTCGCGAAGCCAGGTGTAGCATATTTGAAGCTTTCACTGTACGCAACCGGGTTCAGTACACTTTCGAAGTGCTGTCGAAGAATATTAGGGCTCGGCTCCCTAACAATAGTGTACCTTCTGCCATTGACATTTCTTATCCGCTTCCAAAAGTCAGCTGCATTCCTACAATGCGCCAATTTATGTGCCTCTAGTTGGCAGTGTTTTTTCCTCTTTTGCATACACAGGGTCTTGTACTTAATGTTGGCTTCGATATAAGAGTCACGGATCACACTTTTATTACAGATTCTAAATAATTTAAGCCAGGCGAATGAAATCGGTCTGGCTCTTTCGCACTCATCATCAAACCATGGTTTTATACCTTGCGTCTTCTGCTTGTTGCTTCTAATGGAACATGGGTAAGAGTTATTAATATTATCTTCTATTCCTTCAAGATTCAATTCCTGCTGGCCAAAAGGTTTTCATCTAAAAGCCTCATATACATGGGTTCCTTCTCAAAACTCCACACCAGCTTGGGGGATAACTTCATATCTCTGGTTCTCTCCATCTGGGTGCTAGTATGTTCAAAGGTAGCAACAATAGGCAAGTGGTCAGAGTAAGGCACCAGTTTAACCTCTAAGTCCGTAACGCACAAATTCCAATCACCTCCTAATAAGCAATAGTCAATAACCGTCGTTCCCTGCTTTCCCACAAATGTGATGTTGCCGATTTTGTCGCTCACACTGGTGCCATTTAGCAGACGCATTCCAAAGGAATCACAGAGTTCCAGAAGTTTCGTACCATTTGCATTGCATGTTGAATCCATCGATTGGCACCTTATATCAGCCGCATTGTTTCCTGCTTCACGTTCTTTGCCTACTCGTGCGCTTAGGTCACCTATTACCATTATGTTTGAGTTGCTTATTTGCATCAGTACCTCCTGAAGTTTATCGAAATCCCTTTGCCAGCAGTTTAAATAGGATGGTAGTATGCAGTATTGCGTTTTCTCGAACTCCAAGCTTACATAAGCCAACACCTCCAACACTTTAAACTCACAGTGAACCTCACCAAGATCCCTCTTGAAGCCAAAGTAGCACCCTCCACTCGCCCTTCCTCTCCTGTACGTTCTCGTTGCGGAAATCCATTTAAATTCATAGTTCATAAAACGGCATTCATAACTTTTAAAATTCATTTCTTCTACATGAGTTTCAAACAAAAAGATAATTTCAAACTGATTGATAAAATTATAAAGATCTGCAAACAAATCCTTATTTGTTAAATCTGCTACGTTATATGACAATATTTAATATTTTTTAATTTCTTTCTTAATACGCTACAATTTAACGCTATTTTTTACAGAAAACAGGACAGACGGCATAACAATTAAATACTAGACTGTGGCGCAAAATTTGAAGAACTGCTGCTTGTGTTTCCGCCCAATGCTTTTCCACTCTCAGCAATTGATCTTCTTTCAGCTATCGTTGCAGAACTGTCATCGATCACCTGCTGGAGAATTGACATTCCACACTCGCCGTCACACCCTTAACATCGCAGACTGTTTTTGTTGTCGAAGTAAAATGTCTTGTCACCGATTTTCAGTTTTTGTCCGCAAAGCATGAATGTTTTTATTTTTCTTTGAAATATCAGCTTTTATATTGAATATTCGTTTTCTCCTATCCCGTGATGCTTCCGTGTAATCTCTGTGTATAGTCACCCTAGTGCCGTGAAGTTTATATGTTTTGTTTAGAACCCGCCCGACGTCTTCCTTCTTGTGCAATTTTAAGATGACGTTTGCAATGTTGCTTTTAGTCCTCATGGCCCGCGTATCCGTAATTAGCGATGTATCTTCGCTCCCTAAAAGTTGCAGACATAATTCCCTCGCTTTCACCTCAGGGTTCACACCAGTCTGATCAGGCATATGGACCACAACGTTGATTTCAATCGCCTTCCTCACTAAATGTTCCACTTTGCGTTCCAAAGAAGAGTAGCAAGTTTCCACTTGCTGCAATTTATTCCTCAGGATAGAGTTTTCCCTTTCTAAGGCTTCTATTTTGACGGTTACTCTTTCCACATCTGCTTTTGCAGCCATATTTTTAAGTTTTGCGTCGAGTAAAGCTGCCATCGAGCCCTATATAAGTGCTTTTAAGTCGTGAACTGACATGTTACCTACTGCATTATGGTTTGGATTGGCGGGGGCGGAGCGGGGCCTCTCCTCCGGCGACGTTTCAATTAGTCGCCGTTTGTTTATCTGGGGATTATTGTTGCCGTTTTTTGCGGGGTTCTTTGCACTCCACCAACCATTGTAATCAAAGCACTTTGCAAATTTGTAAACTACTCTATAATTGTGTCGACTCACCTAATAATTTTATATCTGGATGAAGCCTGTATGCAAATTCTGCACTTCTACTAGTTTTCTGCGAAGATTAAGCGTTACGGACTTAAAGAATTAATTAAACTTTGGCGAACGATATTACTTGTGATCCACTCACGAGCTGTCAAAAAGTCAAAAAAAAATCACTCTAGATTGATACTATCACTTTAGTATCTACGTAACTTTTATTTTTCTTCTTTTTTTGAATTTTTGTAAATTAGCTTTAAGTGTATAACACAAAAAGGAAAGAGTTTAAATAACAAAACAAATATAGGTATATTGTAATTTCCTTTCCTTTACAGTTTTTCCTTTATTTTTTACACTCTCTCTCTCATCTCCAGAATGAACAACTTTTTCTCATGTTGAACAGTCCTGCCTGATCGGATCCGCTGTCAAAAAATGCTCACGACATCTATGGGTTAATAGTGGCATCGAACAGACAGGGTTGGCAATACGATCTATTACATTAAATGTAAAAGTATATTACATCCCGGCCAATCTGACATTATGATCGTCTCGATCATCATTATAATGTACTAACATGAGTTTAATTTAGTAAAAATAAGAGTTATCTAGATATAGAAGGGGTGTGGCTTTTGGCTGCTTAAGAATACAATGATTGCTCAAAGGAAAATACTATTATTTTATTGGTTCCTTCCAAGGTTTTATATGGGACGATTCTACTAGCCATCGTAAGGTAACTGAGTAATTTGGCAGTTTTCAATATCCTTAATGACATGCCGATCATTGGGCAGAATCTTATGTATAACGTAAGGGCCTCTTTACTTCAAGATTAACTTTTTGTTCGCTCCAACAGTCGTATCAACATTTCTCATAACTACAAAATCACCAGGGTGGTAGACTTTAGCAGGTTTATGGAAAACGTGAACTAATTAAAACCGAGGGTGTTCATGTTTTTGAGATTGTTCATGTTTTGGAATGTAACATTTTATGATTTAAATTGTATTCCTACCGTATTGTCTTACTATTGCTCTTAAAATAAAACACATTTTCTTCGATATTATCTCCTTTTGCTTCAATTCATGAATATTTTTACATATTTACACATACTGGTACGGCTCATTAATAAAATTGATTAGATTTCTTTTTTGCATTAGAACGTTTTAAAATAAAAGGTTTATTTAACAAAAAAAATTTGTAATTTTTTTCTATTCTATTTTTCCCAACATTTGAACAACTGCATTTTCTCTTAGGCGTCTAAGTACGTTTATGTCGCTTTGGTCAACGCCTTCATCTGCACACCATTCCAAAGCCTTGTTAAATATTTTGACTGCATCAGTTGCGCTAACTCTTTGAACATCTTCTTTTTCAACATAGGCATCGTCGTCTTCCTCCTGCTCATGTTCATGGTTCTGAGATGGATCAAATTCAAAATTGTCTTCATTCCAACTGATAACGGATAATCAATCTGCAGTTAAATTTGAAGCTGGTATGTCATTTGATTAAAGTTTAATCAGATCTATAACAAACCTGAGGATTCAAACTTTGAAGAAGTAGTATTGTAGATGTTATCAATGGCTTAAGCTCTGAGTCCCACTTTTCCTTCAAAACACTTAATGGGATATTGTCCTCGTCATCCTCCTCATTTACTAAAAAGCTTAGAATATTGGTCCAGCATTTAGCTAAAGTCTCTGCGCTGACTCTATTCCACGAGTCTGCTAAGAGGATAACAGCTTCTTTCAAGGTCAAGCGTTTCATGCACTCAATAAGATTAGAGTCCTTTGCTGCAATCGATGCTAGCAAACTGTTTCTGTAGTACAGTTTCGTTATTTTAATGGCATTCTGATGCATAGGTTGGATCAGCGGAGTTACATTACGCGGCATGAACATTGCGATTATGTTCCCATTTTCCGGTTTTAGTTCACTTTCACTAGGATGAGATGGTGCGTTATCTAATAATAGAAGCGCCTTATGTGGCAAGTTTTTTTGACTCAGAAAAGCTTTAACCTAAAAATGTCCAAATTTTAAAAACATTTATGTATCAATTGGATAAGTAAAATGTTTACCTGTGGTACAAAGGACTGGTGGAACCACTCCATGAAAATTGAAGTAGTCATCCAAGGCGATTTGGAGCTTTTGTATTCGGTCGGACAAGCAAAGTTTTTGAAGCAGCGACGGTTTTTCGCTTTTCCTATAACCAACAACTTAAGCCTGTAGGTGCCTGAAGCATTTGCGCAACACAAGAAAGTAAATCGCTGCTTCTCTGTCTTTGCGTCTGGAACAGATGTTGAAACGTAGGTTTTCTCTGGCAAAAGTTTCCAGAACAACCCCGACTCATCTGCATTGCATAATTGGTCTTTACACAGTTCCATTTCTTCATTTTTTTCTTTTAGTTTTAATTTGAACGGATCAACTAAGTGAGGCTGCGATGATAGCTTCTCACCAGTTATTTTTAGAAGTCGAATGCCATATCGTTTTTTAAAACCACTTAACCATCCATCACTCGCCAAAAAACCACCTTCATTTTCCTTTATTTTAGAATGTAAATCTTTAGCTTTTTCTTTCCGCTTACAGGCCAATTTTTATTTCGCATTCGAATGAACCACTTCTAAAGACATTTTTCCATTTTTGGCAGCTCTGATGATCTTAATGTCTTTCTTTTGCCCGGTCCAGAGTATGTATTACTAACACACTTCAAAATTAAATCTCTTCTCTTTTTAATACTACATATTGCTGACGCTTACTCCTTTTTTAAACCTTTCCAAAATTTCACATTTTTCGTTTAATGTTAAAACCTTCACTTTCTTTGAACACATTTTTAAACAGAAAATAAGACGTTGATCAACCCAAATTATGCAAGAGAAAAACATTAACTGAATGAGGGATGATAGCAATACGTACACGCACGTGTGGTACCAAATACATGCATACTAGGTACGCATTTTCAATATTATGGGATCCCCCGAATACTACGCATTGTCAATATTATGGGATTCCCCGAAGTCTTGAAAATTAATTCAGTGCATTTTTATGTAGAAATGTTGAAAAAATTTCTGTTCACGTTTTAGAGCTTTTAGATTTGTTCACGTTTTAGAGCAGTCAATGAAATACAGTGTTCACGTTTTGGGGTAGTTCACATTTTGGGGGGTTCACGTTTTCCAATGTTCACTGTACATATAGCCTTCGATGCTTCCATGCGCATTGACTCAAAATCCCGGTTCGGAACTGAGCCCTTTTCTTCAAGAAATTCTGTTAGCCAGTCTACAGCTGGTCCTCGTTGGCTAACACCAAATAACAAAATAGCGGGAGTCTTGCAAGTTGTACTTTGAACAGAGTTATTCATAGCGAATTCAACTTCAGACAGCCCGTTGACCCAATCTGCGTGCTCGATAGGTTCGCTCAATTTTGCTAACATACATAGGTGTAAGAGTACGGTTAACTCGTTCTACCTGTCCGTTTGCCTGTGGTGAGGCAACGGCAACGTTAACATGAACTATGTTACTCTTTATCAAAAACTCACTAAACTCTAATGAAGTAAAACATGTACCCTTATTAGATACAATCCTAGCAGGGCGACTGTAATATTCAAAGTATTTCTTCAGTGCTAGAATTACTTCCTTTGTACTAGTGGAATTCACTGGATACAGTTTTACAAACTTGATAAAAGAGTCGATAACAACTAACAAATGTTTCCGTTTGGATTTAATTGAGGGTAGGGGTCCAAGGTGATCTATATGTATGGTATCAAACGGGACCGGCCTTTTCGGTATGCTATATAAATTTTTCTCATTAGATCGCGCTGGTACAGAATATGCTACACACTTAAGGAAATTCGGAATAAATTTTTCAATTTCAAGCTTTATTTCAGGGAACCAGTAGTGCACTTTCAACTGATCGTAGCATTTGTTAATCCCCAAGTGCTCGTGAATGAAACGAATTACATTTTCTTCCATTTCTTTCGGAACATTAAACAAATTATTCCCAGTCCCCTTTTGATAAACAAGCCCATCTTTGAGCTCATATTGCTCATCGACTTCCTTTTCCAACCTCTTTCGTAATTTTACAATATTGGAATCTCTACTCTGTGTGGCTTGCAACTGAGATTCAAGATCAATCTTGTTGATTGCTGAGAATATTTGACATCGACGTGACCCATGTTAGCTCCACCACGGTGCTGTACGCTATAGTTGAAATTTTGTAGCTCAAGAGCCCATCTAGCTATTCTCGGGCTAAGAATTTTTCTGTTAAGTGTCAGTGTTAATGAATTACAGTCGGTCACAATTTTGAAAGGTATTCCGTCAAGATAAACACGAAATCTTCTAAGAGCATATACAATAGAAAGTGTCTCCAATTCAAAACTGTGATAGCGAGCCTCAGCTGGGGTGGTCCTCTTAGAAAAATAAAAAACCGGATGGAATTTAGCATCTTTTCGTTTTTGCAGCAGAACAGCCACATGAACTGGCATCGCAATACAGCTCAGTCTCTTTATTGGGATCATAAATTGCCAACACTGGGGAGTTAATCAACTTATCTTTCAAATCATTAAAAGCTGACACATATTTATTATCAATTTCGAACTTACAATTCTGTTTCAGACGATCATAGAGAGGCCTAGCAATACGCGAGAATTGAGGAACAAACTTTCGAAAATATGAGCAAATCCCAATAAACGAATGCAATTGCCTTATTGTTTTAGGCAGCGGATACTTTAGGACACTCTCCTTATGACTATCATTTGGTTTGATACCTTTTTTGCTAACATTATAACCTAAGTAGTCAATATTGGTATAACAAAATCTGCATTTAGACAATTTAAGTTCTAGACCATTCCTCACTAAACACTCTAGTATACTGCGCAAGAGAATCAGATGTTCTTTAAAATCAAAACTGGCTAACAAGATATCATCCATGTATACAATTATCAATCCTTGCTCAATAAATTCTTTTAAGAGAAATGAGATAAATCTTTGAAATACTGACGGTGCATTTTTCAGCCCAAACGGCATTTTCAGGTATTCAAATTGACCACAAGGCGTGACAAACGAAGTGACCCCATCAGGGTCGGGGAAATGAAATAAGAATAGCCCTGAGGTAAGGTATGCCTGTCGTAGAAGGCGACTAAAATCCAGAGAAATCTAGGAGCGTCTGACACATATTGTGCGGCACACCGGTCAGCGTCTGATCCCTTTGGGGCGGCTGTATATAAGCTGTGAGTAGAAGTAACTGACCTTTTTACGGTAATTAAAACTGAAGTTAAAAAACGATGGCAATGAACAAAACAAATAGATTAATTACCCTAGGTGGCACACCAGCTAAGCTGGAAAATCAAACTTGCCGTAGTAGTACAAAAACACAAAGAACTCCGCCAACAAAATCTTCACCAAGGGTTGTTCCTTCGGAAACCACAACAAAAAAATCGTTTGGCGAAGAATTTATACATAAAAAAGGAAGCAATAGCTATGAAAAGATCGACAGAACAAGTCATCAGTGCTCCAAAGAAACTAACGAGGGTTTTCAGGTTGAAACAGGTAATTTCTATTAAGAATGGCAAGATGAAATTCAAGCCAGGAAACAACTTAAAAAATTGGTTAAGAGTCTTCAACAACTCGTGAAAGAACTCGAAGAGAAATTCAGCTTGCTTGACAGGAAAGGCTCAGCGTCCGTTCAGCCAAACCAACAAAATACTGAACCTGAGTTTCAAACAGATGAGGACGAATTTGTGCTCGAAACTGAAAGAAAGAAAAATGAACCCCCATCAAAAAAGCGGAGAGCAGAGAGTAGCCCTGAAACTTCCACAAAAACTCAACAAAAGGTAGTAAGAGTAGAGAAAGTGACAGCACTGAGCACACAAAATCGAGGAATAAAAGATGTAACAGTCCAAGCTATTCCTCACAAGAATGCTAAGACTGAAAACGGCAGACAAATTGCACCACCTTCAATCATGATCTCAGGATTAAAGATGTTTGGCGAGCTTAAGACCATTATTGAGAAAAGCGCGAAAAAAATATTCAAATATACATCGTACAATAAGGACAATTGGAAAGTCAATGTCGATGACGCTGATGCATACCATATAGATCTGTCACTGAGGAATTGAGTAAAAATAAAATACAGTGGCACTCGTACGAAAATAAAGCTACAAGGTCCATAAAAGGTGTAGCTAGAGGTCAACATTCATCGTGTGATGCAAAAGAAATCGTAGAAGACCTGACTCAAAAAGGATTTCAAGCTCTGGAAGCCAGCAATTTAATAAAAAATGACACAATTAAAGATTCCAATGGGAAATCAGTGATAAATAAATGGCACCTGCCTTTATTCATGCTCACTTTTGACAATAAAGAAAGTGTCGAGAAGATATACACTATTAAATCAATTATGAGAATAGTTGTAAAAATTGAGCCACTTCGAATGTCCAAAACTGTCCCACAATGTAAAGTTGTCAAGCATTTGGACATACACAAAAATACTGCAACCGCGACTATGCTTGTGTAAAATGTGAAGGTCAACATGCAACCAAAAATTGTTCTCTCAATAAAGAACAGGAAGCTAAATGTGTCAACTGCCAAGGCAATCATTCTGCAAATTATAGAGGATGTCCAGTTGCAAAAAAGTTCCAAGAAAGTAAAAGTAGTCGCACTTCTAATAGAACTAATTCCCAAAATGTAGCAAATAAAAAAACAACGATTAAAAATAAATCTAAAAACCAACCGGCCAAAGAAATCTTTCAGAATAAAAGTATGGAAAATAGCAAATCCTATTCCACAATTGTTAAAAATGTACGGAAAGATGAGGAAATTTCCATGAAAGAAATGCTGGCGCTTATCCTTAAAAGAATAGATAATCAGGATTGAACAATAAAACAGTTATGCGAAAAAGTCGCTATCAAAAAACAATGATGGACAGAACATTTAAAATCGCAGCATGGAATGCAAACGTTTCACAGCATACGTCTGAGCTGAACATCTTTTTAGACATGAAAAATATAGACAGGTTAAGTCTTGATATTAAAACACCAAAATATACCTGTTACCACGCACCACATCCAGCTGATACTTGAAACATTATGAAGAAGCCAAGTTCATTAATGAGAATATGCAAGTTACAACAATAATTATTTGTTTAAAAAGGAAAGAGTTCAAGGTAGCAGCATTTTACTGCCCACCCAAGCGCTCCCCAACTGAAGAAGACTATACAGAACTTCTAAATTTACTGGGACATCACTTTCTTGTTGGTGGTGACTTCAATGCTAAGCATACTCACTGGGGATCTATGTTAACAACAACAAAAGGAAGAAGGCTTTATCAAGCAGGTCGCAAACACAACTGCGCATTTTTTTCCTCTGGATCGCCTACATACTGGCCATCTGATCCCAACAAAATACCAGACCTAGTTGACTTTTTTGTAGCAAAAGGTATTAAACGAAATCATATAAGTGGTGAAGGAAATTATGACCTATCGTCAGATCATACTCCGGTGATCTTGTCACTAAGTGAAACGGAAGTGCAAGGAAAAAGTTATCCTAAGCTTGTAAGCAAAAGAACGAACTGGATTGAATTCAGAGAAAAGTTAGAAAGTTTTATAAACCTAAGATCTCCTATGGAAACAAGAGAGCAAATTGATCATGAAGTGGAACAATTCATTGCTAATGTACAACAGGCGGCAGATGAAAGCACTCCAGCTAATTTGAGCAGGAGGCAACCTGAAACAAAATACCCCGCCGTGATAAGGGAGCTGATATTAGAAAAAAGAAGGGCTCGTAGAAAATGGCAAACCGCGAGGTTCCCAAGCGATAAGGCTGTGTTCAACCGTCTTAACAATGATCTTAAAAAACGAATCTATGAATTCAAAAATGAGTCACTTAATAGATTTCTACAAAGCTTAACGACGGATGCGTCCACCGACTTCTCCTTGTGGAAAGCAGCTAAGCGTCTAAAAAGACATCAGTTTCAAAACCCGCCCTTGAAAGTACCAGACGGTAAATGGATTGGAAACCCGAAACAAAAAAAGGTGATCTGTTCGCAGGACATCTATCGAACGTTTTCAAACCATTCTCGTCAAGTACAGCTACTGAAAATCTAGAGTTTGTTGATAAAAGGGATGAAGCTGAAATCCCCCTTGTCACGCTCAGAGAAGTAAAAAGCATGTGTCAACACCAAATGTCAAATAAAAAAGCACCAGGTTACGATTTAATAACTGTCCAGGTTTTGAAAGAAATGACATTTGTAATAATAAACGCATGTCTAATGACTCGATATGTCCCACATCATTGGAAAATTGCTGAAGTAATTGTAATACCAAAGCAAGGAAAACCACCAACAGAAGTAACTTCTTATAGACCGATATCCCTTATACCAATTATGGCAAAGGTTTTCGAAAAATTACTCCTGAAAAGGCTTAGCAAAATCATTGAAGAAATAAGTCTAACCCCGAATCATCAGTTCGGATTTAGAAATAAACATTCCATGATAGACCAAGTACACCGAATTACGGATATAGTGGAAAAAGCACTGGGAGAAAGACTAGTCTGTTCGGCACTATTTTAGGATGTTGCTCAAGCTTTTGACAAGGTTTGGCATGAGGGCCTTGAGTATAAACTGCATAGGGATTTACCTAGACAGTATAACGAAATACTGAAATCCTATATTTTAGACCGACTCTTCCGAGTCCGATACGAATAAGAGTATTCGGAACTAAAAAAAATGTAAGCAGGTTTTCCACAGGGAAGTGTCTTAGGACCAACCCAATATCTGTTGTATACCAGGGATATTCCTGTGGACAACCATGCCATGATGGCTACTTTTGCAGATGACACTGCAACATTAGCACGTGATAAATGCACTGTGAAGGCGACAGAGAAACTGCAGAACGCAGTTAATAGAGTAAGTGATTGGACGCAACAATGGCGTATCAAACTCAATCAGACAAAGTCAACTCACATAAACTTCACAAATAAAAAGATAAATAATCTTCCGATATTCATTAACAATCAAATCGTACCCTATGCCAATACAGCAAAGTACCTTGGAATGACTTTGGACGTAAAGCTAAAATGGAAAGAGCACATTAAAAAGAAAAGAGAAGAACTAAACTTTAAATATAGAAAAATGTACTGGTTACTAGGAAGAGACTCAGATATGTCTATCCAGAACAAAATCTTGCTATATAAGCAAGTATTGAAGCCTATCTGGACGTACGGCATCCAATTATGGGGCTGCACAAAGAAAACAAATATTCAAACTATACAGACATTCCAAAACAAAGTCCTTCGGGGAATAATAAATGCCCCTTGGTATATAAGAAATAGCAATTTGCACCGTGAACTACAAGTAGACATGGTGACGGAAGTGGTTAGAAAGCACGCTGTGTCTCACAATTAGCGACTACAAAATCACATCAACTCCGAGGTAGAAACCGTCTTAAATGTACTAGACAATAGCCGAAGATTGAGAAGAACCAAGCCCTTACGAGCTAATGGTATAAAAGCTATGGAAAGTACTTAAAATTTTAAACTTTCCTCAACGTGATTTTAAATATAAGAAAGAAAAAGTCATTTGTCGATCTTACATAGATTGGTCCTGATTAAAAAAAAATAAATAAATATTTGGCGCAACAGCTCTTTAAGTGCCAGGGCCTAGCTTCTCGCAACCACTCATGTTGTGTGCGTTATATTTTTCACACGAATGGAAGGGACCTACAGTTTAATGCCGAATCCGAACGGCGATTTGAAAAGCTTTTTCGAGACAACAATACTCTCGGATGTTTGTCAGACGCTCGCGAGAGGTGGGACCGTGAAAAACTTTTTGGTGTTTTGTAGGATTCGAACTCGGAACCGCATGCGTAGTGATCCGACACACTAACCACTTACGCCACGGCGCCCACTGATTAAGGAGGTGTTTTCTTTTTGTGGCGTTAGAGTCCCACACTGCTTGGTAACCGAGAACTACCAAGTTTCTTTCAAGATTTTGCACCTCCGTTACACTTTCGTAAGGGCACAGAACATGGACTGTGCTCCAGCCGAGCCTAACTCACGGTTTTTACCGGGGTAGGTAACGCCGAACAACTGGCGTGTGTAATTCGATAAAAAAAACTTGGTAAAAACCACTTTTCAAATCTAACAATGTGAACCATCTTTTACCGCCGAGGTATTCCAAACAATCTTCTATCATAGGTATTGGGTCATTCATTCATTCATTTTCAATGGCTCGCTAATCCTTCATGAGGGTCGCGGGGGTAGGATGCTCAGGTGGACTCTCCATCCTTCTCGATCCTCCGCCATTGACTCCAATTCATCAGGGAGAATCCCTAAGCGGCTCCAAGAGAGATGTCGAACTTGATCCAACCATCTATTTCTAGGCCTTCCGCGAAGACGCCTACCTGATGGCACGGCAACCATGGCGCGTCTTGGAAGCCGGTCTGGGGGCATACGCACTACGTGACCAAACCATCGAAGCATAGATCGTTCCGTTCGGAGAAGTAGCTGCTCAACGTTGAGCGCCTCGCGTACTCTGGTGTTGCGCACTCGATCCCTACGAGTTATTCCAACAACACCGCGAAGGAACCTCATTTCGGCAGCTTGTATCCGCGATCTTATTCTTTCGGTCACTACCCAAATTTCATGACCATAGGTGAGAGTTGGAACATACACAGAGTTAAAAACCGATAGCTTAGCTTGAATACTAAGTTCGGCCTTCCTTATAACAGATTGACCAAGCTCTCTCAAAATTGATCCAGCCTGACCAATTCTACAGGATAACTCGGCATTGCTCCTCCCATCACTCGTGAATAAAACCCCGAGGTACTTAAACTTCTCCACCTGCTTCAGAGGGACTCCACTAACATGCAGAGTGCACTGAATGGGTTTTTTGGAAACGACCATTACTTCCGATTTGTTCACGTTGATCTTCATTCCAGCATCATCACAAACGGCTACAAACCTTTCGAGTGCGCGCTGAAGTTCGGTTTGAGAGGACACAAGGATGACCAAATCATCCGCAAAGAGCAGATGACTAATCCTTAGGTCTCCCACTTTGAAACATTCCCCGCCACGGCTGCGCTGTAACATCCATATATACAATGAAGAGGAGAGGTGACAAAACGCACCCCTGGCGGAGTCCAACGCCCACAGTGAAAGGTATTGATTTAACACCGTTTATCCGAACACAGCTTCTACAGTTTGTATATAAAGACTGAATCGCCCTTAACAGGGAACCATCAATCCCATACTCCTGCAGAACACTCCAGAGTTTGCCTCGAGGAACCCTATCATATGCTTTTCCAAATCCACAAAACAAGTGTAGACAGGTTTGGCATATTCCCAGGCTTTCTCAAGAACCATTCTGAGAGTGAACAACTGGTCGGTTGTGCTTCTACCGGGACGAAAACCGCACTGCTCATCCCCCAAACTGTCCTCAACCACAGCTCTGGAACGCTTTTCTAGCACCTTAGCGAAGACTTTTCCAGGGAGACTTAAAAGAGATATACCCCTGTAGTTGGCGCAATCTCTTTTGTCCCCTTTTTTATCAAGAGGAACTATCACCCCCATTTGCCAATCACCAGGTGTTTCACCGCATTCCCAGGCCAATTTAATGACACGCGAGAGCCATTAAATTGGGTAATTATCGCAAATTGTTATCTTGTTAAGTTCCCTATAGTCAATGCACATACGTGTTTCTCCACTCTTCTTCTTCACCAACACCATGGGAGAAGCATATGGAGAATCACTATGCCTAATAACGCCCTTGTTCCAATAAGTTATTCGTTATTTGTTGCACCCCAAATTTGTCTTTGTAGGATAGTCTACGAGGGTGACAATACCCAGGGATATCGGAAGTCAATCGGATTTTCATTTCAAAGTTGTTCCTTTCTAATTGTATGGGACAATCTATATAGCTACTGTGTATAATTAGTGAAATTTGGTCTTGCAGATCTTTGTGCAAGGAACCATCTATGTCGATAACATCATCTGTGCTAAAACTATCTACCTCAATACTGAAAATATAACGGATTTCGCTTACGATACTGTTTAATGTGTTAGACGCAATTGAGCTTAATTTGTCTCCCGTATTGGGACAATAGGAGTCGGAACAATTGGAGTCGGAAAAATCGGAATCGGAATGATCGAACACAACTTCGCAATCAGCCAAACCCAAAGCGAACACTGGTCAACTCGAGTGTACCCTGTCTCACCACCCAAAATCACACTACTTTCGAAATTACGACATTCGGAACCCGAACAACAAGCTAAGCATTTGCAATCAATTGACGGAAAATAGGAACAGTTATCAAATCAATGGCACGTTTTATCTTTCTTGTCAGAAATATTTTCTTTTGACCAATCCTTACAATAATAAAATTTAAGAATCGCAGTCTGAATATTTAATTTTACAGATTTAGTATTTTCAATATTTTTATTGGTCACCAAACGATTTATAAAAAATTGTATGTTAAATGAGTCAAGGAAATCTCTGCCCAGCAATAAAGGTCGCGGAAGAACGTTGTCGCCAACTACAAATAAGGAACAAAGTTTAATTTTCTTTAGCAAAAATAAATGACATTCTATTTCACCGAATACTGTTATTTTGGCACCTGTGATGCCACAAAAACTGGAGCTTTTTGGCACATCTTCAATTAGATTAAAAAGGGACTATCTTTTTTGGACACAAAACTTACTGGGCTACCACTATCAATCAACGAATCGAAAAAAAACAAATTTAAAATTATTCAGACCATGATACGTAAGAGCAACACCCACCTGTTGATATGGATCGAGTTCTTCCAAGTTGTCTCCACTCTCCAACGGTTGAACTATATGCACTCTGTGTCTCTGGGTGCAATCCTTTAGTTGATGACTAGTACTGCCACATCGAAAGCAGGATCTGATAGTTAGTCTCTTCTTTGTGCATTGTCATGAAAGATGCCCAAATTCGGAACAGTTGAAGCATTGAATTTGCGTTGATGGTTTTGCTGGCGATGGTGACGAAGGTAAAGATAAAACACTTTGCCTTGTGTTCTTGTGGAATGAATTATCGCTGTCACGTTTCTTCTCATAATTGATCAATAGCTCCTTTAGATCTTCCATGTTCTTGGCAGTGTACAGCATCGACGTGTAGGCGGCTCTGTCTCTCAATCCCTCAATTACGGCCGATATTATATTATGTTCCTCGAGCCTACCCGGCGCAGCTATTTCCTGCATGGACAACATGTAGCTAATGATGGGCTCATTTGGAAGACCTTGCCTTCTTTGAAGCTGGCGATATACCTCGTTCAGAGTGATGTTGTTCTTGAACTGTCTAACAGACTAAGCTACGACTAGCTAGGTCGATGTAGTTTGAAGCATCACACGTGCGCAAGACAATTGCAGCGGTGCCACTAAGAAGTCGTCGAAGGCACATGTATTTGAAGTGGTCATCATATTTTCTGATATGAATGGTGTTCTCAATGTCCATCAGCCACTTGTCCACGGAGTAGGCGTCATCATCAGAGAAGTGCGGTACCATGCAATCGACGTCCAAGAGCGAAAGCCTCTGAAATCCCTGAACATTTTGTTCATCGAGTTCTTCAATTTCTGTTTTCAAATACAAATACAAATATTTGGCGCAACAGCTCTTTAAAGTGCCAGGGCCTAGCTTCTCGCAACCACTCATGTTGTGTGCGTTATATTTTTCACACGAATGGAAGGGACCTACAGTTTAATGCCGAATCCGAACGGCGATTTGAGAAGCTTTTTCGTGACAACAATACTCTCGGATGTTTGTCAGACGCTCGCGAGAGGTGGGACCGTGAAAAAACTTTTTGGTATTTTCTGGGATTCGAACTTGGAACCTCATGCGTAGTGATCCGACACACTAACCACTTACGCCACGGCGCCCTCTTCTGCTTTCAAAGCCATGATTTTTTTCTCTTCTCCAGCTTGCTGATGATTGTGTCCAGATCCGCTTTACTCTCATCCACGTGTTGCAATGGTTGGAGGAATGGAGGAGATACCTGAAGTTCCGCCGAACAAAAAATTGTATGGCAGGGGGGTGGGGGGGGGGGGGGGGGGGGAGGTCTATTCTCACCACATTTCAAGTTATAGCCCATCAAAGTGGGTGACATCTTATTTGGAAGTGTAACCACTTTAAATGCTATAATTTCTAAACTATTATAGGTACAAAAACAGTTTTATACATTTTGGGTACAGCTATGCAGCTACAAAAAAGTTATGGCTCCTTAAACTCAAAATAATGAAAATTTGTTGTTCCATTTTTTTCACTTCAAATGCATTTTTCTCAAAATGTTTACTTAATATTTTTTTTTTTGCTTATGAAATTTATATCCCTAAAAAGTTTCCTTAAAATTATGTTAAGCAACTTTTTTACGTACGATCAACAGAAGTTGTGGTAAAAGCCATTTTTTGTCAGACAGAAACGGTCAAAAAGAAGTGTAGGCACCTATTGAATTAGTCGTAAAACAGAACAGTTTATGGAATTATGGATGGCAGATTAACGAGCAGTAAACTTCATCTCATCCATTCTAAAACGGCACTAATTTTTTCTTGGAGCTCTTCCAGACTCGACATTTCTCTAAAATAAACTTTTTCTTTCATAGCACCCTAGAAGAAGAAATCCATGGGTGTCAGATCAGGAGATCTGGGTGGCCAAGAGTTGGGGCCAAATCGGCCAATCCACAGTTCGTTAAAAGCATGGTTGAGGAACGAAGTTACTCCGCTGCTACTGTGACAAGGTGCTCTATCTTGTTGAAAGGACATTGCCCTTCTCTGAACAAGAGGAACATCTTCAAGGAGATCCGGCAATCGTTCTCCAAGAAATTCCAGGTACTAATGGGAATTAACTCTTCGTGGAAGAACGTGCGGGCCTACTAAAGTGTTTCCTAATAATCAAGCCCAAATATTTACGCTAAACCTCCTAATAAGCTACACATTTTGAAGAAGTTGTTCACAATAATAAAACTCTTACCTTTGAAAGGATGTTGTGCGTATTAAACGGGGATTGGAGTCTGACCAATGACGCAAATTATAGTGGTTTGTTACTCCATCTCTTGTGAATTGCGCTTCGTCAGTCCACAGAATGTTATTGAGGAAGTGCCCGTTTTCTGCTCATTTGCGCACTAGCCATTGGCAAAATTCCACTCTTCTTTGCGCATCTCCTGGTAGTAAAGCCTGTACCGGTGTTAAATGGACAGGGTGTAATCTATTACTCCGTAGAGTTCGGTGAATCCTGGTTCTGAGAAGTCACCAACTGCACAGCTAGTCTGCGGACGCTGACTGAAGGCTGAACTTCCACAGCACGCAAAATCCCACTCTCTACTTCTGCCGCCACTGCGTCTGAATGTCGTTCCCTTTTATTTGGTGCAGCTGATCCAGTATCAACAAGGCGCTGATACGCATCAGCGAACATCCGACTACATGGTGTTCTACGATTTGGGTATCGTCGTTGGTACTCTTATCTTGCCAATGAAGCGTTTCCATTGCAGAACCCATATACAAACACTATTTCCGTGTATTCACGTTTTGAATACATTTTGTGGGGATCGGCTGTTACCTTACAGAGCAAAATGTCGATTGTAAATCAGTTGAAACAAAATTACGGTACATTTGCAAATCTGTGATAATTCTTTGTTACGCTTTTTTTTCCTATTCGACAATAAACTGTTAACTGCATTGCTCATAGGTACGTTAGTTTATTATTCTCAGTTAATTTTGTTTGACCATTTTTTGTCTGACAAAAAATGGCTTTTACTACAACTTTTGTTGAACGTACGTTATAAGGTTGCTTAACATAATTTTAAGGAAATTTTCTAGGGATCAAAATAATTCATAAAAGAAAAAAGAAATATTAAGTAAAAATTTTGCGAAAAATGCATTTTAAGTGAAAAAATGGAACAACAAATTTTCATTATTTTGAGTTTAAGGAGCCATAACTTTTTTGTAGCTGCACAGCTGTACCCAATGTATGTAAAAGTTGCATGCGCTACTAAGTTGTCTTTCCAAAATGTATAAAACTATTTTTGTTACCTATAATAGTTTAGAAGTTATAGCGTTTAAAGTGGTTACACCTCCAAATAAGAGGTCACCTACTTTGATGGGCTATAACTTGAAATGTGGTGAGACCCCCCCTTGCCATACAATTTTTTGTTCGGCGGAACTTCATGTATCTCCTCTTAAAGGATTATACTGCTTAGCTGGGACACCCTGTATTTTACCACTAAAATATTCAAAAGTTCATGATTGAAGTAATAACAGGGTCTCTTGGAGCTAGTCCGAGCAAAACAGTGGTGAAAAAAGTAAACGAACCATTTTTTAAATGTTTTTTTAAGGTGTATCAAGAGAACTTTTTTTTATTTTGTGGCACATCAGATTGCATTATAAAATATTTCAGTGATTCTTTTTAAGTGAAACAGTGAAGAACAAAATAAACGGACCAACAGTTTAAATAAAAAAAAAATTGATTTCTTAGAAACTTTCGTCAATATTCGAAGTAAGGTCTAATAAACTTATCATTTCTGGTAAGTAGTGTATCCCTGAAATATTTTATTATGTACTATAGTCTGATGGGCCACAAAATTAAAAAAAAATGCTCCTTTGATACACAAAAAAAATAAAAAATTTAAAGTGGTTCGTTTACTTTTATTCACCACTATTTTCGTCAGATTACCTTTTAGACGCTCTGTTATTACTTCAATCACGAACTTTTGAATATTCTTAAAGTAAAATATTATATTTATCACCTGTGGTGAGAAAGTCTTATTTCAGCAGAAGATTCTGAAACACCCTGTAAAGCATTTTTCTCAAAATTCACACATTTTGAGGCCCAAATTCACGCATTTCCTTTAAGCGAAAAAAAACTGTCCGATATCTTTATTCGTTTAAGAGCTACGATGTTTGCAAGCAAAAAAGCCAAAATGAGCGGTGCACTTCTCCAATGAGAGAGAGATAAAAAAAAAATTAAATTTGGCTAACCTCGTCAAATCAAATCTCACTAGCATAAAGTTCCCACAAGTGTCCGCACATGAGTTTTTCAATACATATTTACAGATATATAGAAATTAATTTCCTGTTTGATTCATATAACTATTTGCTGCAGGTAAAAAAACCGAGCAAATTGGGATTTCCAATAAATCGTAGAAGAAAAAACAATATTTCGTTTGCACCAGCAATAATCACTTAAAACACCAAATGGCACTTAATGACCTACGAACCTAAAAAGAGTGGAAGTCAATAAAAAAAGCCGCTAGCTAAACATAATTAAGGATTTTTTCTGCAAAAAAATGGACGATGTATTGTACTTTCCGTGCTGGCTACTGTAAATCCAAGCATGGAATATACGTGGGTTTTGTTTTAAACAAATCACTTTATTTCGTAAATCGGCAATATCTGGCAGCTACAATTTTGCACAACGTTAAACAAATATTTAAGTTCTAAGATCCTGTTAAACTTTTTCCCTGCCTTAGACCTCTTTTTTTTGCAGCTCTATAAAAAAATTAAAAAATGTACTTAAAAATATGTTATGATACAAAATATATTAAAAATATTAAGCTATATTTTCTTCTCTTTTTTTTTAATATTTTAATTTAGTTAAAGAACAACACAGTCGAAGTGTAATTAAAGAAAAGTACATTGCTTGGTGAATATGTGAAATTTGTTTGGGGAAACATGAGGCATCATATCATTTTTACCGAAGATCAAAGTCGTCCGACTTTGAAGAGCTCTAAAAATCAAACGGCTAATCCAATCAAACATTTTTTTCTCGTGTTTAAAGCTATTTTTTTTTTTTTGAGAAACTAATCTCTTTTTTTTTTCAATTAACACATCCAAAAATTTTAATTTTGCCACGACTTTTAGCATTTGGCGCCAGAGTGCGGCACCCATATAAAATTCCGTTATATTGATAAAATTACGCTAGGCATGCTTTTCTTAAGATAGATTTGCAGCAACGTTAAATCGATAACATTGTTCAATGGCTTCAATTAGGCAAACGGCAAACGCCGAAACCTAACTATTTATTTTCTTACAAATATATTAATAATATCTTTATCAAGAATTGTAATTTCAAAAAATGTTTGTAATAAAGTAAATCTTGAACCTTGAATTTCTTGGTCGGCGTTGCTATCCTTCCAGATGCGTTTTTTTTTACTAAATTTAGCTCTTTCACGCCTGTACTGTATCCACTGACTGACGCCACTGCCTGCCCAAAACATAAACAAAAACAAAGTGACGAAGCATGTGAAGTGCAATCGAGTTCATTCCTCTTGTGTCACACACTCTTGGTGTGTTATGCACTCAATTGCACTGAACGTCATTCAATAGTAATAAGATCCTATCGAATAGTGTACAGCCAATAAGAATCTAGAATAAGATATCCATAATCGCTAGTGTAAGTAGAAGTAAGATAGAAGATAAGTATAACAGTTATGTTAATAGTATTTAAGGTATGAAATGTCAAGAATAAAATTAGATCTATCTTGGAATTCAAGTTGGCAGTAATGCCTTGTTTCTATTGAGGTCTCAAAGTTGCGGCGAGAAATCGCCTATCAATATAGCGTGGTACGCTTAAATACCAAACCCCTCTGCTCATAGTATAGGTAGACCCACTACATGGCGATCCTGCAAACGTCGATCTTGCCATCTTCGCATAAGGAAATAAGAAGCGAAGAAGAGGGCCAGAACCTTACGGTCTAGGTTCTATCTTTTATCTTTTATCAAAGACGACGTAGTAACTTCACTTTGATCGAAAATTAAATCGATAGATTTGATTGATTGATACCAGAAATCAAGATGAGAGTTAGACCAGAAGGAAGACATTACAACAGTACGATGTCGCATCAGAAGGGATTTAGCGGTCCAATGCTTAATATTCCCTACGCATACTTTTATAGAGCTATTATGATGTCTGTTGGTTTCCAAGATATTAGACGAGTAGTCTATCCGAAGCAAATTCCAGATGCCAGAACAGTATTCAAACAGTCCAGCAATTGCAGATGGCTCAACCAGTTACGATACTCCAACACAGCCCACACAGGATTACACCAAGAGAGCATATCCAACCTGTGTGAATCATTATCAACTTGATCAATGGTATTACAAGAAAAACAAAAAACAACAACAACAACATGAATTATGATGAATATTTAAAAATAAATACTTACTATAAAAAACATATACGCATGCAAATAATTAGAAATACAATGAGCAATGACTAAAAAAAAAAAAAAAAAGTAATATACACCAATTAAAATTATTGTTAGCAATCTTTCACAATTAAAAGCGAAAAGGTCCAAATAGAGTATAATATAGCAGTGAATACATACAAAAAAGACAATTAGAAATATGGCAGATTTGGGACAGACTACTAGAAGAAAAAGAAACCGAAGAACTAGAAGAAGCAAAACATATTTTAGGGATATAGCAAGCCAAATAAATAGTTTACTTAAGGGAAAAGAAGAACAGGGAAACAACATGGCAGATTTTGACCTAGGAATGGCTATGAAAGCCATAACAACATTCACAGGAAATGTAGTCGTCGATTTATACATTCGACACTCGTTGATGCATTACAGACGAAATCCACAATACCATAAAAAGAACCAAAATCGAAATAGCCCACATGATAGCAATTGGAACAACCATCGAAACCCGCACCGACCCAATAATAATTGGAACAATAACCGAAACAATTACAACAATACAAACGCAGACGCTCTATCTAGAATCAAAATAGACTCTGACATACTCAAACAAATGATACCACTAGAAATCGATGAAAACTCAAAGAGAACACTAATCATCACAAGGAGCATGTCCAAGAATACGGAAACGGACAATAATAAGGAGGAGTGCAACTCTCAGCAGAAGCCTGATAAATTTCAGATTTGGGAAAGTATATCCATTAATGACGTCAAAAACACGAAGAAATTAAAATTCAATATTGATAAAAATGCTAGGAATTCAAAAATTACGATTGATAACAATATTGTGCACGTACGATGTAGCGATAAATCGACGAATCCAGATTCGAATTTGAGGAAGCATACATCAGATGTAGAAACAAATACTATGTATACAGGATCTAATGATAACTCCGCGACACTAGAGTCGACACTGAAGAAATTAGCATCCAGAATGAAGAAAGAAAATATAAACGAGCTAGCTATAATGAGCGATGATGAAATATTTAAGCATTTTGAAAAAGAAAAATTAAAAGAAGCGTACGCAAATATAAAAATAAATGGCCAGAATCCTAAGCTGAAAATCATAATATATAACGCTCCCAAACAAGTACTTGATGATATTACCAAATACAAACTCATCGATGAATTCCACAACTCTGTACACGGAGGACATTTAGGTGTACAAAAAACTCTAATAAAACTAAAACAAAGATGCATATGGCGAAAGATGAGCCAAATGGTAAAGAAATTCATAACAAACTGCGACTCATGCGCAAGAAATAAACAAATAAGACATACGAAAGAACCACAAACAATAACAGACACTCCCAACAACAGTTTTGAAGTGGTGTCAATTGACACTGTCGGACCATTAAGATTATCAAATGAAAAAAGATACATTCTTACAATGCAGTGCGAGCTAACGAAATTCGTTGTTGCATATCCTATGACATCAAAAGATGCAACGACAATAGCTAAAACTTTGGTAGAGGAATTCATTCTTAAATATGGACATTTTAAAATTCTAAAATCAGACAGAGGGACAGAATTCAATAACGAACTGATAACAAATATATGTTCACTATTAAAGATCAAGCAAACATTATCTTCTCCATACCACCATCAAACGATAGGCGCACTTGAACGAAATCACAGGGCACTTAACGAATTTTTGTTGTCATTTGTAAATGAGAATGAATGGGATAAATGGGTCCCATACTTCACATTTGCTTATAATACGACACCACATGTAGATACCGGGTATTCACCATATGAACTCGTCTATGGCAAATTACCATGCTTACCTTCCGACACCATAAATAACAAAACAAAAATTTATGACTATGACAATTATGCTCACGAGCTACGAATCAGGTTACAATATGCACTCGCTAAAGCGAACGAAATAACAATGAAAATAAAAGAAAAAAGAACATTAAATGAAAACCAAAAACACAACAACAAGTTAGATTTAGATGAAGACGATTTAGTATTACTCAAAGTAGAAAATAGAAAAAAACATCAAGCACCATATATCGGTCCATTCAAGACATTAGAAAGAAAAGGAGTTAATTCAATTATAAACCAGAACGGATTGCATAAAGAAGTACATAATAATCTACTGAAAGCCTATAAGCCAATTAATAGATAGCAACAACAAAATTTTAGTTCATAAATTATCAAAACAAAAGAAACACAAAACATAAAACTAGCTAATTTACTTCCTAAAATTTTTCTTAAGGGGCAGGGTGTAATGTATCCACTGACTGACGCCACTGCCTGCCCCAAAATATAAACAATAACAAAGTGACGAAGCATGTGAAGTGCAATCGAGTTCCTTCCTCTTGTGTCACACATTCTTGGTGTGTCATGCACTCAATTGCACTGAACGTCACTCAATAGTAATAAGATCCTATCGAATAGTGTACAGCCAATAAGAATCTAGAATAAGATATCCATAATCACTAGTGTAAGTAGAAGTAAGATAGAAGATAAGTATAACAGTTATGTTAATAGTATTTAAGGTATGAAATGTCAAGAATAAAATTAGATCTATCCTGGAATTCAAGTTGGCAGTAATGCCTTGTTTCTATTGAGGTCTCAAAGTTGCGGCGAGAAATCGCCTATCAATATAGCGTGGTACGCTTAAATACCAAACCCCTCTGCTCATAGTATAGGTAGAACGACTACACGCCTGTAACTCTCGCTGATGAGCAGTACTCAATTATGAGGAGCCTGTGGTCTTTATAACAGTGTGCCTCTTAGGATTAATAACAGAGCAGCCATTGCCTTTGACAAAGGTAACTTCGCCATGTGGATGACTTTTACTTCGATAGTTTAGATCAGATACCCATAAGCTGTTTGCTTCTAACGCCTATAGTGTTGATCTGCATAAACTAGAACAACCTTTCATTATAATGCTACCGGCCGGTGCTAGCTACTCCTTTGCCACATGTGCATTTAAATCTCCCAGGAGTAGTGTTTTTTTTCGAGTTTGGACACGCCTGATGTTAGGCGTTTACCTACCCCGGTTAATAGCGTTGGTTAGGCTCAGATGGAGTACAGTCCACGTTCTGTTCTCTTCGATGATATTGCGATCTAGTCACCTGGACTAATTAACAATTTTTCTCTGATCTCTATGGTCGTTCTTTTCGATTCGAGAGTTCCGCACATTGGCTTCTCTCGACAGATGATAGTGTCTAGCTATGTATATAAGTAAGTGCATAGAACATAAGTGGGATTTATTCAACTCAAGACGTTGGGGGATAGATTCACAACGAGCGCCCCGACGCTCATTTTTGTCGTTCCATTAACTCGTAAATACATATTTTCGAATTATTGGTAGATATCCAGATACATACCAATATATATATTTCTAAATGTGTGTGTTCTGATACACCTAGGTCAATTCAAATGGTTTTGTCCTTTTGATCCTTCGCACTATTTTTTGTTTGCCTAAAAGATGTTCTATTCATGTCTTCGTGCATTTTTCCTAGTTTCATCTGTGACACATCTCACTCCTTAATCCCTGTGTAGGTCATTATTCCTTATGTAGCAGGGTGCATTAACGATAGTCCTAAGCACTTTGTTTTGAAATCTTTTAATGATGTCTGCGTTGCTGTTTTTGGTACAGCCCCATAGTTGAATACCATATGTCCATATTGGCTTCAATGATTACTTACTTACTAAGGTGGCGCTACAGTTCGGGGTGAACCTGGGCCTCAACCAACAAGCCTCTCCATTTAGCTCGGTCTTTAGCTAATTGCCTCCAGTTGCGCACTCCAAGTTGGTCGAGGTCCCCTTGAACTTGTGCGCGCCACCTACGGCGATGATTCCCTCTACTGCGTCGTCCCTCCGGGTTAGATTCGAAGACTCTGCGGGCCGGAGCGTTGGTGTCCATTCGCTCTACATGTCCTAGCCATCTCAGACGTCCAATACGCAGTTTTTTGACTAGGTCGATGTCGCTGTACAGCTCGTATAGTTCGTGATTGAATCTTCTCCTCCAAAACCCGTCAACGCAAACGGGACCGAAAATCTTACGAAGAATTTTTCTCTCGAAGCGACCAAGGATATCTTCATCCTCTTTTAATAAAGTCCATGTTTCAGCGCCGTAAAGCAGGACTGGGATAATCAAGGTCTTATATAGAGTCTCCTTAGTTGTTCGAGATAGGGCTTTACTGTTGAATTGCCTTATAAGCCCAAAAAAACAGCGATTGGCAAGAGTTATTCTTCGATTGATTTCTGCGCTGATTTTGTTTGCTGAATTTATAGCAGAGCCAAGGTAGACAAAGTCCCTTACTACCTCGAAGTTATAGCTGCCACGGTGACGTTTTCTCCAATTCGTCGGTGTTGGTTTTCCCTTCTAGTTGACAGCATATACTTGGTTTTGCCCTCGTTTATCGCCAAACCCATTTTGGCCGCTTCCGCCTCAATGCTTGCAAAAGCACTGGTGACAGCCCGCTGAGATCTTCCGATAATGTCTATATCGTCGGCGTATGCAAGCAGTTGTACAGACTTGTAATAGATTGTGCCTCCGGTGTTGGCTTGTGAGTTCCGCACAATCCGTTCAAGTACAATATTGAAGAAGTCACATGACAGCGCGTCACCTTGTCTAAAGCCTTTTTTGACATCAAAGGTCTCGGTGAGGTCATTACCGACCTTGATGGAGCAGCGAGCGTTCTCCATCGTCAGCCTGCACAGACGGACAAGTTTGGCAGGGATGTCAAAACTAGACATGGCTCTATAGAGCTCTTCTCTATAGATGCTGTCATAGGCGGCCTTGAAATCGATAAAGAGGTGGTGAGTATCGATTTGGAATTCTTGGGTTTTCTCCAGGATCTGCCGAAGTGTGAAGATTTGATCGATGGTGGACTTTTCTGGCCTGAAACCGCACTGATAGGGTCCAATCAGGCTGTTGATAAAGGGTTTCAGGCGTTCACACAATATCGCAGAAAAGATCTTGTATGCGATGTTGAGGAGACTGATGCCTCTATAATTGGCGCAGTTGAGGGGGTCTCCTTTCTTGTGGATCGGGCAAACGATGCTGAGATTCCATTCATCAGGCATACACTCGTCTGACCAAATATTAGAAATGAGTTGGTGTATGCACTCTACCAATTCATCCCCAGCTGCCTTGAAAAGTTCGGCCGGTAAGCCGTCAGGTCCAGCAGCCTTGTTGGATTTTAGCTTGGATATTGCTATCCTCACTTCGTTTTGGTCAGGTGGACGAAAATTTTGACTATCATCGTCTATGTTGAATGGTTCATTCTGCCTGACAGCGGGATGTTGGTCTTCGTCGCCGTTATACAGTCTGCAGAAGTAGTTTTTCCATATTCTCAGCACCGACTGTGATTCTACTACGAGGTTTCCATTTTCATCTCTACAGGTTTCTGTACGGGTATTACTTCTCTGACACGTTCTTTTTACCTTTTGGTAAAACTTCCGTACATTGTTCCTGGAGTATAGACTCTCGATATTCTCAAACGCGCGCTTCTCATGCTCTTTCTTCTTCTTTTGGAGAAGCCGATGTTCTTCCCGTCTCTTTTGCTCGTAGAGCTCACGAGCAGCTCTCGTCTTCCTCTGCAGCGCCGCTTTGTATGCCTCTTGTTTTGCTGCATGCACTCGCCGGCATTCTTCGTCAAACCAGTGGTTTCGCGGTGGTGGTCGAGCGAGACCCAGCACATCAGTCGCGGCGTTTCTGATGGCATGTTGGCATCGTTGCCACTGGTCTTCGGTACTTGATGCTGGCGGCAAAGGGCTGATTGAGAGATTTCGGGATACGCGTTCAGCGAAGAGTCTGGCGGTCTCTTGCGATTGTAGCTTTTCGACGTACACACAGTACAGTAATTCTTCTTTGTTGCTCAGATTGGGATATCCGCATTCGTACCTTGGCTACAACAAGGTAATGATCCGAGTCTATGTTGGCCGCTCGGAAGGTCCGGACATCCAGAATACTGGAGGCATGCCTTGCGTCGATCGCAATATGATCAATTTGGTTGATCGTTACATGATCATTGGACCGCCATGTCTGCTTATGAATATCGAGATGAGGAAACCATGTGCTTGCTATGGTGACATTTCGCTCCACAGCGAAATCAATTAGCCTTAGTCCGTTATCAGACGTGGTGTCGTGTAGGCTATGCTTACCGACTGCCCTACCAAAGACGTCCTCCTTTCCTATTTTGGCGTTAAAATCGCCCAATACGATTTTAAAAATCGTATTGGGCTTCAATGATTGCTTATACATATTGTAGCATTGACTGCAGGATGGTTTGTGTACCAAAAACTGAAACACTGTATCTCAAACTGTAGCAACTATTGCAAAACATTCTAGCAGTAAATATTCCAACCTGATGTGATTACGTTCCACAATTGTTCCACACAATATCCCAATATTCCATGATCCTCAATTCACCCGGAGAAACATCAAGTATGTTCTAGAACCCCTAGCGATTTCCTATAAATACCCATACCACAACCATCGTCGAGATAGTTGTTCATAAGTGAATACAGCGATTACAAGAGATATTCGACCAGTGGTGAAAGCAAGCGACATTGTGAAAATAAGTCTGTAGCGACCGTTTGATTTGAAATAATAAAGTGATTGAATATTGTGTTAAAGTGAAGTTGGTATTTGATAATAAATAAACGATTAAAATACACAAAAGACGGTTTTATTTAAAACGAACCCCAGAAAGAATACTACATTGGTGTCAGAAAAGTGGAATAAAACAAATTTTGTGTATTGCGTTTTATGTAAGTGAAAAATAAAAATGGTTCGGAAATTGCTAGAAGATTTGTCATTAGTACAACTAAAGGAAGTACTGAGCCAGCGGGAGCAACCTACGACTGGTACGAAAAGAGAATTGATTATTAAGTTGCGGAAAATAGTGACGGACGAGGGTGCAGATCCTGAAACAGCTTTGTTTGACGTCGAAGAAGAACAAGTAAGTACGACGAGTGACATGTCGGCTTTAATGAAATTGCTATCTGAGAAATTCGACGATCAGAATAGAAAATTCGAGAAGCTAGACAATTCTCTAGACGCCAAGCTCAATGAACAAAAGAATTGTCTAGACGCCAAGTTCGATGAGCAAAAGAATTCTCAAAATGAAAAATTCGAGAAGCTAGAAAATTCTTTGGCTGAGCAGAAGAATTCTCTAGATGCTAAGCTTGACGAACAAAAGAACTCTCTGGAACATCAGCTATTCGATCAAAGGAGTGTTCTCGAAAGCAAATTCGATGAACAAAATAAAAGTTTGGAAACCAGATTCGGGACAATCGACGAGAAAATTGGAAATGTAGAGACCAAAATTGAGACATTTGAAACAAAATTCGAGAACGTTCGAACAAAATTCGAGGCTGTTGAAGGAAGATTCGAGAATTTGGCAAAGGAACTCGAATGCGTGAAGAAACAGAAAGTTCGGGAGTATTCAACCGACTGCCCGAGAAGGAAAGAGATGCAGCCTCCCGTCTTCGATGGACAGACATCATGGCCAATATATAAGAGGCAGTTCGAAGCTGCGGCAATGACGAACAACTGGGACGATGAAGAGAGGTCCATTGCCCTCACGCTTGCGCTTAGAGGATCAGCTGCAGAGCTACTACAAACTATTCCCGAGGACAAACAACGCAACTACGACAGTCTGGTGAAAGCCATTGAGATGCGATTTGGGGACGACCACATGCAGCAAGTATATAGGGTCCAGTTGCGCAGAAGGTCCCAGATGAAGGGTGAGACGCTCCAGCAGTTGCAAGCAGACATCGAGCGACTGGCACATTTGTCCTATCCAAACGCCGGCGAGGAGATCATTAACGAGATGGCAACCGAAGCGTTCACCCATGCCATAGCTGATTCGAAACTACAAATGGCGGTAAGAATGGCTTCAAAGAAAACACTCGCCGAAGCTTTGGCGTTTGCTCTGACAATGGAGGCCGCAGACCAGGCCTGTCAGGGAATACACCGTGTGAGGGAAGTAGCCGCGATCGAATGCTCTTGCCAGAGGATGGACGTCGAAGACCGAAACAACGCTCGCGGAGGGCAAATTCGTTGCTGGAACTGCAACAAAATGGGACACCTACAACGGCAATGTAGAAATCCACCCAGACGTGGAAACTGTCCACATTGCGCGAACAGGCGACGCAGCGAAGAACCATCCAACAGGGACAACATCCATCCTGTTGGCCAGGCTCCTCGAAACCAGGAGTCGGGAAACGCCTAAGAGCCAGCTTTGCGGGGCAAAAGTTGGCTAATGGAATCGACGCCCCCAAGACCACCATCCAGGTCTCCCAAACCAAACGATGCAACAAGAGTCTAACAGTGGAAGCATTCATCGGCAAAAACAACTGCGTGGCTACTATCGATACCGGCGCCACGGCTTCCATTGTAAGAAGAGATCTCGTCCGGAAGTCTTGGCTGCACAACACCAGCTGCTACTGTCTTAGAACTGCGACAGGGGAAGCGGCGAAAGTATACGAAGAAGTTCGCCTCACGTTACAACTAGCAGGGTTGGCCTTTTCTCATGCGTTCCTGGTAGCCGACGTATGTGATGAATGCATCATCGGAGTAGACTTTATGAAAGAACATGACGTAATCATCGACATCGGGATGCAAGTTCTGCGGTACAGGAACGTAGAGATTCCAATGGTGTACGGGAACGAGAATGGAGCACATTTAAGGACAATACTCAGCAAGGACGAAGTCTTACCACCATCTTCCGAGACTATCATTTGGACAAAACTAGAGGGTGATCCTGGGAGCCACCGATTCTACCTATTGGAGCCGGATTTAGGAAGGAATTCCCCAAACTACATCGTGGGGAAAGTTTTAGTGGAGCCAAAGAACAGCCTGGTCCCAGTAAGGCTCATGAACTTAAAGAGCCATAGCGTCAAACTAAAACAAGGGAAGGTTATTGGTAAATGTGCGCCGATATGTTCAATTTCAACAATAACCGAAAAGGAATCTGCGAAGCCCGTTTCATCAGCCAGGTTGGCCGAAGTAAGGGACATGATCCTCAAGCATTGCGAACTGGATCAGGATCAGCAAGCCAAGGCAGAAAATCTAATCGGTGAGTACGCTGATATATTTGCCTCACAGGATGGAGAGTATGGCCGAACACATCTGGTGCAACATCGCACAGACACTGGGGACGCCAGACCAATTCGCCAGCCTGCCAGACGACTACCATTGGCAAAACAGACAGAGGTTGCAGATATGGTGTCAACGATGGAGAAGGAAGGGCTCATCGAAAGTTCTAAGAGTCCGTGGGCCTCACCTGTTGTACTGGTTAAGAAGAAAGACGGCAGCACTCGATTCTGCGTGGACTATCGCAGACTTAATGACGTCACCAAAAAGGACAGCTACCCTCTGCCACGGATCGATGACACATTGGACACACTCTCAGGAGCTCGATGGTTTTCCACCCTTGATTTAAAGAGCGGTTATTGGCAGGTACAGATCGATCCAAAGGACCGAGAGAAAACTGCGTTCACTGCAGGAAATGGGCTGTGGCAGCTTACAGTAATGCCATTTGGATTGTGCAACGCTCCGGCAACTTTTGAGCGCCTAATGGAACACGTCCTGCGTGGATTGACCTGGAAAACTTGCTTGGTGTATCTGGACGATGTGATCGTGATAGGAAAAACATTCGAGGAACATCACGACAACCTGAAGAATGTGCTAGAACGGCTTCGAAGCGCTCACCTGAAGCTAAACCCAAAGAAATGTGACCTCTTCAGATCCGAAGTCAAGTACCTGGTCCACGTTATCTCATCAGAAGGAGTGCGAACAGATCCAGACAAGGTGGAAGCTGTGAAAAACTGGCCAGTTCCAAAAGACAAACACCAACTCAGGAGCTTTTTGGGTCTCGCCACGTACTACCGACGATTCGTAAAGGACTTTGCCGGAGTCGCGAAGAGCCTGCACCAACTGACAGAAAAAGGAAAGCAATTCAAGTGGTCAGGTGAGTGCGACAAAAGCTTCAAGAACCTTAAGCACCAACTATGCGAAGCACCAACACTAGCATATCCCATTCCCGGAGAAATGTTCATCGTGGATGCAGATGCAAGTAACGTCGGCGTCGGAGCGGTTCTTTCGCAAGTACACAATGACCAAGAGAAGGTAGTAGCATACTTCAGCAAAGTGCTCTCCAAGCCGGAAAGGAACTACTGCGTGACCAGGCGAGAACTTCTGGCGCTGCTTCTGGCGACAAAACAATTCCATAAATACCTCTACGGCCAAAAGTTCCTTTTGCGCACAGACCACGCGGCTCTAAAATGGCTGCTGCAGTTCAAGAATCCAGAGGGCCAGGTCGCAAGATGGATTGAACGGCTGCAGATGTACGATTATGAAATACAGCATCGTAAGGGGAAACTTCATTCTAATGCGGATGCCTTATCCCGGCGACCATGTAAAAGCGACTGCAAGCATTGTGTGCGGCAGGAAGAGAAGAACCTTCTTTCCGTCCAAAGGGTAAGAGCTGAGCCTATCGCTGGTTGGAGTGCAGAAGAAATCCGCAACGCTCAAAAAGAAGACCCGGACATCGAGCCGATATTAGCGTGGAAGGAGTTTATGGGAAAGCCAACCGGACAAGATATCTCGGACAGGAGCCCCACTCTCAAGGCATACTGGGCTCAGTGGGACTCACTTCATGTGCAAGATGGTGTACTGAAAAGGAAATGGGAAAGGCCGGACGGGAAAGATTTCATAATGCAGCTTGTCTTGCCGCGATTAAAAGTACACGAGGTGCTACGGGAGATGCATGATGGAGCATCCGGAGGTCATTTGGGTGCAAACAAGACCCTGGAGAAGGTGCGAGAACGTTTCTATTGGCTCAGCGCAAGGGTAGACGTAGAGAGTTGGTGCCGAAAATGCGTCGTGTGTGCCGCCAGCAAGGGACCCAGAACGAAAACGCGAGGCAAGATGCACCAGTACAACGTGGGCACACCCTTTGAACGGATTGCCGCTGACATCGCTGGTCCATTTCCCGAAACCGACAATGGTAACCGTTACATCCTAGTCGTCATGGACTACTTCAGCAAATGGCCGGAAGCGTTCGCCATCCCTAACCAGGAAGCGAAGACCATCGTGGAACAGATCGTCAACAACTGGGTGAGCAGATTCGGCGTGCCTATGGAACTGCATTCTGACCAGGGACGAAACTTCGAATCAAAGATATTCCAAGAGGTATGCCAACAACTAGGAATTAAAAAGACGAGGACGACTCCGCTTCATCCGCAATCCGACGGGATGGTAGAGCGCTTCAACAGAACCTTAAACGAACATCTCTCCAAGGTCGTAGAAGACCACCAGCGCGATTGGGATCGACAAATTCCTCTTTTCTTGATGGCCTACCGAAATGCAGTGCACAGTACTACTGGACATACTCCATCCGAAGTCTTGTTTGGTCGAGCAGTTCGGCTACCTAGTGAGTTGAAGTTTGGATCCCCAAACGATGAGCCCAAGAGTGAAGAGGATTACGTGGCAGACCTCAGGGAAAGGATCCGAGACATACATCAGAGGACCAGGACGAGGATAAGGGTAGCGAGTGACCGCATGAAAACCAGGTGCGACACAAAGGCAACAACGTCCAGCTTCCACGAGGGAGACCTAGTATGGCTGTACAACCCACACCGGCAAAAGGGGAGGTCACCCAAGCTGCAGCAAGACTGGGAGGGCCCTTATAAAGTGGTCACACGCATCAATGACGTCGTCTTCCGGATCCAGCGTGGAGTAAGAGGCAAGATGAAAATTGTCCACCTGGATCGTCTTCATCGTTACCATGGCAGTAATCCAGATGATCTTGTTCGGGACGAACAAGTTTAAGAGGGGGGCAGTGTAGCATTGACTGCAGGATGGTTTGTGTACCAAAAACTGAAACACTGTATCTCAAACTGTAGCAACTATTGCAAAACATTCTAGCAGTAAATATTCCAACCTGATGTGCTTACGTTCCACAATTGTTCCACACAATATCCCAATATTCCATGATCCTCAATTCACCCGGAGAAACATCAAGTATGTTCTAGAACCCCTAGCGATTTCCTATAAATACCCATACCACAACCATCGTCGAGATAGTTGTTCATAAGTGAATACAGCGATTACAAGAGATATTCGACCAGTGGTGAAAGCAAGCGACATTGTGAAAATAAGTCTGTAGCGACCGTTTGATTTGAAATAATAAAGTGATTGAATATTGTGTTAAAGTGAAGTTGGTATTTGATAATAAATAAACGATTAAAATACCCAAAAGACGGTTTTATTTAAAACGAACCCCAGAAAGAATACTACAATATAATATATTTTTCATATTTTTGCATATTTGCATATTTTTCATTGTAAAAAATCAAACAATGTCTAATACAATGAACGATTTTATTGATTTTTATGGATCAATCACAACACCACATACTACAAACGAAAACATATGCGTTTACTCTGGGCCTCCTAGCAAAAAATTTCATAAGGTTTATAAGGCAAAGGGAAAAATAAGGGATAGAAAATAGAGAACGCTTATTGCAAAACTATAAAAAAAATGTTTTAGATAAACATTACAATAAGTTCTATTATAAGATAAAAATAAAATCACGAGTATGGTATCTTATGTATGCCTTATTTCAAGATATAAATAAGCTTCCCCTTACTTAAGTCTTATAATAAGGCTTATCTATGTCTTACCATAGGGAACAAGTCTGTACATGTCGCAGACCTAAATGTTTTTCTTTGGAAATTTCGTTTCGGATTTTGTTGACGACTGGCATATCAGTGTTGTCTTTTGATGTGGTTAAGTTTTTGAAAAAGTAAAATTAAATTTATTGTGTGAAGTGAAGTGTTATTAAAGTAAGTATACTAAATAAAGGCCTCCTCAACTATGGGCTTTTCAAAACGTCACTTTAAGCGACTATTAAAAAGACAAAACGACAGGATGTCGAATGTCCCACCGAACGAAAATAGGGAATTGGAGACAGCCAACATTCATTCATATAGCTTATTTGACAATAGAGTTAGTGAAACAGAAAATATTGCTGATATTGATAGTGGTGTTTCTGATATTAAATGTGATTAAATTAACTGATAGTCCATGTATATATATGTAAATTAATATTTTTTTTAAATTGAATAAATGTTAGAAATTAAATGATTTTTTAATTGAGTATGTAGTATGTGGTTTTATTATTATTAAAAGGTCTGTAATAAGCCTTATAATAAGAGTTCTATAAGGAAGCTAAAGGCTATTTTATGCCTTATAATAAGGTATACATAACGTAGATAAAGCTTATTTTTTGCCTTATAATAAGGTATAAGTAAGGTAGCTGAAGCTTATTTCATGTCTTATAATAATGTGTACATAAGGTAACTAAAGCATATTTTATGCGTTACAATAAGGTGTAAAATAAACTATCGAGAGCTTATACCTTGGCGCCAATAACATGGCCCGTGTTCGAATAAGGTACAAAATAAGGTATGTTGCATGCGGCGCAACCTTCCTTATGAATACCTATCCTTATATGATAAGCCTTATATTGCATTGTGAAGAGGCTTATATAAGACATATATTTTTTGCTGGGCTTCTTAGGCCCACCGGTTATTTTTCGATATTCACACATAAAACTTTTTTTTCACCAACTGTCCCCGAAATGACTCGGATTTGGTTCCGTTGTGCTCAGCAAATATCGAAGCAAAAAGTCAAGGAGTTTCAGGCCGATTTATTTGGAAACAAAAACCATATATGTTTAAATTCAAAATGGGCAAGATTAGGCCCAACTGCCCATCCTAGGGTTAAGAGCGGTTTACAATTGCTACTACCACCATGGACACTCGATTGCAACTCTTTGAATCTGAGAGTGGACTGTCTATAAATGTGGCGTGATACGACAATTGCCTGGGGTGTTGCCACTTATACATGCATACATACTCGTACACACATTTTTCGCGCAACAGCACACGAAGGACTTCAGCCTAGCTTCTTGTAACCACTCGTATTGTGTGCGTTATATTTTTCGTACGAATAAACGAAGCTTTCTCGTGACAACAATACTGCCGGAAGCTTTTTGCTCTCATTCGCGAAAGTTGGGGCCGTGAAAAAAACGGTTGGTGTTTACTGGGATGTGAACAATGAATCTCACGCGCGATGGTCCCACACACTAACTATTGCGCCACGGCCGGCCGGCACCCAGTTGATGTAAGCGGGTAAGATATTAACGGCGTAGTCGTGAAATAAGGCCAAGTGAAATAAGACCAACTTTTAAAAATTGGCCTTATTTCGCTTTTAAAAAGTTTAATAAAGCCAAATTTCAATAGTTGGTCTTATTTCACTTTGATAAAGTGAAACAACGCCAATTTGGTCTTATTGCGCTTCTCCAGTGATCTGCCGAATGTAAAAAAGGGCGTTAACTAATAGGGATAGGGAAAAGGAGTGAGCATTATTCCAAACCATCCCTTTACGTCGAGGAAATTGATAATGTCCCAAATACTTAACTCCGCTAACTCTGTTAGGTTATCAAAAAAGGACTTACCTAGTGTGCGCTGTCTGGGCCTGCCTAGAGCCGGACACTTGCGAAGGAAGTGAAGAATTGTTTCTTTATTGTTAGTATTCTTGCAGCTGCCACTTGTTTATGTTTTACTTATATCTTATATGTTTGTGTCTCAGAAGAGAGTTGAAAAAACTTCATTTTAAATTCTTTATAGTAAAGAATTTTAGAAAATAATAGTTAAAAATTGGCGCGAATTTTGAAATATTATTTTCTTAAATTCTTAATGGAACGGCCGTAAGCTTTTACTATAAAGAACTTTAGAAAATAATAGCTCTTAATGAAACAGCAGGCATCTTTTACTATAAAGAATTTTAGAAAATAATAGTTAAAAATTCGTACAAATTTTGAATTACTATCTTCTAAAATTCTTCATGGAACAGCCGAAGCTTTTACTTTGAAGAATTTTAGAAAATAATTGTTCTTGAATATTACTTAATCAGTAACGTAACATATTGAAATTATTGGAATTGTATTAACTCTTTGCTTTTTTTATACCAAACATTGTATTATATACCCTATCTGCTAATGCTGTAAATTCTAAACAATGAACAGTTAACAGTCCACTGTCTTGTAATTGCAATGCAATTAGATTTTACATTTTCTCTGCCTCTTTCGCTACTGGACCATCATCGAGGTAACACCTTATAAAAAGTTGTATATTGGAAGAATCGTCGTTTTCTTTTCGTCGCTCGTGTTGGTCGGTATACTTGGGTGTTCTTTTTTCTTGTGTCACATTGCCCGGCCGATTAATTAAATCGGAATATGCGAACTCAATTTCTTTCATTTATCAAACACTTTTTGGTCCTTCCATCCGGATAGTGGATTTATCTAGGAACTATTGAAACTTTGCTGTACTAGAAATTGAGCATGTGCATGTGAATAAGAAGGGTTGCTCCTCGTGTCGAGATTGCTTTTGAGTAGAAGCATCTTAAAACTTTATGTTGTGGGCATTGAAAACATTTTAATTAAATATAATTATTTTCGGGAAATGTGTGCGTGAAGACTTAAAATCTGTTGGACAATACATATCATATATATATATACATATCTAAATCTATATATATCATCGAGTATATATTGCATGCGTTTTTTTGAGTAGCTTCTCGTGTTAAGACATTCCGTGCGGGCATATTTTACTACAATTGATATACGTGTTCGTTGCTTAATTGAAATTTTGCTTAATCGCATTTAAATAGAATGAACACCATAAAGCAAAAACGTGGTCAGGTGAAAGGATGCATAACGCGCGCGGAATCGTTTGCAGCGTCAATTGACGGTTTTCTCGAAAACCGATTGATGAAATTAGAAGAAGCATGGACTCAATTCGCTGTCCTTCAACATAAGCTTATTGAATTTTGTGAAGAAAAGGATTATGTTGATCCTGAGCCCGAATATGTCGAATACGAGGTCAAATATTTTAAAGCTCACTCTACGTTGACCGATGCTATTCGCAAACGAAAAGATGCCTTAGTTCAGACTCTGGTAGCCAATAAATCATCCGATCAGCACAGTGTGTTCAGAAAAGGTAAATCGTCACAGTTTTATAGATCTACCGCATTTTTCAATTCCGATATTCACCGGGGATTATAAAGATTGGCCGGGGTTTAAGGATTTGTTCCTCGGATCGGTCGATAGAAATACGTCGTTAACTGAAACTCAGAAGCTTCAATATTTGAAGTCTTTCCTACGCAGTGACGCTGCAAGTCTCATAAAACACATGAGCAGTTCGGAACAAAATTATCTAGAAGCGTGGGAGAGACTAGAGAGGCGTTATGATAGGAATCAATTGATAGTGCAATCATTCGTACAGGCGTTTTTATCGTTACCAACTACTACGGGAAATTTACAGACCCTTCGAAAGATAGCCGAAGGAGCTGACGAAGTAATTCGTAGTCTGAATACCTTAAATTCATCAGGTCGGGATCCGTGGCTCATTTTTCTCTTGTTACAGAAAATTGATGCTGATACAAAACAGGCATGGGCGGCAGAAGTTGGCTCACGAGACGACTCAACTATCGAAGATCTCATTGAGTTTTTACATACGCGATGTGATTGCTTGGAGTCATGCTCTTCACTTTCTCGTCCCGTCCAAACTCGAGTAAAAACCCAGGTCCCTATACGAACACACTTCGTAGAAAAAAAATCGGCTTGTCCCAAGTGTAATAATTTAAATCATACATTATCAAATTGTTCTGATTTTTCTAATCTTGATGTTGAAACACGTCGCAAATTTGTGAAAGAACATTCGGTATGTTTTAATTGTCTCCGTCAAGGACATGTTTCAAACAAATGCAGATCTAATTTTAGATGTAGAGTTTGCAACTCAAAACACCACTCACTAGTACATCCGACTAATGATAAGCTATCTCCTTCTATCAATCTCAGTGGAAGCAATTTAAATCGCCATAGTTACCAGATTCTTCGAACCCTTCGTTTGTTGTCAACCATTCACTTGAATCAAATAATCATTCGTGTGCTATTTTGCCTACCTCTATCGCTCGGATTCAAGACAAGCGAGGATCAAGTCAAACTGTAAGACTGTTACTTGCTTCGGGGTCCGAAGTCTCACTTATAACTGAACAAACTGTTCAACGCCTGGGACTTAAGCGCAAACCCATACGGATTCCAGTTAGCGGAATCGCATCCACATCAGTAGGGATTACCAATGGATTAGTATCAATTCGCTTGATGTCTTGCTACAATTCTGAAGTCGTCGAAGTTGATTGCTATGTTCTATCTAAGATAACTTCTTTGCTACCCTCGCATTCAATAGCACTAATTCCTAACAGCATATTCTCGTTTCAACTCACTGATCCTCATTTCAACGAACCAGGTCACATCGACATCTTGATAGGTGCAGGTAAGATTTTTAGTATAATTCGTGGACCAGCAAAAGAAGCTAGACAAGATTGTCCCAGTATGGTTCCAACAGTGTTTGGTTGGGTCGTAACTGGAATTACATTTCGCAACACTTCTGAAAAGGAACTGAAATCCTTTTGTACGAAATTGGATTTTGACCAAGAATTCAATCTCGAAAGGTTTTGGCGCATAGAGGAAGTGCATGTTGAAGAAACACTAACCATTGCTGAGCAAAGAGCTGAAGATCATTTTTCAACAACCTACACCCGAAGTTCAGATGGTCGTTATGTAGTTGAACTACCATTGAAACAAGCTGATAGCGTTGACTACGGGAACTCGTTTGATCTAGCTCTTAATCGTTTTCTAGCAGTCGAACGTAGATTCAAATCGAATCCGCAATTGCATCAAGAATACTCAAATTTTATAAATGAGTATTTATCATTGGGGCATATGGAAGAGGTTCCAGAGGAGGAAATTCTTCAGCCCACAACAAAATGTTTCTACTTGCCACATCACGCGGTATTCAAGTTGGATAGCAGTACCACCAAAATTCGTGTTGTCTTCGATGGCTCTGCCAGTGCTTCAAATTCAACGTCATTAAATGACTCGCTACTCATCGGTCCAACTATCCAATCGGATGTCTTTTCTATCTGCATGCGTTTTCGTCGACATAGTTATGCGGTATCGGGTGACATCGAAAAGATGTATCGCGAAATTTGGGTTGCAAAAAAACACGTTGATTATCAACGAATCATTTGGCGAAACTCATCAGAACTTCCACTAAAGCATTATCGACTTCTAACAGTAACGTATGGAACATCTTGTGCACCATTTTGAGCCATTCGCGCCCTCAAGCAGCTTGCAGTTGACACTTCGGAAAGATTCCCTCATGCCTCAAAGGTTGTGCTGGACGACTTTTACGTTGACGACGTCATAACTGGTGCTGACACTGTAGAAAACATTATCACCTTACATTCAGAAGTTGTAAGTCTCTTAAAGGAAGCAGGCTTGCATTTGAGAAAATGGACAACCAACTGTTGGCCGTTGCTGTTGTCTTTACCGAAAGACCAAAGGGCGTTGTTACCAGTGGAATTTGAAGAATCGTCTTCAATTAAGCTTCTGGGCTTACAATGGTGCCCCTCAAAAGACTGTTTTTCGTACAAAGTGCGGTTAAATAAATCAATTGTATCCACTAAACGTCGCGTATTATTAGAATCCTCGCGAATTTTTGATCCAATCGGGTTTCTCGCGCCAGTGATCATAGGCATTGAAATCATTTTTCAAGACCTTTGGCGCGAAAAGCTTATTTGGGATGATGAACTTCCCAAAATGTTTGCCGACCGTTGGCAAAACATTCGCAGTGAACTTCACATTCTTGAAGGTATAAACGTTCCAAGAATATTGTGGACAAATCGACAAAACATTGAATTTCATGCATTTTGTGATGCATCACATACGCGGCCATGGTTTATTGCAAAAGTGTAGATGTTAACGGTTCGATAAATATTTCCTTAGTGACGTCTAAAAGCAAAGTGGCCCCTTTTAAAGTGTTGTCCCTACCTCGCCTTGAACTCTGCGGAGCCCTACTTCTTGTTAGACTCGTGACCAAACTGAAAAGATCCTTACAGTTAAGCGATATTAAACTATACGCGTGGACAGATTCATCAATTGTTCTTCATTGGCTGTCGGCACCACCTAAGAAGTGGTCGGTTTTCGTCGCGAATCGGACGTCGGAGATACTTACATCGATACCATACCAGTGCTGGAATCACATACGATCCACAGATAATCCAGCCGATAGTGGTACGAGAGGAATTTCACCCTCTCTTTTAATAGTCAACGAGATGTGGTGGAAAGGCCCTGCATGGCTTTGCAAAGAGCCAAATAAGTGGCCCTCATCAGACCCGTGCTTAAACACTATAGCTTCCCAAGAGCTAGAAGAGAGAAGTAACACTAAAATTCAAGTACTTGTATCTAAAACTAACCCAATTAATCCATTTAATGAAGTTCTGACCATCAAACTGGATTCGGCCGGTTCGCGTTATAGGATATCTCATTCGGTTTATTTCAAATGCTCGTTCGGAAAAGACTTCACGTATTTACTCAGCATTAACGACTATAGAAATATCGAAAGCTAAGACTCTTTTAATAAAATGTGCTCAGTTATCAATGTTCTCGTCTGAAATCGAAATTATTAAAAATCAAGGTGAATTGCGAAACGGACGGAAACTTAATTCCTTAACCCCGTTTATAGATTCAGATGGCCTTCTTCGGGTCGGTGGCCGTTTGCATGAATCGGACTTATCATACTTTGCAAAACATCCAATTATTTTCAATAAAACGCACCCAATATAGCGTCTGATCGTTGAGTATACTCACAAAAAACATTTGCATGTCGGTATCTCGCAACTACTTGCTCTCCTTAAGCAGTGCTACTACATCCTCGGCAGTAGAAGCTTAGTACGTAATCTAGTACATAAGTGCGTCACTTGCTTTCGACAACGTAAAGACGCGTCAACCCAACTAATGGGTAATCTGCCGGCAGAAAGGATACGCGACCCTTTAGCAAGGTTGGCTGTGACTATGCTGGCCCAATCGCATTGCGTTTGTGTCGTGGAAGAAATCCTCGTTTCGTAAAGGCATATATCACGGTGTTTGTCTGCTTCGTCACAAAGGGCATTCACTTAGAACTCGTTGGTGATCTGACATCAACCTCGTTTCTAATGGCATTGGATCGATTCGTTTCGCAGCGCGGTAAACCTATAGAGATTTGGAGCGATAATGCGACAAATTTTTACGGAGCAAGAAGGCTGCTAGATGAATTTTACGACAGTTTTCATAGTCAGAAGCATCAACAAATAGTCGCTGATCATCTGTCGAAAGACAACATCGCTTGGCGATTCATTCCTCCTTCTTCACCCCACTTTGGCGGACTGTCGGGGAAAATAAACTGACGTACGAAGAGCTATACACTCTTCTAACTAAAATTGAGGCCTTGCTTAACTCACGTCCAATGTGGTCTAATCCAGATAGTGAGCCCTCTGCACTCACACCATCTCACTTTATGATTGGGGAACCATACACAACAGTTCCTCAACCTGAATTTTTAAAATCGAATTGTTCTCTTAAAACTAATTGGTACCTTTTACAGACACTCATGCAAGGGTTTTGGAAAAGATGGCACCAAGAATACTTGACGTCCCTTCAGCAACGTCCCAAGTGGCATAATTCTCAGCCAAACGTTCAAATTGACGACATCGTTCTTTTAAAGGAGCCTAACATCCCACCCTCCAAGTGGATTCTTGGTCGCATTACGAACATCCACCCTGGAAAGGACAATAAACATCGGGTAGTCACCATAAAAACGCAGGTTGGAGAATATGTCCGACCCATAGTAAAAATTGCCCTATTGCCTATAGCTGAAAGATCTGGCGGTCTTTCAGGGGGGGCTGTATGTTCTTGAATATTACTTAATCAGTAACGTAACATATTGAAATTATTGGAATTGTATTAACTCTTTGCTTTTTTTTATACCAAACATTGTATTATATACCCTATCTGCTAATGCTGTAAATTCTGAACAATGAACAGTTAACAGTCCACTGTCTTGTAATTGCAATGCAATTAGATTTTACATTTTCTCTGCCTCTTTCGCTACTGGACCATCATCGAGGTAACACCTAATAAAAAGTTGTATATTGGAAGAATCGTCGTTTTCTTTTCGTCGCTCGTGTTGGTCGGTATACTTGGGTATTCTTTTTTCTTGTGTCACATTGCCCGGCCGATTAATTAAATCGGAATATGCGAACTCAATAATAATTCAAAATTCACGAGAATTTTAGGTGCCTGGTTTCTGTAATGTACTATTCACGGAATTACTAAATTACTACTACATTCCATATTTTACTAACGTACGCTGTTATCTCACTTAACTTAATTTTGTAAATGAACTAACTTCAAGTGGCTCTATTTCACTTTTCGAAAGCGAAATAATGCCAATTTTTAAAAATTGGTCTTATTTCACTTGGCCTTATTTCACGGCACCATTAATGGCCTCCTTGCAATTCTTATCTTCACCATTGTTCTTTCATCCCACGCTCCCAGCTCGAAATAAAAAGTGAGCGCGGCCACACACGTAGTATGGATGAAATGTAGACAAAGCTTTTATTTGTTATATTATGCAATTGTTTTTTTAATTTCTTGCAAAAATATGGAAAAAATATATTTTTTGGAAGTGGACGTGTCAGTGGATGGATTTCAAAAATGTGTGCACCATGTGTGAATTTCAGCCTTTCAGCTCGAAATTTAACGTCCAAAAGTAGGTCACATACAGATGAATGGACGGATATGACTTAATCGACTGGGCTGTTTGTGCTGATTATTTATAATATACACATATGTATATACTTATATACATTGTACATGTTACTAACTATGTACCAAATTATTTTACTCTATAGGTAAGCAAATACTAGATTATACAAAGACTTTGTGTAAAACAAAATTATAAGCCACAAGAAGAAAGAGACGTACTTACTTACTTACTTACTTAGGCGGCGCTACAGTTCAGGATAAACGTGGGCCTCAACCAACAATCCTCTCCATTTAGCCTCCAGTTGCGCACTCCAAGTTGGTCGAGCTCCGCTTGACCTCTCTGCGCCACCTACGACGAGGAGGTCCTCTACTGCGTTGTCCTTCCAGGTTAGATTTGAAGACTCTGCGGGCCGGAGCGTTAGTGTCCACCCGTTCAATATGTCCTAGCCATCTCAAGCGTCAAATCCATAGTTGACTTTGTCATGTCGCTATACAACTGGTATAGTTCGTCGTTGAATTTTCTTCCCCAAAACCCGTCAACGCAAACGGGGCCGAATATCTTACGAAGTATTTTTCTCCCGAAACGACCAAGGATGTCTTCATCCGCTTTCAATAAAGTCCATGTTTCTTTAGCGATTGGCAGGAGTTATTCTTCGTTTGATCTCTGCGCTGGTATAATGATACCACAGTTAATAGCAGAGGCGATGTAGACAAAGTCCCTTACTACCTCGAAGTTGTAGCTGCCCAGTGTGACGTTCTGTCCAATTCGTCGGTGTTGATTGTCCCTTTTTGCTGACAACATACTTGGTTTTGCCCTCGTTTATCGCTAAACCCATTTTGGCCGCTTCCGCCTCAATGCTTGCAAACGCATCGGTGACATCCCGCTGAGTTCTTCTAATAATGTCAATAACATCGGCGTAAGCAAGCAGTTGTACGGACTTGATAGACTGTGCTTTTGGTGTTGGTTTGTGAGTTCCGCATAATCCGTTCAAGTATAATATTAAAGAAGTCCCATGACAGCGCGTCACCTTGTCTAAAAGCTTTTTCAACATCAAAGGTCTGGAAGAGGTCATTACCGACCTTGATGAAGCAGCGAGCGTTCTCCATCGTCATCCTGCACAGACGGACGAGTTTGGCAGGGCTGCTAAAACTAGACATGGCTCTATAAAGCTCTTGTCTATAGATGCTGTCATAGGCGGCGTAAAAATCGATAAAGAGATGATGAGTATCAATTTGGATTTTCTCCAAGATCTGTCGAAATGTGAAGATTTGATCGATGGATGGTGGACTTTGCTGGCCTGATTGGTGATTAATCGATGTCAATCGAATAGACGTCTATTTCATCTGCTCCCGACACTTATTTTGCTGGAAGTTTTTTTGAAAGTGAATCGTTTTAATAGAACTCGATCAAAAACTGTTAAAGAGAAAAGCTCAATGGGCCTAACAACAGACCACCACAAGTCACCCGCTTTCGATATACAGACATGATAACCATAAATTCCTGCAGATGTATTTTATCGCAGATCCTGAAACACAAGCTACTACTCGATGTTCTATCGCTCGGCCATCCTTAAACAATGCATTGATAAGACAATTGCAAGATACATTACACTCCCCTAATAACTATATTCAGTCTTTTAAAATAGCAATTGAGGGTGTTCCACAAAACGTGCCGGATTTCAACGTTGTAATCCACGCCGATAAGGTACCTGTTGGCGAACATCGTGGTCGCTATAATACGCCTTCTACGACTGAGGTAACAGTTATCATAACCGGCCAACAATTTGACAGACTGGATATTGTAATACGCAGTCGTGATGAAAATCTGCAAATAATACCAGAAATTCATTGGGTCCAAATACCGGGGCACAGTTACGCAAAATAGTTTCATCTGTAATGACAAGGGACAATTCTAAAAGTATAAAAAAGAGATGCACTAATTTACTAACATAATATATTATTACGAGTATGTCTTATCCCAATTTATTAATTAGAGTATCGGTGTAAAAATTGAATTGCACCCGGACAAAGTCGGGCCGGGTTGCTAGTGTGCATATAAATGCAACCAAACATTTGAAGGTACCTTAGGAAGATCATTGATGTATAGGCAGAATAGAATAGGACCCAATATTGAGCCTTGATGTACACCAGCCAGCAAGTTCGTGAAACCAAAAACTCTTTGAACTCGGTCGCAAGGCTGAATTCTCTGTCTCTTATCTGGGTCCCAGGTCACACTGGGATCTTGGGGAACGAGATCTCCGATGAGATTGCTAGACAAGGCTCAGAGGAGGCTTTCTCAGGTCCCGAACCCGCGTTGGGTCTTCCAGCGTCTTCGGTTAGGGCTTGCATTGACGATTGGGTCTCTCACGAGCACAATTGTGTGTGGCATGACTCTCCAGGTTGCAGGTTGACTAAACGCATGCTCCCGGACGTCTGTAAGAAATCAGCGGCATTCTTGCTGTCTCTCAGCAGAAAAGACTGTAGACAACTTATCGGCGTCTTGACAGGCCACTTCGCTTTTGCCAAGCACCTTAACGTGTTAGGCTTAAGTGACACTACAATCTGCGACGCTTGTGGAGAGAGCGACGACACCGCGGAACATTATCTCTGTGAGTGTCCGGCCTTTGCTCGTATCAGGTGGCAGATCTTCGGTGCGGATGTGGTGAGTGCTGGTACTGTAAGCTCCTCATCACTGAAGTGCTTGCTTGGCTTTCTTCGAAAGTCAAGGAAATTCCAGTAAAATGGGTAAATCAGGGTTTGCTCTCTGGCAGTACAATGGACCAGTTGTGTCTGAGTGCTCCAGTCGAGTGTTTCCTATCCCGACAAAAAAAAAAAAAAAAAAAAAAAAAAAAAAAAAAAAAAAAAAAAAAGTTCCTTGATTGAAATGATCTGTGACCAACGGTAACCCTTTGACTTCGGTTATCCAAATAATTTCTAACTTTACAGACAGAACTATTACTAAACCCGAAATATTACTTAAGTTTCTCACACAAAATTGCGTGATTTACGCGGTCAAAGGCCTTCGAGAAATCAAGAAAACAGAGGACTGTTACGTAGTCTAAGTCAAATTTAATTCTAATGTCATCGAGCACCTTAACCATAGCAGTAGAACAAGAACGCTGTGCTCGGAATCCAGATTGAACTAGAGATAATAGACTATGTCGACCTAGGTAGATTGACATCTGTTTGGTAAGGATTTTCTTAGATACTTTCGGTAAGCATTGCAATATGCGAATTGGGCGAAAATCTGCTGTCGAGGAGGGTATCGATTTCTTTACAACAGGAATTACCTAAACCAATTTCCAACAATCAGGAAAGGATTAAGATGTAATACAGAAATTTAATATATGTATGGGCTAGGGATCGTAAAATGTGAGGTAAGATCATTTTGACAAAACGTATCGGTATTCCGTCTTCAGCTACAGCACCTGATTTAATGGTACGAATGGTTTGAACCACGTCGAGCTCCGAAACAACTTCGAAGTCAAAAGCAATTGACGGTTCATATGTTAGTTCATTATCGGATACCAAGAGCCTGTTTTCTGCAAAGCTGGGAATAAGAGCATTGTTAAGATCATCGGGATCAGGAATGTTGCCAGAAACATTCTTTTTACCAATGCCAATGCTGCGTAAATTTCTCCAGAGTATTTTTGGAGCTTGTTGTGTGCTCAGTTTAGATAAAAAGTATCTTTTCTTGGGTCTACGAGTCACAAAGGTTGAGAAATTACGCACTTGGCAATATATTTCCCAATCGTAGTTCGTCGGGCTACGCTTCCACTTCGAATACAACTTTCTTCGAATTCTTATTGCATTATGCACCTCAGACGTGAACCAAGGGCAATTCTTGTTACATTCTACAACAGTCTTTAAAGGTAGATACATGTCTATCAAATATTTGAAGTAATAAGGCTTGTATATGAGCAACTTTATCATTTGCATTAGTAGCGTAATAACAATAATTCCATGGCAGAAGACTTGCATCCAACTGCAATGTTCTGTAATCAAAAGATTCGGAATCTCTAAATTGAAAGGTTGTGGGTGTTAGATCGGAAACAATGAACAAATCAAGAAGGCTAGGAGATATATTAGGGGCAAAACGAGTGGCGCAGGAGATCGAGCAACTGGAGACCCATGGAATCAGTTTTGAGCAGATTGAGCTGCACTAAAATCTCCACAGATAATAATACGCTCATAAAGCGCTGAAAGAATGCAGAAAACATTGATTCCGGAGAACAACTCCTGTTCGGCCTGTAAGCAACACCTAAGAAACACCTGACGTTGCCATCCGTAACTTCAAGAAATAGGTACAGGAATACCTCGAGTTACGTCACTAATTCGTTCCAGAAGTCCTGAAGTAAATCGAAAAGGACGTAAGTCGAAACAGTAAGACAATGTAGAGTGTATTTACATGTTTCATTTATTTTTTAAAATTAAAAATTAATTCAAAGTTATTGACAAGAAATAGAATTAAATGTTAGAATTAAAAGAACAATCTCATTCAAATTCACGAGTACACAATGCACTTTCTGATGTGCATTTGGAAATGTGTGTTTGTACATAAATGCACTTGCCTTACTTTTTTGGCGACGTAAGTTGAAATGACGTAAATCGAAACGTTGTAAATCGAGGTATTACTGTACTTCATACCACTTTCTTCAAACTTACCAATTATTTTGCAATTTAGGGATGCATTACAATACACCGCAATACCCCCACCATGTGTATCAGTGATCCTATCTTTGCCAATCAGTTTGTATTTTGGTATATTGTAAATACTGTCTGAAAGAACTGGCTTAAACCAGGTTTCTATAATGCAAATTACATCAACTTCCGAACTATAAAGGATGAAACTAATATAATCCAATTTAGCTGCATTCAGGCTACGAGCGTTGAGGTGGGACACCTTAAACACTTCAGGTACATTTGATAGTATTCTTAGCATTGATTTTGCGGAAACATCATACATACCAACAGAGTAAAACCCAATATTTCTCATCATTGATAACAATATGTAAACAAAACAAATAGTAGGAGACAAACAGCATTAACAATAAATAAGCGATCTGTACATAAAAATCAGCAAAAAACAGGAGAAAGGAAGAGATAGGTGAAATTTGGGAGAAATGAAATTAGAGGAAAAGAGATGGGAAAAGAATAGGACAGTGAGACATAGTAAATAAACATTTTCTTATACACTAACTTTAATATAAATAACTAAAATTAAATTTAAATTAATAAATCAATCAAAACGAATTATAATTAGTACTAGGCAAATACGTTAATCATTAAAAATCTGCTCCAGATGACATCGATGATAAGGCGGATAGTGGTGTAAAAACAGGTAAGGATTTCAAGAGAAACTAGTTGTTGACAAGATTCTCATTTCAGTATCGTCATTTCTCTTTTTAACATGCACCGTACCATTTCTCGTTCTCACAGAGTATAACAATCCCTCTTTGCGTAGTCGAATAGCATGCCGTAGTAGAGAGCTGGTGTTAGAAACTTTCGTTGATGTAAATACAAGCGGTGGTGCTGCTGGTTTGGTCGTTATTCAGTTGAGTGAGCGTTAGACCTTTTTTCGCGTGAAATGCAGAAAGTAACGCTCTTTGTTCTGCATGAGAGGAGAGCCGGTTTAATAGCGGACTGTCGCTGAGTTTAGAGTTATAATAGCCTCGCTGATCTTATTATGTATTTTGGCTTCAAATTCAGCAACCAGCAAAGTAAATTTTTCGATTAGATCGGATTCCAGATCTTGAAGATGTTAGAGATGGTTTTTTATTTTTGCTTTTATTTGATGATGACAGCATTGAACTAGATACTTTACTTACTTAGGTGGCGCTACAGTTCGGGGTGAACCTGGGCCTCAACCAACAAGCCTCTCCATTTAGCTCGGTCTTTAGCTAATTGCCTCCAGTTGCGCACTCCAAGTTGGTCGAGGTCCCCTTGAACTTGTGCGCACCACCTACGGCGATAATTCCCTCTACTGCGTCGTCCTTCGGGGTTAGTTTCGAAGACTCTGCGGGCCGGAGCGTTGGTGTCCATTCGCTCTACATGTCCTAGCCATCTCAGACGTCCAATACGCAGTTTTTTGACTAGGTCGATGTCGCTGTACAGCTCGTATAGTTCGTGATTGAATCTTCTCCTCCAAAACCCGTCAACGCAAACGGGACCGAAAATCTTACGAAGAATTTTTCTCTCGAAGCGACCAAGGATATCTTCATCCTCTTTTAATAAAGTCCATGTTTCAGCGCCGTAAAGCAGGACTGGGATGATCAAGGTCTTATATAGAGTCTCCTTAGTTGTTCGAGAGAGGGCTTTACTGTTGAATTGCCTTATAAGCCCAAAAAAACAGCGATTGGCAAGAGTTATTCTTCGATTGATTTCTGCGCTGATTTTGTTTGCTGAATTTATAGCAGAGCCAAGGTAGACAAAGTCCCTTACTACCTCGAAGTTATAGCTGCCCACGGTGACGTTTTGTCCAATTCGTCGATGTTGGTTTTCCCTTCTAGTTGACAGCATATACTTGGTTTTGCCCTCGTTTATCGCCAAACCCATTTCGGCCGCTTCCGCCTCAATGCTTGCAAAAGCACCGGTGACAGCCCGCTGAGATCTTCCGATAATGTCTATATCGTCGGCGTATGCAAGCAGTTGTACAGACTTGTAATAGATTGTGCCTCCGGTGTTGGCTTGTGAGTTCCGCACAATCCGTTCAAGTACAATATTGAAGAAGTCACATGACAGCGCGTCACCTTGTCTAAAGCCTTTTTTGACATCAAAGGTCTCGGTGAGGTCATTACCGACCATGATGGAGCAGCCAGCGTTCTCCATCGTCAGCCTGCACAGGCGGACAAGTTTGGCAGGGATGTCAAAACTAGACATGGCTCTATAAAGCTCTTCTCTATAGATGCTGTCATAGGCGGCCTTGAAATCGATAAAGAGGTGGTGAGTATCGATTTGGAATTCTTGGGTTTTCTCCAGGATCTGCTGAAGTGTGAAGATTTGATCGATGGTGGACTTTCCTGGCCTGAAACCGCACTGATAGGGTCCAATCAGGCTGTTGATAAAAGGTTTCAGGCGTTCACACAATATCGCAGAAAAGATCTTGTACGCGATATTGAGGAGACTGATGCCTCTATAATTGGCGCAGTTGAGGGGGTCTCCTTTCTTGTGGATCGGGCAAACGATGCTGAGATTCCATTCATCAGGCATACACTCCCCTGACCAAATATTAGAAATGAGTTGGTGTATGCACTCTACCAATTCATCCCCAGCTGCCTTGAAAAGTTCGTCCGGTAAGCCGTCAGGTCCAGCAGCCTTGTTCGATTTTAGCTTGGATATTGCTATCCTCACTTCGTTTTGGTCAGGTGGACGGAAATTTTGACTATCATCGTGCATGTTGAATGGTTCATTCTGCCTGACAGCGGGATGTTGGTCTTCGTCGCCGTTATACAGTCTGCAGAAGTAGTTTTTCCATATTCTCAGCACCGACTGTGATTCTACTGCGAGGTTTCCATTCTCATCTCTACAGGTTTCTGTACGGGTATTACTTCTCTGACACGTTCTTTTTACCTTTTGGTAAAACTTCCGTACATTGTTCCTGGAGTATAGACTCTCGATATTCTCAAACGCGCGCTTCTCATGCTCTTTCTTCTTCTTTTGGAGAAGCCGATGTTCTTCCCGTCTCTTTTGTTCGTAGAGCTCACGAGCAGCTCTCGTCTTCTTTTGCAGCGCCGCTTTGTATGCCTCTTGTCTGCTGCATGCACTCGCCGGCATTCTTCGTCAAACCAGGGGTTTCGCGGTGGTGGGCGAGCGAGACCCAGCACATCAGTCGCGGCGTTTCTGATGGCATGTTGGCAGCGTTGCCACTGGTCTTCGGCACTTGATGCTGGCGGTATAGGGGTGATTGAGAGATTTCGGGATACGCGTTCAGCGAAGAGTCTGGCGGTCTCTTGCGATTGTAGCTTTTCGACGTTAAATTTTCTCACAGTAATTCTTCTTTGTTGCTCAGATTGGGATATCCGCATTCGTACCTTGGCTACAACAAGGTAATGATCCGAGTCTATGTTGGCCGCTCGGAAGGTCCGGACATCCAGAATACTGGAGGCATGCCTTGCGTCGATCGCAATATGATCAATTTGGTTGATCGTGACATGATCATTGGACCGCCATGTCTGCTTATGAATATCGAGATGAGGAAACCATGTGCTTGCTATGGTGACATTTCGCTCCACAGCGAAATCAATTAGCCTTAGTCCGTTATCAGACGTGGTGTCGTGTAGGCTATGCTTACCGACTGCTCTACCGAAGACGTCCTCCTTTCCTATTTTGGCGCTAAAATCGCCCAATACGATCTTAACGTCGTATTTAGGACATTTCTCGTATGTTTTGTCGAAGAGCTCGTAGAAACACTCTTTGGAGGCAGGGTCCTTTTCTTCTGTGGGGGCATGAAAACATATTAGGCTTATGTTAGCGAATTTAGCCTTGATCCGGATCGTCTTAATACGCTCGCTCACGTGTCGGAAGCTTAAGACTTCTTGCCTAAGTCTGCCGCGTATGACAAATCCGCATCCGAATAAGCGTTGCCTGTTGCCTCTGTAGCAATCACCGTAGTAGATGTCACAGTTTTTCATCCTCTTTTTGCCTGGCCCATCCCATCGCACTTCCTGGATGGCGGTAATATCTGCTTTATAGCAGTCTAGGGCCTCTGCTAGTTGTTCGGCTGCACGTGGTCTGTAAAGGGACAGAACATTCCACGTACAGATCCGAAGGTCGTTGTCCTTATTTCGTTTGCTGGGGTCGTCATTAGTTGGGTCATCCTTATCCGAGGCTTTTGGTTGTTTCGGAACCATGCGTTTTTTACGTGGTAGGGAAGTTACCCCGACGGCACAACCCCCAACCTGAGGATTGAACTAGATGTTGTCTGTATATTGAAAGCGGGTGACTTGTGGTGGTCTGTTGTTAGGCCCACTGAGCTTTTCTCTTTAACAGTTTTTGATAGAGTACTATTAAAACGATTCACTTTCAAAAAAAACTTCCAGCAAAATAAGTGGCAGTAATTCTCGTTGTTTGAAAAACTTTTGTTTTGTAATGTTTACCGGCTGAAAAGGCAATAATGTCGGGAGCAGATGAAATAGTCGTCTATTCGATTGACATCGATTAATCACCAATCAGGCCAGGAAAGTCCACCATCCATCGATCAAATCTTCACATTTCGACAGATCTTGGAGAAAATCCAAATCGATACTCATCATCTCTTTATGGATTTTAACGCCGCTTATGACAGCATCTATAGACAAGAGCTTTATAGAACCATGTCTAGTTTTAGCAGCCCTGCCAAACTCGTCCGTCTGTGCAGGATGACGATGGAGAACGCTCGCTGCTTCATCAAGGTCGGTAATGACCTCTTCCAGACCTTTGATGTTGAAAAAGCTTTTAGACAAGGTGACGCGCTGTCATGGGACTTCTTTAATATTATACTTGAACGGATTATGCGGAACTCACAAACTAACACCAAAAGCACAGTCTATCAAGTCCGTACAACTGCTTGCTTACGCCGATGTTATTGACATTATTAGAAGAACTCAGCGGGATGTCACCGATGCGTTTGCAAGCATTGAGGCGGAACCGGCCAAAATGGGTTTAGCGATAAACGAGGGCAAAACCAAGTATGTTGTCAGCAAAAAGGGACAATTAACACCGACGAATTGGACAGAACGTCACAGTGGGCAGCTACAACTTCGAGGTAGTAAGGCACTTTGTCTACATCGCCTCTGCTATTAACTGTGGTATCATTATACCAGCGCAGAGATCAAACGAAGAATAACTCCTGCCAATCGCTAAAGAAACATGGACTTTATTGAAAGCGGATGAAGATATCCTTGGTCGTTTCGGGAGAAAAATACTTCGTAAGATATTCGGCCCCGTTTGCGTTGACGGGATTTGGGGAAGAAAATTCAACGACGAACTATACGAGCTGTACAGCGACATGACATAGTCAAAAAACTGCGCGTTAGACATTTGAGATGGCTAGTACATGAAGAACGGATGGACACCAACTCTCCGGCCCACAGAGATCTCGAATCTTACCTGAAGGGGCGACGCAGTAGAGGACCTCCTTGATGTAGGTGGCGCGGACAAGTTCAAGAGGATCTCGAGTAACGTGGAGTACGCAACTGGAGGCAATCAGCTTAAGACCGAGCTAAAGGGAGAGGCTTGTTGGTTGAGGCCCAGGTTTACCCTGAACTGTAGCGCCGCCTAAGTAAGTAAGTAAGACTAGGTCGAAAGACATATAAAAGTTTTAAGATTAGCTTAGAGCACCCCTATGGGGCCAGTAAGTTAGAGTAAGATATTTAGTTATTGGGTTAGTTAGTTTTAAGTAATAAAATGCGTTGAAAATTAAAATGCAGCTGGTACAACTACCACTACCCACAACGCACTTATAAGCATCTGCAGCTAAAAGTGATATCTTACTTACTTAATTAGGTGGCGCTACAGTTCGGGGTGAACCTGGGCCTCAACCAACAAGCCTCTCCATTTAGCTCGGTCTTCAGCTAATTGCCTCCAGTTGCGCACTCCCCTTGAGGTCCCCTTGAACTTGTACGCGCCACCTACGGCCATGATTCTCTCTACTGCGTCGTCCCTCGGGGTTAGATTCGAAGACTCTGCAGGCCGGAGCGTTGGTGTCCATTCGCTCTACATGTCATAGCCATCTCAGACGTTCAATACGCAGTTTTTTGACTAGGTCGATGTCGCTGTACAGCTTGTATAGTTCTCGATTGAATCTTCTCCTTCAAAACCCGTCATCGCAAACGGGACCGAAAAGCTTACGAAGAATTTTTCTCTCGAAGCGGTCAAGGATATCTTCATCCTCTTTTAATAAAGTCCATGTTCCAGCGCCATAAAGCAGGACTGGGACGATCAAGGTCTTATATAGAGTTTCCTTAGTTGTTTGAGATAGGGCTTTACTGTTGAATTGCCTTATAAGCCAAAAAAAAGCCATTGGCAAGAGTTATTCTTCGCTTGATTTCTGCGCTGATCTTGTTTTTCGAGTTGGCAGACAAAGTCCCTTACTGCCTCGAAGTTATAGCTGCCCACGGTGACGTTTTGTCCAATTCGTCGGTGTTGGCTTTCCCTTCTTGTTGACAGCATATACTGGGTTTTGCCCTTGCTTATCGCCATTTCGGCCGCTTCCGCCTCAATGCTTGCAAACGCACCGGTGACAGCCCGCCGAGTTCTTCCGATAATGTTTATATCGTCGGCGTATGCAAGCAGTTGCACAGACTTGTGATAGATTGTGCCTCCGGCAATAGCTTGTGAGTTCCGCACAAACCGTTCAAGTACAATATTGAAGAAGTCACATGATAGCGCGTCACCTTGTCTAAAGCCTTTTTTGACATCAAAGGTCTCGGTGAGGTCATTACCGACCTTGATGGAGCAGCGAGCGTTATCCATCGTCAGCCTGCACAGACGGTCAAGTTTGGCATTGATGTCAAAACTAGACATGGCTTTATAAAGCTCTTCTCTACAGATGCTACATGCTACATCGAAAAAGAGGTGGTGAGTATGGATTTGGAATTCTTGGGTTTTCTCCAGGATCTGCCGCAGTGTGAACATGTGATCGATGGTGGACTTTCCTGCCCTGAAACCGCACTGATAATGGCCAATCAGCCTGTTGTTAAAAGGTTTTAGGCGTTCACACAATATCGCAGAAAAGATCTTGTATGCGATGTTGAGGAGGCTGATGCCTCCATAATTGGCGCAGTTGAGGGGGTCTCCTTTCTTGTGGATCGCAAACGATGCTGGGGTTCCACTCATCAGACATGCACTCGTCTGACCAAATCTTAGAGATGAGTTTGTGTATGCACTCTACCATTTCATCCCCAGCTGCGTCGAAAAGTTCGGCCGGTAAGCCGTCGGGTCCAGAAGCCTTGTTGGATGTTAGCTTGGATATTACTATCCTCACTTCGTTTTGGTCAGGTGGACGGAAATTTTGACTATCATCGTCCATGTTGAATGGTTCATTCTGCCTGACAGCGGGATGTTGGTCTTCGTCGCCGTTATACAGTCTGCAGAAGTAGTTTTTCCACATTCTCACCACCGACTGTGATTCTACTACAAGGTTTCCATTTTCATCTCTAATGGTTTCTGTACGGGAATTGCTTTTCTGACACGTTCTTTTTACCTTTTGGTAAAACTTCCGTGCATTGTTCCTGCAATATAAACTCTCGATATTCCCAAACGCGCGCTTCTCATGCTCTTTCTTCTTCTTTTGGAGAAGCCGATGTTCTTCCCGTTCGTAGAACTTACGAGCAGCTCACGTCTTCATTTGTAGCGCCGCTTTATGTGCCTCTTATCTGCATGCACTCGCCGGCATTCTTCGTCAAACCCGGGGTTTCGCGGTGGTGGGTGACCGAGACCCAGCACATCAGTCGCGGCGTTTCTGATGGCATGTTGGCAGCGTTGCCACTGGTCTTCGGCACTTGATGCTGGTGGCATAGGGGTGATTGAAAGATTTCGGGATACGCGTTCAGCGAAGAGTCGGGCGGTCTCTTGCGATTGTAGCTTTTCGACGCTAAATTTTCTCACAGTGATTCTTCTTTGTTGCTCAGATTGGGATATCCGCATTCGTAACTTGGCTACAACAAGTTAATGATCCGAGTCTATGTTGGCCGCTCGGAACGTCAGGACATCCAGAATACTGGAGGCATGCCTTGCGTCGATCGCTATATGGTTAATTTGGTTGATCGTTACATGATCACTGGACCGCTATGTCTGCTTGTGAATAGGGATGAGGAAACCATGGGCTTGCTATGGTGACATTTCACTCCACAGCGATACCAATTAGCCTTAGTCCGTTAGCAGACGTGGTATCGTGCAGGCTATGCTTACTGACTGCCCTACCAAAGACGTCCTCCTTTCCTATTTTGGAGTTTAAATCGCCCAATACGCTTTTAACGTCGTATTTAGGTCATTGCTCATATGTCTTGTCGAGGAAGTCGTAGAAAGAAAGCTCTTTGGTGGCAGGGTCCTTTTCTTTCGTGGGGGCATGAACACATATTAGGCTTTTGTTAGCGAATTTAGCCTTGATTCGGATCGTCATAATACGCTCGCTAACGTGTCGAAAGTTTAAGACTTTTTGCCTAAATGTGCCGCATATAACAAATCCGCACCCGAATAAGCGCTGCGTATTATCTCTGTGACCACCACCATAGTAGATGTCACAGTTTTCCCTCCTCTTTTTACCCTGCCCATTCCATCACACTTCCTGGATGGAGGTTGTATCTGATTTTGATCAGTCTAGAGCCTCTGCTAATTCTTCGGCTGCACGTGGTCTGTTAAGGGTTAGAACATTCCACGTACAGATCCGAATGTCACTGTCCTTATTTCGTGTGTTAGGGTCGTCGTCAGTTGAGTCATCCTTATCCGAGGCTTTTGGTTGTTTCGGAATCATTAGTTTTTTACGTGGTAGGGAAAATACCTCGACGACACAACACCCAACCTGAAGTGCCAGAGACGTACTGATCGTGGAAAATTGGGGAATTAAGAAAATAAATATAGATTCTATATAGTACTGGTTCTATACACTTAATTTTTTTGTCGGTAGCATCAATATTCAACATGCTTAAATAATTTCAATTGAAAAAAATGCAATAATAGAAAAAAAAAAAGAGGATTTGACTTGAATAATACCGTTTTTGGACAAGGGCTTGTAGTCTGTACTCCCAATTGATATTATTGAGTTAGGCGGTAGCCCTGCTCCAGATGTTCGTGATTCTTCAAGCTCAGCTAAAACCCGATTATCCTTTTGAAATAAAAGAAAATTAAAGTTATGTATTAAAGTTAAGAAGACAGTTATGAATAAAAAGCATTGTTTGACCAAATTCAACAAAAGTAAAACTGGCGTGTTCCCTTCATTAGACACAAATAGTTAAGGTTTTATCATAAAATGTATTAGCGTACTTAATGTTATTTCTATGGAAAAAGAAATAAAAAACCCAATAAATTTAGCATATATGCATATGTATTTTCGCATATTATATTTATGAGTGATAACGCTTCGCGAAAGTGAATATTTATTTATTTATTTATTTTATTAGTTTATAAAAAGCTTTATAACATCACTTAAGTAATAAATATAAAAAAGAAACATTTCTATGTCTATAAGTTTTTTTAAAATTTTTGTTTGGCATTTTTTTAAAAATATTTATATTCGTCTGCGTTTTTAAAATAAATGGTAGTGCATTAAACAATTGAAATCCTTTAATAAAAATTTGATTTTGGGTTCTTGAAAGATTTGCTTTTGGTACGTCGAAGTTTCTTCTGTTGCTCAACGTGTAATTGTGTCTATACGAAACAGGATAAGCTTCTGCTAAGGTACTCCGGTAAAATTTTGTTCTTTATTTTGAATATAAATATTAAATTTCTAACAAGTACTCTTTGTTTTGCACTTTAAAAATGTAATGATCTTAACATAGAACTTATTGATGTATACAAATCTACTTGTAGGATAGCTCTCATTGCACGATTTTGTAATTTTTGTAATCTATTCTATTCTTTAAGTTATTACCAATTAAATGTAAACTTAAAGTTATTACATTATTAAAAAATAACTTTTCCTACAGACCTCTATTTACAATCAGAAAATCCCCAAAAGATCTAATACTGAAAAAAAAAAAAAACATTTTAATTATATTACAATAAAATCAGTGTTACCAAAAATAAGACAAGAGCTTCCTAGTGGTACAAAAGTTCCTTTAATGATAACAAATAATATTCTAGCGCTTTATCATATAAGCACAATAAGCGCCACTATACGTGAACAAAAAGTAATATATGAAGTCAAAATTCCTCTCCCCTACATTGAAAATGTTCACATTTGTAGAATCATCCCCCTGCCAACAAACTACAAAGGTCATTTTGTATTTATACAGCCTTCAACCGAATTTTTAATAATAGTTTACAACAAGGAATATTACAGTAGCTTGAACATAAACGATCTGGCAAATTGTTAAATCCAGAAAAATACATTTTTATGTCCTATGACACACCCTTTTTTCAACCCGAACTCAAAACTGTCCACATGCGAAATAGAATTGTTAAGAAGAAGCGATAGTTATCCATCATCCTGTGAGATCAAGGAAACGAACTTGACAACTGTATGGATACAATTATCAACACATAATAAATTCAAGATATTGCAACGGTTGAAATAACAGAAGATTGTTACATTAAATCTAGGGGGTAAGGTTCCAGGCAAAGGAGCCAGAGGAATAGAGGCATCCAAATGAATCTATCTCCTAAGACCGTCCATACGTGGTGAAGAACCACATCCTGCACGAGGTGTCCCTGCTGAATACGAAATATGGCGGATCTAAAGAGGAAAACTTGAAAAAACCCGTAATCCCAGGTGTGTAACGACCGTGCCTAAGGGATGAATGGCACTCCGTAAGTGTGTCTTATAACGGTGGACTCCGGAAACCAGGTGACATCCGGTTTAAATTAGCCCTCCCGTGGCATGGGGCTCTACCGCGGGTGAACTACCCTTCCCCTTATCAAAAAATCCCATGGATCAAAATTTAAAAAATAAGGATGAGGAATGCACTCCTCTTAACGTGCAAACCGGGGCCGCTTTGGGTCTCTCAGACTCTACAGAGAGGGCACTTGGTCCTACTGTGGAGTCTGAACTTATGGATGTCATAGCAGAGGAAGTGGCTTCAAGTACCATCGACACAACTGACACCATAAATACGGAGGATGAAGAGACTCTCCTTGCATCACCTGGATCTCCTGCAACGGTGATTGATGCACGTATTGAAGGCGTCAAAAGTCTCTTTTCAGAAAGGGTCAAGCTATTTGGAGCTGGACGCAAGAGACTAAAAGAGTTTCTGAGGAAAGGACACAGCCTGGAGAAAGCTCGTGAGCTAGCGCAGACTCCACTAAACAGGCAAGAAGCCCCCTCAAAACGTCCAAGAGGTGACAGCGCTACACCACCAGACAACGCAGCGAAGAGGATGGCCACCACGTCAAAAGTTAGGCTCGGACCATCAAGCCCTGTAAAAACCTACAGGGACGCCGCCGTTGACATCATCAAGATTGGTGTCTTAGCACCAGACTTCCCGGGCACCATCTGGACTACAGACCAGCTCAGACTGGTACAGGACAAGGTACTGGACATCATCCTGCAGCAGAGGGAAAGTTCTACTAAACCGCAGTTCCTCGGTTGTACTTTCAAACCCAGCTGGCTTCTTCTCAGCTGTAAAAATAGAGCAACAGCGGACTGGCTCAAGACAACAGTACCCAAAATGAAGCCCTGGAAAGATGCACAGCTGAAAGCTGTGGACGAGGGAGAAGTTCCGCGTCCAGAGATTTTTGTCGGGTACTTTCCTGGCAAAGACTCGAACGAGCGTTTGTTGGGCCTAATAGAAGGCCAAAACGAAGGGCTAAGAGTGGACGACTGGAGAGTGCTCAATAGAGTCGAACGAGCAGCCGTCGTGGAGATCACCGTGGCTCTAGATCCGGCATCAGCCTCACACATCTCGAAAATCGGAGGCGAACTTAGTTACGGTTTCGGGTCCATACAACTTCGCCGTAAACATAAAGAGCACCCAAGACCCACCGTAAACCAGACAGACACGATAGTTAAAGAAAATTCTGCCAGCTCTTGTACGCGCAGAGCTAATACCAGCGGCACTGAGGCCATACAGGGCCCCAGCACCAGCGCTGAGTCCATACGGGTCTCCAACACCAGGGCAGAGGCCACACAGGGCCCCAGCACCAGCGCTGAGGCGGTATCCGCAAACAAACGGCCGCCAGAAAGAACATCAGCAAGAGCTTCAAGCGCGCTACCGAAGCTTCCGCGCAACCCTCATCCGCGCAACCCTCATCCACGTCCACCCTCGACCTTCAGACACAGACACACACCACGTCGAGAGGAAGACTACACCCCTAGGTATAGCGAAAGACGCTACATCCCTCCCTCTGGAAGGTTAAGGAAGTGGGAGAGAAGAAACCCCGAGGAAGCTGCGCTACTAAATAGCGGAAGGGTCAGAAAAACGGCCCACCGGGACAGGGGGCGTAAACGGTAGATGAGTCCTCCACCACTCATCAGAAGGCATTTCAGGTGCTTTCAAATAAACTTGTACCATGCTAGGGCAGCATCTTCCATGCTGAATAGACGGTTCATGAAGGAAGATGTTGACTTAGCACTGATGCAAGAGCCATTAGTGCCCGAGGGAGCCATTAAAGGGCTCCCAACGAAGAACTGTAAGTTAATTTATTCTGACTCGTGGAGTAATCCTAGGGCAGCAATTTTAATTAAAAATACTCATAATATATTTCCCATTACAGAGTTCATTACTAGGGACCTGGTGGCGATAGTGGCAGAAGTGCCGCTAACAAGTGGAACCACGAAGGTTGTCTTCGCCTCCGCTTACTTTCCCGGGGACACAGCCGAGGCACCGCCGAACGAGATAGGGTACTTAATGGCTTACTGCTGTGCCAAAAAGCTACCCTGGATTATCAGCTGTGACGCTAACGCCCATCACACCGCCTGGGGCAGTTCGGACATCAACAAAAGAGGTGAATCGCTTTTTGAATTTGTATGTACTAACAACATGGTGGTGGTAAATAGGGGAAACGTTCCTACTTTTACTAACATCATTCGCCAAGAGGTACTAGATGTCACTTTGGCAAGCCCTTTTATATACAATTTCATCACAAACTGGCACGTGTCTGATGAAGTCTCTATGTCGGACCATAACCACATCAGATTCGATATAGGGATCTCCATGAGTGACACGCTAAATTACAGGAACCCTAGACACACCAATTGGGATTCCTATTGGTTTATCCTCGAGGCAGAACTAAATCGTGCTTCGAATCCTATACATACCATTTCAGAGTTGGAATTCGAGGCAGAACACCTTCGAAAAACCATTTCCGTCGCTTATGAAGGCAGTTGTGCCGAAACACAGAAAAGGACCAACCGCGACGCCCCCTGGTGGAATAAGGGTCTTGAGTCACTTAGGCGTGAAACTAGGAAGCTATTCAATAAAGCTAAAATCAATGGCGATTGGTGCCTTTACAAAGAAACCCTAACAAATTATAACAAAGAACTTAGAAAATCTAAACACGAATCTTGGAGAACTCACTGCGAACGTATCGAAAGCTTCCCCACTGCGGCTCGCCTTCAAAAGGCCCTAGCCAAGAGTCACTCCAAGCATCTTGGCTCCCTAAAGAAACCAGATGGGGAATTCACCAGCAGTCCGGAGGAAACCTGTCAAGCCTTACTTGATACCCACTTTCCAGGCTGTATATCAGTTTGTGCTGTCTCTCCAGAACACCTGAGGAACGACGTTCCCATTGCTTCTACACGAGACTATAGCCTATCTGGCAAAATCTTTACTGCCAACCATATTAGATGGGCCCTATCTACTTTTAGCCCATTTAAATCACCAGGTATAGATGGCATATTTCCCTGCCTACTACAACAAGGAGCAAACCTGTTAATTCCTACCCTTATAAGAATTTTCAGATCCAGCCTTACACTAGGCTACATACCAAAAAGTTGGAAGGAGGTTAATGCGGTCTTCATTCCAAAGGCGGCAAAGCAGGCGGAGCAATCGCCTAAATCCTTTCGACCCATTAGTCTCAGTTCCTTTCTCCTAAAAACGATGGAGAAAATTGTCGATCATCATATAAGGGAAAAGTTCCTTTTACATCATCCTCTGCATGCAAACCAATTTGCTTATCAACCTGGGAAATCTACGGAAACAGCCATTCATATCTTAACATTATTGATTGAAAAATCATTAGCTGCCAAAGAAACAGCCCTATGTGCCTTCATAGGTATACAGGGAGCATTCGACAACACTTCCTATGAGGCTATCAAAAAGGCTATGATCAGGAAAAATATCGCTCCTCTGATCATAAACTGGATCCTAACCATGCTATGCAGCAGGAAGATAAGAATCGAGTGCGGAAGCTCGCATGAAACTATAACAGCTACCAGAGGTTGCCCGCAGGGAGGAGTACTCTCTCCCCTGCTCTGGACCTTAGTTATTGACGAACTCCTAGAGCTACTTGAAAAATCGGGTTACAAAGTACAAGGATACGCAGACGACATTGTCATCAGCGTCAGAGGCAAATTTGAGGACATAATTTCTCAACTAATGCAAGGTGCCCTCAATTTAACTTCCGATTGGTGCAGGACAAAGGGACTTACCATCAACCCCGGAAAAACTATACTTGTACCCTTTTCCAGGAAAAGAAACCACACTCTCAAAGAAATAAGACTGAAAACGTCCCAGTCGACATATCCAAGGAAGCTAAGTACCTAGGTGTTATACTTGACAAGACGCTCACCTGGAATTCACACCTGAAAAAGGTTACCGAGAAAGCGACAAGAGCAATGTTTATGTGCCAGCGCCTACATGGTAAAACTTGGGGGCTAAAACCCAAGATAATATATTGGACGTACAGCGCCATTATCAAACCCATGGTCACCTATGCATCGTTGGATTGGTGGCCAAAAACCTTACAGGAAAAGACTCAAGAACAGTTGAATAAAATACATCGTCTAGCCTGTCTGAGTATCACAGGAGCAATGAGAACGTGCCCTACGGCAGCAATGGGAGCAATGCTTAGCCTCACACCGTTGCACCTTGCAGCAGAAAAAGAAGCTGTGCTGAGTGCTCTAAGGCTACCCAAGATCTCGGACCTTAAAATCGGCAACTTTACAGGCCATTTGAAGATTCTAAGTTATATTCAAAATGACCCTATTCTCAAAATCCCAGATACTATGATCCAGAAATACCGGTTCTCCAGGAAATTCAATGTGGTCATAGGTGACCGCCTAAATGAAGGACTTGTAGTCTTACCAAACTCTCAAACTTGGTACACAGATGGTTCCAAATTGGAAAATGGTAGCACTGGCGCAGGGGTTTATGGACCCAGGTTCCAACGTGCGGCTGCGCTTGGGAAATCACCAACAATATTTCAGGCGGAAGTCCATGCGATCGAGCTCTGTGTACGAGAATGTCTGCGTAGAAGAGTCGAGGGCACTCGTATCTATATCCTCTCAGACAGCCAGGCAGCACTTATGGCTCTGAAATCGTACACGGTAGGATCAAAACTTGTGTGGGACTGTCTAAACCTACTCGAAGATCTCGCATCGAAAAACATAGTCACTGTGGCCTGGATACAAGGACACGAAGGCTTCGAGGGCAACGAACGGGCGGACTGCTTAGCGAGAAGAGGCGCTAGTCGCCCACTAGTCGGTCCTGAACCCTATTTTGGAGTCGCACGGAGTAGCGTTAACATAAAAATAAAGAAATGGGAAGATGATCATCATGCAAAGTACTGGGCCAAACTCAAGGGCCTAAGACAGGCAAAGAAGTTCATTAATCTCAACCGCTGCAAAGCTAAAAAGCTACTCGAGCTTAGGAAAGCAGACCTAAGAACCTTAACAGGCTACTTGACTGGTCATTGCCCACTCAGGTACCATCTGCACAAGATAGGAGTAGCAGATACAGACCAATGCCGGCTATGTGGAGAGGAAAAAGAGACGGCAGAACATATTCTTTGTGAATGCCCCATGGCCGCAAGAAAAAGACTTCTCCATATCGGAAGGGCTTTATTGAGTCCCTCTGACTTCTGGAATATTGAGCCTGGAGCTTTGTTGAGGTTTATCAAGAGCCTTAACCAAGTTCTCAGCTAAACACCGGGCTGGCACAATAGATCTTACAGGTCGCAGTGCGTACAAGGCCCTAGTAAAGTAAAGTAAAGTAAGTACATTAAATCTAAGGATTTAATAATCCCTATTTTAACGAGAAAGAATCTTTTATACACAATTTTTACATACCACCCAATAATATTTCGAAATTGTTGGTGAACTTCTCCCTTTTAACAATAAATAGTACTAGACAAGTAGGATTCGTAAAATTTTCTAGCCAAGATGGACTTAAATTCGTATCATAGCGAATACCCTCAAAACCGAAGAAAACATCTCAATTCTACCAATCAGCTCCCATGATATACATCACTATACGGTAATTTACGTCATAATGGTGTTTATTTTAGCCTTCTGTTCATGCCACCTGAGTAGATATTTAAAACAAAAGCATTCTTCAAACCCACAAACGAAAAAACCTATTCCAGTACCACCTATTGCACCTCCAACAAATGAAACAATTCCACAACCAGGTCCAAAATTAGTATTGAACACTGGTGCCTAACAAACAAATCTTTACCCTAAAAAACCCTCCCGTAGAGAGAATATTACGGAGAAAAATGTATAAATTTTTAATTAATTAAATCAGCATGTCAACAAATTAAGTAATAGGTATTTAAAAAAAAAATAAAATAAAAAATTCATAAATAAATAAATGAGAGAATTAATAATAATGATAAATAAAAGTTTGTTATGAAATAGGCAGTTAAGATATTATGTTAATCAATTACTTTATCCCCTCTAATCAATTATCATGTACTTTACTAGTATTTAACCAAGTAAAAAGTAACCATAAAAATCCTACATAACCCTTAGTGATTAATAGTTCTGTGTTTGCCGTATGCGTAGTGTGTAAATAGGAGTGGGAAAACAGGCAAAATTTAGTATAAAAGGGCAATGCATGGAAAGGATGGGCAGAATAAGTAGAAACATAGTGAAACTGTAAGGGTCGCCGCGACGCAAAGGACGGCGGGCCTAATCACTAAATAACAAAAGGAAAATACATATTATAACACCTACATAAAAAGGTCGCAGCAACGCTAAAGACGGCGGGCCTAATAAATAAAATCTCTGGTTAAAATAATAAACTTGTTTCTCATTCTCCGTCGGCACTCTTCCCGATGACGTACAGAGGAAGCACGGTCGCCGATCGATACACAATTCTTTCCTTAATCTGCGCAAAAACTCTAAGATCAATTTTCGGCTTAATCCCACTTGAATTACATTTCTTTCCCCTTGATTCAAATGTAATCCAAGCTCCGCGTAATCGAGGCTCACGAACGCAACCACTTTTATCACATACAGCTGTCAAAAATCATGTTGAATTTGTCAACAACAAATTCTCCCTTATCGGTGGTTTTTGGATTCTGCGCTGTTGTTGTGCCAATTTGACACATTTTTCCTGAGTTCTATCGGACGAGCGAGTTCTTCTGTGAGCGATTCCCTATGTTGAGTCAACGCTCGGTGTAAATCATCTTACCTGTCGCCAGGTTCTCGACATAGTGGCAGCAACACTGGGTCGAAAGCTGTCAAAGATTGGGGGATGACGGTGTCGGCTGGCAATGTGAATGGTTAAGCGATGATAGTGTCGGGCAAGCAAGCAGTGGTGGTTTTGTTTGCAGGGTACGGTTGGCGATACAGGAACTTACGTCGTATGGTGGTGATAATCTCTCCAGCACCCGCTTTTACTTTCAGGAGGGGGCTTAGACATCGGTTGTAGCGTTGGATGTAATTTGCGCCGGTAGGCGATAGCATGCTAGCAGTCAGGTTCGTAACAATATCTATGCGTTTGCTTTCAAGGATTTCTATCATTTTGTTGTAATCTACGAAGCGTATACAAACGTATTTGTTCATCTCCAAGCTTCGTTGAACTAGAAAGCGGTTTCTTAATCCAAATTGAGAGGAGCTAATGTCCCTTTCAAGTTTATTGTATATTCTCTTGTGTATTATATTTCGGAAGATTTTAACGTATGGCTCATTAGGCTAACTGTTTTGTAGTCACAACACTGTATGACTTTACTTTTCTTCGGTAGTGTTATGAAGACAGTTTGTAACCAGTCATTTGGAATCTTGCCGTACTCATAAAGGACGTTGAACAGATTGACTTATACCGGCATATTTTCTTCATATATAAGCTTCAGAAGTTTATTCGATAATCCATCTGGGTCTGTTGCTTTCTTATTTTTGGATTCTTTTAGAACTTTAATTAATTCTTTTTTCATTATTTCCAGTCCCTCGAATCCGCTTAAAGCTTCTAGTTGGTCTCTTTCATCCATAAAAAGCTCTTCGACTCATTTCGATTCATTTCATCGTCTTAGTTTGTCTTTCGTACCTCTTCACTACGATTTTACCTTCCTTTAGCATTTTGAATTGCTTTTTTCTCCCAGTACCAGAAAAAAGTGTCGTGGTTCGACCGTGATCGTGATTTCTATCATGTGTTTCTAATTCTTCACATAATAGGGGAATGAAACTTACTTTATTTGTTATTTATTTATTTATTTTATTAGTTTATAAAAAAACTTTATAACATCACTTAAATAATAAATGTAAAAACATTTTTATGTCTACAATTTTTTTTTAATATTTATACTCGACTCGTCTTTAAATTAACTGATAGTGCATTAAACAATTAAAGTCCTTCAATAAAAATTTGATTTTGTGTTCTTAAAAGATTTGCTCTTGGTATGTCGAAGTTTCTTCTGTTCCTCAACGTGTAATTGTGTCTATCCGAAACATAGGATAAGCTTCTGTTAAGGTACTCCGGTAAAATATTGTGCTTAATTTTAAATAGAAATATTAAATTTATTACAACTATTTGTTGTAGGTACACTAAACAAATTTAATGATATTAACATAGAACTTATTTGTGTGTAAGAATCTACTTGTAGGATAGCTCTCATTGCACGATTTTGTAATTTTTGTAAACTATTTTTGTCCGTTAAATATAACGTACGTCGTATTCTATGCAAGAAATTGACTTTTTTTTTCTAATTTTGGAACAAACATAATCTACATTACACTTAAAATCTAACTTA